>CM043112.1:40641175-40800282 GCA_023701765.1 Hylyphantes graminicola
GCCGGAACCGTTAGTACAAATTTCGATGCTCCTGGATCATTTCGTAATTTTCTATGTCCAAATGTGGCCACTTCTAAGGCTGTCACGGATAGTTTGTTCCCAGGGCCTGTTCTTGGAAATCTCAGACTATAGGCACAACCTATTTAGGGGCCCCTTTACGGAAAACTTTCTGTGTAATTTACAATAAAAACAAAGTGGAGTATCCGAATTTTTTTTTAGTTTACTGATATTTTAGAGATTTACATAATTTAGCATAATAGAAACTAAAGTTTAGGGGTCCCTAAAATTTTGGGGCCCTTGGCCCGGGCCTAACAGGTCTTATGGAAGAGCAGGCCCTGTGTTCCATTCTATAAAAAATTAACCCAGGGAGACTCCAGGACGTTCACATTGATACCAATTATATGCAATCTTATTATCTCAAGATTGACGTGGGACGCTTCATGACGTACATAAACTGCAGAAAAATATGATTATATACGAACTGTTTCAATTTGTTATGCATTGTCCCCATACCAAATATCTCGGCGTTCATTCAGACAGTAGGTTGAGCTTCAGAGAACACATTAAGGCATGCATATACCCTAGAAAACGGAAAATTGATCAAAATATGTGTCCTGAAGTTTTTGTCTTAAAATATAATCCGATTCTTTATCTTTCAAATGGTACAGGTAGATTTCATGTACTGTAAATAGTTTTTAATTTACAGGCCAACTTTTAAAGGGAATTCTATGGTGATCAGTCTTACAATGAAAACCTTGAATGCATTTTCGGAAGAACGAGTTTTTTGTAACATGATTGAACTGCGAGCAAGATAGTTCAAATTAATATGCTTCGATTTAAAGAATTTAAAGTGTATTTTAAAGAGTATAAATCAGGGCATGTGGCCATACTTTTTATAGCAATTGTAACAAATATTGATTTTTTACAGACTTTCAAAAAATTAAATTATTAAAAAAAATCCTATATTTTAAAGTTAGCCATTTCAAACTATCATAACTAAATAACTATTTTGGTTAGAGCTTAGATAAAGTTTGATCACATGCTTGGATATTTAATGTTTCCTTTTCTGCAAAAATTATGTAAACGAACTAATTTTAATAGTCATTACATTGCTCGCAGTTTGGCATATTTAAATTAATTTATTGCTAAATAACTTATTAATTAATATATTTTTTCTTGCCATAAAGTATATTCATCTTAGTTTTTATGTGCCTGATCTTCTCACGAAGTTTTAAAATTCTATCTCAAAAATTAAATAAAAAGTTGTCCAAGGTATATGCATACCTAATCAGACTATTGCCAAAGCGACCGGCGCAACCATCAGCCTGGGTCCTATTATAGGCAGGAATTCTAAGATGTCTCTCCGGAACAAAGTACTTCTCTACAAGTCGATGATTAAACTAGTCATTATGTACGCGTCCCCAGTTTGGGCAACCGCAAAGAAATGCCACCGCAAAAAATTGCAAACGTTCCAAAATAAGACCATGAGGAATATTACCAACGCCCCGTGGTACGTCAGGAACACTATCATTCACAAGGACCTTGAAATCAACCCGATTGATTCTGCTATTTCATCAGCCTATATCATCATTTCCCACAAATACTTCGAGGCAAAGGAAAATTCAGAGCATGACAACATTGCTCAAATTAGAAATTATGACCAGTTTGCTATGAAAAAGATTTTAAACTCCCGCGAATGATCCATGACGACCCGCTGTGGTAGCGATTGGATCATGGTCCTTGGACCCCCCCCCCCCCTAATTCTGTTTAAACCGGTCAGATGCCCACTTCTTTACCCCTTGAGCCGTTTCGCCCCTTCTAGGGATAATTTCGATGCTTAGTAAGGACGCTTCGCGTCGATACTATAATTGTTATTTTCGATCTCCGGTCTCCTTTAAGCATTGTCCCTCACACTCCACTCAGATGCAGTAATTGATGGCCTAAGCAGACATATACTTATTTATCACTTTCCGATCGGGCTCGCACGATCGTGCGGGTAGTAAAGAGAATGTTCAAGCACTTCAAAAATATCGATACCGAAGCAGCTGAATTGTACCATTCGTTGTTTGTTTTAAAAATGACTTTGGTTTTAAGGAGTTGCTAGCATTGATGCTGTTTAACGCATTTTTTTCGATAAAACTCCAAATTTAGTCTCATTATTTTAAATCAGCGCCACCTGACCGCCGGTCGAAAAGGGTTAATGAGATCAATTAAGTTTGAACAAACGCAAGTTAAAAATAACCTCGATAATCTTGATACCAGTAGTTACAATTTACGCATGTGAAAACTTTTATGTTTAAAAATTTTATTTTTTTTAAGAGTCAATTCCATCGATTTAAAAAAAATTAAGTTGTTTCAGCGAATCAAAAATCCATGGAATTAATAAATTCAGAATTTTGGACTCATTACTGCTTTTGAAATAAACACCCATATGTTAAAAATGAACGTAAAATTAGTTAGCAATGTACTGCCTCTAATTTATTCGCATTAACTTTTTTAAAATAGCATTATTATGATATTAGAAATGAAAATTTAAATTATAAGTAATTTGTACTTAATTTTACAGCATTTATTTTCAGGGGATAGTTTTGAAATAAGCAGAGCTGTCGCGTCAAACTCACGTGCCTTAGGTATAATATTGTTCCGATTATTAACTTGATAATTCTCTGTTTATATTTATGAGAAGCATTCAGTATCAATTTGAATATAAGCAATTATTTGGGGTTTAGATTAGAGAAGTTGGTTATGAAGAAATGTTTATACACAACAGAAAAAAAACATACTTTCAATAACGGTGAGACATGTGTTAAAAATGTGCCATTTAGCAAATACAATAGTTCTATGTTCCTATTTTTAGTCCTTTGAGGCTTGACGCAATCGTATCGGTATATGATTCAATATTGTGATTTTAGTACAAGAGATAAATGTGCTTGTAATGCTTGCGATCAATACTCTTAGATACAAAGTTTTCCGAAAAGGTAGTCCAACTTGTTAAACGGTGATATTAAATTTCCTTTGATTCAGAAACTACCACTATTTTTATATAATTAAATCTTATATACAAAATAAAATCGTGGTATTGGTTTGTAAATTCCGTAATTTCGAAATTTTTTAAAACTATATACATTGATTAAATGTAAATAGTGGTATTATAACATAAGAATTTGATTTTAAATATCGATTCAGCTTACGGTGTACAAGAAAAACGGAGCATATAAATGGTTATATACATTTCGATTCGTCATTTTTTGAGTAAAGCTACGAAAATTGAATTATTTCGTTATCTTTTATGTTTGTACTTCTTATTATGGAATTGTGTTGTTGTTTCTAATGCCACTCGGTAACCGAGCACGGAGTAAAGAGCTACCCGATTTTAAGGCGAAGTGGGGCTGCTTCCGCTTATGCCTGTCAGTATGACACATCCGTTTTATAGAATGGTCCCCTTCACACATCCATTCTCACTCTCATATAGGAATTTCGATTCAGATCAAAGGCCGATAACCCCCTAATCTGGTACCCCATAAGTATTAATTTGTGTGGGAGTATGGAGGACTTAGTGTCCACGAGATGTTTAACGTGCCCCAGCCCCCATTAGCAACACGGCGGTATTTATTTGAATACAAGAGCCAACCCAGCAACCATCAAAATTGCGAGCACCGCCGGGGACGGAACCCACAACCATTCTGATGCGAGCACGACGCTTCCCACGACTGAGCTACCGCTGCTCAAAAATGAAATTGTTTTTAAATAAACAAAATTTTAGCAAAGAAAAGTGTATTTAAAAAAATCATTTACGCAGTCATATAACTGTACAAGACGGGCGTTAAAAATAAAAGGCTTTCCGAGCTAGACAATTTCAGGCAAAGTAATAAATCGACAAATCGGTCTGCATTTTATTCTTTGACAACTGTAGACAATCATTTTACACTGTTAACGATACTTTAAAAATCAGTGAGCTATAGCAGTAACTGCATACAGCAGAGTCATCCTTTTCTCCACTGGAGTCGTCCAACAAGGCATCCTTTGGTTTATATTTTTTAAGCTTAATTTCTTTTTAAACGATTTTTAAAAATTGTATTTTGCCTCTCTTTTAATTATGTTTTCTCCATTTTTATTCGTCTTTTGGTTCCTCCCCCCCCCCTTCGAATGCTGTGAATTTTATATGACAGTTTTTCCTCTTGAAACCCTGATTGATGATATATTGGTAATGCTACCCTAATTAGTCCAGCAAATGTATCTTTCATCAAACACGTTCAAATGACACAAGCCTTACAGTGTGGGTCTTTGAAACTGTTTCCAATAACCAAAAATGTCTTCTTGATACGACACGATGAAGTTTATCGAATAATTTGTGAACCATTTTCTTCCATTACTGATAAAATGCATAGCAAGGGGCAAAAATTCCACCGACTATTTCGAATTTAATATTGCCAGTATTACATAAATATAGGACACTATTCGGCTCTGCTATAAATAAACTGTCGATATTTAAAGTTGCGTCATTAAACATATTAACATTATACAAATTATTCTATCTGATAACTTAGCAGTAGCACCAGTCGTCGATTGTTCTATTAAGTTTTTTTTTTTAAAGTTTGTTGCATTTCCATTGAATTTCAGCCTGTCTAGGCACAACATTATTGATCTGTGTTTGTGAATCATAGCAATCGTATGGAATTTGGGCCATTTTTCAAAAATTATATTCATAATGATTAGAATCAGGAAACAATATTTCACTCAAGGCCGTTTTCTGTGCAATCCATTTCTCAGTTTTCAAAATCTTGGGAGATGAAATCTTAATTTCATTTAATAAACATCAATTTATAAACTATAATACTATTGTTACTGTTACCAGTGATTGATGGTTTTTAATCCCTTTCAATCCCAAGGACAATCTGGCATCAACATTTTAGAATTTTTTTCCTGTTCCCTCATTCAATAACAGTATCAGTAACAGTGAGTGGTAGTGATTTAATATGCCCAATTTGGAATTATTTGTGTCCTAATTTGCAACGCCGTAATATTTGTGTAGCAATGTAATATCAAGTCTACTGAACATATTCCATAAAGTTGTATTTGCAATAACTTGCAATTTTATGAGATTTATCTTTTTTAATGTATGGACTAAACCTGACTAGCCATTTCACGAAACGTTCGAGAACATAAAAGTAAAACCTTCAATCGTGAAATTAACTAATAATTACACTCATTTTAAACTTAAAGAGACAGTTTTGACACCAAAAATTATTGACAATATAGTAGAAGAGAAAAAAACGCATAACTAATGAAGCTCCTTCAATAGGGTTTATGCACTTCGAATGCAAAAACTTGATGCGCATGGGACGTTTGAATCAAGATTTAAAAAAAGCAAGATTTAAGAGAAAATAAATAATATTAATCAGTAATGATGTTAAGATCACTTTACTGTAAAAATTTTATGCAATTTATGTCTCCCACACAACTCTGAATGGCAATCTGACGGATAGGGGAACCTGAATTAATTTTGGCGCGGTAGATTTGAATTTGGCCCCACTGTGCACCGTATAGATGACGCAGGCAAGTTGAACTAGTAGCTACAGACATAGAGTGACCAGTGGCTATATTAACAGATTCTGTTACAAACCTACTTTTTTTACTATCCCGATAAAAACAATTATACGTTTTTAAAGTTGTGCTATAGAAATATATATATTTTTTTTTTGTATTTTGAATATTTGAGGCTCTTATTCCTGTGAGGAATGTCGCAGAGTAAAATTCAAGGAAAAGTATGCACGAGTGGTCTTTTAATTGATTTTTAAAGTAAATAAACCAAGGTAAAGGTTCACAGTATTGCTGTAATCGGCGAAGTCCTTTTCTAGAAAAGAAGTACAGAACGACTTAGTTTTGGAATTTGTTAAGCATTTACACAGTGAAGAGTAGCCTACATGAAATAAAGATATTATAAATGCATGAAAAAAACTGTCGATCATTATCTATTGCTTTCATCTGATACAAAAACTGGTAAAGCTATACATTTAAAGTGCTATTAGAATCTTTGGAATTTTGAATATTTATACCCAACGACCCCCAGATAAACTGTATATAAACATATGAAAGGCGAAGGCAATTTCTGATTTGGGGTTTTCCGTAAAAAAAAAAACCCGAAGGAAACCAATTTTAATTTGGAAGAAATGCTGTCGAGGACACGGGAGAGAGAATCCTGAAAAAAAAAAGTCTCCAAATTTCCGTTAACTCTATAAAACACCTTCAGATGGCGCCGGTTTATGGTTATGAGACTAAATATTATTGCTAATAATTAATTGAATCCGACGAATAACACCCCGTGTAGAGGGACAGCAAATATGCTCCAAAAGAAGTAAATAGAAATGACAATTTATGTTACAAACTTTAAAAGAAAAAAATCAACACTCTAAATAAATACATTAGCAATTACTAATCTTGAAATTACTAATTCATGAAAAAGAAGCTGTTATTTTCCTCGTAAGAAATTTTTTGAAGTAAATTTAATTTTGACTAAATATTAGCGCCTATTTAAGTGCTACTACACATGTAGTATTACTACATGTGTTAAGAGTTTTATCGAAAAAGTTGCCCAAAACAGCGTCAATGCCAGCAACTTCTTAAGAATTCCGTCATTTTTTTTTTTTTTTTATATAAATGAACGACAGATACAAGTAACAGCCTTGGGTGTCATTTTTTTTAAGAGCTTGCAAATTCTCTTTTATAAACCAACAATTGTGTAGCTCCGGTCGTAAACGGTTTATAAGAAATTCAGCGCCATTAATGTGTTTCCTAGCCTAAAATCACATTAAAAATAATTTATAAGTCTGCACTCTTAAAACAAACGAGCGATTTTAATTCAGTCTGAGTTTATTTTCACACCTTTCGGTGTCGAAAATGCACTTCCCCTTTCAGAGTGGATTTCACTCTTTTGTTTTGTTAAACCTTTTCAACAAACTTAACAACGAACGGGCGATTTTAAGGCGATTACGAGCGATTTAGGAGTTAATTTTATTCATTTCCAGTGTCGAAAATGCACTTATCCTATTGGAGTGGATTTCACTCTTTTGTTTCAAGAGTGCAGTATTTTTTCAGCAAAATTTACGACTTTTTTTAAATAACAAATATGAATTTGAACTTAATTGACAAAAAAAGTACGTTTTTATCTTAAAAAAAACTTACAGTTATTCTTCTTATTATATATTGTGCTCTATAGAAAACTCAAATTTCCGTTGGTTAAGTCATTTACTTCTGTGTAAACAAGTAGGGCAAAACTAGAACAGTTGGTCTGCGTGAAGTCAGTGCCATGCATGATTAAACTAGTTCAAATAGTATCAGCATCTACTATGAACAAATCCACCGGCTTGAATTTACCTTACTATTGATTTAGCAACAAGGATATCCTCCAAATGAACCCCTAACATTAACGGATTAAGTGTTGTTGCTCTTTTTTTAAGAAGTGAATTTTTAAGAGTGAATTTTTAAGATTTTTTTTTTTAAGAAGTGAATAAATTACCATAAAAAGGAACTTAAAAAGTGTATAGCTAAGTACCAAGAACTGGAGAATAGTTTCGAAACTTAAGTTAATTTCAATATTCGGAATAACTAAATGAGTTTTTATTTTAAATTTGTGGTTCAGTTCCAATTCAGAATTCAATTTCATAATTTTTTTTTAAAAATCCTTTTTTGCTAAAAACAATTTTAAATTAACTGCTTAATAAAACTGTGTCGCCGCCGATTTACGATGCTGTACGCCAATTTTCTGTCCTCCGCTTTAGTAAGCATCCGACTTAATGTTCTCAAAAATAAGCCCTTCATACAAAAAGAGGGATTCCAGCGAGTAAGAGGCAAATGGAATACCGCCCAGACCGACGAACAAGAGGAGCATCGAAAACGAAGTTGGCGAAGAAAGCGTTGTAAAAAAAAACTGCTTGCAATGTTCGATACTTTAACCCAGTCAAATATTATAAATTCCTCTTTTTTTAATTACCATTATTCACATTTTAGGATATTGAAAATAATTTTTTTTATTAGATGCAAATTGTACAAAGGGTATCTAAGAGGAACAAAATAAAATTATATATAATTTTCTTTTTTTTAAATAATTCTGGTAGTCATTGAATTAACAAATAAAAATCAAATGCAAAATTCAGGCTTGTCCAGAAATAAGTTTCCCAACTCTAGAGGCCTGTGCAGGATGCCGTATTGGTGATAAAGTGACTTTATCTCAGTCAAAAAGTATAAATTCCTCTTTTTTAATTACCATAATTCATATTTTAAAGTAATGTAAATATCTTTTTGAAAGCAATATTTAGTACCGACAACACAGTTTAAGGAGGACATGGCAGCGAAGCTGCCTCCACCTCCGGTATGGCTGGGATTTGGAATGGCAAGATGGAAGTGAGTGGCCGCCCAAGGACGAATGGCGGGGGATATAGTCTAAGAGCTAGCAACGTTTTTGAGAGAGAATTTCAGGTGGGCCAGTTTTAAGATATGCTATCTCTCTCACTCTCCCGGACATCATACGGGCTATCTGGCTGGCGGTAGTGGTTGCGTTCATCAGTGCGCATCCTACTAATACAAGTAAAAAATTGATTTTTCAAATCATTATAGGACGTTTTATTTTTTTATTGTTATTTTTAGAGAACTTTTTGCAACATAAATCTATTATTGCCAGACATTTTTATAGTTGTTTAAGCTGTGCCAGACGCTAATTTAGATTTTAAAAGCTCAAGTGTTGCCCAAATTACCAGCTCAGGTGTGAATTCACCGATCATTGTAATTACGTCATCGTCATTCATTGCGCAATACCATGTGGCAATACTTGTAATGAGCTGATAATTTGGGCAACACTTGAGCTTTTAAAATCTAAATTAGCGTCTGGCACAGCTTAAACAACAATAAAAATGTCTGGCAATAATAGATTTATGTTGCAAAAAGTTCACTAAAAATAATAATAAAAAAATAAAACGTCCTAAAATGATTTGAAAAATCAATTTTTTACTTGTATTAGTAGGATGCGCACTGAGGAACGCAACCACTACCGCCAGCCAGATAGCCCTTATGATGTCCGGGAGAGTGAGAGAGATAGCATATCTTAAAACTGGCCCACCTGAAATGCTTGTTTTTCCGACGTTTCTAGCTCTCGTACTAATAGGACAACACAGATGGAAGGAAGGCCCCGAAGGGCAGGTGATCTAGAGCCCTCTATCCCTGCTGTGTAGAAAGAGATGCGACAATAGGGCCGAAAATTGTCCAAGCCGGGTTGCCACGGCGGAATCACCGGGGAGAAACTGGTCAGGCTTGCTTGAGCTTGGCGGTTTATCGCTTTTCTTACATATCTTACTAATCCTTCCCGGGAAGACTATTTAGTTTCGCTTTAACTTCTGCAGCGACTGATCTTCGAAATTAAATGCAAGATTTGAAAGTTTAAAATGAATTAAAATATTTTATTTAAACCCTTATTTAATAATTACAGAAACTAAATGACACTAAAAATTGGTAGTTGACATTTATTTTAATATATATATTACTCTACCACCACTTTACACAGATTGGTATCTTGTTCAAGCTTTAGAGTCTCTCTACCCTATGAAATTAATTCAAATTATTAACAAAATTATCAACAAGGTATCAAACTAGACGTTAATCTAATGAGTACCTCTTTCAAAATCAAGATAAGCACTACTACACTAACAAAAACAAGCTGGCAAAATACAAGTTAATCTTCTTTTATCAATACATAACAAAAACAAATTACTCGCAACCAAAATTCCATATTTACTAATACTATAAATAAAGCCCATTTCACACCTTGTCACAACTACTTGCAACTCCCGTAGGACACCGTGCATTAAAAAGTTGCACTCAGTTCGTGAGATTTTTTCCTGCAAGCACGAAAAAATCGCAGTTGCATGTACCCTTAGCCAATCAGAACTCAGGATTTCCTTGGCTGCATTGTGGCGAACTAGACTTCGCCAACTGGTTGTTTATTTACTTTTTAAGACGCCAACTTTCCCCGTTTGCAAAAATCTGCGCAATTAAAAATGGATATTAAATGGATGGCAAAGATGAAAATTGATATAATTAAGGAAGTTCGGAAACATAAATTTCTGTTTGATGCAAACAATGCCCATAGTTTGATTAAAGTTTGCTTTCATAAAGATGAAACTTGCCAAATTTTGAGATGAATAATTTTTTTGTGGAAGCCCGAAAATCCAGGTTACCACAAGTTGCGAGTTGCAGTTGCAAGTAGCTGTGCAGGTGTGAAATGGGCTTAAGTGACACGATATTTTTAGGTTTTGAGCAGACGAGTCTGTTTACAAAAAGAATCTTCGCCAAGAGACGCCAATAAGTAGCCAACTAGAAAATCGCGCGAATCAATGTTTATACTCTCATTTCAAGAAAATACGAAGATTCTTTACATATTTAAACGGTGAAAAGATTTCTACAGACATTAAGTGAATAAATAAGTTTTTTTAAAACGAAATGAAGCAATATTTTATGCATAATATGTTTTAATAGGCATTATAAATACTTTCAGAAAGCGTACTGATAAAGGAAAACTGTCTTTTTTCTAACTACTAAAGCATTTTTGAAGAAAATTATGGTTTTAGAATATTCTTTACACATTTAGGAAGCCATAAATAAAAATTTAAAAGTTGTACATTCCCTAAATTTTATGGATTGTTGACGATTGCAAAGGCTACTTTTTTTTCCTATGCTAACTCTATGAGGGACAAAACGGAAACTGCCCGAGGGGGACAATTTTGGACCTTGACCAATCAGAAGCGGCTGCCAATTTGTCGCGTCTCTTATAGACGCAGTAGTGATGTAGGGCTCTAAGGTGATCAGGGCAGTCAGCACCCTCCCAAGGGAGGAGTGAGGAAGACAGTGCGGATGATGACAAAAATGGGGGTCATGGCAAGAGCAATAATTAGTAATATTAAAAAATAAAATTGCATATAATTTTCCTTCTTTAGAATTCTGGTAGTCATTGAATTAACAAATAAAAATCATATGCAAAATACAAGTAAAGATCGAAGACTGTCTTATTTCTAATTCGATTTTTTAAAAAAGGAAAATAGGCATTGACCATGCTGACAGTGTCCATCCGACGGTACTCCCCTTCCAATATCGGTCCTTAATTTCTTTTTCCTTTTATGTGTAACGTCATATGTTTCAACTTGGTCTTTGTACTAGAATATTTACATTTTTTAACATAATATAATGAAATTTTTTTGGTCACATGATGCGAGTAAGAGGTCTCCGCAAATTTCGAAAAATATTTAAAACCCACTTTCGAGCTCTTTAGTATGTAAATGTAGGAAGTTTAATCGTTGCCTACCAAAATATTTTTTGGTTATTTTTAAAAAGCAAAACAAATTACCGTTGTTTTGCCCTTTATTTTTAATTTAGTATTTTTAATGTGTTGTACTCGTGTACTAAATAAAGATATAAGAGTGGTTTGATTTCATAAAAATATTGTATAATAAAAAGGTGTATATTTATTAACTCAAGTATTAATAAATCACACCAAGATTTTATTTTTATTACTCAGAATAAATTAATTTAATTTAAGAAAATGACACGGAACATGTGTGTTCAAATTTATCTTGACACCGAAAATTTAATTTTCTCTTCAACCCTTGTGAATGCACGCAAAATAATATTAAAATTTCTACCACCAACAAAATTACTAAAATTATGAAAGACATTAACAAAAAATACCGAGGTAACGTGTAAACTAAAATATGTATTAGATTTTGTAAAGAAAAAAAAAACTTTCATCGTCACCATTGGCATATAGATGAATACTTTTAGTTTAGCCTTTACAAAGGTTGGCCGCCAGTGTAATTCTCGAATGAATAAAGTAGGAATTTATGCATTAAGCGATATAAAAAAAAAGAAATATAAAATTAACGTGTTAGATTTTGATGCGTGATGTCTTCATAATTTTTCTTTAAGCAAATTTAAGAAATTTATATCTGTTTAATGTAGCCCATAATTATTCTTACGATAATTTATCAAAATTTTATTTTGCTTGGTTTACCTACACGGCAACTTCTTTAACCCGGCAGCACTCGCGCTGGGGTCTAATGGACCCCAGATAGATTAAATATACTCTAGATCTGAAACTCTGATTGGATTAGCATTATAAGGATTTTCTATATTGAAATTGATAGAGACACTAACTCCCCCAATTGTGTCCATGGGAACTAATGTAATGGTTCACGGCTGCCTTTTTCTAGCCTCCTTTTGGAGCTTTAGCCCAGTCAATTACGCCTCGTAATTTAGAACCATGGTCAAGTGATGAAAAGAAACTATTTTTGACGACAATGCATTGTTGCCATATAGGATTTGGTATAATATAATGGTAATTAAAACGGGGGTTGAAGTTTTAATTAAATTTATCTCTTGGTTAAATTTAATGAATTAAAAAATTAACAAAAAATTAATATTAGATGAATGAAAATGAAACAAATTACAATTCTGTAATGCATATATCAACTTTGTTGTCATGGTAACAAATGTACTGACTGCTGCCACGGTTCAATTTTAATAAATTCTATTTTTTTTAACACGCCGCGCCGCTTGCGGATTACGCGCCAGCGCGTGACGTGTTTCCGATTCACCGACAACAGCACACTCTGATAAAATTCATAGTACACCATTTCGCTAACCGTTCTTAAGAGTTCAAGTTTGTTTGAAAACTTGATAAACATGGTGGTATAGTGGTTGACAAACTACACGATCTAGCTTCCATACAATTTGCATACATAGATTTTAAAGCTTATGAAGATTTCGTGAAGAGTATTTTTTGTCTACTGACGACAAATATAATACAGCAATAGTTATCTAGATGTGTTAACACCTATTTGAATTATGTTAACCCTTGAGCAGGCGCAGGCTATTGGCGACACATTTTTATGGTGATAATTTTTTTATCTTTATTTTTTTGGTTATCTCTGCCGTAGATAAATTTAGGACATAAGTTGATCAAGTGATTTTCTAACCAACTCTAAACGTTTGTGGAACTTGGAAAACTATAAGTAACAAAAGAATATTAGTTCTAAAAAAAATCCTTGGGTATGTTACACCCTGCGCACCCGTTCTCGGGTTCACCGCAAACAAATTTAATGTTATTTGGTGAACAATTTGGGAGTATAGAACATAGAATATTAGATTTTACACTTTTGCAACCGATCCCACTGTGCTTGGAATAATACTTGATAATTTCATAGAGTACATTCTATTTCTAATTACGAGGAAATTAAATCTTCTCAAGTATAGGGCGCCCAGACACCAGACATACTGCGTTTCGCAATGCGGTTTACTTTGTTATTTGTTGCCAACGTGTTAAATAAATTCCGAATGTACCAAGCTAAAAAAAATAAAATAAAATTAACGTCTTTCTCAAGAATTAGGTAGCGCTAAGATCGAAAATTTCAATTCTCCATTAAAATCTGACGTAATATAGTGCATTTCGACGAAACAGAGCTGCAATCGGAAAGTTTAATTATGCCAATCACAAATCAATCGTTAATAGTGTATTAGTTCCGTTCGACACTTTGGAGGCGCTAGTCATCCGTTTGAGTTCCCTGAGTTCCCGATCTAGAAGATTCTTAGTCCATGCTAAAATAGCGCGAGTGCTGCCGGGTTATAAGAATACTGGCACCCTTGGATTGCTGCTCGATCTTCACTGTCTCGCAAGCTCGCATTCTTGGATTGCTGTGCAACGTAGCTCGGCTCGCAGGCTACTCTTATATGGCTGCATAATCCCAGAAGGCTCGTCAAATCCCTAAATTTGTATTTTGATGTCAACTTTAATATACCAAGTTAATTGTCAAGTGGTTTAAGGAACCCAAAATTCATGCATTGTTAAAATGCTACTTTTGAGCATGGGATGTAATATTTTCTAAGGGAAGAGTATGGTTGGCTTCCGCTCCCCGGGCTAAGATCAATGTTATGGCCTATTAGCTGCCCAAAATCAGCAGATCACCCCACGCACAGGGCTGATTAAGGTGGCCTTATACGTTGGAAATGGTATTTAAAAAAATGATTACGTTTGTTACTTGTTAAAATTATAATTTTTTTTTGTTTCTAAAACTGTCATCAAAACTGCCAAAAACTGCAATTTTTCCCGTAAGAGATTAGTTTTTTTTTGTTGGTTAAGGCTTTTCATTTCAACGAACATCATGATTATATAACGTTTTGTAAAAACAGAACAATTCTTTTTGGGAAAAATTATACTTTTCAATTATTTTGGAAAAAGTATGGGACCTTTGTTTTTGATATTGCTGCTAGGATGCCATGTTCTACCATACCCTATCCTTGTCCGTCATTGCGTTATATTTGATAACCTTTTTCAGCGAGGTTTGAATAATACAATCTTCTCTTATCCAGTTGAGTTAAAATATACATATTGCGTTTAAAATATTTACAGTTTATTTTCTCTTATTATCCATCTTATTAACGGAAGAGGAAAAATTACAATTTGTATTCTGCAGCTATCAACCTTAAAACTTCCTAAGTTCTAAAGCCAAGTAACATGTCGCTGTTGCATTGGGTGCCAGCTCAAGTGTCGGCATCGTCATTTGACTGTTTTGCAAAAATTACCAGACATGTCAAAAAAAAGCCCTGTCCAGTTTTGATAATTTTTAATTTTTGGTTTATTGCTTTTTCCTTTAAATATTCTTCTAAAATTAACAACAGCAAAAAGCGTATGAAGGGAATGTAATGGATCATTTATTTAAAATTAAAATATATACTTGAAATATAACCAGAAATTAATATCTAAGCTTTTCAAAAAAATTCCACATCGGATATAATACAAAGAAAATATTAAAGGAAACAAGCAGAAAATCCAAGTGGCAATTGTTAAAAAAAGTCGTCGTCTTTACAACATATTTCAATTATCAAACATTCGTATCTTTGCATACTACAATTTTAATTGTAGCCACCGCTCTTTTATTTCAAAATTTTAACATATACATAATAAACTTGCCATCTCTTTGTATAATATAGTCTCATCACTATTCATCACTAGAGGCATTTCAGTGTAATGCCTTGGAAATAAAATAGCAGTCGGAAGTATTTAATATTTAAAACAAGTCTTAGAGATAATAGTGCTTTGCGAATTCAGAACTAATGCTTATATTATGATTTTGCACTCTTTTCTAATGCAACTACTTATGGGTGTATTGTGGGGAGAATAAGAGTAAAAGAGTCTTTAAAACAACTAATTACATTATAGGAAAGTAGAAAATCGTTGCAATATGTTGATCAAAAGTAGAGAAACAATGATGTTATCGATATAATGTTATACATAAATATTCGAAAAATCGACTATGCAAAAGGGTAGTCGCCATAGAAGTTTTATATTAGGTTTATGAAAACCAAAATACCTTCGTGAACAAGCCAATGAAAGCGTATCAAATATCTATTATTGAGTAATAATTAAAAAAATTTGGTTACGTTTCATACCCCTAGTGATTTCAACATCTTATAGAATTCATCAAAACAAGCTCTGTAGTTCTTTTTGAAATAATTTGGGATTTCTTTAAAAAAATCAATCGCCTTTTAAGAAGAATTAAGGAATTCATAAAAACCGAATTCAAATATTACTAATTTGTAAACTAAATTGATGTGTGGCGGTTGCTATTTAAGGAATTGAAACACTGTAAGATTTAAAACTAAAGAGCATTCATGTATGTATATTTTTCAGCAGATTCATATTTAACCGAATTTTTATTTCGTACATTTAAATGCGTTTAATGATACGTAATCTTTTCCGCATACTATAAAATGAATTAAATGCGTTTTGAATAAATAATGAGACAAATAAACTTTGTTATTGTATCTTCCGAAATTCATAACTCACCCAGTTTCATTTTACAACACAAATAAACTTCATATAGAGCTGCAGAAATTCAATTTAAGAACCTAAAAACTTACATTTCGTATCAATGTGGCCCGAAGTTGTTGCTTTTAATATATTTTCATCGAATAAATAGATACCTAGATTTTGTTCCGTTTCACTAATATTCACTCGAAGATGGTATTTCTTATTTCGATAATGTAGAGCATTCTTCAACTGTCTATGAGTACCACAGCCCCAGCTGTTTTGATTGTTCACTTAATTCTCAAATATTCTGCAAAGCGATTATGGTATTTTGAAAATATTTGTGATTGGCTACTAATTTGAAACGAGCGTATTTTTTTTTAATTGTGCACATTATTTGGCATAATGATTGAATTCTTATACATTTACCGTTTCCAGCTGTCTATTTCCAGCCTCCTATAGGAGCTTTAACACAACCAATTACGCCTCGTAATTTGGAACCCTAAATTTCTTCGACAATTCGAGGTGACTGCATCCTTCAAGTCAACAAAAAACAATTTAACATGATGACAAACATTATAATGAAGATTTTATAGTCAAAGAGTTAATCACTGAAACAAATCTGATCACTGAATTTTTTGAAGCAAATTTAATTTTCCTTTTCAGGCATTCACAAAATAACTTCCGCCCTATAATTGGTGTCCACCGAATAATTACCCGTTTATAGGTAGTACACGTGAATATGCTTCAGAGTCAAAACAACGCATACTATGCAAAAGTTGTGTTGGTTGCCTACTCGAGTGTCGTCTTGTCACTTGACTCTGAATCTAAAATACGAAGACTATGTTGCTGTAGTCCATAGATAATTCAAAGATAGTTGACCTGGAGAATATGGAAGGCTAATTTTAAAAAATAACAATGTAAACCAACAATTTATTTTCAAAATCAGTCAATTCAAATCTCAATCAATAACTTTGATAGAGGGGTAGGGTATTTAACATTTGTATTCCGACTTGTGTGTTTCATCAGAGTCTCGCTTATAAGCCATCGTCAAATAAGACAGACACCGAAAGAGTTTTACTGTCATAAAGAAGGGGAATACACCCAGGGCAAAGGCGGTAATCGAACCCGCACCCGTTACAGACGAACCCGCAACCGTTAATCGCAGACTGCTGGCCTGCGATGCTAACTACTCGGCCATCTGGGCCCCAATTCACCACCTTGAAAAATATTTTTGTAATTATGTTTCAATCCCTTATCCCCATGTTTGCCATAGCACTTGCGCTGAAGCGGCATAGGCTTTTACTCCTTTGATGCCTTAAGGGGTCATAGGAGTCTTAAAAATGTGCAAAGAAGGAACTACAAAGCATAGTTTGATCTTTCATGTAGTTTTTTAACTACTCAATATATAAATATAATTTTTTTACATGTAATTCTACAAGAGAGATTTTAAGAATTTTTTTCTAAAAAAACTAATAAAAATTTTAAAATTTTGATTTAAAATTTTTTTAAAAATAATTTCTAATAAAAATTGAGCTGAAAATTTAGGTATAAGTCTTTGTTTGTACATATTTGTACAATATAAAGTCATTTTCTTGGTCATTTGTTCAATTTTGACCTCAAAATTTACCCCACAAGCCTAATCACAATGTGTTTAAATAGCTTTATGTTTAATATAATTTATTTTAGTTTTGGCTAAAGTTTCATAAATTTTAAAATTTGTTTTATATTAAATAAATCTTGTAGAATTGCATGTAAAAAAACTATACTTATGTATTAAGTAGTTAAAAAATTACATGAAAGATCAAACCCTACTTTGTAGTACACTTCTTTGTAGTACACTTCATTTTTAAGACTCCTGTGATCCCTTAAAATAATCAGAGATCCCTATCTTCCAATCCCACTTGCAAATTTTATGCAACCAAGCAGCATATTGGTCTGTACACTCTTAAAACAAACGAGTGAATTTAACTCAATCTGAGTAATTTTCACTCCTCCAGTCTTGAAAATGCACTTCTCCGAAAGGAGTGGATCCTTTGTGCGTTAAACCTCCTACAGGATCACTGCAAACGAGTGATTTTAACTCAGTCTGAGTTAATATTCACTCCTTCCCAGTGTCGAAAATGCACTTCTCCAACTGGAGTGGATTTCACTCTTTTGTTTTAAGTGTGTATGAAAGCCTGATATTGAGGAATAATACTCGGAATGAAAAATGAGCATAAAAGGTTCATCGTACAAATAATAGTAGACCACATACACACTTATCTGATTGAGCTTCCTTGCTCAATATAAAATTATTGTTTTTCGCGGTCAAGTGACGAGCCTACACCTTAGTAACGCAACCGTTAGGGGCGACATATTTAACAGGTATTTAAGTTTTTTTTTTAATGTAGATTGAGGTCTCCGTTCATAACTCCCATTTTCCGACTAGAAGATGTATTTCGGAATATATTTAATCAGTTTTGGGAACAGTCTGTGATTTTGTAGGGACCAGGGAGTGTTAGAATGAGGGAAAAAACCTGCACCTAAATTAAGTGAAGTGCTTCGAATGTAGAAAACTGTACGAAAACAGATGATTTGCATGAATGTAGAAAACTGCACGAAAACTGCCGATTTACAATGCTGTACGATGACTTTTTGTCCGCCGCTTTAGTATGCAGCCGACTTAAAGTGCTTATAAATACGCCCTTGATAGATTTAATTCCAGCGAGTAAGGGTCAAGGGGAAAACCGCCCAGACAGACGAACAAAAGAGGAGCATCCAAAATAAAGTTGGCGTAGAAAGATTTTTAAAATGCCCTGTTTGCATGTTATCAATACTTCAACCTAGTCGAATAGTAAAAATTCCTCTTTTTAATTACCATTATTCACATTTAAAATAATGTAAATAACTTTTTATTGTACTCAAGTCATGGAAAATCATTTAAATTTACAAAATAAAATTGTTTATAATTTTCTTTCTTTAAAGAATTCTGGTAGTTATTGAATGAACAAATAAAAATCATAGCAAAATACAAGTAAAGATCGAAGTCTGTCTCATTTTTGGCTTACTTTTTTTTTTTTTTAAATTCGACTTAAAAAAGGAAAATATTCAGTTTATATATTACTTTAAGAATTAAAAGATGATAAAAAAAGTTTAATTTTTTAAAAAGTATTTTATTATTTCATATTTGACTAACTTTTTTGTGTGTGACGAAATGACATTAGTGCAACCACCACTGCATCCCGATACTTAAAAATGGAAACTTTTGTGAATTAACAATACATTGAGTTTTTAAACTAATGCATATCTAAAGTATGATATAGAAGCTACGTAAAATTTTATTAAAGCAACCTATACCTGTAACATGGTTTATGTTATTAACGTCATTTGACGTGACAGAATGAATAAAAGTTTCATAAACACATATTTAATTAAAAGTGTGTTAAGTAATAAATTTATTATTTTTTACTATCTGGAACACTCGTATCCCTTTCCGACCGGGCTCACACGATCGTGCGGGTATTAAAGAAAATGTTCAAGCTCTTCAAAAATATCGATACCGAAGCAGCTGACTTGTACCTTTAGTTATTGAAATAAAAATAACTTTGTTTCTAAAGAGTTGCTGGCATTGATACTGTTTAACGCACTTTTTTCGATAAAACTCCAAATTTAGTTTCATAATTTTAAATCAGCGCCACCTGACCGCCGGTCGAGAAGGGTTATAATATTAAATATTACACTGTTTACATTTATTCACATGTGGAAATCGTCCTCGATACGTGTTTCACATATATAAATGGAATGTATTAGACTTTGATGCATACCTTCAATAACTTCTCA
This sequence comes from Hylyphantes graminicola, assembly GCA_023701765.1. Classification (NCBI taxonomy): domain Eukaryota; kingdom Metazoa; phylum Arthropoda; class Arachnida; order Araneae; family Linyphiidae; genus Hylyphantes; species Hylyphantes graminicola. The sequence goes on from CM043112.1 coordinate 40,660,842, forward strand.
TTACAAAACTTTATGAAATTTCAATCTGTTTAACGTAGCTTTTTTTTATTTATAAAAAATATCTTTAATTCTTATGCGATTGTAATGTCAAATCTAACGATTTTTTTATTTGAGATGTTAAATTTTATAATATTTTTGATTCTGTTATATTCGAGAAGTAACAAAATAGTAGGGTTTTTTTTTTAACAATTATGTCTTTAAGATCCAGGCACGTAGCAACATAACACGAACTGGACTAACGTTTCTTCGCGATAACCCTTTCCGACCGAGTATCACGATCGTGCGGGTGTAAAAGAGAATGTTCAAGCTCTTCAACAAATGTCGATACCGAAGAAGCTGACCTGTACCCTTCGTTATTTGTATAAAATGACTATGTTTTTAAGGAGTTGCTGGCATTGATGCTGTTTAACGCATTTTTTAGATAAAATCCAAATTTAGTCTCATAATTTTAAATCAGCGCCATCTGACCGCCGGTCTGAAACGGGTAAAATATTTATTGAACATTTTTGAAAAGGGTAGCTGCAATATTACTTTTTGGTTATAAAGGTATTGCTGAAAACGTGAAAAATTTATTATACAAATCGTTAAACGAATTCTAGCGTATTAAGTGTCAAGTGTCAATCATTAATTGGTAATCGAGAGTTAGATATATCTAGCTTTTATTTAATCGTGTAAAGGTTGACACGGGGTAATTGAAGGGAAAAAATCAAACTTTTAAAATAACTCCCCCATTTCTGAAAAAAATAACGAAAAACCTAAAGTCCAAAAATTAACCAGCGAATCGGGGTATTTATAAGAGAGTTGCTTTTAATATGTTTTGCACAGTATTTAGACTAGCTACAAGAGGTAAATTGTTGACATTGGTGTGTACTGTAGATACTGTATATGAGGGCAATTATTGATCACCATATGGCTTCTGTAAAAGAGTGTGTAAGTGAAATCTATGAAAAACTACCAAACATTTAAATTTTTCACACACCTTTTTGATAATTTCTTCTTTGTCCAAACTCAAACATCGCGTAGATAGGTTTTTTTATCGCACAAACTATAGCAAGTAAATGTATGCACATTGAGAAACTGTCTGTCTTACAATTTAGCATGCCCAATAATTACAAGATAGGTAAGCATGCATTTCATAATTTTACTATTTATAATACGATGGTGTTTTTCGGCACAAACCGAGCTATCACGATCGTGCGTGTATGAAAGAGGATGTTCAAGCTGACTTGTACCATTCGTTATTTGTATAAAAATTTACTTTGTTTTCAAGGAGTTGCTAGCATTGATTCTGTTCAAGACATTTTTTCGATAAAACTCTAAAATTTAGTCTCATAATATTAAATCGGCGCTATCTGCTGGTCGATCTTAAAGGGATATCTAAGACAGGACATCACAAAATTCAGCATCATGTAAAAGTAAACAAAATTATACAAAATTTAGCATAGATTTAACAGTTTTATGACATTTTTATTTCAAGAGCTGTTGGTTATTATTATATTTTTTAAGAAAAGTGCTAATCTAATCCCAACAATTAATCCGAGCACTGTTGGATATGTAATTTTTAAAAAAAATGGGTTTGTTACACTCAATAAATTATGGTTTATTGTGATTTTTGGGGCAGTCCAATAATTACCCCAATTTTCGGCTTCCAATAATTACCCCGGGTCACCCTACTTATTTCTTTAACGGCGGGCTTTTTGGAGGACTAAGACTTTTGCAGACTCGCAAAATTTCCAAGAACTGATAGTCATTTTTTGATTCACCATCTAGGCTGCTCTCGTTACACTTCCCTTACTAAAATTTAAGGTATTTTAGAGGTTTTTTGGAGGTTTAAACTAGGTATTCATGGTATTAAAAGGTATTTTTGAGGTTTTCAGTAATAATACCTCTTGGAATAATACCTGACCGAAGGTATTTTTAAGGTTTTATATTCAAATACCTAGAGAAACCTCTGAAGTTTTAGGTATTTTACAAGTTTCGCGTGGTTTCTAATAAAAACCTATGGTATTTTAAGGTATGCAGATAAATACCTCCTGAATACTACAGGTATTTTGAGGTTTTATTTTTTAAAACCTATATACCTCGGAATCATTTGGTATTCATATAGTTTATATGGGTTTCTAATAAATACCTATGGTATTTTAAGGTATTTAAATTAATACCTCCTGTATACTTCAGGTATTTTGAGGTTTTATTTTTTAAAACCTATATACCTCGGAATCATTTGGTATTCATATAGTTTAGCGAGGTTTCTAATAAATACTTATGGTATTTTAAGATATATAGATGAATACCTCCTGAATACTACAGGTATTTTGAGGTTTTATTTTTTAAAACTTGTAAACCTCGGAATCATTTGGTATTCATATAGTTTACCGAGGTTTCTAATAAATACTTATGGTATTTTAAGGTATTCAGAGGAATACCTCTTTAATACTACAGGTATTTTGAGGTTTTATTTAAGTATTCTGAAAAATATATTTATAATTGCGTGAAAAAATCCGACTTTTATATTATAATTTCAATATCAGACGCGTGCAAAAAGTTAGACTTTTTGAAACAGTGAAAAAAAGTACTTTTTGTCACCCAATAAAGCAGTGAATAAAAAGCTTTTGTCACTATTTTCATAAGATGCCAACATTTCAAGCTAAAAGTTCTATTTCATAATATTAATAAAATCCAGATATTTATCGATCTGCTTTTTTTTTAAAGATAGTAATGCGCGTGAAATATTTTTGGACCAATGATTTTTTTCCACACAATTATAATAGATATTTATGCAACAAGTGCGAAAAGTAATGCTTTTTAAAACAAGTGGATTACCTCGCTCGTGAAATAAAGACACGTGTTTTAAAAAGTTTACTTTTCGCAAGTGTTTCATACACTATTTTTTATAATTGCGTGAAAAAAATCAAATCTCATTGGTTCAAAAATAATTCACGTGCTAATTAGACTAAAATGAGTTCGGAGCTTCCAGGAGAGATGTCAAAGAAAACAACCAATGAACTCGCAGTTCGGAGCGCGTGATGCTATGAAAACCAATAAGCGTGTTTCAACATTTTGTCAAAGAAAGCAACCAATGAACTCGCAGTTCGAAGGGCGTGACTAAAGAAATATTCCCATCGCGAGAAAAAAATTTAATTGATTCAAAAATAATTCACGCTCATAATATTTTTAAATAAAGCAGATCGATAAATCTTTGGATGTTATGAGTATTATCAAATCGAAATTTTACTTGAAATGTTGGCATCTAATGAAAAGAGTGACACAAAGTACTTTGTTGCACTGCTTTTGGGTGAAAAAAAGTAATTTTGTATCACTGTTTCTAAAAAGTATAACTTTACGCACGCGTCTGATATTGAAATGATAATGTAAAAGTCCGATTTTTTTCACGCAATTATAAAATAGATATTTATGCAACTAGTGTGAAAAGTAATGCTTTTTAAAACTAGTGGATTTTATTTCACGAGCGAGGTATGAGCGAGTGAAATAAAGACACGTGTTTTAAAAAGTTTACTTTTCGCACGTGTTTCATACACTATTTTTTATAATTGCGTGAAAAAAATCAAATCTCATTGGTTCAAAAATAATTCACGTGCTAATTAGACTAAAATGGACTAAGAGATGTCAAGGAAAACAACCAATGATCTCGCAGTTCGGAGCGCGTGACGCTATAAAAAACCATTAAGCGTGTTTCAACATTTTGTCAAAGAAAGCAACCAATGAACTCGCAGTTCGAAGGTCGTGACTTAAGAAATATTCCCATCGCGAGAAAAAAAATTCATTGATTCAAAAATAATTCACGCGCATAATATTTTTAAATACAGCAGATCGATAAATCTTTGGATTTTATGAGTATTATCAAATCGAAATTTTACTTGAAATGTTGGCATCTTATAAAAAAAGTGCGACAAAGTCTTTTTTTCACTGCTTTTGGGTGAAAAAAAAGTACTTTTTTTCACTGTTTCAAAAAGTCTAGCTATGTGCACGCGTCTGATATTGAATTTATAATGTAAAAGTCGGCTTTTTTTCACGCAATTATAAAAAAAATATTGTATGAACCACATGCGAAAAGTAAACTTTTTAAAACGCGTGTCATTATTTCACGAGCGAGGTAATCCACTAGTTTTAAAAACTGTTACTTTTCACACTTGTTGCATAAATAACTATTGTAGGGATAGCATGGTATTGAAGCACGTACTATTTTTTAAAACTATTATCGAAGTCATTGCGAAGATTTTTTTATGAAATTAAATTAATGTATTTTTAGAAACTATAGTTTTATAAACATAGTTTTGGTAGAAACTTTATGTGAATGCAAATTAATTTCTATTTAAAAGTTATTTCACATGCATACAAATAATATGTTACATATTTTATGACCCTGATATCCATACTTACAACTCTAATAATGCAATAGAGTGAAAGTTATAAGATTCTTACTGGCTAATTAAGTAACATTTACAATAGACTTTAAAAGCAACTATGCAATATTTTGTGGTTCAAATGTATTAAAGATAAAGTATCTCCCATTTTGTTTTCATTATTTTTAAATACAAATATCTTGGGCTCTTGGTCTTTTTCTATTCATTTTTAGTAGGAACCAAAGAATATGACTCAAAATTTAATATGGATGCTATCAAACAATTTTGCATGAGATTTAAACATTTTTAATATGATACAATCAAATACTCTTATTAAGATATATTTATAACTGTTTAAGCTATTTATATATTTTCTAAAAACATCTTTTCAAAGTTCCTTTTAAAAGTATAGAAGAAAAGTTTGAAAGCACAAAGTTTTATAAAAAAATACAATTATTTAACTTCTAATGGGAAAACGCTGGGCTCTGTTTTTAAATAACGACAAAAAAAAATACCTCTCTGATGACATGTACCTACGAAAACTTACAAAAAATACAAAGGAATGTCATTTACATAATTAAAAAGTATAATTTTTAAAATATTAATTAGTTATAATTAAAGCAAAATTGTAGTAATTATTAATAAACTATAGATGGCAGCACTAACGAGTAAGAACTTAAAAAAATGGTTTTAATCATAACTAATCAATATCTTTAAAATGTATTACATATTTTAATGGTAAAATAACTCTCTTCTGTATATTTTAGTAAGTTTTCGTGAGTACAGGTCGTATACTTTATTTAAAAACATGTGCAACCCTTAAATGCCTAACACTAAAATACAAAACCATCTCAGTCTGGTGTAGTGGTTAGAGTGTCTGAATCCCAGCTTGTTAGTCTTCGGTTCGATTCCCGGTAAGTAAAATCATCTATTGTTGTCTTGTTCATATATGTAACGTGTCTCTATGGTCGTATCTGTGTATTTACTTGTGTTAAAAGGCGACTAACGTCTTCGGGGCACTGGCATTTCCATGGGCAAGACAATAACATTTTACTCCTCAACTATTGCAAGGTATTTTAAGAAAACCTTTAGGTTTGTTTAAAATACCTCATTGAAAGGTATTTTGGAAAACCTTTTTGGTTTATTTAAAATACCTCATTAAAAGGTATTTTAGGAAAACCTTTGAGGTTTTTCATCAGAGGTATATTTTAGGTATTTTCGAGGTATTGGATTGAGGTATTTTCAGCTACTAAATGGTGCAGAAAAAAACCTCTGATGTATTAAAAAAAAACCTCTGTTGAAGGTTTCTAAATAATACCTCTATGTATTTGTGAGATACCTTCAACAGAGGTTTTTTTCTAATACATCAGAGGTTTTTTTCTGCACCATTTAGTAGCTGAAAATACCTCAACTCAATACCTCTAAAATACCTCCAAAATACCTATGAAGAGAAACCTTATAAATACCTTAAAAATACCTCAGAATTTTAGTAAGGGTTATTTTGACGTTGAGAGTGCTATGAATATGAGCTCCCTCTTAGAATGCTGAAGTATGTCGAGATCAATTTCGTGTTTATAGTGACTTTCTACATTATATGTAATAACAGAACTCATTGAAACCAATCACGCTGAATGGTTAAATATTCTGGTAATTCCCACCTAATGGGAAAACTCTAATTACTCATATCAGATATGCAAACAGTTTCTGGATGTAACTCGACCAAGAATCTTAACATGCAAAATACTCGAATTCACTACAGACAAAAATTGTGTATTATACCAGCAATTAAACCAACTCAGCCTATTACCTTAATTGATTAAACCTGAATACAGAAGCCATAGCTAAGTATCAAATATCTCTTGCCAGTAAGCAGGTTATTAAATGTGTAAATTCATAAATCCCTAATGTTTTCTGAATTCCTATGCGAGTTCAAAGCGATACTCGTCTTTTCAAAGGTACATCTCTCGCATGTATCTCAAACAGAATCTGTTTATTAGACACAATTAAAAGTTATAGATTTCCCATTTCTACAATTTTTAAGGTTTTGAAAGTAAAGAGTTTCCCCTTGAGAGCGAATGAGCCCGATCGACAACGGGTCTCCACACTGAAGTGCTTCAGGGATAATCCAATGAGAAAAAATATTTTCGAAGCCATATTTCTCCAGATGTATTGCATATTTTTCTAGCGTGTATTTTTGTGTGATAAATATAATAGTCCGGCTGCAAGTGTGAAAAATTGTGCCTTTTTAGAAACATTTATGAAACTTGCAGGGTTTGTACACTAGAATAAGACGATCATTTTTTGATATGGACGTCGGCTGGGTTCCGACCCGTTTGGCCGCCATCTTGAAAAATGGCGGAAAATCTATTTTTGATCATAACTCCTGAACCGCGTGTCCAAATAAAATTAAATTTGGTTTAAAATGATCGCAATTGTTTTCTTAATATTTTATGTAATATGTTTTATGGGGTTTTATCCAGCCGTTAATCCGCTACATGGCTTTATTTCAGAAAATCATGTAAAATTTAACGCGTTTACTTATTTATCTGGACACACATAAAACTTCGCTAATAATATGTATTTGCAAAGTTGTTGGTCTTTTTATTGTTTAAAAAACAGTTTTTGTTTGATGCAATTCGGAGCAGTACTTCTTTAGATACGCTATATGTAATACGTACGTGGGGCTGGTGGAACCGTTTCGGCTTCTATCCGCTGTGTGTTTATGGCGCTGGCGTCGCTTGGATGCGTCATCTACTGCATAATCTATATTGATCAGGGTCTTGTGGATTGTGTATAGGCTGTTTTTAACACAGGTAAACACTTCGCAATAATTTCATATAGGATGTTTAATTTTTTATATATCATTACCAATTTATAACATATTGCGGGAAAAGCTGAAGATAAAGTTTTTATTTGACGTAAGTTAATTAACAATGCAATAAATTCATACTATTTAAGGAAGTTTTAATTTTTGCGTATTTTGTTTTGTATTACCACCTAAGATTTAAATTCGAAATATTTACTTAGTTTCCCTATTTTTCTTTAAATACAGTTTTTTTTTTAAGTTAAAACCAATTTTTGCTTGAAAAATGGGGACTTTTATGACCGGTAAAAACTTAGCTGCGTTCAATAAATGCAATTTTTTGAAACATTTTCCGAATTTAAGTTTCGTTTTAAAAAAAAAAAAAACAATTTTGTTTAAAGTTTACCGTCAGTACCGGAGTCTTAGATGCTAATACAATGCTAAGCAAATATTTTACAAATTATCTTAATAAAAATGATGCGTAAATTTTTAAAAAAAGTTAGTTTCTTAATATGAAATTTTAGTTTTTGCAGTCACAGGAGCAGAGTTCGGTGCATTTTAGTCATAGGCGTTTGCATTTACACCGCCCTTTGCAAGTGTGTAGAGTTCTCCACAGTGGCCGAAGTCCCCACCCCCCCCCCACCCTTTCCATCACTTCTGGTCCAACCACATTGCAATGGTTCTGGTATTGCTGGCCATAGAGTTAGGAAGAAGGTGTTACATCGGGGTAACTATTCCACACGTTCCAAGCAGTTTTCTTTCTCCGTCCAACAAATGCCGAAGTCGTATCACAGCCTGTGGATGTGTGGAATCCTAGCAGAGCATGCGATTTCTCAGACCAAGAGTAGCACTTATTGTATGGGCTGTGGTATGTATCGGAAATCGTTGCATTTTCCAAAATATATCTTCTTTGTATCTCAAATCTCTGCTTTTTGCATAAACCAACCAGACTGATAGCACCACCAGATCTGTATCTACCGTTCTGATCAATATTTTTCGTTTTCCAGTGTTTAAAGCATCACAAACATGAAGCAGTTCTGGTATCAGCGTGTTCATGTGTGCAAAGAGATAGAAAAGTCAATTCACGAGCAGAAAAACAGACTACTGATTTACCGTTAGTAATTATTAACTAATTTTTACTATCGATATCAAGTTAGCTAGCTTGAATTAGAAAATGAAACAGCTCAATCTTGTTTTCATTATTTACGTATGTAAGTGTTATACGTTTTACAGTGAAATTCGCAGATACGAACTGTTGTGCAACTTCAGGAAGTCTTGAAGGCAATTGTGCTAAATCTGCTAAGCTTATGGAAATCCAGCGGGCATAATGTGTGTGGTCGAACGCAAAAAACCATGGGACAAGCTCCGTCAGCTCTTGCACGTACAAAGTGTAGTTGGACTCTCTTAAAGATTGTACAAATAGCAATATGGTGAGTTCTAGCGTCATTGTCTTTGCCCAGTATTTATTGCGGGTATTTCGCAGCCAAGGCAGTGCACCACAAAGCAAAGTCCAATGGCTCTTGATCAACTCGATGTATGAGCAGTATGCGCGTTTTTGCAAAACATACAAAGTAGCTAAGGAGAACTGATGGGCATGTCGCGTGCATGTCAGATGCGAAACCTTTAGATATGATTCAGCTGTCCCCAATTGTGGTAATACCTCTGCCTCAACTTGCATTGGAATCCAACCACTATCGCATAACCAATCACCAGCCACTTTGAAACTAGCTATTTCAATGTGCAAACCTCCTGGAAGAATCACGAAATTATCTTTACTATATCCTTGGGGCCACGTCCACTGTATTTGTTTAGCAATGTCATACAGGGTTTGATCGAGAGTCAAAACAGGCACTTGCCCAGGATTTACGTGGGGTAACCGGTAAGGGCGACATTGATGCAGCGTTGGGACTTTGGATCATATTTAACATGCATCTTCCTTGACTCCACGGGCCGTTTATAGTTCGATAGTTATTTTGGCGATGCCTGGTCCTGAACCTGGGACCTTACACATGCAATGCGAACTCCTTAACTGATTTGACTCGCCAGCACCCAACACTTCAAGAGAAAAAAATATCTTTTACATGAAAACTAAAAAACCATAGACAAATTTTAAAACTGAATTATATTCTACATTTTTTAAATTGAAAAAAGTTATACTATATGAAAACAAACCTTTAAAAAACAAACTTAAAATTCAATACTGTTTGATGCCGCTTTGGCAAAAAGGGGTCCCTGATCAGGCTCGTAGCCAGCATTGGATAACCAATTACAATGCGGGAGTTTACTGGGCAGCAATTTCCTTCTTGATTTCCGATTGGATTAGTATGTAGTAATTTTTTTTTTTAATTTACGCGTCATTTTTATTAAGATAAATTGTAAAATATTTGCTTAGCATTGTATAAGCATCTAAGACTCCGGTACTGACGGTAAATTTTAAACAAAATGTTTTTTTTTCTTAAAAACGAAACTTTAATTCGGAAAATGTTTAAAAAAATTGCATTTATTGAACACAGCTAAGTTTTTACCGGTCATAAAAGTCCTCATTTTTCAAGCAAAAAATGGTTTTAACTTTAAAAAAACTGTATTTAAAGAAAAATAGGGAAACTAAGTAAATATTTCGAATTTAAATCTTAGGTGGTAATACAAAACAAAATACGCAAAAATTAAAACTTCCTTAAATAGTATGAATTTATTGCATTGTTAATTAACTTACGTCAAATAAAAACTTTATCTTCATCTTTTCCTGCAATATGTTATAAATTGGTAATGATATATAAAAAATTAAACATCCTATATGAAATTATTGTGAAGTGTTTACCTGTGTTAAAAACAGCCTATACACAATCCACAAGACCCTGATCAATATAGATTATGCAGTAGATGACGCATCCAAGCGACGCCAGCGCCATAAACACACAGCGGATAGAAGCCGAAACGGTTCCACCAGCCCCACGTACGTATTACATATAGCGTATCTAAAGAAGTACTGCTCCGAATTGCATCAAACAAAAACTGTTTTTTAAACAATAAAAAGACCAACAACTTTGCAAATACATGTTATTAGCGAAGTTTTATGTGTGTCCAGATAAATAAGTAAACGCGTTAAATATTACATGATTTTCTGAAATAAAGCCATGTAGCGGATTAACGGCTGGATAAAACCCCATAAAACATATTACATAAAATATTAAGAAAACAATTGCAATCATTTTAAACCAAATTTGATTTTATTTGGACAAGCGGTTCAGGAGTTATGATTAAAAATAGATTTTCCGCCATTTTTCAAGATGGCGGCCAAACGGGTCGGAACCCAGCCGACGTCCATATCAAAAAATGATTGTCTTGTTCTAGTGTACAAACCCTGCAAGTTTCATAAATGTTTCTAAAAAGGCACAATTCTCGAAGAATATGTCGCCCTGCAACTGGACTATAACTGACACTCAAGTCCGACAATCCCACTTTTTCTTTTAATTAATCCGAATATTTTTTTTTAAGTTGTCAATATTCATCTTTAAAAGATAAAACACTGTCTAAGGTGCCATCTCTAATTTACATAATTAAAAAAAAGTTTGTAAAAGTAATCGTCACTTTTAACTTCATTTTTCATCAGCTTAAAAATAAAGTTCACCTTAAAAAAATTTAAAAAATCTAAGCCATTGTTGCATAGACGAATAAAAAACGGTTTAAAAAAATATGTGACAAAAAAATATCACTTCTTTTTGATCTATCGACAAAAGAAAATTAACTTTGTATGTATTTTCTTGTTAAATATAACAAATTGCTTCTCCTTTGCCTACATCTTTTAATCCCTCTTCAAAGAAAAATTAACAGATTGAAAGGAATTATAAACATACAGTTCTGTCAAATACAGGTTTAAAGCGGCAGAATTAATCATTCTTAAAAAACTATGAGATTTCGGAAAGTGAGTGATTAACACTATTCTGATTCCGAAAATTTGATTTCCCCTTTAATCTAGTGAATGCTCTAAAATATCTAACTAAAATTATCATATTTATCTTAATTATCATAAATATTTTAGAAAATATCTATCACAAATAACATTTTTTTATAAAAAATATATTTACATAAAAATTTAAATGAGAGTTTTATTTGAATTGTTAACATCTTATAAAAAGAATACTCTTTTTTTTTTCAAAGAAATAAAGTACTTTTTACAATTAAAAAAAATCCAACTTTTACATAATAATTTCAATATCAGTAGCTTGCCAAAAGTTAGACTTATTGAAACAGTAAAAAAAAAGAGAACTTTTTCACTCTTTTGATGACAATATTTCAAGTAAAATCCCAATTGCATAATATTCATACAATCAAGAATTTTATATATCTGCTTTATTTAAAAATATTATGCACATGAATTATATTTGAACTAATGATATTTTTTCATTGTATTTCTTCACTAAGTATGACTTCGAAACACGCAATAGTGGTCGAAAATTGCAAAGAAATGTTGATTCAGTTTTAATCATCTAAAAGACTACTATTTTTATGTTTAATCGTTAATAGCAGATCATGATATCACAACTGTTACCCCCCATTCCCCTAATTTAATAAGTATAGTTTAACTAAACAATCAGAGCATCCGAATCAGCACAATTATTAAATTAGAAATGTCTCGTAACTCTTTTGCACAATAGGAATATTTAAAACATGTCTTTCTTTCATTCTTTTTCAAAAATCTTTCTTTCAATCAAAACAGTCTTTTTCTCAATGGATCATACAAAATCATATTATAAATGGTTAGTTGTTTAATTTGTTTATTCAATTTTTAAAATTTTATTGAAATACTATTGTGTTTTCCCGTTTTGAAATCGTTTAGTCTGATTATATTTATAAGTAAATTGCAATCAGATAAAGGTTCTGTTCTCATCTTTGCCATATAAAAACAGCCTTATAAATTACGCAGTCATTTTAGACTAATCGCTACATACATAAGAATATAACAAGAATAAAAAAAAAACTTTCACTTCGTTCTGTCCTCCTGAATAATTTTACACATACAGTGGGCCACAAAATTGAGTATACACGGTAGGAACTTGCATACTTTTTGCAACTGAACACTTACCGCTTTAGGATGCAGCGACTGAATGTGCTTATAAATACGCCTTTTGATAGAAAGAGAAAATCGTGGGGAATACTGCCCTGCAGGGAAGCAAAGGACTACTGCCCAGACTGGCGAACAAAAGAAGAGCATCCAAAAAGAGTTTCCATAGAAAGCTTTATACTAAGCCATGTTTGCATATTAAAAACTTTCTTACTGTCAAATGCCTCGAATTCCTCTTTTAAATTACCATTATTCACATTTCGAAATCATGTAAATAACTTTAGGTCTTGATGATGTTTCTACTATGATATTGAGTTTGAGGTGAGGTGACCGGTGTAGTGTAGAGGGAATAAGTTGAGGGATCAGAAGGTTTTTAAAGACATTTAATTAACGACCACAGCACTAAACTACATAACAGATAACATGTAAAATTTGCATCAAAATGACACAGGTCCTTTTGGATTGAGAGATGGAGCAAAAGTGATGTCTTGTTCGGTTCGAATCTCACTGGGAATGAATTTGTCCCGCCTTTATTGTGCAGGGATTGGTTAAAAGAATATATAAGAATTTATACTATTGGGTGAGAAAATTGATTGACAGAACTTTAGTTTTAGTTCGCACTTTTGAAGGATTCGGGTGCAAAGAAAAGTACCGTGTGCAAAGGTTTTACTTCCCAAAATGGGGCTAAAAATGGGGTGTCGAAACTAAGAAAGTTAATAGAAATTAAGTTAAATAAGATTCACCACAGAGTATCCCCCCAGTGAGGGAACCGAACGATACAAAACTTAAACATGGAAGAAAATATACTTTGCATATTTATGTACACTAAGAAAATTTAGAGATGATAAAAAAAATTCTTAGACTATATAGAAGTATTTCTCTGAAATGCAAAGATAAAATGATATACTTCAGTTTTGCATATAAAATATAATATAAAATACAAGAATTTTGAATGTATAGCAATTGAAAATTTTCATGAAATGTTAGGAAAATAAAACATATATGAAAAAGCAATCTAATATACTAAAGCACATGAATGGAAATATTTTGTTAAATGCAAAATATAATGATAAAATTTTAGTTTCCCATAGAAAGTAAAATAAACATAAAATACAAGAATTCAGGAGTAAGGCTGAAAAAAAAATAGTTGCCAACTAAGTATACACTAGTCTATCGGGGAAATGTACTCTTCTGCCACTCTTAGTAGTTCGCAAGGGTGGTTCATCACTGGAAGTTGTTTTTGCAGTTATGCATGGATCACTAAGAGTGGGCTTACCCGCGCTAGCATCAGAGGCAGTGTTACTGGGTGCGATGGAGATGTATTCGGACTCCTGTAAGAGGTATGCCGGTTTCACACGATCTAGGGAAACAGTAGACGAGCGGTTCTTTAGTTGGATTGTCATGGTTTTTTCTGACCGTTGTATCACTTTGTGAGGACCAGTGTACGGTTGGCTGAGAGGAGGTTGTGTTGCGTCAGTGCGTAGAAAGACATGTGTGCAAGATTGCAATGCTGGGTGCACAAATATGGAGCTCTTTCCATGGCGTGACACAGTGAATGGATTTAGTCTTCTCATTAGATCTCGCAAATTGGCGACATAGGTGTCATCCAGTTTTTCCTTGCAGTCAGGCTGGTGAAACATGTCAGCTGGCAATGTTAGAGATTTCCCGTACACAAGTTCGGCGCTAGTGGCTTGCAGGTCTTCTTTATAGGCAGTTCTTATACCTAGTAATATTATAGGAAGTGTGTCTGTCCATCGAGCATTTTCGTGAGCTTTTATGGAGCCCTTCAGATGTCGATGGAATCTCTCTATAATCCCGTTGGAAATCGGATGATATGCCGTGGTACGAATACGGTTTGTACCCGTCATGACTTGTAGCTCATGGAATAAAGAAGATTCCAGTTGTCTGCCCTGATCGGTTGTTATAATATCAGGGCAGCCAAAACGGGAAATCCAGCCAGAGAATAAAGCTCTACACACCGTGGGTGCCTTGGAATCAGGTATTGGGATTGCCTCTGACCACCGAGTGAAGCGATCGATTATCGTGAGACAATATGTGTTACCGTCACACGGTGGTAGTGGGCCGACCAAATCAAGGTGTATATGAGAGAACCTTGCATCAGGCAGTGCGAAAGTTCCAAGGGGTGTTTTGGTGTGCTTATTCACTTTCGATCTCTGACATGGAATACAACATCGTACATTTTCGGCTATGAACTTGTTCATATTTGGCCATACATATCGTGCACTGATCAACTTTTTTGTTGCGGAAATTCCTGGATGGGACAATCCGTGAAGTTGATTGAAGATGATTTTTCGGTATGATTCTGGAACAAATGGTCGAGGTTGATCTGTGGATAGGTCACAGTATAATGAAATATTCAGGAGAGGTACACGAGTTAGAGTTAACTTTAGGGAAGACGGGTTTTCGAGTATTGATTTTAACTCGAGATCGTCGGCTTGTACTCTCGCAAATTCTTCGAAATTTAATGTTGATGATGAAATGGAGTCGATTTCTATGCGAGAAAGTGCATCTGCGACTTGATTATCAGTTCCTTTTAAGTAACGGATGTCGGTGGTGAACTGAGAAATATAGTCCAAGTGGCGTAGCTGGCGAGGTGAACACTTGTCGGGTTTTTGCTTAAAGGCAAAAATAAGTGGTTTTTGATCAGTCCAGATGTGGAATTCACGAGCTTCGAGTAGATGCCGGAATTTTCTAATCGCTGTGTAGATCGCCAATAATTCTCTATCGTAAGTGGACCAGTTCTTTTGACTCTTCGTCAATTTCACTGACATGAAGGCAATGGGTTCCCATGAGTTGTTGTGGAACTGCATCACGGAACCTCCAACTGCGTAGTCGCTAGCATCAACGTGGGCACATATTTTGGCACCAGGAATGGGATGCCGGATCAATGTGGCTGTGGCTAGAGCATTCTTGGCATCCGAAAATGCCTGCTCCGCCTCCTCGTTCCACTGAAGGATGTCGCACGGTTTTGTTTGAGTAGGACATTTAGCTTTCTTTTTGTTTTTTATACCTTCCAAAAATTTGTTTAAGGGAGCTAAAATAGTGGCGGCTTTTGGTATAAATCGCCTATAAAAATTTAGCAAACCGAGAAAACGTCTGAGTTGGGTGATCGTTTGGGGCCTAGGGAATTTTAAAATGCATTCAACGCGTTCTTTTAAAGGTTCAATGCCGAATTCTGAAACATTAAATCCTAAAAATTCTATGTTGGATACGCCAAAAATACATTTAGAAGGTTTTAAACTTAAGCCATATTCATCTAAACGTTGAAATAAAATTCGAAGATGATTTAGGTGCTCTTCGGGTGAAGTTGAAGCTACTAAAATGTCATCCACGAAAGCGTAAACAAATGATAGACCACGAGTTACTTCGTCAATAAATCTTTGAAAAGTTGCGGCAGCATTGCATAGACCAAACTGCATGCGTGTACTTTCATATAACCCGAAAGGAGTAATAATTGCCGTTTTATGCACATCGTCGGGATTTATTGGTATCTGGTGATAAGCCTTTACCAAATCGATGCGAGAATAAATTTTTGTTCCACTTAATTGAGAAGTGAAATCTAAAATATTTGGAACTCCGTAGTTATCTTTAGTTGTTTGAGAGTTAAGAATCCGAAAGTCTCCGCATGGACGCCATTCCGTGGAATCTTTTTTAGGGACCATGTGTAAAAGAGATGCGTAGTTGCTTTTGGAAGGACGCATGTGACCTAAGTCAATCATGCTTTGAAATTCCTCCTTTGCAACTTGCAATCGGTCCGGCGCCAGGCGGCGTGCTTTGGCAGTTACTGGGGGACCAGTTGTTTGAATAAAATGCAAAACAGAGTGTTTGACTTCTTTGTCAGGTCTAGGAGGTTTAGAAATTTCTGGAAATTCTCGCAAAAGATCATGGTAAACACCTTCACCAGATACGGTTTTAATTGAGTGAATCTCATCGCTGGTGCTTACTTTGCAGTGTGTAACCAGTTTTGTAGTGGAGTCTATTAGTTTTTTGCGAGTGAGATCGGCTAATAGATTAAAATGAAAAGGAAATCTGCTCCGATTATGGGTGTAGATACGTCACCGACTAAAAATGACCATTTAAATACGCGCCTAAGTCCAAAATCCAGGATTAAGGTTTGCGTTGAATAAACCTGAATAGCGGAACCATTAGCAGCGGAAAGAGTCATTAGGGTTGGGTTACGTTTTTGTAAACTTGTAGCCGGACATATGCAGATCTCCGAACCAGTATCCACTAAAAACTGTACGTTTGTACGCTTGTCACGCACAAAAAGGCGACGAGAATTTGAGGGCAAGGTGACGGTCGCCTCTACCCTTGCCGGTGATCGTTTTTTGATTCAAAATTGCAAGGTTTTGTGCAATTATCTGCGTCCTTACCAAATTTAAAGTGATACCAACAATATTCATAGTTCTTAGATTTAGATCTACTACGCTGGCGTCGTTGGTAAGAGCCTTCGCGTTTGTGATTCCTGCCTCGAGAAAATTCGTCAAATTTAGCATTTAATTTTTTAAATTCTTCTAACAACATTCCTTCAATGGAGTTTGGAGAGGTGGTAGCGGAGCAAGCACTTACCGCTATGGGTGACACCTCCATCACTCTATCAGCGATTTCTGCGGCCTTATCCAACGTGAGTGGAGTGACTGCCGCAAGAACCGTCTGGACGTGGGAAGGAAGATGTTGAAGAAAGAGCTCCAGCATCAGCTTGTCCGGAACCTGATGGGCGGCGGCACGGCGTTTCATGACGCGGAGCAGCTCTGTGGGTCTCCGGTCGCCGATGTGTTCTCCTTGCAGTAGCCGTCGGATTTCTTGATGGCCGGACTCACCGCTCCGTTCGATGAGAGCTTCCTTCAGGGTCTTGTAGGGGTCAGCAGTGGCCGGACTCAGCAGGATGTCCCGGACGAGTGAGGCGGTCTCCGGCGGAAGATGGGCGACACAGTAGTTATACTTTGTTTTGCTTTCGGTGACAGGCTTGGGTGTCCCGAGTTCGAATGTGGCTTCACACATCTGAAACCACAACGCTGGATCACCATGGTTGTACTGGGGTATTTTGATTGCAGCAACCACGGGAGTTGGCTCCGTCATGTTGAAATAAAGAAGATTTTGAGTCCGAAGCAAAGAACTGTTCTGAAGAAATCACTGTTCAGTGAGGGAGGAGAGTCGCCGACAGGTTCACGCGGGGGCGATGGGGAGAGAGAAGGGCTAAGTCATAACTCTTCCAGCATCTGAAGTCGCCGCGGCAGCGGGTGAGGGGCCTCCAAAGGGGAAAAGCGAGGAGAGACGCGAGTTTCAGTTCATTTTGAAGAGTAGCTGTGCGCGTTTGTGGTCGTGGATATTGTCCGAAAAGTGTCCAAACCGGGTCACCAATGAGGTGAGGTGACCGGTGTAGTGTAGAGGGAATAAGTTGAGGGATCAGAAGGTTTTTAAAGACATTTAATTAACGACCACAGCACTAAACTACATAACAGATAACATGTAAAATTTGCATCAAAATGACACAGGTCCTTTTGGATTGAGAGATGGAGCAAAAGTGATGTCTTGTTCGGTTCGAATCTCACTGGGAATGAATTTGTCCCGCCTTTATTGTGCAGGGATTGGTTAAAAGAATATATAAGAATTTATACTATTGGGTGAGAAAATTGATTGACAGAACTTTAGTTTTAGTTCGCACTTTTGAAGGATTCGGGTGCAAAGAAAAGTACCGTGTGCAAAGGTTTTACTTCCCAAAATGGGGCTAAAAATGGGGTGTCGAAACTAAGAAAGTTAATAGAAATTAAGTTAAATAAGATTCACCACAAGTTCAACAAACAAAAATTTTATATTATTTTCCTTCTTTAAAAAATTATGGTAGTCATTGAATTGATAAATTCAATTCAAATTCAATTCATATTCATTCAATTATTCTTGTTATATTGTATTGATAAATTCAATTCATACGCAAAATACAAGCAAAGATCGAAAACTGTCTTATTTTTCGGCTATTTTTTTTAATTAAAAGGAAAATAGGAATTGACGTGTTAAAGATGTCCTCCCGACGCCGGTACTCCCCTTCCAATATCGGTCCTATCCGTCGGATTTTCCATTTGTTTGAAAAGTGTGACCTCAGAGACCCAACTTTCATATATTTTGATCGGCGGTCTGTACGTTCAGACGTACATAAATCTACTATCTGTCGGCGAATTTACCAGTGAATTAGCATTGAAATTCAATTTTGAGTCATTTAAATCGATGTTGCCAATTCAACAATGGCACGAGAAAAAGATATGCTTTCAAAAAATCAAATTTCGGGTCGCCAAGTGATGCTATTGATAGCTCTATTAAAGTAAAGCAAATTTGACTTAGTGTATTTCGAAATAAACTAGTCTATTTCTAAGTGTGCATACAAATGTATATTACTAAGAACTGTTGAATAGATTCGATTCTAGAATTTATGTCAATATTCGGAAGTGGCGAAGACTTCTTTATTTGTAGTTTAGTTACAATTTCAATCGTATAAAAAACATTTCTTTTTTTCTAAAAAAATACTTTTAAATGAACTGCTCAATAGCCGCTTAAGGATGTATTCTACTAAATGTGTTAAAAATACGTCCTTAATAGAAAGAGAAATTCCAGCGAGTTAGAGGGCAAAGAGAATACCGCTCCTATAGACACACAATAGAGAGCAACCAAAACAAAGTTTGCGTAGAAAACTTTGTAGCCATGCTTGCTTTATCGCAGTTAAATGGGAGAAATTCCTCTTTATTATTACCATTATTCACATTTTAAAGTAATGTAAATAACTTTTCTTACTGAAGAAGTGTACATTTAGTTTTAAACTTTGAAAAAATAAAATTACATGTAATTATCTTTCCTTAAAGATTTCAGGTAGTCATCGAATAAACAAACTTAAATCATATGCAAACACAAGTAAAGAGAAAAGTTGTATTATTTTTGGCTTACGTTTCTGCTTCTAATTTAAAAACAGAAAATAGGCATTGACACGCTGACAATGTCCGTCGGACGGTACTCCCCTTCCAATATCGGTCCTATCCATTGAATCTGATTTTTGTTTTCGAATCTGTGCAATGTCATATGTTCTAACTTGGTCCTTCGTACTAGGATATTTAAGTTTTTCTTAAATATTTTAATGAACATTTTGGGTTACATGATGACAGGGTCTTTACAAATATCACAAAATGTATAAAACCCAACTTCGAGCACTTCAGTTCGAATAAGTAGAAAGTTTAATCGTTGCTTACCTTTAAAAAAAAAATCATAACAAATTACCGTTGTTCAACGGACAATTCCATATATGAAGACTGAACATGTCCTTCTTTTCGGTGTATAGGGGAGACCGGGTCTAGTTGATACACTTTTTACTTTCTGATTTTGGTAATTTTTTTTTTGTCAATATTTGAAACAAACTAAGTGTAGTTAGTAACTATAACTGTTTGGCTAACGCCTGATATTTTTATAATCTAAATAGAATTGAATTTTCACTGACAATTTTTTTTTTAATGTTGCAATATGTATCAACTTAACCCGATCTGGGTCAAGTTGATACGGCATTGGGTCAAGTTGATACGCATATGAGTAAGCTGAGACTGTGCTAGGAAATATTTAAATATATCTAATAAAAAATACAGCAATTACGAAAAGTGTTTTATTTTACAATATAAATAGGTTTTTAACTTTATATGATGCAAAGTTTTACATGATAGGGCCTACATTGATTGTAACTGATTACTCCGAGTCTGAGAAATTGGGATCTGATTGACAATTGAAACACGCGTAAAATGGATTGTCTTCAGCACATGCGATGTGTGCCCACTTCTTACAGGATAGGCATTGTATCCAGAACTGGCCAGGCTTTGACGTTGAATATGTTTTGAAGCACACCTAACAAAAAGACCCTTTGCCTTCATCAAAGTCCGATTCTTCTTTTTTCAATTTTTCTTCGTTTCTCTCTCTTCTTATTTTAAACTTCTTTTGTCAGGTTTTCTGTTCTTTGTTTTCTGTTCTTTTCTGTTCTTCCATTCTTGGTAATATTACCCCCTAATGATTAAAACAATTTTAACTTTTATTTTCTTGTTAAAATGTATCTGCTAAGCTCCTCCTTAAGTTCGTCAGTCAATATTTGTCGATGTTTAGCATAACCCATTTTTACAACCTCGTAGTAGCCTCTGGCATTTCAGGTTTTTTTTTTCCTTTTTTGTCTTGAACCTGTAAAGAGCCATTGTGTCTATATTAAAGATTTTGGCCGCTTCCCTAATCGACATTCTGCCATTTCTAATCTCTTCATAAGCTCTTCCAAAAATATCAATTGGTATTTCGCCTCTTGTAGTTTCTTGGTATCTATAAATAAATGCAACCTATGAAAATTCGTGTGGGTTAAGTTGATACACCGTATCAACTTGACCCCAAAGAAGCGTATCAACTTGACCCAACCGTCGCCATTACACTAAACCACAAAATACGGGAAACCAATAACAGCTAGAACAAAGTCTACTATTTTACATTCTTTCCTTTATAGCATGTAACGATGTGATGTTATTGATAATACAATCCACTTACAAGTAAACTTTCAATAGCACTTCAAATACAGGGGTAAAAATTTACTTTCAAAGCTCAAAACCAGTATTTAATTCACAACTCATAGAACAAAGCAACCTCCTCTAAGTGCTCACGCGTGTTTGTCGGGGACGGACCGGCCGTCCAGTCAAGTGAGTGCCCACTTATATGCGTCTGCGCATTACGGAGTTATTTTGACTGTATCAACTAGACCCGGTTTCCCCTACGCATGCCTAGTTCTATCACACATACAACACACGGTATTGCAGGCGCGGATCCAGACTTTTTCCGTAGGGGGGGTAAACCGGATATTTTTTTGAGGGGGGAGGGATTTTTTTTATAATTTTTAATACTGAATTTTTAACCAATCACTTGCAACAATTTATAAATTTAATTAAATAATTAATCTTAACAACTCTTTTCAAATACTTGTTTGAAAGTATTTTTTAAGGCATATATTTCTTTTATTGATGATTTAATATTAAAACAAATAAAAAACTGTACAAAATATTTTAATAATTTACATAAAATATTAAAGCCCCTAAAAAGAGTAATCTCATATGTTGGAAAATGCAATGTGCAAAGTTTTAATAATTTTTATAAGATTAAGATCCAGAATTTTACAATATGAATTTACTGAAACGCACGCTTAAACCCAGATATTGCGGTTATTCATAAAAGTATGTTCAAGTTTATTAAGATTTTTTTTTAGGTTATTAATGTTGTAAAAGCCTAAAATGCAATTTTAGATTTTAAAAAAAGCTCATATTTATGCATTAGCATAAATATGGACACAAAGCTCATTTTCATACTGAACAAGTTTAATTTTCGAAATCTAAACAAAGTATTTCAATGTTGGAGAAGGAAATATAATTTTTTTTTGCCAAAGTTAACAGGATATTTTAAATACATTGTATAAGTAAACAAATACAAATTTTATGCAGCAATATAAACATTACATTCTACTTTTAAATGCACAACATAAATTTTGTTGTTACATTAATGGTAGTCACTGAATTATTTAGGACACATAATGAAAAAAAAAAACCTTTATGTTATGACCGTTTTTTTTAAACTAAAAAATGATAGTTAGCTTTTTCATATGTAAAAGTTATTTTTTACTCTTCGGATTCTTTTTTCCCCCCTTTCGTACAATTTTAAAATTATAAAAGAGTGAGATAGTATAATCGATATTATTAAGAGGGACTGTCTCAAATAAATCCTAATTTCATTTTGAAATACAGTCATGGTTTCACCAATTATTTTTATCCGAATAAAAGAAACCCTCAATTTTTTAAAACTTCTTTTTATTAAAAATATTGATTTGATTTTTTATTGTATAAATTTCAAATTTATGCAGTTAAAAAAAACTCTTCGCTTCAGCAGCCCATTGGTGGCCAAAGATCTGCCGTACCCATTCCTACAATGAACGTTGTTATAGTTCCTATTTTTATGCTCATTATGTAAAAAGAATACCATTTTATATTTATTTTTAATCGAAAAATCAATTTTTTCTCATACCTAAGGAATCTAGCGTTGTATTTTTGAATATCCTATAGGGTGAAAACCACAGTAAATCAATCTTTCTTAATGCAGGCAATAAAATATTGCTTTTACTTGTGTTAAAAAAACGATTAAAATTACTTAAAATCATAATAAACAATACAAAATTTACAAACTTGAACATCTTGGGGGTCTTACTTGAAAAACTGGTTCATCATCATTGGATCATTGGATGTGTTTCGATGGTACTACATTTTGCATTTTCACTTGCCAAAACATCACACCCCCTTCACAGCTTTTCTGACGACACAGCTGCAATCTCCAATAGCAGTCCATGACCAAAGTGTCCCTTTTCCAACAAATGTTTTGACTTGTTTTTGGTTCCCCCTAAAATTCTTGGTAAAATTAGATTTCAGACCGGAAAAGGATGCCATCATTCTGTACAATTTATGAGTTTTGCGGCCCTTTCAGCGCAAGCGATCCCAATTTTGAAACGAGAAACCCTAGCCGCTCTCTCAAAACTTAAGAGCCAAGCAGTCTGCTATATTCTTCCAGACCTCCTACTTGAAGATAAGAATTTCATTCCCCTTCCATTCCACCCCCGTCCATGAGAGACGATGGTGCGTATCGCGGTTTACGTAGTCACGACCCCCCCCCCCCCATTAGTGGTGCCACCCCCAGATTTGTGAGAAGTAAAAAAAAAATTAAGCGTAAACACTTCGGCTTTAGAAAAACAACTTTGGTGTAAGGACGCCGACAGAAGGGCGCATCCTGCCATTTCTGGCCATTTACAAGAAATGCCGCTCTTCTAGTAACATGCATGGTGGTCTTTTCTGTACGGTTATATAAAAAAAGAAAGAAATGTACTCATAGATAGCCACTCGATTGTCAAACGCCGCCTGATTAAAGAATACTCTGAAAATACTTAATAATCTACGTTTTTTCTCCATGAATCTCCTCATATCGAGCGATGAAATTCTTAACTTTAAAAAAAATGTATGTGATTTTTTTAAATTAAAATACTAAAAAAAAAGCTGGCTTAGTCGCCTTTGAAAACCATGTTCTGTAAAAATTAAACTTATCATCAATTTTTTTCGCATCAGCCAAATTGACGCCCTCAGATTTTCCGAATTTAATGAGTGATCTGAAATTAATAAGGGAAATTTATTAATGAAGAAAACATTATTTCAGTTTCAATATTTGAAAAAGCATTAAATATTCTTGAAAAAAAAATAGTGAAGTGTCCGGAAACATTACAGTTTTATTTATGAATTTTAAGAATCAAACATTTCCTGGTACTACAATTTTTTTAATAAAATAATTTTCGAGATTCCTAAATTACTGGGGGCCTAGGCCAGGTCATAAGGGCCCGTTGTTATAACTGACTAAAAACTAACAACCTTCTGGGTCTCATAGCGGCCCCTCTAGTTAAATAGTGTACTATTCCGCATTTTAAGTAATTTTTTTTTTTAAAAATTAACTAGAACATTTTTGAAAAACATTGTTGAAAAGTCCAATAATAATAATAACGAACTATATAAAACTAAGCAAACTTTTTCTGCATTTTCTTTCAAAATTGAATCAAAATTTTGGCCTCACATGACTAGGGACCTAATTATTTAATTTTTTTTCAAATACTTTTTCAATAAAATTGACAAAATAAATTGGGCCTTTTAACTTCTTATGGTCCCCTAAGCATTGCAGAGTTTTATACCCCTCCGCCCCCATCGCTCAACCGATTTTACAGATTCAAACCAAGGTGTTGCTACTGCGAGTCTGTTGCACAACACCAGTAGGCCCAGTGGCTGTCTGAATGGCTTCAAACTCGCCTTAGATTGATTTCGCCCATGGACCTTGTGATCTGTTATTCGGAAAATTGTGCAAATTTGCTTTTTGCATTAAAATGAAAACTTGTTTTCTAAAAAAATCGCTGGAGAAGTACTCTTTTCCGGTATTTTTTTTAAATCTTAGGGGGGGTAATTACCCCATTTACCCCCCGCTGGATCCGCCACTGCGGTATTGCAGCGCCGTCTGTTGGTTAAATTGAACATATTAAAGTGTAATAATATAATAAACATAAATATCATAATAAAATGTTCCATATCAAATTCAAGACATGACTTATTCGTTTTCTGCAAGAATTGTGTTAATATCTCTATCAATTTATATTTTAATAATTTTTAAAAACAGGTATTCCTTTTTGGGACACCCTCTAAAGAAAGCTGAAATTTTTAATAAGTATTTTATTATTTCATTTTGACTAACGTCTTTCTGTGTGACGAAATGACATTGTTGCAACCACGATTGATACCTGATACTTAAGAATGGAAACTTCTGTAAATTAACCACACATATATAGTTTTTTTAACTAATGCATATATTAAATATGATATATAAACTATGAAAAATTATATTAGAACAACCTACCTGTAACAAGGTCTAAGTTATTAACTGTCATTTGACGTGGCGGAATGACTAAAAGCTTCATAAATATCTATTTAATTAAAACTGTGTAAAGTAATAAATTTTATATTTGAACTATCTATAAAATACTCAAATATGATATTAAATATTACGTTATTTACATTTATTCCAAGGACGATTTCCAACTACACTCCATGCCAACCTAACTTGGGTAAAAACAAAAAGTAGCAAGACAGAGGGAAAAGATTGGTCCGTTAGTCGGAAACTCTTGTAGGGTAATATTTACATACAAAATGATCTGAATACAATTTAAGCAAAATACACTTTTCATTCCGATAAAATAATTATTTATTTAACTCTTTACATACGCAGAAGGATCTTCACCATAGCATATTTCCATTTACCCAACTTAGGTTGGCAAGGAGGGAAATGTGAATTATTGGATTTGTCTTTTTAGTAAAATGTGAATAATAGTTTTTTATCACCCTGCGTTCTTACAATATAATTTGAAAACTAGGAATATAATTTTAAACTAAATTTGTTGAAATTACATATATATATATATTTGAATTTATTTAAATGTATGTGTAAATAAAGATAAAATTTCCATCCTTAATAATAAAAAGTTTATTTTGAAACATGAAGTCCAGTGTGTTTTGGTAGCAAATTGCCAAAAATCTACCAAAACACAAGAAATAAATTACTAGGATTTAGATTTCAGTGAAATAAATGTGCTTCATTAAACAAATATGTTTTAAATCATCAGAGCTATAAACATTATACTATATCAAACAAAAACATCGGAAATTAAACTTGATTAATAAAACTTTAATGATGATTTCTTTAATTGTTGAAAAGTTATTCACTGAAAGAAAGCAAGAAAATCAATTTTTTATATATTTGTTTGTTGATTAGTTTTTTGCTGAGTTTGTACTATTTTTTATTTATGTGTTTTTAGACTTATAGGTAATAAATAAAACTTTAAATTAATACCATTTTAATATAGGGCGATTCCATAAAAATGTCAACCTCGGTACCAAAATTTCAAAATTAAGTAAATACTTCGTGTCTTGTACTATTTTGAAGATTGGAATCTCTATTTTAACACACTGAAATTCAGTGCTTGGATATACATTTTTTGTAGAAGAAAAATTGGTTTTTAGCGAACAGTAATTTTTTTAAAAAAAATTAAGTGTTAAATTCTTACACTTTCGAAATATTTTTTTTCCTAAACTTCAAATAAAATAGTTAGAGAATTATAATTTAATTGTTCCCTACATTATAAATTAACATTCTACACATTTACCCAAATCAAAAGTTGCAAATTTTCTAGTTATGGGATGAATTTATTACACCCACTCATAAAGTGTCAGTCACTTACCAATTTTTTTTATTTTTTAACCTCAGAATATAATTTTCGGCTGCAGAAACATAATAAATGAGATTCTCTGTTTTCAATGAGTACTAAACAATACTAAATTGGACAAAATAAAAAAAAAACTAACTTTTACAGGTTAAAAATGGTTGGTTACTGACTGACATCGTAGTAGCTGACTATTAATTTGCTTATTATCACCCCAGACCAGACCTATTCATAAATTATTATTATTATAATACAACTTAACTTTCGTGTTTGATTCAATCACATGTTAGTCTTTATATTAATGTAAAAAGGCGCAAAGTTTTAAGCTGAACCGTTCCGCTCTTTGTCAATCTCCCCGTGTATGTTCCGTTTTTCTGTTGGTCCCGTTAAACGAAGAGAAATATAGTTTTGCAACTTTTTTTTCTAAATGATCCTTAGGTAAAACACTAAAAATGCCCTTAAAATACTTATAAGTGATTTATATTTGATTACTAAAAGTACTTAAGACTAATGTTAAGTATTTAATAATTATTTTTCGATTATTAATTGTTTATTATCAGTTTTACGGTTTAGGAGGGGGGGGGGGATTATATGAGCGATTGTTGAGGGGGGTAGAAATAGAATTCCAGATTTTAGATTGAAAATCTGGTCACATTACATTTTATGCATCAAAAACTAGAAATAAAGTATTTGAATAAGTAATTTACTCAGTCACATTTTAGCAAATCAATGTTTTAAAACTTTAATTCCATGTGTTAATTGGAAGTAAATATGCCTTTAACAGCTGCAAAGAAACAGAAAAGGTACAGAGAACTTCCATCCGGTAGTCATTATGAAAGAAAATTAATATGCAGAGTATTATGACCTACAATTTTATATAGAAAGAGTTATAGATGATGGAGACTAAGTAAAGAAAAAATTCTTGAAAAAAAGCTTGGGACAGTCTTTTGAATGACCGAAAGATATCGATATATAAGAAGTAGATAAGCTCTTCATATTTAATAGTCCCATAAGGCCAGAAGGATTTGGTCCCTTTGAGTTGTTGAAGAAAAAATAATTTCAAGAACATACAATAAGTTAAAGAAAGTTTATTAAAAAATTAGGTTAATGTTAATTAACTATCCTTATGTAACCAGTCAATTGATAGTAAATGTTTTTCAGAATCGTTGTTTATTAATTCCCATCAATAAATTATGTTTGTGCAACATATTTTGAGTATTGTCTCATCAGACATATGCGGATGGGGAGCCCAGTCGGTTAAGGCATTCGCCTTGCAAGCGGAAGGTCCCAGGTTCGAGTCCGAGAATATCTAAAATAACTGCTGACTTACAAACGGCCCGTGCAGCCTAAAATGCCCCATTAATAAGACCCAGTCTGAGGAAGGGCACGTTAAATATCCTCCAACGCTGCGTACGATGTTGCACTCAATGGTTGCGTTGGGTGCCTACTCAGGTGCCGACTCGTCACCTGACTGAGGTTCTAAATTACGACACGCATCACCAATACCCCTTGTGTAGCTCTAGTGTGACGATAATTAAAACTAAACTAAGCTAAACTCATCAGACATGTTGAGTATTTCAGAGATGTCAGTCAGTTACCATTATGTCAGTCAGTTACCAAGGCGTTCTAAATGCTGGTGTTTTTTCAGGGTTCAATATTTTGATATAAAAATTGATGTGTTGGAAAGTTCATTTATTGCACTTAATTATAGGACTGAATTTTAAAGGCCACCTCTTTTATATTCAGAAGAAAATGATATTAAATAACTTGAAGTGTCAATGAAGGTTGCAGATATGTCAGTCAGTTACCACAACGTCAATAGTTTTTCTAAAAACTTCTACAAGAGCTATCGAAAATTGCAAACCATATTTGAATTCATCTAAAAAATTTCTTTTAAATTATACCAAACTTAAATTGTAAAACTTTATAACTGTCCCGATATTTCGTAAAACATTGTAATTTCGTCTTCCGAATGTCAGTCAGTTACCTGTGGAATGGCCCTATATTTTCCCCCCTCTATTATAAGTATGGTAAAAATAAGCGAATATCAAACCATTAAATACGAAATTTTCTGTGGAATTTTACTCAAAAAAAAAAAACTTTAAGAAGAACTTATCAATGGTTGTTTATTAAATGTTTAAATCTGGTGGTACGCTAAAATTTCCCAAAAAGTCAAGTGGTACCCAGGTGCAAACAGATTGGGAACCCCTGCACTAGTTTGAAATATCTAAAATGCTACTTTTTAAATATTTAATCGTTCGCAGATCATGCTATCACCCTGCCCCTTAATTTCGTAAGTATAGTATAACTAAACAGTCCGAGGCGAGGGAGAATAAACGCCATTAAATTAAATTTCAAAGGATCGTAATTCTTTAGTGCTACAGGAATATGAATATATTTAGTATATTAACCCGTTGGACCGGTGGTCAAATTGCGTTGATTTATTATTATGAGATTGAATTTGGAGTTTTAACGAAAAAATTGCGTTAAGCAGCGTCAATGCCAGCAACTTCTTAAAAACAAAGATCTTTTTATACAAAGAACGGATGGTAAACGCTAGTTGCTTTGGTATCGATATTTTTGAAGAGATAAAGTGGATTATGTTTCTTTCGCTATTTGGCATCAGTATACACTAGAAAGTCTTAATTTCAAATTACCACTATATACATTTACAAAATGTACATAGTATATTAATATATCAAGCTACTTGCAACAACAATTATTAAGGAATTCCAAATTATTTTTATAATGAAGTTAATTATCAAAAAATAGTGGTACTTGTTGAATTAAAAGAAATTTAATCACTAACCTTAAACGAATAGGAATAACTTGAAGGAATGGCAAATATGGGCATTTTACAGTGTTGCTTTGTTCAGTTACTATAAGTTTCAGTACAATGCCCCGTGATAGACATTTTTTTTTTTTTTTTGCAACTCTCCACAATTTTTATCACTTGTCAAAAATGTCCAAAATATTGTATTCAAAATAGAACTTTAGATATCTTCCATAGTATATAAAAAATATTATGCCACCAAGTCCACAAAAAGTGTACATTTAGACTCTTTCATAATAATTTTACACAATAAATAATTTTAAACAAAATATTCGAAGCAATTTCAAAAAGTAAGATTATAAAGACCTGCAAGTTATCAACATTTATCATTAAAAAATAAGTATATAATATTTTTACTTTTGAATATTTTTTATAAAAAATATTCATTAAAGCCGGGGAGCTTAGAAAATAATTTTACCCCATTGGATTAACACTGAGACACTTTGGTTTGGAGACCCGCGATCCAGCGGGCTCATTCCCACTTAACTGCAGTCTACGATGTGGCATGATATCCCGTTGGGTGCCCGCTCAGGTGCCGCCTTTCGCTGTTCTAAACTGCGATTCTTAATCGGCTGATTTAAACCTCCTAAAGGCAGCTACAAATAGACAGCCGAAAACGATTAAAACCAACTCTCAGCTGGCACACAGTCCACCTGTTCTTTTAGAAGAGTGTGTAATTATTCGAAAACATAAAAGATCGAGAACTATTTCTTTTTATTCTTTTATTGTTTTCACTGCTTTTGTATCAGTGTGGAAAAGGGCGTCAACTATAGAATACGGAGTGATTGGGGGGGGGGGGGGGTAGACGAGAATATCGAGTAAAAAAAAATATTAAAAAAATAATTAAAAAAAATAGCTGTCAAAGAATAGGTAAAATAATTCTCATAAGTATTTAACTTTATTATTCGGAATCTGCTTCTATTTATTTTAAAATATATGAAAAATATATTTTTATAGTTTTGCACATTACCTCTACTAGCCACTACACTAATGGAGGTGGTTTTGAACTAGCTCTAGAAATAGTTCTCGATCTCGTATGTCTTCGAATAATTACCCGCTCTTCTAAAAGAACAGGTGGACTGTATGTCAGCTGAGAGTTGGTTTTAATCGTTTTCGCAGAAGCAGGTAAAAATGTGGAATCGTTCTCATTGTTAGAGAATTCTCTTGTTTGGATAACCTTTGCTAGGTCGATTTGTAGAGTTGCATATTTGTTTTCGATGTTATTTTGAGTGGGTTCAACCCGATTTGGCGACATTAAGGCAGCATGCTTTGGGAGATGGAAATCCTCGACGCTATTATGTGACTACATTTTATTTGATATAATACTCATATGTCCAATGCAGGTTTTGAGCAGATTTATACCTATTGAGTTTAAGTCGGAAATAATGGCGCCACCTTGAAGGAAATTGAATTTATATGCACAATTGTGTTGCAATTAATGTAAATTGTAATGAGCATAGCATACTACAGTTCATAACCTGTCTTATGGTGATTTTTTTTAAATTTTAATCTGTTATAGAAACTGAGTAAAAATGTTTTTTTTTAATAAAAGCTTGTACAGTGGCGGAATTACCTCGATACCTGGGGTAATGCCGCCAAACCACTGGGATTATGCCGCCGCATCATTAAACAAAGCAAATAATCTGTAGATAATGGAAAATGATATAATAAAGCAATACACATAGTACTACTAAAATAGGTATAATTAACCTTGGAATAATGTCAAATTGTACAGGGAATACACTTTTAATAACTTTTCATTTGCAACTAAGTGGGCAGTTTTTTTAAAGTTTTGTTGGTCTATTTTGCCATTTCAGTTAACAGAATAACAGCTTTGTAATGAAAACTACAACTTGGTGGAATGGAAATGAATGCAGCATTTGACAACTCAGAGGGCTAAAGTTGTGCAGTTTAGTTCAATTTTAATATTTTAAATAATGCATTTAATTATAACTTTTAAATGAACTGCATAATTTCCTATTTGGGCTTTGGTGTTTTCTGTAAAAATAAAATCGAGTTGGAACTAATTTTAATTTGGAAGATAGGCTGTCACACGGAGGACACGGGAAAGAGAATCCAGAAAAAAATGTCTCCAAATTTCTGTTAAAACCCCTTCAGATGGCACTGATTTAAGGTTATGCGACTAAATATTAAGAGTTTTATAGGGAACGTTGCCCAAAACAGCATCAATGCCAGCGATTCCTTAAGAATTCCGTCATTTTTTTATATAAATGTGGGACAGATACAAGTAATAAGCTTTAAGAGCTTCAACATTTTCTTTTATAAACGCTCAATTTTGTAGTTCCGGTTGTAAACGGTAAAAAGAAATTTGGCGCCATTAATGTGTTTCCTAGCCTAAAATGACAATAAAATATTTTTATAAGACGAGTAGTTTTTCAGCAAAAGATACGACTTTTTTAAAATTAAAAAATTGAAATTTTAACTGAATTGCCAAAAAAAGTACGTTTTTTATCTTTAAAAAACTTAGTTATTCTTATTATATTATGCTCTATAGAAAACTCTAATTTCCGTTGGTTAAGTCATTTACTTCTGTGTAGACAAGTAGGGCACAACTAGAACAGTTGGTCTGCGTGAAGTCAGTGCCTTGTGTCGTTAACTAGTTCAAGTAGTATCAGCATCCACTAAGAACAAATCCACCGGCTTGAAGTTACCTTACTATTGACTTAGCAACAAGGATATCTTCAAAGAACTATTCATTGCAGACAAATGTTCTACAGTTCGTTCTTTTTCTCTGTGGGCTCGCGGGTAGCGATCCCTACACGTATTAAGTGTTGCATATTTTAAAAAGAGTGAATAAATTACCATTAAAGAAACTTAAAAAGTGTATTACTTTGTACCAAGAACTGGAGAATAGTTTCGAGACGAAAGTTTATTTCATTATTCGGAATAAGTGACTATGATTTTTTTTAATTTGTTGTTCAGTTCAATTCAGAATTATAATTCACAACAATTTCAAATTTCATTTTTTGCTGAAAATAGTTTAAAATGAACTGCTAAAAAACTGTGTCACTGCCGATTTACGATGCTGTACGCCAATTTTCTGCCCACATCTTTAGTAAGAGGCAAACGGAATGCCGCCGAGGCAGACGAACAAAAGAGGAGCATCCAAGACAAAGTATGCGTTGAAAGCGTTGTCTAAAAAAGTGCTTGCAATGTTCAATACTTTAACCCAGTCGAAAACTATAAATTCCTTTTTTTTTAATTACCATTATTCACATTTTAAGATAATGTAAATAATTTTTTTATTAGGTACGAATGGTCCAAAGTTTCTAAAAAATTAAATAAAATAAAATTATATATAATTTTCTTTCTTTAAACAATTCTGGTAGTCATTGAATTAACAAAAAAAAATCATATGCAAAATACAAGTAAAGATCGAAGTCTGTCTTATTTTTGGACTACTTTTCTCTTGTTTTAATTCGATTTTTTTTAAAAAGGGAAATAGGCGTTGACCATGCTGACAGTGTCCATCCGACGGTACTCCCCTTCCAATATCGGTCCTTAATTTTTTTTTCTTTTATGTGTAACGTCGTATGGTTACAACTTGGTCTTCGTACTAGGATATTTACATTTTTTTAAAATATGTAATATAAAGAAATTTTTTGGTCACATGATGCGAGTAAGAGGTCTCCGCAAATTTCGAAAAATATTTAAAACCCACTTTCGAGCTCTTTAGTATGTAAATGTAGGAAGTTTAATCGTTGCCTACCAAAATATTTTTTGGTTTTTTTTTAAAGCAAAACAAATTACCGTTGTTTTACCCTCTATTTTTATTTAGTCTTTTTAATGTGTTGTACCCGTGTACTTAATAACGGTATGAGAGTGGCTTGATTTCATAAAAATATTTTATAATAAAAAGGATGTATGTTTATTAACTCAAGTATTAATTAATCACTCCAATATATTACTCAGTATAAAATAATTTAATGGAAGAAAATAACACGGAATATGTGTGTTCAAATTTATCTTGACACCGAAAATTTAATTTTCTCTTCAGCCCTAGTTAATGCATGTAAAATAATATTAAAATTTCTACCACCAACAAAATTACTAAAATTATGAAAGACATATTAACAAAAAATACCGAGGTAACGTGTAAACTAAAATATGTATTAGATTTTGTAAAGAAAAAAAAAACTTTCATCGTCACCATTGGCATATAGATGAATACTTTAAGTTTAGCCTTTACAAAGGTTGGCCGCCAGTGTAATTCTCGAATGAATAAAGTAGGAATTTATGCATTAAGCGATATAAAGAAAAATATATAAAATTAACGTGTTAGATTTTGATGCGTGATGTCTTCATAATTTTTCTTTATGAAAATTTAAGAAATTTATATATGTTTAATGTAGCCCATAATTATTCTTACGATAATTTATCAAAATTTTATTTTGCTTGGTTCACCTACACGGCAACTTCTTTATAAGAATACTGGCACCCTTGGATTGCTGCTCGATCTTCACTGTCTCGCAAGCTCGCATTCTTGGATTGCTGTGCAACGTAGCTCGGCTCGCAGGCTACTCTTATATGGCTGCACAATCCCAGAAGGCTCGTCAAATCCTTAAATTTGTATTTTGATGTCAACTTAAATATACCAAGTTAATTGTCAAGTGGTTTAACGAACCCAAATTTCATGCATTGTTATAATACTACTTTTAAGCGTGGGATATGTAATATTTTCTGAGGGAAGAGTATGCTCTTGGCTTCCGCTCCCCGGGCTGATATCAATGTTAAGGCCAATCAGCTGCCTAAAAGCAGTAGATCATCCCACGCACTGGCCTGATTAAGGTAGCCGTATACGTTTGAAATGGTATTTAAAGAAATAAATGATTACGTTTGTTACTTGTTTATATTATAAAAAGTTTTTTTTGTTTCTAAAACTGTCATCAAAACTGTCAAAAACTGCAAAATTTTCCCGTAGGAAAGGAGAAATTTTCCTTCTTCTAGATTAAGGCTCTTTATTTCAACGCACATCATGATTATTCAATGTTTTGTAAAAACAGAACAATTCTTTTGGGGGAAAATGATATTTTTCAATAATTTTTGAAAAAGTATGGGACCTTTGTTTTTGATATTGCTGCTAGGATGTCATGTTCTACCAAACACTAACCTTGTCCGTCATTGTCGTTTATATATGATAACCTTTTTCAGCGAGGTTTGAATAATACAATCTTCTCTTATCCAGTTGAGTTCAAATATACATATTGCGTTTAAATTATTTACAGTTTATTTTCTCTTATTAGCCATCTTATTAACGGAAGAGGAAAAAATACAATTTAT
Source organism: Hylyphantes graminicola (assembly GCA_023701765.1). Lineage (NCBI taxonomy): Eukaryota > Metazoa > Arthropoda > Arachnida > Araneae > Linyphiidae > Hylyphantes > Hylyphantes graminicola. The sequence goes on from CM043112.1 coordinate 40,695,060, forward strand.
TATTCGGCTATGAACCTTAAAACTTTCAAAGTTCTAAGGCCAAGTAACATGTCGCTGTGTAGTTGCATTGGGTGCCAGTTCAAGAGTCGGCATCGTCATTTTACTGTTTTGCAAAAATTACCAGACTTGTCAAAAAAAGCTCTGTCCTGTTTTGATAATTTTTAATTTTTGGTTTATTGCTTTTTCTTTAAATATTCGGCTAAAATTAACAACAGCAAAAAACATAAGTGGGGAATGTAAAGGATCATTTATTTAAAATTACCACAAATGTTTTACATTTTTTAAATTAATATTTAAAAAAAAAGAAATTGAGTGCCCTACATAACCTGCTTTGGATATAGCAACATTAAATTATATTTGCAATGTTTAAATGTGAATAGAGTATGATATATACAGGTGGTGGAAATTGATTTATGAACTAACATTCTTTTCACCAGATATCGCTTTGTATTAAGTGCTAACAATTCAAATTTTGTGTGTCGGATATTCAGAGCACAATAAAGGAATTTCACACAAATTTTTTTTCAAAAAATGATATTAAATAAAAATATATCTAATTTTAGTTTTTAAGCATGTCAAATGATGGAAATTGATTTATGAACTCAAATTTATTTTGAACCCAGGTACCAAATATTTTAACTAGTTCTTCATTTGAACTTCAGGGGAGCTTACTATCAGTGTTTATAAATAAGATTAAGGCCAAATTTGTTGAAATTTATCTGTTTTATTCCCATTTTACTAAATAGGAAAGCTTGCGGGACTGCCTGAAACCAAAAAGGTAAAAAATGACCCTTATATAATATTGTAACAAATCTGTAAGAGAAATTAGCATATTAATTAAAAGATCAATAAATATAATTCATAAATATTTGAAGAATCATTCTGACTTCGGCAAAAACCATCATTAAAAAAGGTGCAACCCTCGTGGGACGAGGGACAAAAGCAGGATTATTGGACTGGTATCCCAAAAAGTTACCATTCGTGTCAGCATTTGTGCATTACAGGGCGAATTTGTTATGAACAATCACTTCCAGAAGAGTAGGACAAATATTGATATCGTCGTCGAATTTGAAATGTTCCAAAATGAAGGCTAGTCCAAAGCTTACTCTTCACCATAATAACAGGCTATTAAAATATAGTCGTAACTACATGAAAAGGGATTGGGTGAGGGTGGAGGGAGTGAAATAGGAAAAAAGTGAACTTTGCTGATGAAAAAATGTTCAATTTGGATGGACGTGATGGTTTAAAATGTTTTTGAAGGGATCTTCGGAAATAACCAAGATCTGTCTTCAGCAGAAATGTTAGTGGTGGAAGTTTGATGGTTTGGGCCCCGATATCTTATGATTGAAGAAACAAGGTTATGTTTCTGAATTGCTGAAACATAACTTTATTGCAGTTTAGTTCTAAAAAATTCTTTAATTCCTTTTTGCGTTGCAAAACTATGCTTTTGATTAGATTTTTATGCATGATAATGCAAGTATCCACATTTCAAACAAAATTGAAGACTGTTTAATGAACTAAGTGTTGTTCATTTAAGATCACCCTGCCAATAGCCATGAATTAAACCCCAAGAATAATGTCTGAGATCAATTGGTTTGAATAATTTACTCAAATGGAGTATGGTTTTAATGAAGTGTGCATCAGTTATGGAATAGAAGGACTTAATCATTAAAAACTGCAAATTGCTTGACCAAAACTTGACCCAAAGTTTTGTGTTGTCTATGAAAAACAAAATCAAGGAAGCATTAGCGACAAAAAATAGTTTTAGCAATTATTAATTTAAATTGAATGCAAAAGTTCATAAATCAATTTCCCTATGCTAAAACTAAAATGTCAAAAAAATAAATTGTTTACGAATTTATATAAAATTTTATTTACGTGTATAGTTTATAATGCAAAGCCTGTATAGTATATAAAATTTAAATCGATAAAAATGCATTTAATAAAGAAATACTGTTAAAAAACTGTCAGTTCATAAATCAATTTCCACCACTGTAGTAAGAATGTACGCTGCAATTTTAAGTGTGAAAGTGGATGCGACATTGAATCCCATGTTCAAAATTGAAAATTCTTAACGAAACGAAGGCGTGATAATCGTAACAAACACATTGGCGGCAACTATTCTGTTTTTCTTTTCTTTTTAAGTGTATAAACAAATTTTAACAAGATTCTTGTGAATATATTCGACGCTCATGTCAAATGCTTATGGTGGAATGTAATAAATTCATTGATTATAATATATGGATTGGATCCTCAGGGTAAAATTAAATCTCGGCATACTGTAACTTCAGCACAGAGCTCCGATTTATTGTAATCCATATTTCAAGATCACTTGCGAGAACAGCATAAAAATAGTTCTCAGTTATGGGGAATTTCAATTGATTATAAGGCATTCGTCTTGCATGCGGAAGGTCCCTGGTACGGGTCCGGGCATCGCTAAAATAACTACCGCCCAATAAACAAACCGTGCAACAACAAAAAAATATCCGACGATTAATACCCAGTGTAAAGGAGCAGCACATAAAATATGCTCCGAAGAAGTGGTTTAAAGTGACTAATTACTGTTACAAACTTTAAAAAAAGGTTAACACTAAAAATATAAACACATTATAAATTATTAATCTTAAAAATATGAAAGAGAAACTATTATTTTATTCGCTAGAATTTTTTTGAAGCAAATTTAATTTTCCTTTCCGGGCATTCACAAAATGAATTCCGCCCTTTAATTGGTGTCCACCGAAGAATAACCCGTGTATTATATACACTCTCGGAAATAAAACTTTTATTTTTGACGATTCATGAATCCTCAAGCCTCATTTCGCTAATTTTGAGGATTGTTTCGTCAAACTATCACGTGACTTTTGAGTAAACGCGAATCCTCCCTTTTACGATCGTGATTAGGCGATTCTGTATCTTGATTTTGAGGAAACTGAATCTCATTGTTGTACTCTTATGCTCAAAAATAACGAAATATCTTTAGATTCGACGACATTCAAATCCTCATAAAAATGACGATTCAAATTTCCTCACTTTGAATAAACGAAAACTCGGAGCATTTGCCAGTAACGGAATCGTCAAAATTAAGGACAATTTCGTTGTTTTTGAGCATTAATTTTTAAGAGAGTAGGTAGTACACGTGAATATGCTTCAGAGTCAAAACGACGCGTGCGATGCAAAAGTTGTGTTGAGTGCTTACTCAAGTGTCGTCTTGTCACTTGACTGTGGATCTAAAATACGAAGCCTATGTAGCTGTAGTCCATAGATAATTCAAAGATACCTAACCTGGAGAATATGTAAAGCTAAGTTTAAAAAATAATAATGTAAAAAAAAAAACAATTTATTTTCAAAATCAGCCAATTCAAATCTCAATCAATAACCTAGATAGAGGGGTAGGGTAGTTAGTTAACATTTATACTCCGGCTAGGTTATAGGTAGGGTAGTTAACATTTATAGTCCGGCTTGTGTGTTTGATCAGAGACCCGCTTATAAGCCACCGTCAAATAAGACAGACACCGAAAGAGTTTTACTGTCATATAGAAAGGGAGTACACCCAGGGCAAAGGCGGGAGTCGAACCCACACCCGTTACAGCGCGCAGACTGCTGGCCTGCGAAGCTAACCACTCGGCCTTCCTGGAACCAATTCAAATTGAAAAATATTTGTATACTTATGTTTCAATCCCTTATCCCCATGTTTACCATCGCACTTGCGCTGAAGCGGAAGAGGCTTTTACTCTATTGGTGCCTTAAACTAATCAGAGATCCCTATCTTCCAATCCCACTTGCAAATTTCATGCAACCAGGTAGTAGATTAGTCTGCATGAAGGCCTGATATTGAGGTATAATACTCAGAATGCAAAACTTATGTGCATAAAAGGTGCATCGTACAAAGGGACGGCATAGATTGCGGTCTCCGTTCAAAACTCTCATTTTCCGATTAGAAGATGAAGGTATATTTCGGAACATATTTAATCAGTTTTGGGAACAGTCTGTGATTTTGTAGGGACCAGGGAGGGTTAGAATGAGGAAAAATACATGCACCTAAATTAAATGAAGCGCTTCGAATGTAGAAATGTACGAAAACAGATGATTTGCATGAATATAGAAAACTGTACGAAAACTCCAGCGAGTAAGGTCAAAGGGAAAACCGTCCAAACAGACGAACAAAAGAGGACATCCAAAATAAAGCTGGCGTAGAAATCTTTTTAAAAAGCCCTGCTTGCATGTTATCAATATTTCAACCCTGTCAAATAACACATATTCCTCTTTTTTAAATACCATTATTCACATTTTAAAATAACGTAAATAATTTTTTTTTGGACTGACGATTGCTCTCGACACCTTAATTTCAAAATAAAATTATATATAAATTTCTTTCTCTAAATATTTCTGGTAGTCATTGAACGAACAAATAAAAATCTTAAGCAAAATACAAGTAAAGATCGAAGTCTGTCTTATTTTTGGCTGACTTTTCTTTTTTTTAATTCGATTTTGTTAAAAAAAAAAAGGGAAAATAGGCATTGACCATGCCGACGGTGTCTGTCCGACGGTACTCCCTTTCCGATATTGGTGCTTAATTTTTTTTTTTCGAATCTGTGTAAAGTCATCTGTTCCAACTTAATCCTTCGTACTAAGATATTTACATTTTGTAAAATATTTTAATAAAAAATTTGGGTTACATGATGACAAGGTCTTTACGAAATTTCGCAAAATGTTTAAAACCTAACCTCAAGCACTTCAGTTCGTAGAAGTAGACGTTTAATCGTTGCTTTCCTAAGGGGCTTTTTTTTTTTCCCTTTTTTGTTAATTTTTAAATGCAAAACAAAATACCGTTGTTTTCCGGGCGGTTCCAAAAGTGACGGAATGACATTTTTAATTGTTGAATTGAAGTATAACTATTACCATGAAGCTATTTTTAATGAAAAATTGGATTTTCAGCTTATATATTACTTTAAGGAATAAAAGATGATAAAAAAAATGAATTTTTAAAAAGGTATTTTATTATTTCATATTTGTCTCACTTTTTTCTGTGTGATGAAATGACACTATGGCAACCACGACTGCATCCTGATACTTAAAAATGGAAACTTCTTAACAATACATAGATTTTTTAAACTAATTCATATCCAAAATATGATATAAAGGCTAAGTAAAATTATATTAGAGTAACCTACCTGTAACATGATTTAAGTTATTATTTGTCATTTGAAGTGACGGAATGACAGTGACCGAATGATTAAAGGTTTCATAAACATATATTTCATTAAAAGTGTGTAAAGTAATAAATTATTTTTTTTTATTATTATCTAGAATACTCAAATGATATTAAATATTACATTGTCTACATTTATTCACATGTGGAAATTGTTTTCGATCCTTGTGTGAAAAACCTTTCACATTTATTCACATGTGAAAGTTTTTTCAGACACGTATCGAGGACGATTTCCAACTAGTTGAAATGCTGGCGCTGAATTTGCAGAGCCACAAATATTTTTTGTCCGCTAGGCATCATTCTTCTTTTTAGGGAGGTCCTTTATCGCCTTTTTGTCGAAAATCATAATTTGAAAGCCTGGAATATATTCTTAAACTTAATTTGAAGAAAATGCAAAAAATCACTTTTTTTTATCGAAGTTGTCATTTTTATGGAATTGACCTCTCCCTTTATTTGCATAAAGTCGTTGTTGTATTCCTGTACTAAATAAAGGTATGAGAGTGGTTAGATTTTATAAACATAATTTTGAATTATAAAAAGAGTGTGTATTTGTTAACTCAAGTATTAATCAATTACATCAAGCTATTTATCACTCTAAAAAAATATAGAAGAAAATAACACGGAAAATAATTGTCGTTAATTACCCTGGCACTTCGTTACCTTTTGCCAATACACGCAAAAATATTATTAAAACTTCCACCAACAACAAAATTATTGAAATTCGTGCACATTGGTTTGTAAAAAAAAATCTATTGGCAAACATTCACCATTGGCATATACATAGATGGATACTTTTATAGATGAAATTAATTTATCCTCAGACTACAGAGCACAAAGGTTGGCCGCCATTGTGATTCTCGAAAGAGCATAGTAGTAGGACTCTGCATTATAACGCGTAAAAAATTCAATATAAAATGAATGCGTTAGATTTTGATGATTGATATCTTCATAAACTTTTCTCAATGCGAACTTTTTATCTAAAGAATTTACTATCTATTTATTTTTTCTATTCTTTGATAACTTATCAAAGTTAACTTTAATTTTTAATCCAATTGTAAAGTCAAATCTTTTAATTTTTTTATTTTAGGTGTTTCATTATTTTTATTTTTGATTTTGTTATATTTTCTAAGTCACAAAATAATTATTACAATTATGTCTTTAAGATCCAGACTCGTAGCAACCTAACACGAACTTAACTAGTATTTCTTAGCGATAAAATATTTATTGAACAATTTTGAAAAGTGTAGCTGTTACATAACTTTTTGGTTTTGAAGGTAGAGCTGAAAAGTGAATTTCGAAAAATGGGATAAAAGAGACTGTAGACTGTAGTAGAGACACTTATATTTTTTTTAAAAGGAAAAAAAATGTGAAAATATACAATTCAGACAGAGAAATTTAGCTTAGATATTTTTCGCCTTTGAAATAACAATGAGCACTTTGGTTTAGAGACCAGTCATCCAGCGGTCTCATTCCAGATTAAGACTTATGCAGGATCGACAAGATTCTGAGAATTGGGAAACTTTTTTTTTTTTTTTTGGCAATCAAACAGTTTTCTCTGCTAATTTAAACTCTGAGATTGCAATGAAATTGTTCTATCTGTGGATGGTAAAGTAGGCCGAGATAAATTTCGTGTTTATAGTGACTTTCTGCATTAGTAAAATAAATGTGCTTCATTAAACAATTATGTTTTTAATCATCAAATTAACCTCTGTAGCTAAGATAAATTGGTCCCTGCTTTTATAGTAACTTCACGTTGTGCAGCGATTGAAAATGGAAATTTATTAGAAAAGTCTGGAAAATTGAGGTACTTATTCTAATTAATATATTTCTACTTAGGATGATCAAACTTACTGGATTTCGCAGTACGGTTTAGTTTTCATTTATCAAGCTGTAAACATTAAGCTTTATCAAACCAAAAACAACATTGAAATTTCTTGAATTCTTTTGCTCAAGAGGAATATTTGGTACAAGCCTGGCTTTTACATTACCACTATTTACATTTAGAAAATGTACATAGCTTCTTATAGAGCACATCAGGTTATTTTTCAAGTAAGGATTTTAATTTATTTTTTTTATATAAAAGTTAATAATCTAAAATTAGTGGTAGCTGTTGAATTAAAAGAAATTTCATCATTAACCTTAAACGAATTGAAAAACTTGAAGCCATGGCAAATATTAACATTTTGCAGTGTTGCTTTGTTCAATTATAACAAGCTTCTGTACAATGACCCATGATCACATTTTTTTATTCGCTCTTTTGCGACCTTCCACAAGTTTTATCAGATGCCAAAAATCTAAAGAAAAGTTTATAACATAAGATTAGAGGGTATTCTCCATAGTATTTACAGGGTGTCGCAAAATGGAGTACATGTTTTTAAACGTTAATAAAAAAAGAAATGGATACATATATTAACACAATTCTTGCAGAAAACGAATGAGTCATGTCTAGAATTCGATATGGAACACTTCATTAAGTGAGTTATGTTTATTACGTTATTATGTTCTTACACTTTACTGTGGTCAATTTAACCAATCGACGGCGCTGCAACACCGTGTTGTTTGAATGAAATAACAATGCATGCGTATACACCGAAAAGAAGGAATCGTGTTCAGAAATGTTCAGTTCTGACCTCGTGTCCTTCTTTTTGGTGTATACACACGTCTAGTTATTTCATACAGCCAACACGCGGTATTAAAGCGCCATCCTTCGATAAAATTGAACATAATAAAGTGTAAAAACGTAATAAACATAACTAACATAATAACGTGTTCCATATCGAATTCCAGACATGACTCATGAATTGTGTTAATATATCTATTCATTAATCCTTTATTAACTTTTTGAAACAGGTACTCTATTTTGGGACACCCTGTATACTCGTATTAAACTTCGAAAGTTACACTCGTCAAGTCTTGTAACGCATCTAATAAGGCCGAACATTATTCTTAATGGATCAAGCAAAATTATATTATAATAGCTGGAATGTTAAGATTGTCTATTAATTGTTTTAAATATAATTTGATCACTGTGTTTTCACGTTTTGAAATCCTCTTGTATGATGATATTTACACTCAAATCTCAATAGAATAGAAGTTCTGTTCTCATCTTTGCTATTTAAAATTAGGATCTTTTAGCAAACAATACACCGTATAAATATCGCAGGCAAGTTGGACTAGTCGCTACATACATAGAGTGACCAGTGGCTATCGAAGCAAATAAAGAGGAAAATGTCGAAAATACGTATTTATTATTCCATAAAACTCCAAATTTAGTCTTATAATTTTAAATCAGCGTCATCTTCCTGTTATTAAAAAAAATTATCGTGATATTTAAAACGTTCGAATTATTGTTCCTCAGTGTTAATCCAAAGAATAAAAAATATTTTCTAAGCCACATTTCTCCGGCTGTATTAAATATTTTTCAAATTAGTTTTTTATGTGATAAATTTAGCTGACTTACAGGTTCCGTCCAAACAACTTTTTTTGAAAAAATTAGTTCGAATATTTTATTTTTTAAATTCTCAATAAATACTTGTACACAAAGTATTCGAAGCGAACTTTATTATTGGCGAACCAGGTTTCGATTGGTTCTTGCCCGGCATCAAATCCCCCTTATCCGTATTTGTATGATAAAAATCCAGTTTCATTTTAGGGGACAAGATGAAACAACAAATAGGGGAGAAAGTTTGCAAATTCGGGCAACTTATTACTGCTTTTAAAGTAAACACCTCCATGTAAAGGCACTTAAAATTAGTTTAACAATGTTCTGCCTGTGATTTATTTGCATTAACTTTTCAAATAGCATTTGTATGAAATTAGAAATGAAAATTGAAATTACAAGTAATTTGTTCTTATTTTTAAAGCACGTATTTTCAATTGATGGTTTTAAAATAAGGTAAGCTGTCGCTTTACAACTGACGTGCCTTAGGCATAATATTTTTCCTATTATTGATAATTCACAGCCTATATTTATGTGAAGCATTCAGTAACAATTCGATTGTAAGCAGCCATTTGGGGTTTAGATGAGATAAGTTGTTTAAGAAGAAATGTTTACACATAACAGTACAAAATACAAGAACACTTTCAATAAAAGTGATACATGAATCCTATGACATCATATTTTTGTAGTATTTTGAGGCTTGTCACAGTCGTATCGGTATACGAATCCATATTGGGATTTTCGTACGTTAAATATAAATATATGTCTGTAATACTTGCGATCAATACTCTTGGATTGATCATTCTGGCATCCTGACCTGGCTGACATCCTGGCCAAGACTGTCTCCGAGGATATCCAGAATAGTAACAGAACACTGACATCCTCGGAAATCGGCCCCATCAAAGAGCTAGAGTTTAATACGCTTTGACGAATTCCATATAGCCACTCTTAATTAATTCACCGTATAGTTTTGAAATAAAGTGAAATGTCGCGTCAAATGGTATTTTGGGAGAAGTCCAAGATGGTGCCACCAAGTCCAAGATGGTGCCACCAATTCAATATCCCGAGGAAACGGCAGACAGCTCCTTCTCGCTTTTATAAGTGGCTACATCAAATCTCTTGTTTTCCAAAAGGGAGAGAAAAGATTCCTGGAGTGCACAGGTGCAGCGGCGAACAGCCATCCCCTGAACATATCCTCAATTGCTTACAGTTATCGACTTCTGACATCCTTCGCGACCCGCTTTTGTTTATGGACTTTTTGGGTTTCATGGTGGTGGTGTAGCTCCGCTACTCACCTGGGATTAGAAAAACAACAGATACAAAGTCTTCGTAAAGTTAGTCCAACTTGTTAAACGATGATGATAAATTCCATTTGGTTCAGAAACTACCACTATTTTCATATTATTAAATTTTATATATAAAATAAAGTCGTTCTTCTTGATGAAGCAGTTCTACTAGTTTAAAATTTTAAACTAAATACATCTGTTAAATGTAAATAGTGGTAAGGTAACATAAGAATTTTATTTCAAATATCGATTCGACCTTACGGTGCACAAGAAAAACGAAGCATTTCAAACAACATCTACAATCTCATTCGTTAGTTTACGAGTAAAACAACAAAAATTAAATCCATTCGGGATCATCTGTATTTCTAAAGAGGAAATTGTGTTGTTGTTTCTAATGTCATTCGGTAATCGAGCATGGAGTAGACAGAACTAGAGCCCTCTATCCCTACTGTGTAGAAAGAGATGCGACAATGGGGCACGAAATTGTCCAAGCCGGGTTGCCACGGCGGAACCGCCGGGAAGAAACTGGTCAGGCTTGCTTGAGCTTGGCGTTTTACCGCTTTTCAAGTCCATATCGCAATACAAGTTAATATTCATTTTATTAATAAATCACAAAATCAAAAATTACTCAAATAAAAATTCCAAATTTACCAATAATATTTAATAAGTAACACGATATTTTTAGGTTTTGAGCAGACGAGTCTGTTTACAAAAAGAATCTTCGCCAAGAGACGCCAAGATGTAGCCAACTAGAAAAGCAAGCGAGTCAATGTTTATACTCGTATTTCAAGAAAATACAAAGATTCTTTGTATATTTAAACGGTGAAAAGCTTTCTACACACACAAAGTGAATAAATACAGTTTTTTAAAACGAAATGAAGCAATATTTTATGCATTATATGTCTTAATAGCCATCATTAATACATTCAGAAAGCGTACTGTTAAAGGAAAACTGTCTTTTTTCTAACTGCTAAAGTATTTTTGAAGAAAATTATGGTTTTATAATATTCTTTACACATTTAGGAAGCTATAAATAAACATAAAATAGTTGTACTTTTCCTAAATTTTATGGATTGTTGACGATTGCAAAGGCTACTTTTTTTTCCTATGCTAACTCTATGAGGGAGAAAACGAAAACTGCCCGAGAGGGACAATTTTGGACCTCGACCAATCAGGAGCGGCTGCCAATATGTCGCGTCTCTTTTAGACGCAGTAGTGATGTAGGGCACTAGACAGAACTGCTCTATTTTAAGGCGAAAGTGGGCGGCTTGCGTTTCTTTATTGAGCCCTACAAGGGAGGAAGTCCGACTTATGCTCGTCAGCATGACACATCCGTTATATAGGAAGTTCCCTTTCTCACATCCATTCTCACTCACTTATGGAAATTTCGGTCCAGCTCAAAAGCCGATTACCCCCTGATCTAGGAGCAAGAAGTAATAATTTATATGGAAATATGGAGGACTTTGTGTCCGCGACCTATTTAACATGCACCAGATACCATTAGCAACACGGTGGTCTTTTGTCGAGTACAAGGGCCGACCCAGCAACCATCAGAATTGCGAGGACATAATCCACAAACGTTCTGACGATTCACGCAAATGAGCTATCGCGGTTAAAAAATAAAATTGTTTCTAAATAAACAAAATTTTAGCAAAGAAAAGTATAATTTTTTAAAAATTCATTTTGATATTCAAATTACTGTACAAGTCAGGCGTAAAGAATAAAATGCTTTTCTAGCTATACAATTTCAGGCAAAATAATATTATCGACAAATCGGTCTGCATTTGACTCTTTGACAAGTATTGAAAACCATTTTACACAGAGAACAACACTCTAAAAATTAGTGGGTATTAGCAGTAACTGCATACAGCAAAGTCATCCTTTTCTTCACTGGAGTCGCCCAGCACTGCATCCTTTGGTTTATTATATTTTGCAAGTTTGATTTCTTATTTAAAAAAAATAATAATCAAAGTTGGTTTTTGCCCGGCAACATCTCTCCCTCATTCTTATATGTGTGGCAAAAAGTCATTTGGATTTTATAGGACAAGATGAAACAATAATTAGGGGAGAAAGGTTGCCATTCGGGCAACCTATTACTGCATTTGAAGTAATTAACACCACCATGTTAAAGGCACTTAAAATTAGTTTAACAATGTAATGACTGTAATTAATTTGCATTCACTTTTTAAATAACATTTTTATGAATGAAAAATGAAATTATAAGTAATCTGTACTTATTTTTACAGCACACACTTTCAGGGGATAGTTTTAAAATGAGTTAAGCTGCCGCGTCAAACTGACATGCCTTAGGCATAATAGTGTTCCGATTATTGATAATTCACAGTATATATTTATGTGAAACACTCAGTATCAATTCACATATAAGCAACCATTTGGGTTTTAGATGAGAGAAGTTGGTTAAGAATTAATGTTTATACATAACATCACAAAATACAAAAACATACTTTCAATAAAGGTGATACATGAAAAATGTGCTTATTGGCAAATGCAATAGTTCTATATTCCTATTTTTTAGTACTTTGAGGCTTGACACAATCGTATCGGTATACGAATCTGTAGTGTGATCTTAGTACATTAAATATAAACAGATTTGTAATACTTGTGATCAATACGTTTAGATTGATCATCCTGACCTGGCTGACATCCTGGCCAAGACTGCCTCCGAGGAGATTCAGAATAGTAACAGCACACACTGGCATCCTCAGAAATCGTCCCCTTAAAAAAACTAGAGTTTAATACGCTTTGAATTCCACCTTGCTGCTCTTGGCATTTTGAGAGAGAAGTCCAAGATGGTGTCAGCAATTCACTATCCCGAGGAAACGGCAGGCCGCTCTTTCTCGCTCTTAAGTGGCAACACCCAATCTCTTGTTTTCCAACAGGGATAGAAAAAATTCCTGGAGGAGAATTCCTGGACAGGTGCAACGGCGAACAGGCATCCCCTGAACATATCTTCAATTGCTTGCAGTTCTCGACTTCTGACATCCTGAGCGACCCGCTTTTGTTTATGGACTTTTTTGGTATCATGGAGGTGGTGCAGATCCGCTACACACCTGGGAACAGAAACATTAACAGATACAAAGTATTCTTAAAGTTATTCCAACTTGTTAACCCTTTTCAACTGGCGGTCAGGTGGCGCTGTTTAAAAATTAGGAGATTAAATTTGGAGTTTTATCGAATATATAGCATCAATGTCAGCAACTCCTTAAAAACAACGTCAATTTTTATACAAATAACGAATGGTACAAGTCAGCTGTTTGGGTATCGATCTTTTTGAAGAGCTTGAACATTCCCTTTAAAACCCGCACGATCGTGCGAACCCGGTCGGAAAAGGTTAAACAATGACAATAAATTAAATTTGATCCAGAAACTACCACCATTCTTATATAATTAAATTTTATATATAAAATAAAGTCGTTCTCCTTATTGAAAACTGTTTCTTAAACTGGCAAAATTTAAAACTATATACATTTGTAAATGTAAATAGTGGTAATATAACATAAGAATTTGACTTCAAATACCAATTCAGCTAACGGCGCACAAGAGAAACGATTCATTTCAAAATTTATTCAATCCGATTCGTTAGTTTACGAGCAAAGCAACAAAAATTAAATCAATTCGATATCTCTAAAGTTTGTATTTCTAAAAAGGAAATTGTGTTGTTGTTTCTAATGCGATTCTGTAACCAAGTGTAGTAGAGATAACTACTAGATTTTAAGGCGAATGGGGTGGCTTCCTTTTCTTTATTGAGCCCCACAAGGGAGGAAGTCCGACTTCTGCGTGTCAGCATATCGCATCCGATTTACAGAAAAGTTCCTTTCGAATCTCACTCACATGTCGGAACTTTGATCCAGATCAAAAGCCGATTCTTCTTTTGGTTCTTTTTCCCTTTCAAAGGCTGTGAATTTTACGCTTATATGGAGTCCGTCAGTATGATAGTTTTTCCTCTTGAAACACTGAATAATGTTTTACTGGCAATGTCACCTTAATTTATCAAACACATGTATATTTCATCAAACACGTTCAGATGACACAGGCTTTCCAGTGTGGATCTTTGTAACTGTTTCCAATAACCAAAAATGTCTTCTTGATTCGACACCGATGAAAGTCTATCAAATGATTCTTAACCATTTTCCACCATTACTGATAAAAAGCTTAGTAGGGGGCAAATACTCCATCGACTATTTCGGATTTAATATTATCAGTATTACATAAATATTGGACTCTATTGGGATTAGCTGTAAATAAACTTTCGATAGTTAAATTGCGTTATTAATCATTAAACATATTAACTTTTCCCTAAGTATAAAACCAAAATTTTCAGAGATACTATCTGATAACTAAGCACGAGCGCAACGCATTATTTGTCAATTTTTATTTTATTATTTTAACAGTTTATTGCATTTCCATTGAATTTCAGCATGTCTAGGCAAATCATTGATAATTTGAGTTTGTGAAACACGGTAATCGTATGAAATCTGGGGCCATTTTCCAAAAATCACATTCATAATGATTAGAATCATGTAACACTATTTCACTCAAGGCCGTTTGCTCTGTAATCACTTCTCAGTTTTCAAATTCTTGGGAGATGAAATCCTAATTTCATTGAATAAAAAAATCCTTTTATAAACTATTATGATATAATTACTGTTACCAGTAATTAGCTGTTTTTAATAATACGGACGATCATTCTTGTTCTAAGACAACCCTCATTCATTTACATTGTCAGTGACATTTGGAAGCAACGAGGATATCAACTACCATTATATTTAACACACCAGTTCTCACACATTTCGAATATGTAAATACTAGTTTTTAAACGAAACATAGGATTACTTGTTACGAATACGCTCTTTAGACTCTTATATTTTATAATGAAATAAAAGAAAAGAAATAAGTGGTAGTTATTTATAATATACACAATTTAGAATTGTTTTTTTAATCATACCTGTCTCATAAGATAAGTTGAATAAAGTTGCCTGATCAAGTTATTTTCAGTAATTAACTTTATGACTGTAGAATCAGCTTTAATTTTTCATATATCCCATTTTATTTTCGTTGTTTTTATTTGAAAAACTATGAAAAGTAAATGGTTAATTATTTGAACAGTATATTTATCCTTAAAAAAAAGATTTTTTTTTATCACAAAGACCCAAAAGCAACTAATAATATATTCTTATTTTATAAATTGTTTTAAATCGATCAACTATACAGAGATCACTATTGTGGGGATGCATAATAAATATATTAAAATAATAATAACGAATTAAAATAAACTCTATCTTTTTATTATATTTGATTAATACAAATTTAAATATTGAATGAAGTAAATGAAGTGGAAAAGCGCATGGTAGAATTTAGAAGTCAGACATGTTTGCAGAGACGAATTAAAAAGTTCAAATTAACTTTAAAAAGTCAGTCGACTGGATTTATTTAAATGAAAACAGAAAAGCAGCCGCGACAGCAGTTGGCTGATGCCCTTATAGTTTCACAAAACATCCCGCCGTTGCCAGATTTATAACAATCCACACTCAGTCACCATATTATTTAAATAAAAAATACAAATCAACAAATATTCACAAAATATTTCAAATGAGACTAAATAAATATCACAATAAACATCAGCTGGATTCCAGATCAGTCCCAATTTATTTAATTCTAATAATATTATTTTTTGAGCCACCACCGAGCCCTGGACATCCCTATTGACCGCCATCCACTAGCACCCGTCAGAACCAACTGTTCCCAACAAATCATTAAATGCCTTAAATAACAAATAATTGCTAATAATCTCTAATAATGACAAACAACGATACCAATGTACATGCATCTGTTATTCGATCTAAGTGAGCGACTAGAACATTTTCGGGGACACGGAGCTAACATTTGCAGTGATGCACTGGAGAATATAGGGTAAATTTATTTCATAAAAATTTTGGACGTGGATTTTATTTTACCGTGTTTTTCGTATTTTCATTCAATTAAAACAAATATCATTTAATTATTCAAAAGATATGATTCTTCTATCTAACTATAAATAAGTACGAGTTCAATTTATTGATTAAATGGAATCATTGGGGGCGAAATTGTATAACCCATGCATTCCCCTAATTGTTTAGAGAAGTGTAGATTAAAAATATATATAAAAAATTTGATTAGCTCGAACTTAGGAGAAATCAGTCTGATTATTTGATTGAATATATTAGTGTCGGTGGAATTTAGCATTGCATAAGTATTTTTTAAAATTATGAACTAGTCGTAAAATTGATATTCTTATGAATGAATTTGACAATAAGCCATGAAATTCAAATTAAATTAAAAAACTAAGTAACAAATTTTTCAGAGACTAACTAATGCTTCTTATCAAAAAAAAAAAATCTTATAAAAAATAAACGAAATTATTAAACATGGGTGCAGTGAACGAAATTGTAACACTGGCCTGGACAAATATTTGCTAATTTTTAATAAACTGAATGAAATATTTGGAATTTGGATTAATTTTGCACATATATTTGCCATTACCAACAAAAGAAGCTTCAATTTCGACAAATTTGATAGGAAAGGGGTTTTGGAACAATCATTTGCGTTTGCTAAGAATTCATGCAAACGGTTAAAAAATTCATTTCAAAACCACCACTTTTTATTCGCATTATCTAGGATTTTGTAGAAACTACATGCATTGTATGTAAATAGTGGTAATTTAAAAAAAAGTTATCGCTATACACAAAGCATTCCTTTTGTGCAAAAGATTCATATTAATTGAGCTCTCAATTCATAAACTTAATTTTATGAGCATTTCTGATTCGATTTTTTGCGTAAAGCAAATATAAATTTAATTAATTTGGAAGCTTTATGGATCCACTTCTTTTCAAATGCACAAAACTTTAGCTACGAAATAAAATGGTCATACTGTTTGACTTATAATATAAATATTTGTTCCTGATGGATTTCTAATATCTGCAATTTATTTTATTTCATTATTTGATGAATGTAAACCTTCTTTTAAAAGCAAGTAGCGTTGATACACTTTAAAATTCTTAAAAAATTGAGAGGATGGATAGTTTTTAAAAGTTATTTTGGGTAGTGGAATATCGAAAACTATACCGAACGGAAATGTAATTAAAAACGTAATGCGACGACAATTCAACCGAAACTTACATCATGATAATGCCATGTGTTGCAATTTGTCTGTAAACTGAACCGCCAGATCACTCTTTTGTGCTGCACTTTGTGCTAAAAAGATGGATATGCTATGAACGAAAAAAACTGAAGCCGTCCAAAAGTCGTCTAGCAACCCAAGTGTTTGAACCACTGAACATTTTTCTTTCACTTTCATACTAGTAATTAATATTCTTTTTATCAATATATTCGATGAAGAAAATCATTTTTTAAAACCAAAATAAGGAACTTTAAGAATATGTGAACGAAGAGCTTTATTGTACTTTTACTTAACTTGGGTTTTCTATTTTGCAAAATATGCTACATTTCAAAAGTCTATTGGAATATTTCTTCTTATATCATTCTTGCTTTAGTTTCTGGATTTAATTGGTTGGTAGACACGACAAAGCTACGCCAATACATTCATTAACCAATAAGAAAACTCTTTTTCATTTTTGTGCAACTGTTGTATCTAAAGACCTGAAACATGCTCATCAATTTATTCATTTATTTAATGCTAATGATTAAAAAAAATAAATCTTCGAATTACCACCTTTTTTTTTAAAATATAACTTTATTATGTAATGTTTCCTGTCCAGTAAAAGGTAATTGAATGCTAGTTTCATCCATGAAATAAAAACTATATACATTTCATGTAAATAGTGGTAATACATACAAACAAAGAAATTGTCCTCACACACAGAACGATCCTGCTACAAAAGGGATCATTTCATTTAAAACATTAAATTCAGACATTTCGTTGATATGTGTACTGATTCTACAGTTTTGCATAAATCAAATAGAAATTTAATTAATTCGGAAGCTTTATAACTCCATATCTTTTCAAATACACAAAACTTAACTACGAAGAAAAATATATATTATTTGACTTGCAATATAAATAATTGTACAATGCCCGCCCTAAAAATAGGCATTAATTGCTTTTCAAAATGTGAGAAATGTACTCATATATATTTTTAAAAAATGCTAATGAAGTTTCCCTACTACTAATATTCAACTCAGTTTCTAATGCAAAATTACTTATTTTTTTCAGGTGATGTACAAAATAAATATGCGGTCTTTTTATGTTCCTCATAGATTTCTAATTTCTAACAAAATTTTTATTTCACTCTTTGATGAATGTGAACCGTATTAAAGGCTAGTAGAGTTGGCCTTTTAAAAATTCTTAACAAATTGAAATAGTGAATAGGTTTTTTTTTTTTTTACTCAGTTTCTAGTCGAATATATGTAACTAAACCTATTAAAGTGGAGTGAATCGTAACGAAAAAAACTTCTCGTTTATACCCATAGAGATCTTAATTAAAGTATTAGAGTGGGGGCTCACGTGACCTCCAATGCTAACGGCTTGACGCGCATGGAGGCCGCCATATTGTCGAATTGTGGAGAAATTGGGCCAGTGTTGCCAGTACTTTAAGTAGAAAAAATGTTGAGAAAAAATAAATTTAATTCTAAAACTATCAAAAAATATCATAAAAATAATAGCTGCATTTTGGAATATTTTTATTGGCTTTTAAAAAACTTGAAACGATTTTCTAGTATTTTTATAATATTTATTTTGTAATTTTAGAATTATATTTTATTTTTCCGAGTATTTTTCTTAATGTGGTGGCGGTGGCGACAAGTTACCAGTGTTGCCATCACATAAAGAATGCTACGAAAAAATAAAATATAATTCTAAAATTACAAAATAAATACTATAAAAATACTAGAAAAGCGTTTCAAGTTTTTTAAATGCCAATAAAAATATTCCAAAATGTAGCTATTATTTTTATGATATTTTTTGATAATTTTAGAATGAAATTTATTTTTTCTCAACATTTTTTCAACTTAAAGTACTGGCAACACTGGCCCAATTTCTCCACAATTCGACAATATGGCGGCCTCCATGCGCGTCAAGCCGTTAGCATTGGAGGTCACGTGAGCCCCCACTCTAATACTTTAATTAAGATCTCTATGTTCATACCAAAACATTCCATAAATTTGTAATTTGGAATTTGTGGTTGCCATTTTTTTTATAAATAGCTAACATTACAAGGAGTTAAGAAATTAAGGTAAGAGTGCATTTAATAACTATGTTATAGATTGATGGCAAGTTAAATAACATTATCATTAGCTACCACAACGATATATTGACGAAATAGTCAAGACTGTGCATTTTTTTTGTTTATATACAATCGTCATTAAAGATGAAACAGCATTCTTGAGTGGTGTCTTCTTTTACATGTTCTGGATTAGATGCAAACTTGATGATTAAGGTAGGCGAATACTAAAAATTCTAAAAATTTTACTATTACTTTAATCGTTTCCAAATTTGGAATAGTGATTTCAAATAGAATGAACAATGCGTTTGGGGCAATTTTTTTTATTTAAATACAATTGATTTATATTTTAAACGGTATATTTTAACTAAAAAAAGGTTACGCCAACACCTTCTAGCAAAAAAAGTTTTACATTAATTTACCTGAAATTTTTCACATAAGCTATTTCAATATATATCTGTGCCATGAACCTCTAACATCTGGTGTAAGTATACAAGTTCTTTTTAAAAAAAAATGTCCGAGTGTAAGTTAATCGAAAAAAATCCTTTTTTGTGTGGTTAAATTATAACATGTTTCTTAATAACTTTTTTCTTGTAATTGGTTTGTAACTCTAGAGGGTCATTGCGTGTATCAGTTCAAAACGAAGAATTTAAAACATAATAAATGTTCATAGGATGAAAATTCAATGTGGTAGACTTGTTGGCGTAAACCTCTTTTTTTAGTAGAAAAACACCGTTTAAAATAAATAAATTATATTTAAATAAAAACAAAAGCCTAAAAAGCATTGCTCTTTATATTTGAAATCACCATTCCAAATTTGGAAAAGATTAAAGCAATAGTAAAATTTTTAGAATTTTGGGTATTCGCCTATCTTAAGGGCGAATGTGCCCGATCGACTGCTAGTCTCCAAACGAAAGTCCATCTGTGTTAATCAAATCAAAAAATTATTTTCTGGGACACATTTTCCCAGCTGTATTGAATAAATTTTGCTGTTAGTTTTATTTAAATGACAAATGTAGCTTTCCTTACAGGTATTTATACTATTTCTACTCTTCCTACAGGTATATATAATGTTCTTCATATATTTATATATTCAAAGTGTGGAATTACAGAGACCTGTAGGTCAGTTTCATTTTGCATATATATAAAAAAGAGAAAAATGTTTGCAAAAATGTTCAATACATCCGGAGAATGTGGCTTAGAACACATTTTATCCCATTGGATTAACACAGAGGCACTTTGGTTTGGCGACCCACGATCAATCGGACTCATTCGCCTTATCCTCGTAATCTTATTGGTTATAATTATATCGTGTTTATAGAATAGTTTAAATTATTTTTATAGATACTCATGTCATGCATCAGAAAATACAAAATGTTCCTTCACAATTGTTAAACATTTTTGTTCTCTTGGGAACCCTTTTATTGGAATTGGCTGTCAATTCGAAGTACGAAGTTTTTTTTAACATTTTGTAATGATGGAATTTTCCCCCTGCCTCAAATGGCCACTTCGAGTCATTTTAGTCATTCGTTTGAGTGCAGAAGTCAGACTTTAGTAAAGAACGTAGAGTTAAGAAGAAGACTGAAAAGAGAAAACAAGCGAAGCCTGCAGAAAATCGACTATACCAAAACCGACCTTAAGTTTGCAGCAGAGAAATGTACTACGCGGAGGAATTTGCGTAAACAACGCGGCTGGCGCCGAAGCTTCGCCTGCTCCGATTGGTTGATGATTTGGCCCTGATATTCGTGCGCCCTGTTACGTCAAAATCGAAGGAAAAATATAATTAAAATAACACTCTAACTGAAGCTAAACTAATAAAAATAATAGACTTATGTCTTGAAATAACAAATAAATTTGTTTATTGGATGTTAAATACCTTTTTGTATTCGATTTTCGCCCTCAAAAATGATAACTATTTATCCTCTTTCTCGTAGAACATTTGTATACTGCAAACTTAAGGTCGGGAGAGGTATAGCCAACCCTAATAAACCAAAACAAATCTCCCACTCATTGTTTATTGTTAGTTTATGCTGAAACGCATATTTTATTATTTAAATAGGAGTAATTAAAAATCAAGAAAGACTATGCGCCGCAATACAAAATACAAAAAAAAAGAAAAAAAACATTTTCGTCAAAGTTAAGGTATGGAAAATGTGCTATTATTTTTAAGTGTATATTTTCAGTGCTTTGAGGCTCGACACAATAATATCGTTATTCCAATCAATATTGTGATCTTCTGCTCTTAATTACTTGTGATCAATACTCTTAAATACAAATACTGCGTAAAATCACTGCTTTCTCTATCAGTGGTAAAGTTAGTCCAAGTTGTTAAACGATAATATTAAATTCCCTCTGATTCAGAAACTACCACCATTTTTGTGTAATTAAATTTTATAAGTAAAAATATATTGGTACCTTCTAAGTTCTAGTATAAGGTAAACATTAACTTATATCATGCTATACATTTAATAAACAATTGAATCGGTGAGTGCAGAAACAACGTCAGTCACAAATTTCAAATTTTTCAGGAGGGAGAAAAAACGTAATAACTCCTCCAAATTTTAAAATATTTGAAAACTTTTTTTTTCCTTTGTCATAACATGCTTTTATGCTGCTGTTATAAAAAAATTACCTAATTTACACATAAATTAGGCTCAGGAGAATTAAAACTATGATTTGGACTAATGCTGTTTCTGCACTCAACTGTTTTTACAGACAGTAGGAAACTTGGAAAAAGATAACCATTCGTTAAAAGTCTGTATTTGTTATTAATTTTGTTTCGATTTTTGTTAATAATATTTATTTTGATTAATTTCACACAAAAACTACAAATGTATATTTTTCCATATTACATGAGAAATGAAGTCACAGTATTGCAAAGTCATGAGACAGGAATATAACAAACTGAAACGCTCTTAAAATAGATCATTCTCGACGATAGTATCATTGTCATGTTCAGTGGTTGACCAGGTAAATAGTTCATCATAAAAAAACTTTGAAGTTTTCAGGAATATGAAAAATAATTTTCTGGATGTCTTCCATTTTCTTTATGTTGATTGGAACTTTCCCTGATGGGTAGGCTGCAATACTTGAAGGAAAATCAATATCGACGTTACGGAAAGCAGGTCTCAGCAACTGATAGCTGTGCTTTTGTAATCCTTCAATGAAAATGTATGTTTTCTTCAGAGTTATAGCGGAACTCTTTATATCGGGTGGGAGCAAACTTGAATTTTGCTTCTTTTGGCACTCTGTGCTTAATAGCGTGTTTTTCGATCAGTTGTTGTAAGAAAATATCTTGCTCATCTTTTGATTTGAACTGATTCAAATTAGCAACAAATTCAGATTTTTCATCATCGCTAAAGTTAGTAAAGCATTGTAATTTACACTTACAAGCAGCGCCCCTGTTGATCGAGATGGAATGAGATGCCCTTTCCAGTTGATGTGTTCAACCCCACGTACTTTAGATGTTCTAATCGGGTTTCTTCGAAACTCTCTTCATTCCTCCTCGGGTCCTGTTTCTTTATCACTCTCACTGCTTGTGAGACTCACTGACATATTGCAAAAGACTGACAGTAGAAGTTGAAAACTAACTTAGAACACGTTGAAACACTTGACTGAACTGACTTCAATACAAGCCTCACCTTAGGGTGTTAATCACACGCGCATGCTCGGCAAGGAACCTGACAAGAGTGGTCACGCGATCAGACGGTGGGTGCAGAAACAACGTCAGTCACTGGACTCATGTTGTTTCTGCACTCAACACTCGAAACAAACGTCCTGTATTTACGGAACTACTCAACAGACTAACGTAGTTTTTTCACCAAACACGCATCTTGCCTTTCTACGCTAATTTTCATTGAAAACGGGTTTTCGGATTTTTTGGACTGAAGTGGTTTCTGCACTCACCGATTCAATTGTTCCATCGTGTTCCTTTTAGCCTACTTTTTTTTATTCGTAAGACTTTTTTAAAAAATGAAAAAGTAGGTATCGAAGTCTTCCAAGGTCGACTACCAGCACAACCCAGCTTCTAGCTTTCTTATTAAAAACGCACGCCAGTAAATTCGTTTCCTCACACTTAACCTAAGCTGTTCTTCTGAACGCACTAATAAACATAGACTTTTTCTGTTGTTATTTCGTGGCAAGTATAAAACGTACAAAGAAATATGATATACTAGCTGTTATACCCGACGTTGCACGGGTAGAGGTGAAAAAATAATTAAGTACGCATGCCTGGTTCTATCATACAGCCAACACGCTGTGTCAAAGCGCCATCTTTCGGTTAAATTGAAATTAATAAAGTGTAATAACATGATAACGTAATAAACATAGTAGAGTGTTTCATATCAAATTCCTGACATGACGCATTCGATTTCTGTGTTAATTGAAAAAGTGTAAGAATTGTGTTAATATATTTATCCATTTCAACGAAACAAACTTACACAAAACAATTATTTAAACTTGGCAGGCACGCGACAGTAGGTATTGTCATGCGATCGTTGTCCATCTGTTTGTCCGTCCAAAACCTCCTTCCAAAATCGGTTCTATCCATCCAATCTTAAAAATTCTTTTTTTTTTTTTTGAGAAAGGTATGACCTCAGAGACCCAAATTTCAAACTTTTGTCCCTCTGACGATCGGAATGACATAAGACCACTTTTTGTCGAAGTCAAGAAGAGGTGTTCGCTCGATGCCGTAGAGAGAGAGAGAGAGAGAGAGAGAGAGTCCGTTCGTCTCGCGTTTTTCGGTCGAGTTCGGTGGAGTTGTTTCTCTCCTGGTGCTTGCTGGAGAGTTTATTTTATAGTGTCCTCCGTTTATTTTATAGTTATCCTCCGTGCGTCTCTAGTCTGTGGACGGGCCGCCGCAAAAATAATTGATTTTGGCTTTAAAAAGTTTAAATTACAGCTGGATGTTGTGTTTAATGAAATTTATTCTAATGTGTATAAATTTAATGTAAAAATGATTGTATGTGACACTTACTGTTACAAACCTAGTTGTTTCAAGATAAGAATTTCAGTAAGTATTTAAGTAACATGAAAGTAGGCTATTTCAGTTTTTTTTTGAACTTCTTGTTTTGTCTTCAAATACGTTGAATATCATGCAGAGTTCTTCAATGCGACATTTTTCCTCTTTAGTCTTCGTTGCACTGCGTCTTTTTTTCAGTGGAAATTCGACAATTCGGGAAGCACTGAAAGATGCCTTGTTAACGTGTACCCGATTTTGCCCCGTGACTGAAACTTTGATAAAACGCGTTTAAATGACACCATGTACGCTCTTCTAGCTATTTGCAAGGTTTTCTTGATAATTCTAAGTAATGAGTTATGTCCCAAATTCGTTAACCAATGTCCCACCATTACCATTTACTGGTACAATGTGAAGTAAAGGGGTAAATAGTTACCGACTACTTCAGATTGAATAATGTCAGTAAATGGAAGTCAACATTCAAGTTCGCTATATAAATAAACTCTCTATATTTTAAGTAGTGTCATTAAACATATCACCTCCTAACTTTTCACTGAATATAAAACCAAAATTTTCAGAGATTCATACATAATTTCACTCAATGCGTCTTTTTTGCTGTCGCTGGCCGCAAGTTTTTGTAATCTGAAATCCTTACTTTCAATTAACATACATTTAGAATATGTTATGCTATTTTTACTGTTACCAGTAATTAATGGTTTAAAGCAGACATAGTTGCGACCACTTTTGTAATAGGGCAACCACCTTTCAATTTGATAAACGAAATTTTTTTTAAAAAAAACGAGGTTAGCAACTACCATTATATTTAAGATACCAGTTTTTTTTTTAATAAAACAAGATAAGCGCCTAGCGGTTAATTGCATTCAATAAATTAAATTGAAATTGTTAATAACAAAAATAGTGTTGTTTTTCAAACATATCCGCAATATTTTAAACAAAGAGAGAGTACCACAAGTTGAATAAGGGGTTTTGACGAATCACCATATTCTTATTTCCAGTGAATTAATTAGCGTAGTTTTATTTAATTTTCCCTCTAACTTTTTAATTTTATAGGTTTCGGGATAATCGCACTTTTGTTTTTAAATACGTATTTTTCAAAATAATTTCTTCTGAGTAAAAATTTCGATTCGGGACAATGAGTGTTAGTCCAGTCAAAATATACGAAAAACGGCCAAACCTAATCCCCCATTTTTTTTTTTATGACTCTTGACACGTTTTGGACACCTAAAATACATTTAGCGACTTCTAAATTTAAATATTGTTGATTTATTTTAATAATGGTAATTTTGGAACATAAAATTTCTTAAATTTGAATAAAATATTTAAGCAATACATTGGTTTTAGATTACGGAACACTGCCATAACTTTTTTAATTTTTAAAATTAATACAACTGTGTTCCATTTGTAATTGCGGACGACAATTTTGAATTAATTAGATGAAAATTAAAAATTTCTAAAAGCAAACATCCAAAAATTTACTTAAAAATTTTTTAATGCTGAAACTTGTGCAAAAGCTCGTCTTTATTATATGTAGCTTTATTTGTCATTTAATTTTTTCATCAGCAGAAGCACAGTTTTACAAAGAAGTGTTTCCATTTTAACCTCGCATTTTGCATAAAAACTATTGAATCTTATTAAATAATCAATTTTTAATGATTGTACCTTAACTTCAATGCTATTTTTAGTATAAATATGAAATAATTGGGTAAAAGGATATAGTTTTATATAAAAAAAGACATTTTTGAACTACAAACAACGGAACTAATTTCCGAACTTAAGCAAAATTGTAAGAATTTTAATCCAACCATTTTAAATAATAAAAAGGTCTTTGATTATAATTATACAGAAAAGAGAGAAACTTTGCATGGCGATTAGAGGTCGTTGAATTCTCAAATTGAAGAATAAAAATTATAGAATTCTTATTTAAGAAACCATAGACTGGGACTCTAACGAATTTTATATTACAAAAAAAAAAAAATCCCGAATTTGCTTGCTGTTACAAATTATTATTGCATTAAATTAAACTGAATAATTAAGGATATTCAAAAAGGCAAACAAACTCCTGAATGAAGCATCGGCCGGGTGAAATGGAACTAAGGTCTCTCTTGCATGTTCTGTCCTCTTCCAATGTGCAGTCGGGCAGGAGAACATCGGCTAGCTTGCCTTTTAAGTTTTTTACCAGTTTTCACAATACAAAATGCAAATACTGGGTTCATGGCTTTACCGAAAGTAATATTATAGAGAAGAGATAATAATTATAATTTTAAAATATTAAATGAATCTCTGAACAACAAATCAGTGGTAGTAAAAATAGCCAACATTTTTTTAATAGATCTACTCCTTTTGAATGTGCAATAGATTGTGTCATTTTTTTCCTGAACAAGGCACAAATTATTGTATTTGCATTTGGAGCAAATGAAATGTGTTTCTGTGCACTCCTTGTTGAGTTTAGCTTATTTTTTTTATCACTTTCGATCGGCGGTTAGGTGGCGCTGATTTTAAATTATGTTAGGTTAGGTTTGAATTATCGTCGCACTAGAGCTACACGAGGGCCATTGATTTTAAATTATGAGACTAAATTTGGATATTTATTAAAAAAATGCGTTAAACAGCATCTATGCCAGCAACTCCTTAAAAACAAAGTCGTTTTTTTATACAAATAACGAATGGTAAGTCAGCTGCTTCGGTATCGATATTTTTGAAGAGCTTGAACTTTCTCTTTACTACCCGCACGATCGTGCGAGCCCGGTCGGAAAGGGTTAAACAGACAAGATAGAATTCATCCCCCGAAAGTAATTTCGTTTCGTCCGAATCCTTAAGCTTTAGAGAAACTATATAGTACTATGAAGAGGTTTTATATTTTCAAACTAAGGTGTTCGAGTTTGTGTTACTTCAACTGAACGATTATCCGTGTCGAGAAAAATTATTTCTAGAAAGTTTTAGCCTCTAAATCTCCAACCAAACCCAAAACTCAATTTCCCCTTTAATTGGCTTTATCGCAATTCATACAATACAAATGTGATATTGGAAACAGTATATATTTTTTTGGTTAAAGGTTAGGTTAGGTTTATGAATATCGTCGCACTAGAGCTACACGTAGGCTATTGACGACAGGCGTCGTATTTTAGAACCGCAGTCAAATGACGAGCTGACACCTGAATAGGCACCCAACGCAACCGTTGAGGGCGACATCGTACGCAGCGGTAGGACTTTGAAGGATATTTAACGTGCACTCCCTTACACGGGGTATTATTCGTCGGTTATTTTTGGCTGCACGGCCGTTTATAGGTCGGCAGTTATTTTGCGATGCAAGGACCCGAACCTGGGACTTTTCGCATGCTAGGCGAGTGCCTTACCGACTGGGCTCCCCAGCCTTTTATGGTTAAAGAGTTTTACATTATAATAAGCGATCAAATAACAAAACCACGTATGTTCACACTTTTGGGATTGGCAACTGTTGAAAAAGTGGGATAAACAGGTTCCAGTTTTTTCATCTCTGTATTTTTGCACATTTGTGATTGTCATTTGACCAACGCATTTTCTTATCTTGCATCGTACATCAACATCAGTTTTGACCCGAGGGCCTCCAAACTAATATCGTAGGTATTCCAGTGGGGACGAAGGGGCTCCTTGTCTCTTAGTACAATTTCTGCTGCTTCTGAATTAGCATGTAGATGCTGTCATGAAAATAATTTGCAAAAAGGGGATAAAAACACTTCGATAACCAGAGGCTGAAATCAAAAGACACATATAAAACAAATCTACGGATGTGCGTGTAAACTGCAGTAACTTGCCTATTGACATGGAAGACCATTGCTGCAATCATAGCTCTAACTTATACGACGGTACACAAAATGGCTGATTATCACAAGGCAAACACGGTTCAATTTGTTGTTGTGGGGTTACTACAGTTAACTCTTGCACACGGCAGAAATATTCACAATAATCCCCATTTTCCTTTACTATCTGAGCTACACAATTGTGATGGTAAGAAAAGAATGATAAGCTCATCAAAATTCGTTTATTTTTATAAAAAAAATGAAGTAGATATTAAGGAGTTGTTGTTATTGATGCTGTTTAATTCAACTTTCTCGATAAAACTCTTAACATTTATTCTCATAACCTTAAATCAGCGCCATCTGAAGGGTCCGTAAAGGGCTGTAGGTTGATCATTGCGTATAATTACAAAGGTTCAACGAATTGTTATTTATTGAAAAAGTACAAGAACTTCTTATGGTTAAATACGTCTGTAGTGTCTAGTTGGAGCTTTGTCAGAATATTCCCTGAAGGAGTCTTCCCCACTCTCGGTCCATCAGTCCTGGAGCGTCCACTGCAGTTGCCGGCCACAAGGCGCGCCCCAATTTAGGGGGTGAGATACTACAAAGAGATGGAAAGCACAAGAACGATAGAGTATTTTCATACTTAATCATTTGAGAACTGTTATTACTGCGCTTCCTTGTGTTTTTTTTTTGTGTGTCACCAAAGTAATAAAACTCTGTTAAGCTTGATAGTGATTTTTTGTTGTAATATTTTGCATTTTGCAGTACAATTTAGTTTATTAATCGACTATCTGTAGCTATAAAACTTGAGCAAAAAGTATCTAGTTACATTTTTCGTAGTTGTTATCATATATAAACAACATTAATCAAGTGCGATTCATGACAAATCAATGATGATTTCACATTCAAGAAGTTAATTTTTTAATCAAATCTAATCCGGCAAAGTTTCTCGCCACCCATTTAGGAGTGTAGTTTGATTGATAAAAATAATTTCCACATCGTGGAATAAATAGCCACAACTTATCAGTATTTTATTTTATAGATTAAAATTATTCGGAACTTAATCTGCAGTTCTTTCAAGAACGTAATCAAAAAAAAGTGTTGCGTCACCACTAGAGATCTAATTAAACACGTTAAATCTGCCGTGATAAGGTAAACTGCAGTATCTTCCATAGTGACTTGGACCTTTGTTGCAAGCACTCAATTACTTTAACCGGTAAGAAAACATACTGGAACTTTTTTTTTTTAGAGCAAAAATGGTGCAACTCATTGTGGCGATTACTGCAGTTTACCTTATCACGGCAGAAATCTCCATTGAAAGTCGTCAATGCCAGTTAGTGCTTCAAGGGCCACTAACCATAGATTAATTTGTTTTATTTTTTACAACTATTTATCAAATCCGAATGTATTGCATTATCAGTACTTATTTTTTAGGAAATACAACTACCACTCAATTAATCGTTACATTAAAAGGCAATTATATATTTTTATAAGATAATTTCAACTGTATCAAAACCAAAAAAAAAAAAAAAAATCTAAGGCAGCTAACTTTTCAGAAGGCTTGTTTTTCCAAAAAGCATTTTTACGATGTTCGACAGACACTGGGAACTTTTGTGCTAAATTTGAAGATTGTATATTATTTTAGTCTGAAATGCGCAGTTGTGTCCGACAGACAAATATTCTAGCAGATCAAAAAATGAACAAAAGCCAATTTTATAGAATCGGTTGCGAACGCAAAATCTCTTCGAGCATATCTCAATACTTTCGTTACCGTATACTTCATATTGGTTAATTGAAAGTTTATATACAAAAAAGCATTTTTCAGACATTTATTATTTGATATATTTCAATTCTATTGTCTCAAATTCTTTCTCCAGAATTGAATTTTACAAATTTCGAATAG
The DNA here is from genome assembly GCA_023701765.1 of Hylyphantes graminicola. Lineage (NCBI taxonomy): Eukaryota > Metazoa > Arthropoda > Arachnida > Araneae > Linyphiidae > Hylyphantes > Hylyphantes graminicola. The sequence goes on from CM043112.1 coordinate 40,724,887, forward strand.
CATTTGTGATATTTTAAAAATCGTATCCAACAATGTAATATTTGCTAAAGGACTTATTATTAAGACTCGTGCAAACATTTGTTCATATCAGCCATAACAAAGAAACTTGACAAGAACACTAAAACAGTTCTTTCGGAACAACGCTTCCGAAAACGTTTTTTTGAAATCCTTCGAAAACAAATCTTTCAAGGAAAAAAAGTTGACTCGCTAAATAATGGTACTTTTGTTTGCTGTGTTTTCGTCCTCTTTCTCTGACTTGGAAAAGTGTTTGTGACAGGAGAAGACTTTTCTTTTTCATTTAATCTTGACTTACTTACAGAAAAAGAACTAAGACAAGTGTTATAGAATGTAGAAAAAACGGCTCTGTTGAATCCAATACTTTTTAAGACACGCAATATACAGTGCTATGTTCTGATTTTGCCTTAACCGTCCTATAAACAGTTCTTGTTGAGAAAAAACTCCAATAAAAAACGTAATGAAGTTTGGTTTAGCGATTTTTGTCTAAGGTGTTTAAATCGTGTAAGGAAGCGGTACTGGGTAACAGTAATTGTGTTGAATACAGAAGCTAAGTATAAAACTATATAGCTACTATAAAGCTATATATATAGCTAAGTAGCAAACATTCCTTGCCAGTATTCAGGTTATTTAATGTGTAAATTCATAAATCCCTGAATTTTTCTGAATTCCTATACGAATTTAGAACGATGTTTGTATTTTTTAATATATATATATCTCGAATATACCTTCGACAGAACGTAATGACTAGACATAATTGCAAATTATCGATTTCCAATTGCCATGATTTTGAAAGTAAAGAGTTTACCTCGAAGGGCGAATGAGCCCACTTGACCGCGTGTCTCCAAACCTAAATTTCTCAGTGTTAATGGGAATACATTATTTTTATGCCACTTTTCTCCGGCTGCATTTAATATTTTTTCAAATATTTATTTTTTAAGGATTAAATGTATATAACTTACAGGTCTTTACATCTACAATCCCACTTTTTGAAATTGCTTCGTATATTTTAAGCACAATTATTTATTAAAAATTAAAAAAATAAAATATTTCACCATTTTCGCTCAAATCTGATAATTTTCTTCTATCGTGTCACCATTCATTCATTTTAGTTTTTATGTAAATAAAGATAAAATTTTCTACTTTAATAATAATAAGTTTAAATTTTTTCATAAAGTCAAGTGCACTTTTATTAGCAAATCACCGAAAATCTACCCAAATTTAGTAAATAAAAGGTTCTTCATAAACCATTATGTTTTTAATCACCAAATTAACCTCGGTAACTAAGATAAATTAGCGTCTGCTTTTATAATAACTTCACGTTATGTAGCGATCGAAAATGGAAATTTATAGAAAAGTCTTTGGAAAATTGGGGTATTTATTCTACATTTTAATCAATATATTTCTACTTTGGATGATCAAGCTTACTGGATTTCGCAGTACGGATTAGTTTTCATTTATCAAGCTATAAACAATTAGCTTTATAAAACAAAAAAAAATATTGAAATTTCTAGAATTATTTTCGCTCAAGAGGAATATTTGGTATATTTAAAGCAAGTGTTCCTTTTGCATTACCACTATTTACATTTACAAAATGTACATAGCTTCTTACATGTTGAATATCTACGACTTCCGATTAAAGTGAATTGCAATTTATTTTTTTATATAAAAGTTAATAATCTGAAATTAGTGGTAGTTGTTGAATTAAAAGAAATTTCATCATTAACCTTTCGCGATTTGGAATAACTTGAAGCCATGGCAAATATTGACATTTTGCAGTGTTGCTTTGTTCAATTATAACAAGCTTCTGTACCATGACATGTGATCACATTATTAATTTGCTCTTTTGCGACCTTCCACAAGTTTTATCAGATGCCAAAAATCAAAAGAAAATATTAAAACAGAACATTAGCGGGTATCCTCCGTAGTATATACAGGGTGTCGCAAAATGGAGTACCTGTTTTTAAAAGTTAATAAAAAAAAGAAATGGATAGAGATATTTACACAATTCTTGCAGAAAACGAATGAGTCATGTCAGGAATTTGATATGGAACACTTTATTAAGTGAGTTATGGCTATTATGTAATTACACTTTAACCCTGCAAGCGCCGTTCTAATTTAGCATAGATTACTGCCAAGCGCCCACCAAAAACATGCAAGTAACCCAGAAAGCGTCCACGATATTAGAGCTTCTGCATCCCCCATTTTACCTGTGGTGGGGATGACAGTGACGAATGGCTACGTTTGTGTGGTCTTTGTCCAGGGTCTGCCGAAAATCCGCCCAAGAAGGGTCCCTCAAGGAACTTCTACTTCATTAGATAATTAGCGGTCAGGGGTGCCGGGTTACCTTGACAATTTCGTTTTCGACGCAAAGTAGATTTTTGCATTTATCTTTCTAAAATGTGGTTAGGAGTTAGTTGAGATTGAGAATTGGATGTTTTATATATGCGCGTATACTGATTTGATTTTCATGTACAACTCCAAATAACTACTTGAAGTGTGCAGTAGTATTATGATAGTACTATATTTCTTACATGCTTATATAATTGCAGAATAGCTTTTTTTAAAAAAACATACTTTTATTTGATAAAGAATCTTAATTAAATTTGCATAATGGTTTTTATAAAGATATGTGAACAATGAATACCGGTATTTTATCGAAAGAAATACTTTAACTCGTGCTTTTTTTAATGATCAGTTAATTGTTTCTAAATTGCTTTACTCACAAATTTACGACTTTCAATAATCAGTAGATTGTAAGATGTTGCATATTCGAATTATTTAAGAACTATAAAGCCACATTTGTCGATTACTACTTTACTTTATGCAAAACAATTAAATATTTTTTACTTCTGCTAGAGGTGGTAGTATCGGTTTTGTAAAGAAAACTGTTCCATAAAAATATATTTTAATAGTACACTGATAAAAAACATATATTCATGTTTGTGTGCTTGATAAGAGACCCGCTTATAAGCCTTCGTCAAGTAAGACAGAACACAGATAGAATTTTTATCGACACAGAGAAATTAAGTACACCCAAAGTGAAGGTGGGAATCGAACCTGCAACCAGACTGTTAATGTAGGTAGCTATCTTAAACACTAGGCCTCATGAGCCCTTTGAAGTTTATAAGTGATTTGTTCCACTTTGATACCTTGATACGTTTTTATTAATAAAAATAGAAAAATATCTGTATTTAAGAGATTCAATCTGTAGCAGGAATATTTTTTTTGTTGGAAAATAACGGAGAAATATCCTCTTTTCGAACATATTTTTTATAGTGTAGATAGGTATTTAGATTTGTGTGTGGGGTAGAGTAATAACCTCTTAAGACCCGAGCAAAATCCTACACGTATATTCTTAATCTAAACATATACATTTCATACAAATATATGCTAAAAAGTGTGGCGACGCGCTGATTCTAGAAGTTCGTGAGATCGGCAGTGGCGGCGCTCTTCTCCTGTGTACACCAGTGGTGGCGCTCAAGTACTGTGAATGCCAATACGCATGCACCACACTTCAAGCCAGATTATAAAAGGACTGCATGCCAGACTATCTTTCTCTCTTTTACAGTAACTTTTACCAAGTTTACTGCCTGCGTGCGGTGCCAGTAATCAAAGCAACTTTAATTATTTACATTTAATAATAACCTTCTTGTTAATGTTTTTGTTTAATAAATTTTGTTACAAGCGTTGAATTAGATGGTAGTTATTTAACCCAGCATTCACTCACGCCTGTACAGTGGTGACCCGGACGTGATGTGTTCTGATGACTGTTTGCGAGCCATTTCATCGTCGTATTTTGTAAACAATACTTTAAAAGTCAACTTTTTTTTTAATTCGTAATGGCAAATCTTGATGAAGCCTCACTTGAAACGCCCCTCACCCAAAGTGTAAACAGAGTTGCTTTCCGACCTCCGCCTTTTTGGGAGTCTAATCCAGAGTTGTGGTTCGGGCAATTGGAGTCTCAGTTTCACATAGCTGGCATATCAGCGGATGCAACCAAATTTCATTCCGTTGTAGCTGCTTTAGATGTAAACGTACTTTCATGCGCGACAGATTTGATCCGTACTCCACCAAGTGAGAAAATGTACGACACTTTAAAGCAGCGCATCCTTGACCAATATGTGAAATCAGACTCTGCTCGCCTGAAACATTTACTTCAAGACCTAACCCTCGGCGATAAACGACCTTCCCAGCTGTTACTCGAAATGCGTAATTTAGCTGAAGGTAAAATATCAGATGAGGTTCTGCAGTCACTATGGCTACAAAGACTACCTATTTCAATACAGCAAGTGTTGTCGGTATCTAGTGAACAACTCGCAGGCCTCTCAAAAATAGCCGATAAGGTTAACGAAGTTTCGGGTTGCACAATGGGAATATCCAGTGTCTCACACGCAGAAAACTTGGATTTTAAATCGCTTAAGGAGGATATAGCCTCGCTTAAAGCGGACATTAAACGTTTAACTTTTGACTCAAAAACTCGCAATAGAAGTCATAGCCGTGGCAGGTCCCAAAGTCGGGATAGTTCAAGCAATAGGTCTGAAACTCGGGGGCAGTGCTGGTATCACAGACGGTTCGGTAATAAAGCACGTTCTTGCAATAAACCTTGCAATTTTTCGGAAAACATTTAAGCTCGTCTGTTTCTTCGGCGGCAGACGAAAATTTAAGCTCCAGCCGTTTATTTGTAATTGACAAAAATACTGGTTATCAGTTTTTGGTTGATTGTGGCGCGGCTTGTAGTTGTGTTCCGGCTACACTGGTTAAAAATTGCAAACCAACCGAACTCGTTCTGTATGCCGCAAATAACTCTACTATCAGAACCTACGGCACTAAAACTTATGATTTAAATGTTGGGTTGCGTAGGTCAATGCGTTGGACATTCTTGGTAGCTGATGTTTCCCAACCGATTTTGGGAGCTGACTTTTTGGAAAGGTTCGGATTGATGGTTGATGTTAAAAACCGCCAGCTTGTGGATGGGTTAACTTTCCTCCGAACTAAAGGAACAATTTCTTCCGCTCCTTCTTTAGGATTAACTTATATTTCGGAGGAATCCCAGTACCACAAAGTGGTTTCAGAATTCCCGCAACTATTCGACCCTAATTCGAACCTTCAACCAAAAACTCATGGGGTTACACACTGCATTGAGACACGAGGTCCTCCAGTGTACTCAAAAGCAAGACGTTTGTCCCCTGAAAAGCTAAAAGCAGCGAAATCCGAATTTCAAACTCTTTTGGAAAAAGGCGTGATTCGACCTTCTAGTAGCCCTTATGCTAGTCCCATACACCTAGTACCTAAGAAAAATGGTGAATGGCGTATTTGCGGTGATTTCAGGCGTCTTAACCAGCAAACTACGGCCGACCGATATCCACTCCCACACATTCAGGATTTTTCCTTTGGGTTATCGGGTAAAAAGATTTTTTCAAAAATCGATTTGGTAAAAGCATACCACCAAATTCCTGTTGAACCCAAGGACATTCCTAAAACAGCTGTAATTACTCCTTTTGGACTTTACGAGTATGTAAAAATGTGTTTTGGTCTTCGTAATGCCGGCCAAACATTCCAAAGGTTTATGGATGAAGTTTTGCGTGGTTTAGATTGTTGTTACGCATATTTGGACGACGTGCTTGTTGCGTCATGCGACTCTAAAACACACGAGGCTGACCTTGAACAAGTGTTTAATCGCCTTAGCGAATACGGGGTGGAAATTAACCTTGCAAAATGCGAATTCGGAAAAAGTGAAATCGAATTTCTTGGTTTTAACGTTTCTGGAGACGGTATAGCCCCACTTCCCAATAAGGTTAAAGCGTTGCAGGACTATCAACTTCCTAAAACCGTTGACGAACTCCGTCGTTTTTTGGCAATGCTTAATTTTTACCACAAATTTCTCAAAAACACTGCTGCCACGCAGGCTTGCTTGTATGAATTAACTAAAGGTAAAGCTAAAAAAGACAAAACGCCAATAGTTTGGACGGAACAAACTGAAAGCGCCTTTTTAGAGTGCAAAACTGTCCTGGCTAACGCTGCCTTATTGGCTCACCCTGCTCCAAACGCCGATTTGTCTCTGGTGACTGATGCATCAGATGTTTCTATTGGTGCTGCTTTGCATCAGTCAGTAGACAACAAAATCGAACCGTTGGGTTTCTTTTCTCGTAAGCTAACCCCTGCGGAATGTAAATACAGTACTTATGACAGGGAATTACTAGCAATATATTCTGCTGTACGTTATTTTCGGCACATGCTAGAAGGGCGGGAATTTATGGTGTTTACCGACCATAAACCCATAACTTTTGCCTTCTTGCAAAAATCGGATAAAACGTCCCCAAGACAGCAACGTCATTTAGAATATATTGCTCAATTCACAACTGACATAAGACATATTTCTGGGCATGAAAATTCTGTAGCTGACGCATTTTCTCGCATATCTGCAATTCAGGTTCCCGGTTTTTTAGATTTTGATGAAATGGCTTGCGCGCAGGATTCCGATGAGGAGTTGCGAGCTTTGCTCCAATCTGAAAATACCGGTCTTGAGTTAAAGCCTTTGACTTTTCCCTCGTCAAACAAACCTATATACTGTGACACCGCAAAAGGACATGTGAGACCCTACGTACCAAGAGATTTCAGGCACAGAGTCTTTGAAAGCTGCCATGGACTCTCACACCCTGGTGTCAAGGCCACGATAGATCTTGTGCGCAAACGCTACGTCTGGAAGAACCTTTCTAAAGACTGTTCAAACTGGTGTAAAACTTGCATTCCTTGCCAAAAGTCGAAAGTCAATCGTCACACCAAGACAAAGTTCAAAGAATTTCCTATTCCAGACTCTCGTTTCAGCCACATTCACATTGACATCGTTGGTCCTTTGCCACCCTCACAAGAGTTCCGGTACGTCCTCACATGTGTGGACAGGTACACCAAATGGCCGGAGGCGATTCCACTGAAGGATCAAACAGCGGATACAGTAGCAAAAGCCTTTTACGCTAACTGGATCGCCCGCTTCGGAGTTCCTGATGTCATCACCTCAGACCGAGGAACCAACTTCGAGTCTAACCTGTTTTCTTCTCTCTCCAAGCTCTTAGGTGTACGCCGAATCCGGACTACCTCTTACCACCCGATCAGCAACGGACTGGTGGAGAGAATGCACCGACAGCTAAAAGCCGCTATCAAGTGCCATGCTACAGATCGATGGACGGATACTCTCCCTACAGTCCTCCTAGGGATCCGCAGCTGCTTGAAGGACGACATCCAGGGCTCGGTGGCCGAAATGGTTTACGGTACCACCTTGAAACTCCCCGGAGAATTCTTCCGCAACTCTTCCTCGACTCCAGAGATGTCAGAAGCGGATTTCGTCCAACGTCTGCGTTCACAGATGCGACAGTTGCGCCCAGCTACTGTTACTTGCCATGCCTCCCAGAAGACGTTCGTCCACAAGGATCTCCTGAGAACGTCGCATGTCTTCATCAGGACAGATGCTGTGAGACGACCACTTGAACAACCTTACAAGGGTCCCTTCAAGGTCATATCCCGATCTGACAAGTTCTTCACCCTGGACATCAACGGGCGTCAAGATACAGTGTCTCTAGATCGACTCAAACCAGCATTCATCCTCTGTGAAGACGACTCTTCTCAGGACACGAGCAAGACTACGACTGCACCGTCCACTTCGACGGTCCCGAAGGCTTCCACTTCGACTGTCCCGAAGGCTTCCACTTCGACGGTCCCGAAGTCTTCCACTTCCATGATCCCGAAGACTTCCGCTTCTACGGTCCCGGAGACTTCCACCACAGATACGAGGACGTACACTACACGATCTGGAAGGCGCGTACGCTTCGTTGATCGCTGAACTATCGTCCTTCGGACTGGTGGGGGACCCCTGTGGCGACGCGCTGATTCTAGAAGTTCGTGAGATCGGCAGTGGCGGCGCTCTTCTCCTGTGTACACCAGTGGTGGCGCTCAAGTACTGTGAATGCCAATACGCATGCACCACACTTCAAGCCAGATTATAAAAGGACTGCATGCCAGACTATCTTTCTCTCTTTTACAGTAACTTTTACCAAGTTTACTGCCTGCGTGCGGTGCCAGTAATCAAAGCAACTTTAATTATTTACATTTAATAATAACCTTCTTGTTAATGTTTTTGTTTAATAAATTTTGTTACAAGCGTTGAATTAGATGGTAGTTATTTAACCCAGCATTCACTCACGCCTGTACAAAAGTATGCTTTGCAAGGAATTTTTCTTAATTTTTTTAAGAGCTCTAATATCGTATTGACCTTCGTTCAACTTCATTTTTTATAGAAATAAATGAATGATACCTGTAATCTTAGGCTGAAAACTGATATTTGGATATTCATCTGTCAGACCAGGTCAATTTCAGAAGTAATTAACGTGTTAATTGTTTGTGGGGAGGTTTTGAAAAATTTCCCCAAATGGGAACGCCAGGTTGCAAGAGGATAACATTCAAGTAGCACGCTATTTCTTTTATCCATTTTCATATTTTTGAAAATATGAGTTTTGCTTATAAATTTGGTTTGATTACTTTTATACAGCAGCGGGTTATTATACGTCATTGAGGCCATATTCTATAGGATCCACAAGTTTATGTGCTCATAATTTTCGAATTTTTCATACGAAGCATGTATAATAATTTACATATAATGCGAGTATAAAACAGTAGGTACTACTAAGTTGATTTTAAATCTTGTTCTTTTAGGCCATCCATCAAAGGATGTGTTTAAGATTTTTTCAAAAAAATTGGTTTTGTACAGGACACTACGTGGGCGAAAATATTTGTGAGATTACTTCTTTCCAAGATGTATATTTCTTGAACACAAAATAAAAGCTTTTTTATTGGTCATTATTTTGTTTTAAATTTAAGTATTAAATTAGATTTTAAAAATATTTTAAATGAAAATAAACCCAAAGTAGTTTACGGAAATACTCGAATTTTAAAATAGAGATGGCAATGGGCATTTGTTCAGCAATTCATTATTTTACGGATTTTTTTTATTCTTCAGAGAAGAGTTCATACGCTCTTCCTATCGCCACATAAAGTTAATAATATTTAGTTAAAACTTCATTAGAATATAATATATACCAGAGCGCCAATATGTAAACTATTATTCACTTAGAGGATTTTTCCTGAAATAAGTTTAGAATAATAGGGTTATGTTTTGTTATTACTACAAGTAAAAAAAATCGAAAATAAGTTTTTTATGATATCTTTCTACAGATATCTATTTTTAAAACTACCGGAATAAATTTTCAAATAGATAATTATTTTGTCGAAAGACTCATTTTCTCCATAAATAGATTATGGAACAGATCAACAGATGAACTCCATTAACAGTCTTTTCACCTATAATAGATTTCGAAACACTTAGAATCAAAAGCATAAAAATTCACTTAGGAAATTCATATATACAAAGTACGTCCAAAGCGGGGCATTCACGTTTGCAAATGGCAATAAACACCTGACTTCACAAAATCGGGACCAGAAAAATGCGACTGAGTGTCTCCTACAATAACGATATGTCAGGTAAACATATGTTTAATACCAATCTTTGAAACATACAGTATATAAGTAACAATGAACCTATGAACCATAAAAGACACACGCAAGTGTAACATTTTTTGTACGCGCGTGACGCCGGAGATATCAATGTCCCTGTCGAACAGACGAGAGTGGCACTCACCATTTGCTAACCTCCTGAAGATACCAGATGCTAATGTACCATATAGAAAAACCTATCCTTACTCTACACTATTATCCCCTTACGGCAACACTGAATCTTTTACACCTTACTTTACTCAATGGCTTTCGTCCAATAACCATTCACCTTTCAATCCTTTCGTTCAATAGCGCGCGAGCGTCCCACAGATGGTGACAATTCACAAAGCCGACTTTACTTGCTTTTGTGTGTACCGTGCAACCTTCTCCGTAAGAGATAATTTTCGTAACAAAAATTTTTTCTGTTATCTTTCTACGGAAAATTTCTAGTTTTAAAACAGGAATAAGTTTTGAAACAGATAATCTCATTTTGTCAAAATACACATTTTCTTCATAAACGTATAACATTTGTAAATACTACAGATTTCATCTTGAAACAGATTTTACTGTTTCGATTACGAAACACTGGGGTATCAAAAGTATGAAAATTACTTCTAAAATTCAAATATACAAAGTACATCCATGGCTAGAGGGTATTGGTCTGGTCCATTGTACCATCCGTCGGGTCTTATTATAATTTTTTTTTTAGAAATCTGAAAGTTATAAGCTTTGAGACCCAACTTTCATACTTGCCGTCTGTATGCACGTCCGGACGGACATTTGTCTCTAAAAAAAAGCTAACTAGTACAATTTTGAGGGATTCAAATTATTCACTGAATGCCTTCCTTTCGGCGGCGTAAAGTGGTAATGTTCGTGGATCGTATCCACAAAGAAACGTGATCTTTTTAAGCTGCATTTTTACCTTGAACGTACAACATGTCTTTTGACCCGAAGGTATCCCGTTAAAGTATGTGGTGCTAGCAAGAACGCCCCCCCCCTTTTTTTTTTGCTGTTGTTGATAGCGACCCACCGGAAATAGGGTGATGGAGACAGCTTTGGAACTAGTTTCCAATATGACCCGAAGTGTCTGAAAAGAGTTCTCAGAACATTGTTCCACACGTCTTCTGTTTTTCACAGTTAATAGTACGGGCAGAGACGTAGCTACCGCCGTATCAGCCGTATCAATTATACGGGGCCCCAGGGCCATGGGGGCCCCCAACGTGCTTAAGCAAAAATTAATAAAAACTTCCCAATTTGTTTTATTTCACAAATGACAAAATTTAATCCTGTTTCTAAAGCTGTACAACATGTACATAATGACTTACAGAAAACTAGTACTTGAAGAGCTCAAGAGTGCAAAACAAGTTAAATCACTTTTTGGAAGAAAAAAAATGAGTTGATTAGCTTTTCATACAGGTATTGTAGGCTACCAACATTTTGATTTGCACAAAAAAAAAGTTAAATCATATGTATATACAGGGTGGTTATAAAATAACGCTCACTATTCGGAGTGGTCTGTGGCTTTAATGAATAAAAATCCAAATGCAAAAAGACTTTGAGACACTTTCAATCACTACTAATCAAGAAATGAGGAAAAGAATGGAATCATAAAAAACAAACTCGTCACTTGACCAGGGTTCTAAATTACGAGACGTAATTGGCAGTGGCGGATCTAGGATTTTTCTGAGGGAGGGGCGCACCCAAAAACTTGCCTGAAAACCCTATCACAAAAGCTGGGACGCAACTAAAACAAATTTCTAGGGAAATTGAGGGGGGTTCAATTTCATTTATTTTTCATTCATTTTATTTTTTAATAATTTTTTTATTAAAATTATTTTTAATTAAAATTATTTTTAATTAAAATTATTTTTAATTAAAATTATTTTTAATTAAAATTATTTTTAATTAACATTATTTAATTTTTGATTTACATTAATTTTTAATTTAATTCTTAATGATAAATACATATTTTTACTAGTTTTTTTTACTAATTACTATTTGTGAACTAACATTAGTTTTTACTTTTCCTAACTAACGTTTATATTGTTAAATAGATTATTCATGAATAATTAAAAAAATAAGTGCAATAAATAGGGAAAATTCAATTAAGGGGAATGTTTTCGATGATAAAACGCTCTTGTTTTCACTTTTCTATGTACTGCGATTGCATTGGTTTCACTCTAAAAATGCCCGAAATAGATGAAGTAGATGATATTCTATGCAAGCTTTCTTTAACAAATGTTTTGAACAAGCAACTACAGCACAGCAAGAAGTTGGCATTAAGTAGCTAACATATAAACAAGGAAAACAATGATTGTATATCTTGAAAATGGCATAGTTATTCGAAGTAACTAATTATTAAATTAAATACGACATGTGAAAGCTTACCAATAAAATAATCAAGTGATTTAATTTTTTAAACTTCACCGAAGCTAATTAATATTTTTAGTTAATTTTAGGAAGTCGTACAGGCGTGAATCGCCGATGTGAAACAATTTTCAAATTGTATGCAAGTATATACTTATATAAACTTATATAAAAATAGCAACTTAATTTTATCTTAAGGTGTTAAAGTTCCTTAATATCCCAAAAATAACTGCCGGACTATTGCCCGCGCAGCCAAAAAATGCTCGATGATTAATAATCTGTGTAGAGGGAGTGTGGAGATTTAATTTTGTCTAAATGTTTCTTTTTTATTTTGTTTTCAATAATAAAAAAAACGGTCAACAGGTCTTGAGGAGGGGGCGCGCGCCCCCCGCGCCCCCTGGCTAGATCCGCCACTGGTAATTGGATGTGTTTGCCGTAATTGGCCATAATTGACGACGCCTCGTAATTTAGAACCCTGGTCAAGAGACGAGTTTGTTTTTTATGATCATTCTTTTTTATGATTATTTTTTAGGATTCTGTCTTTTTTATGATTACATTCTTTTCCCCCCTTCTTGATTAGTAAGTGTCTCAAATTTTGATGCATTTGGATTATTCATTCAAGCCACAGACCACTCCGAATAGCGAGCGTTATTTTATAACCACCCTGTGCATACGATTATAATCACTCATAATCATCAATACGTATATAATCTGTACGAAAAGCTAACCTACTCAATTTTTTCCAAAAAGTGATTTAGCTTGTTTTGCACTCGAGCTCTTCATTTTATTAGGTAATCTTTTGAATAGTGTGCGAATTAAGTAATCAAAATTCCTTGAATACTTTGCTAAATGAGTCCAAAGATTTAGCAAAAAGAGCTTAAAAAAAAAGGTAAAAACTGTTTTTAAAAATAAAGGGGTAAAAAGAGGTAAAAACTGTTTTTAAAAATAAAGGGCGAAGGATATAACGAACCTTTTTTTATCAGTTATCACAAGATTAAAGAATTTCAGACCCAGAATCCTATTTCAAAGTCAATGTATACTATTTCTGCTTAGATATACTAATTTCTCAAACTAAGCAAAGATTTCAAAGCCTTTACGATCTGAGACTGAGTAGTATGTTCTAAATATTACAATCGGAGAAACTCCTATCTCCTTCACACATACACACAAACGAAGAGATAATAAACGCTTCCGGAAAACTTTCGGGTAACTACGACAAAGACATCTCAGTTAATCTTTATGACCAATTAAATGCTCTAAAAACATGCTTAAAACTTGAAATTCAAAAAATTAATTCCATTAAGGAATTCTTTGAATTATTACTGATAAAATTCAATAGTTTTGCATCCAGTTTTCCCGAGGTAATAACAGCATGCTTTTTATTCTTGACCCTTCCAGTTACAACCGCAACTGCTGAAGAAGTTTTCAAAATTAAAACTGATAAAAAAAATTCCATAGAACTTCGATGGAACAGGAACACTTGTCAGGCCTGTCACTATTGTCAATAGAGGCAGAAACTTTAGAAAAACTAAAGGTCATCATCAGTTATAAAGGATTTAATAAATCAGTTTTCCGGAGAGTGTATATTTAATTTGAATTGTTTGTACAGATTTTGGAAAAAATGACAGATAATGATGATGAATAAATCCTTCTTTTAATTTTATGCGTTTTTTTTCTTTTGTGAGAAATATTTACCCTCCCTAGGACCCCAAAAAAATTTTATACGGGGCCCCGCCAAGGCACGCTACGCTTCTGAGTACGGGTCTTCAGAGTTTGATGAGAAATTTTCGAAAAAAAGTTATATTTATTTTTAAAATATTCATCTCCTCCCCCCAATTTTTTTATTTGAATTATAACTGAAATGAGGTGCTATTTAGAGCTAAAAATGAACATACAAAACACAATTATAAAAAGTATTATCCTCTTGCGCCTGGCGACTCCAATTGGGGACTTTTTTAAAACCTCCCCACAAACAATTAACACGTTAATTAGTTCCTAAATTAACCTGGTCAGATAGAAGAAGATCCAAGTATCACTTTTCAGCCTTTCAGCTTGCACTTTTGTTACATAAAGACTGCATTTTTCTACCTATAGAAGCCAGAAACCAATGTTTTCAAAGCCAAGAGTTAATCAAAATAGAAAAAAACGAGATTTTTTCCTATTATATTTTCTTAAAAATAAATGCAATCTTATTATCATCAAAAATGAAAAATAAACTTGAGTATATATTTTATTATTCGCAGAAAAATTGAAAGATTTTTATTAAAAACAATACCAAAGATGAAAAATATAATTAACTAAACTATAATACAAAAATTTGAGATGACGAAATTCTTTTTGTAATTAAATTTGCTAAGCGTGTAAAAATTCTAATGACTAATACACTTCATAGATTTAGAAAAAAATAGTTTATGCATTTTTTTCAAAGTTAAATTAATAATTTCGATAGTTTTATTTTATAATATTTGTCAATTTCGTTATTTTATTACTTAATATCCAAATAACTAAAATTGCACACTAAATTTTCATATTATTTACTTGTTACGCAACCATTATTTATGATATGTCAGAAAAATATGAGGTTATCTGACTAGCTGAATGCACATGGCATTATTCAAGATTAAAGTGATGGGAATACAAACTGACTGCTACCAAAGCACTTTTTGGTTCGACAGTTTCACTTCAGGATTCCTAACACACTTATTCTCTTTACCTCAGTATTGACCATAGATTGACTATCCATTTGAAAAGCCTGTTAGTATTTCTTTTTCGCCTAAACCCAAACCTTATCAGGATAGCCTAAGGACATGCCCCATATGTATGCGTCCATATACCAGGCGCGCGTTCAGTCAGCTAAGGGGGATGGGGGCTCGACATCTCCCCCCTCCCTGATTGTGGGTTGTGGGAAAGTGCCTTTCCGTTCTTTCGGAGCCAAGTTAATTTTCTCGAATTAGCGTAATCTCACAATTTTTTGGAAATCGAAAAAATGTATTATAATCTAGATAAAAGGAAATCTGCAAAATACTCCTAAAAACATAATCAAAAATGTTGCTCATGATCATTTTCTGAAAACAATTATATGAGACGGACTGTTTGATTTCACTAAAAGAAGATTCTTCCCTTCTAATATGTGCAGTCCCAACATCTGGCAGGGTCATTATATCCCCGGGCTGAAGTAGCCAGCGGACAGGTGCTATATTGTGTTAGAGTAAGAGCTGAAATGAAGGACTCTCGTTTCAGAGGGAAGATTGTTCTGTTTTGGAAACGCACGTTGGTAACAAAAAAAAGACAGTTTCTTTGTAATTTTAATACATTACAGTGTAATCAGTGAATAATATGTTGTCCACTTTATTCATTATCCATAAAGCAAGACAAACTTTAAAAGAATTCACAGATATAAATAAATTGCTAAAATTCAAGTTGTTATATAAACGTTTTTTTTCTTTTTACAGAGAGATAACTTCAGACAGAATAAGAAATAAGCGACCTTTTTAAATTAGCAAGTATTACAAAAAAAGAATTTTTCTTTAAAATCTATATAAAAATTAAAACAACCTAAACATTTGCAATTTTGAACACCGTTATTGTCTTTTTTCCGGTCCGAGTGGGGCTTTTCATTATAGTAAACTTTGTAGATTCGTCAGTGGGTCATTCTTGAGAAAACGTACAAAAACATGTCCCCGCAAGATATCTTTCATATGAAGAAAAATTATGCTTCCACTTGAATAAATTAAAATAAAGAATATTTTATCTTCTTACTTGCGTTGAAAGAATTCAAAAAGTTATTTATTTTGAGTACAAATTTGTGTCCACAGACATGACAAGTCATGTCCGTGGGCAGTCTCACCGTCATGTACGGGAACTGTTTTTGTTAGTTTATACTGATTAAGTACCAATTTTTCATAACGAAAGTTGATTTTTAGTTCAGCTGACACTACTAGAACATACAAAACATAAAATATATTCATTAAAATGAATATAAATACATAAATTCAGTGAAAATAAAATGTCCCACAGGTTTTCGTCATGTCCTTGTGCAACTTATTCTTTAGCTTGCATAATTATCTAGAAATGATAATAGTACTCTGATTCAGTCTTATTAGTATTCAGTAATACGCTTTAAACGTTGTATCACGCCGGTAGTTTGAATACCACAATAGATAAAAAGTAACTCGAAGTTAAAAGTCAAAAATAGGCCATTGACAAGATCATAGCGTAATTTCTGTGTTCAAGATATGAGAAGGTAAGCTAATGATTTTTACTTATAATTTTGCATTTATCGAAAGAAATAAGGTATATATCGGCAGTTTGCAAGTTTCGTTCACTAAAGCCTAAATCTTTTGCGTCTGGAAGCTCTTATTTACGTTTTCGTCATGTCCGTGTATTCGGTCCATGTATTACTATATGAATAATTAATATTAATTGTATGACCTGGACAGATATTTTTTTTTATAAATGCAGTACGTAAGGGTAACTCAAATCCAAAATTTCAAAAACTTTCATAAATATTTTTTTTTCGAGATTTTTTTCCTCAAATTGCACGCTTTCTCAAGAATGACCCCAGTAATGGATATATTTTTAAATGTTTCAATTTATTACAATTATCCATTGATTAAAACAATACAAGCTAGATCATAACTTTCAGGAAAGTTTTACTTTAATAGAAATTTGGTAAAACTAAAAACAGTTAAAACTTCTTTTAAAAGTTTTTAGAAGGTTTTTAAGGGGGAAAATATAATAGTCATAAAAACGTTAAAATTAATGCTTTGTAAGAAAATGTTAAGACTTTTTTTCACTTTGCATAATCTCATTAACCGACACTATGTTATGATCAAGGTAATTGAATGCTAGCCAATAAATAGCTAGCAAAAAAAACCAGAAAAAAGTTATATAATTATTCATTAAAGGTATACTTGCGCAACTTTCGTACGAAAAATCGAAAAAGAATCGAAATTCAAATTCTCTAATTTGAAACCAACATTTCAAAAACATGAACAAAGTGGACTTCGATATTTAATTAGAATCTAGAGTTGAAAGCCTGACAAACATCGATTTTCCTCGACTGTGTCATCGTTAATAAAACCAAAAAATAAATTGCCAACATTTAAAGTTATTTGTCGCCAATCCATACTTGGCGCAAAAAAAAATTCCAGCAACCATAAATAAGTACCAGAGAAAATTAAGTTTGAACCTACCCCCCACTGGGTTAAGGGATCACGTTTGACACCTAGCCCATCCCTCCAATTATCTCTACCGGAGGTCTGTGGGGGAAAGCACTATTGGTCAACCCGAGTATACTCGGGCCGGGCGCTAGGCGCACTAAAACATTCACGAGTTAACTCGGGTCAGGCGCTAGGCGCACAAAAATATTCGCGAGTTAACTCGGGTTGGGCGCTTGGAGGGTTAATGTGGTCAATTTAACCAATAGTATACTCATATATATAACCAATATAATACTCATAATAGTAACCTCCATTTAACCAATATAATACTCATATGATATTAAATAATACATTATTTACATTTATTCACATGTAGAAATCGTTCTCGATCCAGGTTTGAAAAACCTTTCACATTTATTCACATGTGAAAGATTTTTCAAACACGTATCGAGGACGATTTCCAAATAGTTGAAATGCTGGCTGAATTTGCAGAGCCAACAAATCTTTTTTCTCCGCTAAGCGTCGATCTTCTTTTTAGGTTAATGCAAATACATTTCTTTATCTCCCTGCTTTCTTAAACCATAATTTAAAAACTTTGAATATATTTTAAACAGCCTTTAATTTGTATATAAAAAAATACATTTTTATTTTTCGAAGTTGACAATTTTATGGAATTGACCTCCATTTTTTTTTTCTATAGTCGTTTTAATTTGTTGTATTCCTGTACTAAATAAAGGTATGGGAGTGGTTTGATTTCATAAAAATATTTTATGATAAAAAAGATGTGTATTTATTAACTCAAGTATTAATTAATCACTCCAATATATTACTCAGTATAAATAATTTAATGGACGAAAATAACACGGAACATGTGTGTTCAAATTTATCTTGACACCGAAAATTTAATTATCTCTTCAACCCTAGTTAATGCACGCAAAATAATATTAAAATTTTTACCACCAACAAAATTACTAAAATTATGAAAGACATATTAACAAAAAATACCGAGGTAACGTGTAAAACTTAAATATATATTAGGTTTTGAAAAGAAAAAAACTTTCATCTTCACCATTGGCATATAGATGAATACTTTAAATTTAGCCTTTACAGAGGTAGGCCGCCATTGTGATTTTCGAATGAATATAACAGAAATTTATACATTATACGGTACAAAAATTAAATATAAAATGAACGTGTTAGATTTTGATGCGTGATGTCTTCATCACTTTTATCATCATAATCCCAAACCCCTTCATCATAATCCCAAAAGGCTCGCGGCGCTCGTACAATTACTCAATTTGTATTTTGATGCCAACTTAAATACACCAAGGTAATTGTCAAGTGGTTTAACGAACCCAAAATCCATGCATTGTAATGATACTACTTTTAAGCATGGGATGTAATATTTTCTGAGGGAAGAGTATGCTTTTGGCTTCCGTTCCCCGGGTTAAGATCAACGTTACGGCCTATTAGCAGCCCAAAAGCAGCGGATCACAACACGCACAGGGCTGATTAAGGTCACCCTATACGTTGAAAATGGTATTTTTGAAGAAAATATGATTACGTTTGTTACTTGTTTATATTACAAAAAGTTTTTTTTTCTAAAACTGTCACCAAAACTGTCAAAAACTGCAAAATTTTCCCGTAGGAGAGAAGAATATATTTTTTTTTATAGATTAAGGCTTTTTATTTCAACGCACATCATGATTATTTAACGAACGCTGAACCTTAAAAGTTTCAAAGTTCTAAAGATAAGTAAAATGTCGCTGTTGCATAGGATGCCATCTCAAGTATCGGCATCGTCATTTCACTGTTTTGCAAAAATTACCAGACCTGTCAAAAAAAGCCCTGTCCAGTTTTGATAATTTTTAATTTTTGGCTTATTGCTTTTTCCTTTAAATATTCTGCTAAAATTAACAACAGCAAAAAGCGTATGTAGAGAATGTAATGGATAATTTATTTAAAATTAAAATATATACTTGAAATATAACCAGAAATTAATATCTCAGCTTTTCAAAAAATTCCACATAGGATAAAATACAAAGAAAATATTAAAGGAAACAAGCAGAAAAACCAAGCGGATTTTGATATTATATGCTAACAGGACTACAGGGCAACATAAAAAATGAGGCTACTTGCGTAGAATAAGAAACTATCGCAATTCTTTAATGTCCAAATACTAAAAAAAAAATTGATTAAAAAAGTATTATATATTTAATTTATTAAGATAAAAAAAAATTGGGTGGCCTACAGGAATCAGATGAATGTCGCAACTTTAATCTATATGCATTATTTAGATGTGAATAGAGTATGATACAAGGTAAGAATAAACACCAAACTACTAATTGTGAAAGTGGTAGCAATATCGAATTCTATTTTTAAAATTAAAAGTAACTAACAAAACGAAGACACGAATCGTATCAAGCATTTTGGAGGATCTTCATTTTGGATCCCTATCTTCCAATCCCACATGCGAATTTCATGCATCCCAGTAGTAGATTAGTCTGCATGAAGGCCAGATATTGAGATATAATACTCAGAATGCAAAACATCTGTGCATAAAACGTGCATCGTACAAAGGGACGGCGTAGAATTAGGTCTCTGTTCATAACTCCCCATTTACCGATTAGAACATGGTCAATTTTGGAACATATTTAATCAAAGTTTTGGGAACAGTCTGTGATTTGGTGAGAACCAGGGAGGGTTAGAATAAGGAAAAATACCTGCATCTATAATAAGTGCAGTTCTTAGAATGTAGAAACTGCTGATTTACGATGCTGTACGACGATTTTCTGTCCACCGCTTTACTATGCAGCCGACTTTATGTGCTTATAAACACACCCTCGATAGAATGAACTCCAGCGAGTAAGAGGCAAAGGGAATACCGCCCAGATAGACGAACTAAAGAAGAGCATCCTTAGTAATGTCGGCGTAGAAAGCTTTTCATAAAGCCCTACTTGCAAAGTTCAATACTTTAACCCACGCAAATAGTATAAATTTATCTGTCTTTAATTACCATTATTCACATTTTAAAATAATGTAAATAATTTATTGTTAGCTGAACAATTACATGATTCACTAGCATTAACAAAATAAAATTATTTATAATTTTCTTTCTTTAAAAAATTCTGGTAGTCGTTAAAAAACAAATAAACATCATAAGCAAAATAAAAATAAGGATCAGAGTCTTATTTTAGGCGTAATTTTTTTATCCGATTTAAAATATAACCATTATATATAACCATAATATAACCATCATATATGTAGTGATTTAATTTACACAATTTAGAATTATTTCTAGGAACCAGACTTGTATCCTAGTGAGACTTTGAATAACGTTCCCTGAATCATTTTTTTCAGTAATAAACTTTATGAGTATAAAATCATCATTAATTTCACACATATCCTATTTTTTTGTGTTTATTTACTGTACAATAAATGGTAAATTATTTGAACAGTATATTGAGTTGAATAACAGACTAAAGTTAAACTGCATAAAGCAGTACGTCGGTCACCAAAGAAACACCACTACTCTTTGTGAATTTATGGTATGGTATGGTACATAAATAAAAATAGAATTATTAAAAAGTATTAAAATTCAAACATTTTATGATATTTCAATTAAAATTTATTTTAAACAAATGTTAACAATACTGGATCAAAATGCACTGACAATTAAAGGCATGCCATTGTTGTTGTACTCTTGTCCGTTTACAACAATGTTTGCTAACAATGAAAATTCGCAATTTTTCTTACTTCATCCCGAGACCTCACGTATGAAGCTGCTTGTTAAATTTAGTCTTTAAAAAGTTATGCAATTTGTACCAAAATATGCTAATATGGCATAAAAAAGCACAGATGTTTAAAGAAAGGATTCAAAATTTTATGGGTATGTTATTTTTTGTAAAGTTAAAGTTTTTTTTTTTTATGGAGCAGCTGTGTCGAATGTTAAGGGCGATTTGTTAAAGCTTTATGCCGATGAGGATACATTTAGGTGCTTTGTTCTTAAATTAACAATCCTATAAATGGATCCTGCAAACCAAAAATAGTTAAAAATGGGACTGTCTATGGATATCTTCAAATGACTTTTTGATGAGCGACGTTTCGACAAGGTGATGTTACCTACATATTTTCAAATGTCCATATTTTTGGTCCGAAATTAATTTGCCGACACTTCAATAGCTAATGCTCGTTTTCAATAAAAATTGCTTTTAACTTAGGCCAATGAGGACACTTTTAGGTATTCGTTCCTCACCTTAACAGTCCGATAAACGGATCATGCAGGGCAAAAAAGTTTTGTCGATTAATGCGTTGTGTATAGGACTGATACACGTTAGACCTGTTGTACGATATTGGTATTTGATTGCGTTAGGTGCCAATCGACGTGTCGGATCCATTCATCATTTAACTCCGTTTTTAAATAATGAGGCTGGTCGCCATTAGTCCACAAGTGCGGCGTTAATTCAACAAACCAAATAAAGAACAGCTGCAATACGTATATATGTTTAGCACACTTGGCGCCATTATCAATGTTTAAGTGATACACATTTTTAAAAGTTATAATCAATTCTTTACGGACAACTAAGCATGTGTGCTTTATTTATTCTTGATTTAACATTGTCGTATGTGCCTTCTTCAGTGGTGACTATTGAACCCATATTGTTGATAGACTTTGGCACTTCAACATATTTTCCATTAACGAAAATCGGATTAGGGTTACTGCTATTGAATTCAATACATTTTTTCTCATTTACAACAAGGACAAATTTCTTGGTACTTATTTCGAGCACCAACCAATTCGAGTACTTATCCGAGCATTTCCATCACCAACTACCGATTTTTTTTTTAAACAGCACCTATATCAGCAATTCCATAAAAAAATGTTTTGATGCAAATAACGAATGGCACACGACAGCTGCTTCGGTACCGATATTTTTGAAGAGCTTGAACATTCTCTTTACTACCCGCACAATCGTGCGAGCCCGGTTGGAAAAGGTTAAGATGTATCTGAGTTTATTATTCCATATATATTCCGAATTGATTTAAATATGAATGCATAAAATTGCTTTTCATTGAATTTAAACAATGGTTTTGACGAATATAAACGAATTTTTAATCAAAAGAAAAACTATTAATGTTTTACAACAATGTGTGCTAACAATGAAAAAAAGTTACAAAGTTTATTTTGGTCATTCCAGCTTTAGCTTTCGCCAATGGAGTTGCTTTGCACAGTTTTTCTGATTTTTATAAATTTTTTGTACCCAAGCTGCCTAACTGTGACAACAGAAATGCCGATTTAAAGAAACTCCTCGTAGCAGCTTCGGTATGTTATTATTTTGTAAAATATATATTTTCTTAAAGTTATATGTAAGTTTGAAGCTTTTATATGTAAGTTTGAAGTTTATATGTGTTATATGAAAGCATTATAAATAAATTTATGTTTTATTAATCCCCAAAGTTTCCATATAAGTGATGCGTGTTTCAATAATTTTCATTTTTCTTTTAAAAAAACCTCATTTGAATTTATTTCCATACCAATAGAAGAGGAAAGAATAACTCATGGAGATATTTGTTTAGGTTCTTTTATTAATTTTGAAATCAATTCCCTAAGAAGTGCTACAAGTTAATTAGATAGATAAGTCATGTAGATTTTGAGAAAATTAAATTTTATTCGAAAATATTCTACATTTAAAAAAAAACCATTAACTTAAACTGTAGTTCTCCACCTTCCCCAATGATAGACTGGCAGCTTAAGTCTTTAAAAGTCAAAACAGTTTAAGTCTTATTTAAGTCTAAATTTTCTTTATGAACGAATGAACAGTAATAAAGTTTTTGAATTTAAATTGTGCGAATGCTCTTTTTTAGTTTTTTTATTTTCGCAATTTTTAATGAACTAACTTTTTAATTAAAAAATTGCTCCGTTGTATTCAATAGTGTGCATTTCAACTGACCCAAGGGCATTGATGCTGTTTAAGTCAACTTTTCCGGTAATACTCTTAACATTTTAGTCTCATAACCTTAAATTAGCGCCACCTGAAAGGGTCTTAATGGGTTAAGAAATACTATAAATAATAATATTTATAAAATGTGCTTTGATTTTTTAAAAAAAATATTTTTGGCTTAGTACTCTATCAATGAGACACTGAACCATTCAGTTTACCTTCAAAACTTTTAGCTGAAAAATGACGTGTATGAATATATATTTTGCTTTTTGAAAGCACAAACTTCATGTAGTTTTTTTTTTAATCTTTTCGATTGTTTGTTTTTTCTATTTTTCTTTAAAAAAACTATTACCTGCTTAATGTTCTTTATTTTTACCCATTTAAAGTTCCTGCGATTTTTCAAGTTTGCAGATTAAATGAATTATCAAATATGGAAAAAAAAACATAGATAGATTGATGTCGTAAAATTATTTGTTTTACTTATTTAAATGTACTCTAGTCATTTTTTTTTACATTGCAACCATCGTATATAAAAGATAAGTAGAAGCAGATATTTTCCCCATCTCAAGATAACTTATTATATTTTTAGGCGGTTCCTTCAAAGCAGGCATGGAGAAGTTTGCTTGCAGTATGTATGTTCACTCGCTAGCCGGAGTAGTTGACGAAGACATATAGACATATATTTTCAGGCTTTTGTGCTTGGTCAGAGATCCGCTTATAAACCATCGTCAAATAAGACAAACATACAACACACACACAGATACGCGACAGATTCTGCCATCTACCCCGCGCCACCCCCCAATACCGATAGTCTCCAGGGACCAGTACCCGTAGAAAACTGAGGAAATGGCCGCCCACAGGACTTTCGGACTCAACCAATTCTACAAGCACGTACTCCGCATATACTCGACAAACAAAAACATCTCTGCCTCGTCGGGATTCGAGCCCGGGCCCAGAGGCTCCAAAGTCTAACACCTTAACCATTACGCCGCCGGGTCGGCCGAAAAAGTAGTTGAGTTAGTGGTTTCTTTCGCAAAGACAGCGCATACTATCATCGTTCTTTGTGTGCTGGGTAAAGAGGTATGTGTATAATTGATTGTTTTATTTCACCTAGCTTTTATTTCAAAACGATACTCACACCATCAGTCTACAAAATTTATTTTAAATTTGTTCATTCCTATTATTTATGTATTAACTGATGAACATGGTGATTAGTCGATGCGAATCATTGAAAATATCATTGCAAAAGAATTGCTACCTTATCACAAAATTATTAGTCCTTGGAATAAATACGGAGTAAATTATACTTTGAACGCAGTTTTTACTACATCCAAAGTACATGCATAAGAACAGAATTATAAGTGAAAATATAATTTCAAGCAAAAAAATCATTCTCACTACTTTTTATTAATTTATAACACACATTTATGAATTGTTTAAATTTATTCTTGGTTATCCATGCAAAATAAATGTTTGCAAAATTTTCCATCCGAACATATTTTTTTGCCTTTAAAACGTACGACGTTCATTCCCCAATGAATTGTTTTTGTCGAAGCAACACTACATGCATATAATAAAACTAGTCTTGCGGAACTAGATATCGTTAATAAAACTTTAAGTGTGTTTTTTATCTGAGATACAAGAAGAATTATATACTGAATAGTTTTTTTATTGTTATTTTACAGGGAAACGGAATCCCTGGTGGGAGTCGTGGAAGGTCCACGCGGTGGCGAAACGGGATCCCAGGATGTGGGAGCAGTGAAAGAGCCATGCGGCGGGGAAACGGGATCCCAGGAAGCGGGAGTCGTGGCAGGTCCACGTGGCGGGGAAACGGGATCCCAGGAAGCGGGAGAGTCGTGGCAGGTCGCTTCAAGCAATCAAGCAAGCAAGCTAGACTTTCACGTCTCCGATGTCCTGGGATCCCGTTTCCCCGCCACGTGGACTTTCCACGATTCCCACGTTCTGGGATCCCATTTCGCCACCGCGTGGAGCTAGCTTGCTTGCTTTGCTGAGCTCTGCTTTGCTTTGCTCTGCTTTGCTTTGCTCTGCTCTGCTTTGCTTTGCTCTGCTCTGCTCTGCTTTGCTCTGCTCTGCTTTGCTCTGCTTTGCTTCGCTCTGCTTTGCTTTGCTTCGTTCTGCTTTGCTTTGCTCTGCTTTGCTTTGCTTTGCTTTGCTTTGCTTTGCTCTGCTTTGCTTTGCTTTGCTCTGCTTTGCTTTGCTTTGCTCTGCTTGCTTGCTTGCCCACGCGGGAGGGACACGGGTTCCCAGGACTTGGGAGTCGTGACAGGTCCGACGCGGCGGGGAAGCGGTGTCCCAGGACTGGGAGTAGTGGCAGGTCCATGCGGCGGGGGAGAGGGATCCTAGAGCGTGGTAGTCGTGGTAGGTCCACGTGGCGGGGAAACGGGATCCCAGGAAGTGAGAGTTGTGGAAGTCTAGCTTGCTTGCTTGATTGCTTGAAGCGACCTGCCACGACTCCCACTTCCTGGGATCCCGTTTCCCCGCCACGTGGACCTACCACGACTCCCACGTTCTGGGATCCCTTTTCCCCGCCGCATGGACCTGCCACTACTCCCACGTCCTGGGACCCCGCTTCCCCGCCGCGTCGGATCTGTCCTGACTTCCACGTCCTGGGATCCTGTGTCCCTCCCGCGTAGCTAGCTTGCTTGCTTTGCTTTGCTTTGCTTTGCTCTGCTCTGCTCTGCTCTGCTTTGCTTTGCTCTGCTTTGCTTCGCTCTTCTTTGCTTTGCTTTGCTTTGCTCTGCTTTGCTTTGCTCTGCTCTGCTCTGCTCTGCTCTGCTTTGCTTTGCTCTGCTCTGTTTTGCTTTGCTCTGCTCTGCTCTGCTTTGCTCTGCTCTGCTCTGCATTGCTCTGCTCTGCATTGCTCTGCTCTGCATTGCTCTGCTCTGCTTGCTTGCCCACGCGGGAGGGACACGGGATCCCAGGACATGTGAATCGTGGCAGGTTCACGCGGAAGGGAAACTCGTCTCACTTGCTTGATTGCGGCGTGATCCATCGGCGGGTCACACTTAACTGTTCCGTGTACCCACTTTTGGGTCATGCTTTACTATCCTGTTAAGCGGCGTACATCACAAGGGAGTCACTTCTTTTCGGAAAAGAAGTCTTTAAAGAATAAGTTTACTTTTTCTCAACATTATATAGGTATAAACATTAAAAACATTCATTATTTTAAATTGATAACATTTATTTATTTATATCTCTGCAAGTTTTCAAAACTTTATACACATAATGCGAGCTGACCCTTAAAACGTTTACAATACGTCGATACTTTTTTACCTTTTTCGCGGCAAATAATATACCTTTCACTAGCTGTGATCACATTAAGCGCTTTCTAAGGTGCTTTCTCGCCCGACGAAGCGTAACGATATAAGACTTGACTTATGAGATTTGTAGGGAGACTCAGTAAGCCTAGCACTGCGACCAGAGGTCTATTGTACTGTCTCCTGAAAATAAGAATATATCCCTATAGTCCAGGCAACGAAGGCTGAAAAAAGGGTCTAGAGGGAAAGTTTTGGAACACAATTTTTGACTTCATAACTTTGTTTAGACTAGTTAGGAGGTAAACATATCAAAAGTCCCCGCCCCTAGCCCCTGTGCTAAAGGGGGGAGGGGGGGTTGAATGTCCCATTTTTCGGTTTTTCGCTTATATCTCGAAAACTATGCGTTCTAGCGATATAGTTGAAATACACAAAATGAAAGCTGATTAAATTTGCTACACGCTGCACCCCTCAAGTGTTTTAATATCTTGTATAGTTTTTGAGATATCCGCTCTTGAAAGTCAGTAATTTTGGAAAAAACACTTCTCCCCCCACATTTTTCCTCTTTTTTTGAACGGATAATTCTTCAATAATGCACCGAAACACTTAATTTTGGCCCTAGAGTGGTAGAGAATTTAATTCTTTTCAATAATATATCTTATTTTACGATTTTATCTATTTTCCTTCACATTTTAAAGCGGTTTCAGTGTTGAGGGAAGATTGTACATGCAGTCCCATAGAGGTAATGCATAACTTTTGAAATCGCAACTGATGCAAAAGAATCGATTTGAAATGTTATTCCATTTTTACAAGGTATTAGAATCATCATTACATCAATTTAGCACAAAATTGAAAAGAAAATACCATCCGGTTATTTAATTATTAATTAATAAAGTTTTAAAATAGTGGCGCCATCTGCTGTATATGTTTGCCGTTTTAAAATTTCAAAAATATATAACTAAATAACTAGATAATATTTTCGTTTCAAATTTGTTTCATTTCGATTTTATGTTGATTCCCGTACCTGGGCAAAAAGGGCTAACATGGCAAAGCAATACATCTATTTAAGTTGTTATTCCAAAACTAATGCATTAGCTCTATGGGACTGACAACACCTCCAATGTACCCTTATTCTATACTGAACGCCTAAATTACACTGATACTCATTTTGTAGGCACGTTGTTACTTTAATATGTTATCCATTTAATTTCATTCGTCAAACCCCAGTGGGAAAACGGTCAGATGCTATTCCTGTTCTTCATCTTCAGAGTCAATTCGAGGGATTCCATTGACGCTGTTCCAATGGTAAGTTTGGCATGCTTTGGGACCTTTGAGGCTTGCCATTTTTGCTGCTATACTTGAACTGACACAGTCTTTCTTGCATCGTCCGAACATAATTTTCAGAACATCGTCAGGTGCTGCTGCTAGCTCACTGTGCACTGGGACCAGCAGAAGCTCTATCGAATCAAGAAGTCGGTTAATATCCTTTTCACTGAAGACACCAAGATAAACGTCAAAGAAGATGATTTCTGTCGAAAAATTTAAATAAAATAGTATCAACATACTTAAGGTGTAGCTTGAGGACAATTGGATGTAGGACCCGTTGTTATACTTTAATATTTTGTGTCAACCTCACAGTCCTCTTGATGGCTACAGCTGATGCGCATAAGGACATCAGTTTCATAAAGCCTGGTCGCCGGAAGACTAAAGTTTTTTTATTCTCATCCCAAGATCTTCAGCAACTGGGTTTAGGACGTGCAATTTTTGTAAACACATTATGCGACACTACATCTTTCGTATTTCGAAAAAGCAGGATTGCATTTGCGAAGTTGTGTACGAAGTCGTCAGAGGTTCAGAAAGCAGCAGCCGTCTTTTCATAAGGTTCAGAAAGCAGCAGCCGTCTTTTCATACCCTTCCTTAACCACCTATCAATTACAAAAGGCAGGCAATACCTGCATCTTGAGGTGTTATGGGGCTCCAACGAAAGAGGCCTTCCCCAGGTATAATTCATTCTTGAAATTCGGGGCCACCATCAAGCCTGATATATCGTCTTCTTCCCACCGAGGAAGCAGTAAAACAGTGTTTCCTCTGAATATTACACCAAGATGAGCTGGAAATGACCTGCCTCCTCAGGTGTATGATTGGAAGATTGGGAATAACTGCCTGATGGTCAAAGTACACAGTGAGTTAACAGCAGCAACTGACGATATTCTGAAAATCATTTTCTGCAGATACATGAAAGTCCGTGCCAGCTCAAACTGTAGTTGTAAAAAATCAAGTCACAAATGTTCATCAGAATGCCAAAATTCCCAGGGGACTAGCCTCAATTGGGTCTCTCAAGTTGACTCCGAAGATAAAGAACAGGGGGATCATCTGACCGTTTTTCCTCTGGGGTTCGAGGAAAGAAATGAAATAGATAAAATATTAAAATAACAACGTGCCTACAAAATGAGTATCAGTGTTATTTAGACGTTCAGTATAGAATAAGTGTACATAAGAGGGATTGTCAGCCCATAGAGCTAATGCAATATTTTTGGAATAACAACTTCGGCAGATGTAATGCTTTGCCATGTTAGCCCTTTTTGCCCAGGTAAGGGAATCAACATAAAATCGAAATGAAACAAATTAGAAACGAAAATGTTGTTTAGTTATTTAATTATATAGTTTTGAAATTTAAAAATGTCAAAAATATACAGCAGATGGCGCCACTAATTTAAAACTTTATTAATTAATAATTAAATAACCGGATGGTATTTTCTTTTCAATTTTGTGTTAAATTGATGTTATGATGATTCTAATACCTTGTGAAAATGGAATGACATGGCAAATCAATTCTTTTGCATCAGTTGCGATTTCAAAAGTTATGCATTACCTCTATGGGACTGCATGTACAATCTTCCCTCAACACTGAAACCGCTTTAAAATGTGAAGGAAAATAGATAAAATCGTAAAATAAGAAAAATTATTGAAAAGAATTAAATTCTCTACCACTCTAGGGCCAAAATTAAGTGTTTCGGTGCATTATTGAAGAATTATCCGTTCAAAAAAGAGGAAAAATGTGGGGGGAGAAGTGTTTTTTCCAAAATTACTGACTTTCAAGAGCGGATATCTCAAAAACTATACAAGATATTAAAACACTTGAGGGGTGCAGCATGTAGCAAATTTAATCAGCTTTCATTTTGTGTATTTCAACTATATCGCTAGAACGCATAGTTTTCGAGATATAAGCGAAAAACCGAAAAATGGGACATTCAACCCCCCCTCCCCCCTTTAGCACAGGGGCTAGGGGCGGGGACTTTTGATATGTTTACCTCCTAACTAGTCCAAACAAAGTTATGAAGTCAAAAATTGTGTTCCAAAACTTTCCCTCTAGAACTCTTCGTTGCCTGGACTACTACCCCTTTATGAAAAGCGAGGCCTGTAGCTGAGGCAAAACTCAGCAACGACCGAATTGGAATGTTTTGAATCTCCCAGGGTTTAAGTAAGTGACAACCGAAGTGTTCAATCTATAAGCAGACAAGTTATCGATTTCCCATTTCCATGATTTTGAAAGTAAAGAGTTTCTCTCGAAAGGCGAATGGGCCCGCTTTACCACGGGTCCCCAAACCAGTCTCAATAATAAAGGGGATACATTATTTTCTGTGTCACTTATCTCCAGCTGCATTGAATATTTTTGCAAATGTTTTTATTATGATAAATGTAGATTACTTTCAGATCTCTACAATCCCACTTTTTGAAATTGCTTCCTATATTTCATGCAAAATAATTTTGTGAAAATTAAAAAATAAAATATTTCGCCATTTTTGCTCAAATCCGATAATTTTCTTCTCTCGTGTTACCATTCAACTGAAGAAATGAAAATAAATACAAAAAAAAATTACAATTGAAAATGCTTTTATTCTGTTGTATTTGTCTTCTGTTGTAATAAAGAAACACAGCGCATATTGTATAGGAGGGAGGGGCAATCCCGCCACCTCTTGTATCTCGCCAACGATGTGTGTTTGAGGGGGGCTGTGAACGCTGACCTGTAGCAGGAAACAAAGTATTCTGTAGTAGATATGTTAAATGCCGTGCTGCGGGTTGGTGATATGTTATTTAAAATACACGGGTTTTAATTTTCTTCATCCAATTTTCTTCATCTAATTTCATTGCAAAGAGTAATTATTTGGCTACGATATTACGTTGTTAGTTTGGACGCTAGGCTATCTACCTTCCCCCAAACAAGCCGTATATGCCATTTTGTCTTACTGGGGTAATGACGCACATCACTCAGGGGTTATGCCGCCACCCACAGAAGGATGGCGGCATAAACCATAAAATAGAAATTTCATATATTGGCCCTACAACTTATTAGTTTTCGTTCCATCTGCCTCGTATCCGGAAAAGAATAACTGAAACGGCCAAATAGACCAACAAAACTTTCAAAAACACTGCCTAGGTAGTTGCAAATGGAAAGTTAATATAAGTGTAGCTGTATCCTTTACAATTTCCATTTCAAAGTTAATTAAACCTATTTTAGTACTATATGTATTGCTTTATTATGCGATTTTCCATTAATTTATATACCGTCAAAGCGGGTATCTTTGGCCACGGAGGGTAACTTTGGCCACGCGTCGGAAAAAGATTTGTTTCTTAATTTCTCTTCATAAAATGATCTCATCTTAAATTGTTTTACATTTTTGGAAAGGTGGAAATATCGCCTTTCATTTCATGTACAAAAAATCTCATTCTAAATCTGGCAATACTACAAATGCTGTTTTCATTCTTACGAGCATAAAATGACAAAAATCTACCTCTTCCAACTTTTGCCTGGAACACTTAAAAAAATATTGAAAATATTTAAATAAAATACTCTATTCGATTCTTTTATTAATGAGGAAGAATATTACACCATTTGTTTTATTCTAAGTTGACTACTTTTTATGCTGTATTTAAATATTTGTAATTGGGAAGCTTTTGCCGATGAATGCGGGTAACTTTGGCCATAGATGTAAATATTTCTTTATGGAACTTTGCACTTTAAAAAATGTGTGTAAAAGTGTATTAAGTTTAACTATTTTTGAAAAAATTCTTACTTTTATGATTACTCATTTTTTAGATATTTTTTTTTAATCTCATGATTTTAAACATTAAAAAGATAAAGATAGAATGCAAGATATGTATTCCACTCAAAATCGCAAATGTCGAAAGGTAAACATTTTCAAATTCCTAATTATAAATATATTATTTTTCACCTTTTATAATAAAATCGTTTGCTTTTTACAAATATATTTGTTATTAAATCTTGCTTCAAAAAAGTTCTTTTTTCCTTATTTAAATAGAAGTTTATTTTTCTTTCTTTTAAGTGACAAACAATACTAGTATTCAACGTGTAATGCCATTCCACGATGCACTGCAATGTAAATGTTAAGTTATATACCATTTTAAATAACTATATGTCTTATAACTTTGTTATTTTTGGGTTTTAAGTTTTAATATTGCTATTTAAATCGTTAACACAGCTTTTAAGGATGTTAAAAAGTATGTTTCATATGTATTTCTTGGGTGGCCAAAGTTACCCGCCCGGCTCCTAACAGTGTCTTATTTTTTAAAATTAATACCAATTTTTTATTAATTAATAAAATGCAACAAAAATGCCTGAAAATTTTTCCTAAATGTACAATACTTAGAATGCATAAGGATTTTTAAGTGTTTAAATCGTTTTTGAAGTTAAATTTTTCTTCTTTTGTGAAAAAAACTATGATTTTGGCCAAAGTTACCCGCACTGACGGTATTATTTGTTTTGTTTACGTATGTGGGGGCATAACCCCAGGGGTGTGGCAACATTACCCCAATAATTCCGCCAATTGTGCAAGCTTTTAGATGGAAAAAATAATGTTATGCAGGTTCTATAAGATTTAAATTTTAAAAAATCACCACAAGGTAGGTTATGAACCGTAGTATGCTATGCTCATTGTAATTTACATTAATTGCAACACAATTCTGCATGAAAATTCAATTTCCCTTAAGGTGGCGCCATTCCCCCACTCTCCCCTAATAAGATAAATTAAAATTTTCACTGGATGAACGTGCTAGGTCATTTTTGAAACATTTTAATTTTTGTGTAGAGACAAAATAAATCACTAGGATTTGTAACCCAAACACAGGAAATAAATCACTAGGATTTATATTTCAGTAAAATAAATGTCCGAATAAAACCGAAAATCTACCCAAACACAAGAAATAAATCACTAGGACTTATATAAAAGTAAAATAAATGTATTTAATTAAACAACTATATTTTTAATCATCAAATTATCCTCTTCAACTAAGTTATGATTAGCTTCTACTTTTATACATAACTTCACATTGTGTAGCTGTCGAAAACGGAAATTTATTAGAAAAGTCTTTGGAAAATTAAGGTAAAGTTATTTAGTCTACATTTCTAATAAATATATTTCTACTTAGCGTGATCAAACTTACTGGATTTTGCTGAACGGTTAAGTTTTCAACTACTAAGCTCTAAACGTATAAAAGTCATGGGAAAACACGCATTTTATTGAAAATTACAAGGAAATTGATTGAGTTTGAAACATCTAAAACACTACTACTTAAGTGTTTAATCGTTGGCAGCATATCGCTATCACCCCTGTCACAATGCCTCCAATTTCAATAGGTATATTACTAAACTAACCGAGCTTCCGAATTGGCTGGGTTATTAAATTAGAAATTTCTAGAACTATTTTCGCACAACAGGAATATTTAACGCGACTCTTCCTTTTACATGACCACTATTTACATTTGAAAAATGTACATAGCTTTTTATTATCTTCGCCCCTACAGAACTACAATATTAAAGATTGCAGCTTATTTTTTTTATATAAAAGTTAATTATCTAAACTAGTGGTAGTTGTTGAATTCTAAGAAACGTAATCCCTAACCTTAAATAATTGGAATAACTTGAAGCCATCGCAAATATCGAAATTTAGCGGTATTGCTTTATTCAATTATAACAAGCTTCAGTACAATGACCCATAATCT
This sequence comes from Hylyphantes graminicola, assembly GCA_023701765.1. Lineage (NCBI taxonomy): Eukaryota > Metazoa > Arthropoda > Arachnida > Araneae > Linyphiidae > Hylyphantes > Hylyphantes graminicola. The sequence goes on from CM043112.1 coordinate 40,758,211, forward strand.
AAGAATAAATTAAAACAGAACATTAAAGGATACCTTACAGAATACTATATACTCGTATTATGCCTTCGAAAGTTACACTCGCCAAGTCTTGTAACGCGTCTTATAAGGCCTAGTATTATTCTTAATGGATCAAGCAAAATTATATTATAATAGTTGATTGCTTATATTCATTTTTTAAAATTTAATTTGATTACTTTGTTTTCACGTTTTGAAATCCTCTTATAAGATTATATTTACACGCAAATCGCCTAGCCTACATGAATTACAGAAACTATAAACATAAGACAAAAAAATGTCAATCATTATCTATTGCTTTCTTCTGATACAAAAAGGGGTAGCGCAATAAATTTCAATTGCCCTTAGAATCTTTGGAATACTGAGTATTTATGGCCCATGATCCCAGTTATACTGTATATAAACATATGAATGGCGTAGTCTGGCTGAGAGTAGAAGGAGATCCAAAAGAGACAAACCAAGTAATTGAATATTTGTAAACATTTATTTCTTATATGTTTCTGATTGTTACCGTTACCCTTACCGTTACTTATTAATACCACATTTTCAATATTTATTTCAATTTTATATTTAAAAAGAGGATGGTGTCATCCATGTATGCATCCATTGTACCTAATGATAGAAAGCAATTGTAAATACTAGTTAACTTATACGTAAAAGTTTTAACTGCAACGTTTTATTAAAAAAATATTTTTATAAAACATTTATTTTTTATTGGTGGGTATCCCTTGTAGCCTGGTATCCAAACAATTCTGTAACAGGTCGTGCTCTTAGGCCAGACTGCACATTTCGAAAGATGTAAAAATAACTAGGTGATTCCTGCACATTTCAAATGTGTTGTACGACTTATCCGTGAAATTATATTTTTTTAAATTTTTTTTTTTGCAAAAAATAGTCTTCCAATTTCCTTTTATGAGTATAAGATAGTTTTTATTTTTTTTTTAATATCTAGGAAAATATTTGAAATCGCTTGTGGATTGGTGCCCAAACATTTGCTTAACATGTCTTTCTTGAAAGGGCAGACTGCGAATTTCGAAAGATGTAAAAAGAACTAGGTGATTCCTGCACTTTTCAGTGTGTTGTTCGACTTATCCATGAAATTCTAAAAAAAATTTTGCAAAAAAAAGTCTTACCATTTCCTGTATGAACATAAGAGAGTTTTTATTATTTTTTTCTTCAATTACTAGAAAAATATTTAAAGTCGCATCGAAGAATGTTTCCCACTGCTTTCAACAAACATTTACCGTGTTTAGTAGCATCAAATCCTGTACACATATGTGCTTGCATTGCTGTCTAGATGCCTGGTTACTAGAATTTACTTTAATAACTGGAAGAGGGGGATACTTATACCAAAGGTAAGGTATTTTGGTAAGGCTATGTCCAGACGGCGACAATTAAAACAAAAACTTGGCGACCGCCAAACGAGGCAATAGCGAACGGTTTTTTCGCCAAATCGTAGGTTTTTTTCAAACGCATGCATCTGGAGGACCAAGACCTTGATTTCAATATTGATACGAAAACATTAAATTTGGTTAATAATATTAAAACTCAGTGTGTAACAAATTTAATTGTTGGTTTATAACATAGATTTTTAACTGTTATAACATAATTAAACTGGATATTATCTGAGATTTTTTAATTAATTTATCTGGACCCGTATATCTCGGGTCTACGGAATAAGATCAAGAAGAGCTGACCACTAAGCCAGAGAGATTGGGCATAATACATTTATATTAAGAGTTAAATAAAAAAAAATCATTTTAGTTAAAATTTAGATACATTATAATTATAAGATAAATGTTAGATTCGTAAATAGCTTCATGGGGCCAGTAGGTTCAGTTAGATTTTAAATTAACTCATAAGCTAAAAGTATTGGAGAGAAGGATATTTAAAGAAGAATTATTGAAGGATATTTAACGTGCACTCCCGCCACACGGGATATTTTACTCGTCGGACATTTTTGGCTGCACGTGTCGCTTATAGACCGGCAGTTATTTTGGCGATGCCCGGACCCGAACCTGGGACCTTCCGCATGCTAAGCGAATGCCTAATCGACTGGGCTCCCCAGCCCCTTTCAAGTCTTAAAATATTAACATTTATTTATCCACCCTTATTTTATTTCGCTTTATATAACATTTTGACAAACCAGTATCAAAATCATCAATCATATCAAACCAGTTTCATATCATATTGGACAAACGTTTTTGTCATAACGCATAAAAAACGCAAGAAAAAAATTAAACACATCAATTTAAATGGAGATATTTAAGGTTCTCAAAATGTAATTTAAATTCAATTGATTAAAAATAGTTTTATGCACTTCTACTTCAATTACCCTTTTTTTATTTTTTCCCTTTTATTTTTTTTATTGACAATAGCAACCCTACAACAAATTAACATGGCTTTAAATAGGAAAAGTTGTCGGGATTTTCGATTGTCTCTGACAACTTTTTTCCGGGTTACTTGGCGAGAGTGGAATTTTTAATTGCTTTTTTGGCTTTCGTTTTGATTATTTGAAAATTTCCAATGATGAACTCGGTTTTTCTCTCAGAAGTTACCATAGCGCAAGACGCACCGAATCAGAGTATTCCCGTAGACATTTAAGGCATGCGTTAATAGCTAAAACACCGTGCGTCACAATTGAGGTGCAGTCACCGTGCGTCAATGTTTTCGTTGACGCACGGTGTATGAGTTGCGGTTGTTTCATCCTCCATTCGCGCGCATCACAATACAAATTGTATGGGGATCACGTTACGTGACGCGCGCATCACGTGACACATCACGTGACACATCACGTGACATTTTTGTTTTTATTGTCGCCGTCTGGACATAGCCTAAGATAACTAACAACTTGCGAATGGAAACAACAACGCGGTGGAAGAGATATGACTGCAGCATTTCACAACTCAGAGATCTATAGTTTCGCAATTTATTTTAGTTTATTTGCAAACTTAATATTTTAATCGCATTTCGGCAAGTTTCAAGTATTGTCAGTGGGTACCTAGAGTGTATGCATTTTGATTCAAGCAGTAAAGCATATGACTGAGGTGCGCACTCAGTAAATTTGCTGTTTAAGGCAGTTTCTTTCGATAAAACTCTTAACAGGTAGTCCATAAACTTAACCAGCGCCAACTGATGGAGGTCTTAAAGGGTTATTTATAACTCGGCGGTTTTTGGACAAATCGATGCCGTTTGAACGCTAACTAAGGTTTTCGCATACGCTGAACATTTTGAGACAGGAAAAAGTAGGCGTTGTCATTCGAAATTTTCGAGTTTATGCAACTATAACCGTAACCGTGAGCACCACTGTCATGAAATTCACAGAATCTTGAGTGCATACCTACAAATAACTATATTTAATATTCCATTTCCATCAGTTAACTGGAGAAGGGCAGATGTTGGTAAAGCTTCTTTATAATCACCCGGTATATTTGATGTTTTGTATTGTTACAGAAAAAAATGTACTTAACTAGGTTGGTTGCAGTTCTCCTACAAGCACGGTAACTGCAAAATTTAAAGTTTGTATTTAATATCCCAGATGCTATGTTTCCCAAATTAAAGAGCTTAGTAATAGCAAACTAGAAAAGCTTTAACCCTTTACGACCGAGCTATCACGATCGTGCTGGTATACAAAGATAATGTTCAAGCTTTTCAAAAATATCGATAACGAAGCAGCTGACTTGCACCATTTGTTATAATTTGTAAAAAAAAAAATTGACCGTTTTTAAGGAGTTGCTGGCATTGAGAATGTTTAAGGCATTTTTTTAGAAAAAAATCTTTAGTCCCATAAACCAACTCCATCTGATGGCCGGTCTTAAAGGATTAACTTTTAAAGATGCGCCGATGTCAGTGAACAAAAGTGTATACAATTATATAGCTGGCATTTGTGCTTAAAACCAGTAGCAATTAAAGAATAGGTGAAAATTCTATGAAATAATTCTTGTAAGTATTTAACTTTATTATTTTGAATCGGCTTCTATTTATTATGAAAATTATATTTTTATACTTCTGCAAAAATTTGTGAGCCATTTGTAATTATGAATTTGACTGCATTCACTTTTTTTACAAAATATAATCATCATAACTGATTTAAGAAAAAAAATCATTAAAATTCTTGACTTACTCGAGTTTAATTTCAAGTTTAATTTTTTTCTTTACATGTGATGTATGAAAAGTAGAATAACCATATCTTTAAAAACAATTCTATTCAAGTATGAAGAATAGCATGCCGTGTTTTAATTAATAAACATTTATCGTGTATAAAGTATCAAGTCCTGTACAAATACGTGCTTGCTTTGCTATCTATACACATGGTAGTGACCAGAGACTAGTTAGGTACTCGAATTTACTTCAAAAACTGATAGTGGCGAGGATATTTATGCATCCGTAAGGCATTATGGTAAGATGAATAACAGCTTGCGTGGGGAAACGACAACGGGGTGGAAGGGAAATGACTGGAGCATTTGACAATTCAGATAGCTGAAGTTTTGCAGTATAGTTTAGTTTAACTGCAATTTTAACACTTTTAACAATGGATTTCATTAAAACTGCACAGGGGGACCATGGGGGGTTGGGGAATGGAAACCCTAACTTTTGAATAAATTATAACAATGGCATTTTCAAAACTTTAGTAGTTAAAAAATATTACAATCATTTTTTAAACATCTAAAAAATGCAAGCATAAAGAATTTAGGGTCAATGTATTTTCTAAAATATGTTTCAGAGTGAATCTTATTGTTCCATGTATTTTATAGTTTCATTTAATCAAAAAAAATATTCATTATTTAAAAGACAAATAGCATCTGCATCCACTACGATCAAATCCACCTGCTTGAAGTTAATTTACTATTGACTTAGCAACAAGGATATCTTCCCAAATGAACCCCTAACATTAACTTATTAAGTGTTGTTGTGTTTTTTTTAAAGAGAACAAATTACCATAATAGGAGACTTAAAAAGTGTATCACTAAGTAATAAGAACTGGATAATAGTTTCTTGACTAAAATTTATTTCAATATTCGGAAAAGAGGAGGATTTTTTTTCTTAGTTCGTAGTTCAGTTGAACTACAATTTCAATATTAAAAAAATACCCTTTTTTTGCAAAAAATACTTTTAAATGAACTTCTCAATAGCAGCTTTAGGATGCAGCCTACTTAATGCGCTTATAAATAAGCCCTTGATAGAAAAAGAAATTCCTGCAAATAAGAGGCAAAGGGAATACTGGCCAGACAGACGACCAAAAGAGGAGAATCCAAAATAAAGTTTGTGTAGAAAGCTTTGTAAAAAGCCCTGCTTCCGTGTGCAACACTTTATCGCAGTCAAATGGTAAAAATTCCTCTTTTAATTATCATTACTCACATTTTAAAATAATGTAAATAACTTTTTGTTAGGTGAAGTGGAAGTCAAAATGTGTGATTATTGACACTTCCGAAATAATATTCTATATAATTTTCTTTCTTTGAAGATTTCTGGTAGTCATTGAATTGCAAAACTCATATGCAAAATAGAAGTATAGGTCAAAGTCTGTCTGTATTTAGCCTACTTTCCCCCCCAAAGAATTGAGAAAGTGAAAAAAAAAATAGGTATTGACGTGAAACGGTACACCCCTTCCAATATCGGGCCTATCCCGTCGGATCTTAATTTTCTTTTATTTTAATCTGAGTAACGTCGTCTGTTTCAACCCAGTCCACGTACTAGGATATTAACATATTTTTTTTAATAATTTAATGAAAATTTTGGTTTACATGATGACAGGTCTTTACAAATATCGCAAAATGTTTAAAACCTACTTTTGAGCACTCCAGTATGTAGAAGTAGCTTCATCATTGCTGAACATTTTTTTAAAGCAAAACAAAATGTCGTTGTCCCCCCCCCCCCCCCCTTGTCTTAATAATTTTAATATGGTTGTATTCGTGTGCCAAATAAAGGTATGAGAGTGGTTTGATTTTATAAAAATAATTCTTAGTAATAAAAAGGTATTTATATTTATTTACCTAAGTACTAATCAATTACTCCAAGCTTATAATCATTATTAATACTTTAATGGAAGGAAATAACAAGGAAAATGAGTATTATCAAAACTAGTCTGACACCGTAAATTTTGTTTTCTTTTCATCCCTAGTTTATTGTATTTGTATAAAAAAATACTATTACAGTTTCTATCAGCAGCAAAATTTATTAAAGAAAATTTATTGAAGAACATAATGAAACAAAGAAAATACCGATGTAACATAGTAAAACCAATATATTGATTGCGTTTAAAAAAAAACTTTTCTCGTTCTCCGTAAGCATATAAATGGATACTTAAAGTTTACCTTCAAACTACGGAAAACAAAGGTTGGCCGCCATTGTGATTCTCGCTTTGTTTTACTGAACATTATGAATTAAGAACTATGCGAGATACATTTTGTACTAAAATATTTTTTGCATTCAGCAAGTTTTAATGTTTTTAATTCAGGGTTCTTCGGAACTGTTCAATCTTAATTTATTGTTTTTATCAAGTTTTCTCTAATTATAATCATAAGAAGTAAATTTTAAGTACTTTGTTATTGCACTTCTAACTTTTGTTTTCTTGTTCCCTCTACTCGTTATAGACTTTCTTTGGGTCAGCAATCTTTTGGACTTGGTCTGACCTTGTACGATTCAGACTATGGAGGATTAGCCACAACAACTACTACCTTTAAGTAGGGGCTCTAACTTTGTATGAAGAGGGAATAATTAACCCTCTTATGCATAATGTTGCAAGAAGGCAACAAGTAGCATAATCCACTTTATCTCTTAAAAATATCGGTACCAAAGCAGCTGGCTTGTACCATTCGCTCGTTGTATAAAAATAACTTTGTTTTAAGGACTTGCTGGCATTGATGCGTTTTAATATTGTTTTTTTTTCGACAAAATTCCAAATTTAGTCTCATAACTTTAAATCATCGCCATCTGACCACCGGTCTTAAAGGATTAAGGTAAGATGCATACCTTTGAAAGCTAAATTTGTTTAAATGTTTAAAATAAACTTTTTACGGCATTTCTGATATCCTTATAAGCTGAAAAGTTGTTAAATGGACAAAATAATTACCTTTCATAAAGTTATTTGTTCTTTGATGGATTGCAATTGAAATTTTGTTTGAAACGGCCTTTGCCCAAAACAAGACCAAAAATTTACTGAGATACATAAATTCTGTAAATTAAAAATTATAAAAAAATAAGTGTTTCAAGTCATGAACTACTCTTAGATTTGTGTCATAAAATGTATATGCTCCGTTATTATATATTGAGTAGTTAAAAAATTACATGAAAGATCAAACTATGCTTTGTAGTACCTTCTTTGCACATTTTTAAGACTCCTATGACCCCTTAAAAGACAAACAGTATCTGCATCCGCCACGAACAAATCCACCTGCTTGAAATTAACTTACTATTGACTTAGCAACAAGGACATCTTCCCCAATGATCCCCTATCATTAACCAATTAAGTGATGTCAATTAAGTGATGTTTCAGCTCAAAAATATTACGCATTTTTGAGTAAAAAATTAAAGTTTTTTTCTTTTTAAATTGATTATTCCCTGAATATATTTGATAAATCCAAAAAACTACTCATGAGTTTTTAGATATCATTGAGTAGTATTCTCAGAAAAATCCGCTCATAAATCTGATCGAGCGATCATTGTTAAAAATGCAATTTTATTTTTCAAAAAAAAAAAAAAAATCATGGCAAAATCGTTTGGTACACCTTAGGATTTTGTCTCTACATATTCCTCTATTATCAATATAATATATATATATATATTTTTCTTCAGATTTTTAAAATTATTGGACGATAGTTTTAAAAAAATAAAATATTCTTAAAACCTGACTTTTCGCACTACTTACTCGGCAGATGGCACTCCTAACAGAGGCGAGAAAATTCAATCTGGGAGAATTTCTTTCGGACTAAAGGATTTTAGCATAGATTTAGAAAGTAGCAGATCTGCCTCTAGGGGGAAAGGTGAAGCCATTTGTTAACCAATATCCCGAAAGGCAGTTCGCAAGCTCTAGCACATGGCATCCCATACGCCACTAGATGGCACCATGAGATAATTCGACTAATAAAAAATATATATTCAATATTAACTAATTAAAACTTTTTACAAGTTTTGCTAGCATAATTTTATAGCTGCATGCGTATTGATAATTTCTGTAAGGCATGAGGTATCTATTCATAAAAGAAGCAAGTTAAAAATGCAGTTTTTATTGTATGTAACTCTTCGGAAAAACCATTTTTGTGAACCAGTATCCTGTGATGCATTGCAAAAACGAGGAAATGTGGATTCATCACGCATCATTGCGTTGTACGGGATTGCGCAATCGATGGGCATGCTATTTCTAAATCTATGGACTTTAGAGCAAAAAATCAGGCTTTAAGAATTATTTTTTTTAGCTATCATCCAATATTTTAAAAAATCTGAAAAAAATGTATATTATAGATTGATAATAGAGGAACATGTAAAGACAAAAACCTAAGGTGTACCAAGCGATTTTTGCATGATTTTTTTTTTGAAAAATAAAATCGCATTTTTACTAATGATCGCTCGATCAGATTTAGGAGCGGATTTTTCTAAGAATACTACTCAATGATATCTAAAAACTCATGAGCAGTTTTTTGGATTTATCAAATATATTCAGGAAATAATCAATTTAAAAAGAAAAAAACTCTAATTTATTACTCAAAAATGCGTCATATTTTAGAGGTGAAACTTGGCTGAAAAATTCTCCATACTATGAGGTATTTTCAGAAAAAAAATTAGCCCGATCGGAATGGGGGCATTTTTCACCGTCTTATCTGGCGAGGACCTTTATTTCAATATTCAGAAGTGAGGAGAATTTTTTATCAGTTTAGGATTATGATTATTTTCACTTGTAGTTCAGTTGAACTAATTTCAATATTTCTAAAAATACATTTCCTTGTTTGCAAAAATAATTTAATATGAACTGCTCAATACCCGCTTTAGGAGGCAGCCTGCTATGTGCAGCTAATCAGTAAGCCCTTGATAGAAAGAGAAATTCCTCTGAGTAGGAGGCAAAAGCATCGCTTGCATGTTTACACATTACGCACGGTGAAATGGTATGAACTGCCTTTTTTTTAATTATCATTATTCACATTATAAAATAATGTAAATAACTTTTTGTTAGCCAACTGAAATGAATGGCTGCCTAAAATTTCAAAATAAAATTCCATATAATTCTCTTTCTTTAAAGAATTATGGTAGCCATTGAATTAACAAATAAAAATCATGTGCAAAATACAGGAAAAGATCGAAGTATGTCTTATTTTTGACCAACTTTTTTTTTTTTTTAAATAGAATTTTTTTTAAAAAAGAAAATAGGCATTGATCATGTTGACGATGTGCACCCGACGGTACTCCCCTAACAATATCGGTCCTTAATTTTTTTCGAATATGTGCAACGTCGTCTGTTCCAACTTGGTCTTCGTGCTAGGATATTTACATTTTTTAAAAATAATTTAATGAAAAGTTCTGGGTTACATGATACGAGTAAGAGATCTCTACAATTCTTATGTTTATACCCACTTTCAAGCACTTTAGTTGGTATACATGTAGTTTGCATTTTTATATGTAGGAAGTTTAATCATTGCTGAGTTAAAGTGTTTGTTTGTTATTTTTAAAAAACAGAACACATTACCGTTGTTTCGCCCTTTATTTTTATATATTCTTTTAAATGTGTTGCATTCGCGTACTAAATAAATGTATGAAAGAGGTTTGATTTTATATTAAAAGGGGTGTCTATTTATAAACTTAAGTATTAATTAATTACTTCAAGATATTACTTACTATAAAATAATTTAAAAGAAAGAAAATAACAGGAAAATGTGTGTTCAAAATTATCTTGACACAGAAAAACTTTATGTTCTCTTTAACCCTAGTTAATGCAAGCAAAATTATATTAAATATTCTACCAACAACAAAATTACTAAAATAATGAAAGGCATATGGTAACAAAAAAATACTAAGACAAAAATATTAGTTTGTATAGAAAAAAACCTTTCCCCTTCACCATTGGAATATAGATGGATACCTTAAGTTTATCCTTTACAAAAGGTTGGTCGAAATATGATTCTCGAATGAATATAGTAGGAATTTATGCATTATACGGTATAAACAATGCGATATATAAAATGAACGTGTTATATTTTGACACATGATGTCAAATTACCACATTTATATTTTGATGCCAACTTAAATATACCAAGTTAATTGTCATGTGGTTTAACGAACTCAACATTCATGAATTGTTATAATACTACTTTTAAGCATGGGATGTAATATTATATTAGGGAAGGGTATGCCGTTGGCTTCCGCTCCCCAGACTAAGATCAACGTTAATGGCTTATTAGCTGCCCAAAAGCAGCAGATCACCCCACGCACATGGCTGATTAAGGTGGCCGTATACATTGGAAATGGTATTTTTGAAAAAAAAAAAGATGATTACGTTTGTTACTTGTTTATATTATAAACAGGGTTTTTTTTTGTTTAAAAAACTGTCTAAAAATAACTTCAAATTTTTCCCATAGAAAAGCAGTATAATTTTTTTTTCTAGATTAAGGCTTTTTATTTTAACGCACATCATGATTATTTAACGTTTTGTAAAAACAGAAAAATTCTTTTTTGGGAAAATGATGCTTTTAAATTATTTTTGAAATAGATGGAACCTTTGTTTTTGCTTTGCTGCTAGGATGCTATGTTCTACCATTCTCTATCCTTGTCCGTCATTGCGTTATATTTGATAACCTTTTTCAGCGAGGTTTGAATAATACCATCTTCTCTTATCCAGTTGAGTTGGAATATACATATTGCGTTCAAAATATTTACAATTTATTTTCTCTTATTGTCCATCTTATTAACGGAAGAGGGAAAAAATACAATATATTCTGCAGCTTATCAACCTTAAAACTTTCAAAGTTCTCAAGTAAAAGGTCGCTGTGTAGTTGCATTGGGTGCCAGCTCAAGTGTCCGCATCGTCATTTTACTGTTTTGCAAAAAATGCCAGACTTGTCAAAAAAAGCCCTGTCCTGTTTTGATAATTTTTAATTTTGGGTTTATTGCTTTTTTAAATATTCGGCTAAAATTAACAACAGCAAAAACATAAGTGGGGAATGCAAAGGTTATTTATTTAAAAATAGCACTAATGTTTTATAAATTTTTTGTATTAAGATAAAAAAAAATGAGTGTTGAAAATGAGTAAAAAAATGTAGCAAATTCCTTGATTATAATATTTGGATGGATTATCTCGGTATACTGTAACATCCGCACAGAGCTCCGATTCATTGTAATTCATACGTCAAGATCATTTGCGAGTACTGTATAAAAAAAGTTCTCATGGAATTCCAGTTGATTATAAGGCATTCGTCTTGCATGCGGAAGGTCCCGGGTCCGGGCATCGCTAAAATAACTACCGCCCAATAAACAGCACGTGCAACAACTATGTATCCGACGATAAATAACCCGTGTAGAGGGGTATCACATAAAATGTGCTCCGAAGAAGTGGTTTAAAGTGACTAATTACTATTACAAACTTTAAAAAAAAGGTTAACACTCGAAATAAACACATTATAAATTATTAATCTTAAAAATATGAAAAATAAACTATTCTTTTCTTCTTTAGAATTTTTTGAAGCAAATTTAATTTTCCTTTCCGGACATTCACAAAATAACTGCCGCCCTATAATTGCTGTCCACCGAACAATAACCCGTATATAGGTAGTACACGTGAATATGCTTCAGAGTCAAAACAATGCATGCGATGCAAAATTTGTGTTGGGTGCCTACTCAAGTGTCGTCTTGTCATTTGACTGTGTCTTGTCACTGACACAGTCAAGTGACAAGACGTCCGATATTCAAAGTCAAAACAGCGCATACGATGCAAAAGTTGTGTTGGGTGCCCACTCAAGTGTCGTCTCGTCACTTGGCTGTGGATTTAAAATACGAAGCTTATGAAGCTGTTGTCCATAAATAGTTGAAATATATCTAACCTGGGGAATATGCAGAGCTAAGTTTAAAAAATAATAATTTAAAGCAACAATTCATTTTGAAAATATGTCAATTCAAATCTTAATCAATAACCTTGATAGAGGGGTAGGGTAGTTAACAATTATATTCCGGCTTGTGTACTTGATCAGAGACCTGCTTATAAGCCATCCGCCAAATAAGACAGACACAAAAAGAGTTATTTTGTCATAAAGAAATGGACTAACCCATGGCAAAGGTGGGAATCGAACCCGCACCCATTACAGCGCGCAGACTGCTGGCTAGCGGTGCTAACTACTCGGCCATGCGGGCCCAATTCCCCTTGAAAAGTATTTTTATACTTATGTTTGAATTCCCTTTCCCCCATGTTTACCATAGCACTTGTGCTGAAGCGGAAGAGGCTTTTACTCTATTGATGCCTTAAACTAATCAGAGATCAATATCTTCCAATCCCACATGAAAAATTTTATGCAACCAAGTAGCTGATTATTCTGCATGAAGCCCTGATATTGAGGTATAATACTCAGAATGCAAAACATATGTGCATAAAAGGTGCATCGTATAAATTAACGGCGAAGATTGAGGCCTCTGTTCATAACTCCCCATCTACCTATTAGAAGATGGTCTATTTTGGAACATATTTAATCAAAGTTTTGGGAACAGTCTGTGATTTGGTGGGAACCAGGGAGGGTTAGAATATGCGAAAATTCCTGCATCTAAAATAAGTGCAGTTCTTTGAATGTAGAAAACGGAAAAAAACAGCCGATTTACAATGCTGCACAATGACTTTCTGTCCGCCGCTTTAGTATGCAGCCGACTTAATGTGCTCATAAATACGCCCTTGATAGATTGAATTCCAGCGGGAAAACCGCCCAGACAGACGACCAAAAGAGGAGAATCAAAAATAAAGTTGACGTAGAAAGTTTTGTAAAAACCCCTACTTGCATGTTATCTATATTCAACCCAGTCAAATAGCATAAATTACTCTTTTTTATTTACCATTATTCACATTTTAAAATAATGTAAATAACTTTTTATCGGACCAAACGTAACGCGAGACAACTTAAATTTCAAAATAAAATTATATATAATTTTCTTTCTTTAAAGATTTCTGGTAGTCATTGAATGAACAAATAAAAATCATAAGCAAAATACAAGTAAAGATCGAAGTCTGTCTTATTTTTGGCTTACTTTTCTTTTTTTAATTCGATTTTGCGAAAAAAAAAAGGAAAATAGGCATTGACCATGCCGACGGTACTCCCCTTCCGATATCGGTGCTTAATTTCTTTTCGAATCCGTGTAAAGTTATCTGTTCCAACTTAATCCTTCGTACTAAAATATTTACATTTTGTAAAATATTTTAATAAAAATTTTGGGTTTCATGATGACAAGGTCTTTATGAAATTTTGCAAAATGTTTAAAACCTAACTTCGAGCACTTCAGTTCGTAGAAGTCGAAAGTTTAATCGTTGCTTACCTTAGTTTTTTTTTTTATTTTTTAAAAAGCAAAACGAATTACCGTTGTTTTCCCGGGCAGTTCCAAAAGTGACGGAATGGCATTTTAAATTGTTGAATTGAAGTAAAACTATTACCATGAAGCTCATTTTAAAGAAAAAAATCGGGTTTTCAATTCATATATTATTGTTAATGATTAAAAGATGATAAAAAAGGTTGAATTTTTTGAAGTACTTTATTATTTCATTTTTGACTAACTTCTTTCTGTGTGACGAAATGACAAAAGTGCAACCACCACTGCATCCTGATACTTAAAAATGGAAACTTCTGTGAATTAACAATACATTGAGTCTTTAAACTAATGCATAATTTAAATATGATAAATAAGCTACGTAAAATTTCTATTAAAGTAACCTATCTGTAACACGGTTTAAGTTATTAACTGTCATTTGACGTGACGGAATGACTAAAAGTTTTATAAACATATATTTAATTAAAAGTGTGTAAAGTAATAAATTTATTATTTTTTTGTTATCTATAGAATACTCATATGATATTAAATATTACACTGATTACATTTATTCACAAATCGTCCTCGAGGGGAGTTTGAAATGAAAAAAAACGGAATGTGTAAGATTTTGATGCATACTTTCAATAACTTCTCTTACGAAAATTTAAAAAATTTAATCAGTTTAAATCAAGCTTCGTAAAATTTTATTAAGGTAGGCGAATACCCAAAATTCTAAAATTTTTACTATTACTTTAATCTTTTCCAAATTTGGCATAGTGATTTCAAATATAATGAGCAATGCTTTTTAGGCGATTTTTTTTTTATTTAAATATAATTGATTCATTTTAAACGGTGTTTTTCACCTAAAAAAGGGGGTTGCGCCAACACTTCTAGTATAAAAAGTTTTACATTATTTTACCTGAAATTTTTTACAGATGCTATTTCAATATATATCTGTGTCATGAACCTCTAACATCTGGTGTAAATATACAAGTTTTTTTTTTAAATGTCCAAGTGAAAATAAACGAAACAAAATCCTTTTTTTGTGGTTAATTTATAACATTTTTCTTAATAACTTCTTTTCTTGTAATTTGTATGTAACTTTAGATGGTCATTGCATGCATCAGTTCAAAACGAAGAATTTAACACATAGTTAATGTTTATAGGATGAAAATTCAATGTGGTAGACTTGTTAGCGTAACCTCTTTTTTTAGTAGAAAAATACCGTTTAAAATAAATAAATTATATTTGAATTTTAAAAAATGCCTTAATAGTATTATTCATTATATTTGATATCACTATGCCAAATTTGGAAAAGATGAAAGCAATAGTAAAAATTTTAGAATTTTGGGTATTCGCCTACCTTAAAGCAACCTACCTGTAACATGGTTTAGGTTACTAACTGTTATTTGACGTGACGGAATGAATAAAAGTTTCATAAACATATATTTAATTAAAAGTGTGTAAAGTAATAAAATTATTATATTTTATTATCTAGAATACTCGTATCCCTTTCCGACCAGGCTCACACGATCGTGTGGGTATTAAAGAAAATGTTCAAGCTCTTTA
Organism: Hylyphantes graminicola; assembly: GCA_023701765.1. Taxonomy (NCBI): domain Eukaryota; kingdom Metazoa; phylum Arthropoda; class Arachnida; order Araneae; family Linyphiidae; genus Hylyphantes; species Hylyphantes graminicola. The sequence continues at coordinate 40,773,277 of CM043112.1, forward strand.
AAAATATCGATACCGAAGCAGCTGACTTGTACCTTTAGTTATTGAAATAAAAATAATTTTATTTCTAAGGAGTTGCTGGCATTGATGCTGATTAACGAACTTTTTTCGATAAAATTCCAAATTTAGTTTCAAAATTTTAAATCAGCTCCACCTGACCGCCGGTCGAGAAGGGTTATAATATTAAATATTACACTGTTTACATTTATTCACAGGTGGAAATCGTCCTCGATACGTGTTTGAAATATATAAATGGAATGTATTAGATTTTGATGCATACCTTCAATAATTTCTCATTACGAAACTTTAAGAAATTTCAATCTGTTTAACGCAGCTTTTTTTATTTATAAAAAATATTTTTAATTCTTATGCGATTGTAATGCCAAATCTAATGATTTTTTTTATTTGAGATGTTAAATTTTATAATATTTTTGATTATGTTATATTCGAGAAGTAACAAACTAGGTTTTTTTTTTACAATTATGTCTTTAAGATCCAGGCACTTAGCAACATATCACGAACTGGACTAACGTTTCTTCGCGATAACCCTTTCCCTCCGATTATCACCATCGTGCGGGTGTAAAAGAGAATGTTCAAGCTCTTCAAAAAATGTCGATACCGAAGAAGCTGACCTGTACCCTTCGTTATTTGTATAAAAAATGGCTATGTTTTCAATGAGTTGCTGGCATTGATTCTGTTTAACGCATTTTTTAGATAAAATCCAAATTTAGTCTCATAATTTTAAATCACCGCCATCTGACCGCTGGTCTGAAACGGGTAAAATATTTATTGAACATTTTTGAAAAAATTAGCTGCAATATTACTTTTTGGTTATAAAGGCATTGCTGAAAACGTGAACAATTTATTATACAAATCGTTAAATGAATTCTAGCGTGTTAAATGTCTATCATTAATTGGTAATCGAGAGTTAAATATATCTAGTTTTAATTTATATCGTGTAAAAGTGACACGGGGTAATTATTGGACAAAAATCAAAATTTTAAAAAAGCTCCACCATTTCTGAAAAAATAACAAAAAGCCTTAATTCCAAAAATTAACCCGCGAATTATCGGGGTATTTATTAGAGAGATTTGTTTTTAATCTGTTCTGCACAGTATTTAGACGAGAAACAAAAAGTAAATTGTTGACATTGGTGTGTACTATAGATACTATGTATGAAGGCAATTATTGATCACCATATAGATTCTGTAGCAAATGTGTAAGTGAAATCTATGAAAAACTACCAAACATTTAAATTTTCACACACCTTTTTGATAATTTCTTCTTTGTCCAAACTCAAACTTTGCGTAAATGGTGTTTTTTTTTATCACAAACTATAGCAAGTAAATGTATGCACATTGAAAAACTGCCTGTCTTACTCTTTAGCATGCCAAATAATTACGCCATAGCTAAGCATGCATTTCATAATTTTACTATTTATCCTCCGATGGTGTTTTTCAGCACAAACCGAGCTATCACGATCGTGCGTGTATGAAAGATAATGTTCAAGCTGACTTGTACCATTTGTTATTTGTATAAAAATTGACTTTGTTTTCAAGGAGTTGCTAGCATTGATTCTGTTCAAGACATTTTTTCGATAAAACTCTAAAATTTAGTGTCATAATTTTAAATCGGCGCTATCTTCTGGTCGTTCTTAAAGGGATATCTAACACAGGACATCACGAAATTCAGCATCATGTAAAAAAAAAAAATTGTACAAAATTTAGCATAGATTTAACAGAGTTTTGACATTTTTATTTCAAGAGCTTTTAGTTATTATTATATTTTTTAGGAAAAGTGCTAATCTAATCCCAACAAATAATCAGAGCACTGCTGGATATGCAATTGAAAAAAAAAATGTATTTGTTACACTCAATAAATTATGGTTTATTATGATTTTTGGGACCCCAATTTTCGGCGTCCAATAATTACCCCGGGTCACCCTACTTATTACTTTAACGGCGTGCTTTTTGGAGGACTAAGACTTTTGCAGACTCGCAAAATTTCCAAGAACTGATAGTCATTTTTTGATTCACTATCTAGGCTGCTCTCGTTACACCTATTTTGATGCTGAGATTGCAATGAATATGAGGTTTCTCTGGGAATGCTAAAGTATGCCGAGATCAATTTCGTGTTTATAGTGACTTTCTACATTATATGTAATAAAAGAGCTCTTTGAAACCAATCACGCTGAACGGTTGATTATTCTGGTAATTCCTACCAAATGGGAAAACTCTAATTACTCATATCAGATATGCAAACAGTTTCTGGATGTAACTCGGCCCCGAATCTTAACATGCAAAATACTCGAATTCACTACGGACGAAAATTGTGTATTATACCAGCAATTAAACCAACTCAGCCTAGGACCTTAATTGATTAAACCTGAATACAGAAGCTATAGCTAAGTAGCAATGATCTCTTTCCAGTATGCAGATTATTAAATGTGTAAATACACAAATCGGGAAGTTTTCTGAATTCCTATGCGAGCTCAGAGCCATACTCTACTGTTTAAAGGTACATCTCTCGCTTGTATCTTAAACAGAATGTGTTTATTAGACACAATTAAAAGCTATCGATTTCCCATTTTTATGATTTTTAAGGTTTCGAAAGTAAAGAGTTTCCCTTAAAGACCGAATGAGCCCGATCGACACCGGGTCTCCACACTGAAGTGCTTCAGGGATAATTCAAGAAAAAAATATATTTTGAAGCCACATTTCCCCAGATGTGCTGAATATTTTTCTAGCGGATATTTTTATGTGATAAATATAGGTGACACACAGGTCCGACAATAACACTTTTTTTTAAAAATTAATCCGCATATTTTTTTTAGTTGTCAATAAGTAACGATTCATCTTTTAAAGATAAATCATTTTCTACGGTTCCATCTCTGATTTACATTATTAAGAAAAGTTTGTAAGAGTAATCATCACTTCTAACAATTCAATTTTTCATCCGCTTAAATATAAAGTTCACCGTAAAACTTATTTAAAATAATCTGCCATTGTTTCATGGACGAATAAAAAACAGTTAAAAAAATCTGTGACAACAAACAAAAATTATCACTTCTTTTTAATCTATAGACACAAGAAAATTAACTATGTATGTATGTTTCTTGTTAAATATAACAAATTGCTTCTCCTTTGTATACTTCATTTAATCCCTCTTCAAAGAAAAATTAACAAAATGAAATTAATATAAACATCCAGTTTCGTCCAATGCAGGCTGAAAATACAGAATTAGTCACTCTAAAAGTATTTTAATAAATTATGACATTTTGGAAAGTGAGTGTCACACACACATTAACGTTATTCTGATTCAATTTTTTTTTCTCCTATCATCGTAAATGCACCAAAATATCTAGCTAACCTTATCATATTATCTTTTTTATCTATCTAACACAAATAGCATTTATTTACACGATCCGTCGTGGTAGCGGTTGTGGATCCTCTGGCAGGGTCCGCGGACCCCCCCCCCCCCCCCCCCCCTCCTGAAAACAAATTTTAACAAGATACCTGGGAATATGTGGACGCGCATGGCATATGCTTAGGTTGCATGTAATAAGTTCCTTGATTATATTATTTGGATTGGATTCTCTCGGTTAAATTAAATCTCGGTATACTGTAACATCCGCACATCAGTTGCGAGAACCGCACAAAAATAGTTATCAGTTTTGGGGAATTCCAGATGGTTAGAGTAGAAGAAGAAGAGCTCTTTTAGAAGCTTACATTCAAAATAGAAAGGGTATAAGGCATTCGTCTTGAATGCGGAGGTTCGGGTCCGGGCATCGCCAAAATAACTACCCACCTATAAACTGCAACCAAAAAATATCCGACGAATAACATCCCGTGTAGAGGGACAGCACGTCAAATATGCTACGAAAGAAGTAAATAGAAATGACAATTTATGATACAAACTTTAAAAGAAAAAAAATCAACACTCTAAATAAATACTTTATAAATTATTAATCTTAAAGGCATGAGAAAAAGAGGCTGTTATTTTCCTCGTAAGATTTTTTTAACGTCAATTTAATTTTCCTTTCCGGGCATTGACAAAACACCTGCCCACCTATAAAAGGTATGTGCAGCCAAGTATGACCACTGAATAATAAGCCGTGTAAAGAAAGTGCACGTGAAATATACTTCAAAGTCAAAACAACGCATACGATGTAAAAGTTGCGCTATGTGCCTATTCATGGTTCGGCTCATCATTTGACTGTGGATCTATAATACGAAGGCCATGTAGCTCTAGTCCATAGATAGTTCAAGCAAACCTAATCTGGGGAATATGCGAAGCTTAGTTTAAAAATAATAATGTAAACCAACAATTTATTTTCAAAATCAGTCAAAGTATTTATTTTTTAATGAACCCGCCATCTAAATATGTTAGAGCTCTCTTTTTGTATTTTATTTCAAATCAGGTTTCATTTGGGTTTATAGACGAAGCTGCATCTTTCAACTTAAAAAATGTGCTGATAAAATGCAAGACATAGGTTGATACTAACTTTTTAGAAAATTAACTCAGATTTTTCTATGGACGTTATTTGATGAAATTCGAATTCAAATCTCAATAAATAAAAAAAATGTTTACAATATTTCACAAGCATATTTAGTTATTCCTCAGTAAGTAAATGTAAAAGAAGATTTGAATTCATCTTGAAAAATATTTTTATACTTAATATCTTTCAATCTCTTATCCCCATGTTTGACATAGCACTTGCGCTGAAGCGGTAGAGGCTTACTCCATTGATGCCTTAAACTAATCAGAGTTCCCTATCTTCCGATCCCACATGCAAATTTCATGCAACCAAGTAGCAGATTAATCTGTATGAGGGCCTGATGTTAAGATATAATACTCAGAATGCAAAATATATGAGCATAAAATGTGCATCATACAAAGGAACAGCGTAGACTGCGGTCTCTGTTGAAACTCCGTTCAGAACTCCCATTTTCCGATTAGAAGATGAAAATCTATTTTGGAACATATTTAATCAAAGTTTAGGGAACAGTCTGTGATTTGGTGGGGACCAGGGAGGGTTGGAATAAGGGACAATATCTACACGTAAAATAAGTAAAGTTCTTTCAATGTAGAAAACTGAACAAAACAACCGATTTACAATGATGAACGATGGTTTTCTGTCCACCTCTTTGGTATGCAGCCGACTTAATGTGCTTATAAATCTTGAATTCCAGCGAGTAAGAGACAAGTTAAATACCCCCAGACAGATGAACAAAAGAGGAGCATCCAAAAATAAAATTGGCGTAGACAGCTTTGTAAAGAACCATGCTTGCATGTTCAATACTTTAGCCCAATCGATTAGTACAACTTCCTCTTTTTAACTACCATTATTCACATTTTATAATAATGTAAATAACTTTTTATTGGAAAAAAAATATAATTGATCACTTAAACTTACAAAATAAAATTACATATAATTTTCTTTCTTTAAAAAATTCTGGTTAGTCATTAAATTAACAAATAAAAATCATAATCCAACTTCAAGTAAAGATCGAAGTCTGTCTTATTTTTTGGCTTTCTTTTCTTTTTTTGTTTAAAAAAAAAAGAGAAATAGGAATGGACAATGTGCGTCTGACGGCACACCCCTTCCAATATCGGTCCTATCCGTCATATCATAATTTTTCTTTTCGAATCTGTGTAAAGTCGCCTGTTCCAACTTAGTTTTAACTAATATCGCAAATTGTTTAAAACCAAACTTCGAGCACTCCAGTTCGTAGAAGTAGAAAGTTTAATCGTTGCTTACCTAAGTTTTTTTTGTTGTTGTTATTGTTAAAAAAACAAATTACCGTTGTTTAACGTTCATTTCCATATGTGACGGAATGACATATTGGATTGTTGATTTAAAGTAAAACTAATACCATGAAGCTATTTTTAAAGAAAAATTGGTTTTTCAGCTTATATATTACTGTTAATGATTAAAAGGTGATAAAAAAAAGGTTGATTTTTTAAAAGTATTTAATTATTTCATTTTTGACTAACTTCTTTCTGTGTGACGAAATGACATTAGTGCAACCACGACTGCATCCTGATACTTAAAAATGAAAACTTCTGGGAATTAACAATACATAGAATTGATTTTTAACTAAAATATGATACACAAGCTATGTAAAATTTTATTAAAGCAACCTCCCTGTAACATGGTTCAAGTTATTATCTGTCACTTGACGTGACGGAATGACTAAAAGTTTCATTAACATATATTTATTAAAAGTGTGGAAAGTAATAAATTATTTTTATTAGTATCTAGAATACTCATATGGTATTAAATATTACATTATTTACATTTATTCACATGTGAAAGATTTTTCAAACACGTATCGAGGACGATTTCCAACTAGTTGAAATGCTGGCTGAATTTGCAGAGCCAACAAATCTTTTTTCTCCGCTAAGCGTCGATCTTCTTTTTAGGTTAATGCAAATACATTTCTTTATCGCCTTGCTTTCTTAAACCATAATTTAAAAACTTTCAATATATTTTAAACAGCCTTTAATTTGTATATAAAAAAATACATTTTTATTTTTCGAAGTTGACAATTTTATGGAATTGACCTCCATTTTTTTTCTATAGTCGTTTTAATTTGTTGTATTCCTGTACTAAATAAAGGTATGGGAGTGGTTTGATTTCATAAAAAGATTTTATGATAAAAAATATGTGTATTTATTAACTCAAGTATTAATTAATCACTCCAATATATTACTCAGTATAAATAATTTAACGGAAGAAAATAACACGGAACATGTGTGTTCAAATTTATCTTGACACCGAAAATTTAATTATCTCTTCAACCCTAGTTAATGCACGCAAAATAATATTAAAATTTTTACCACCAACAAAATTACTAAAATTATGAAAGAAATATTAACAAAAAATACCGAGGTATCGTGTAAAACTTAAATATATATTAGGTTTTGAAAAGAAAAAAAACTTTCATCTTCACCATTGGCATATAGATGAATACTTTAAGTTTAGCCTTTACAAAGGTAGGCCGCCATTGTGATTTTCGAATGAATATAACAGGAATTAATACATTATACGGTACAAAAATTAAATATAAAATGAACGTGTTAGATTTTGATGCGTGATGTCTTCATCACTTTTATCATCATAATCCCAAACCCCTTCATCATAATCCCAAAAGGCTCGCGGCGCTCGTACAATTACTCAATTTGTATTTTGATGCCAACTTAAATATACCAAGGTAATTGTCAAGTGTTTTGACGAACCCAAAATCCATGCATTGTTATGATACTACTTTTAAGCATGGGATATAATATTTTCTTAGGGAAGAGTATGCTTTTGGCTTCCGTTCCCCGGGTTAAGATCAACGTTATGGCCTGTTAGCTGCCCAAAAGCAGCAGATTTACACCACGCACAGGGCTGATCAAGGTGGCCGTATACGTTGGAAATGGTATTTTAAAAAATGATTACGTTTGTTACTTGTTTATGTTATAATTTTTTTTTAAACGGTCATCAAAACTGCCAAAAACTGCAATTTTTTCCCGTAAGAGATTAGTTTAATTTTTTTTGTATGTTAAGGCTTTTCATTTCAACGCACATCATGATTATATAACGTTTTGTAAAAACAGAACAATTCTTTTTGTGAAAAATCATACTGTTCAATTATTTTGGAAAAAGTATGGGACCTTTGTTTTTGATATTGCTGCTAGGAGATGCCATGTTCTACCATACCCTATCCTTGCCCGTCATTGCGTTATATTTGATAACCTTTTTCAGCGAGGTTTGATTAATACAATCTTCTCTCATCCAGTTGAGCTAAAATATACATATTGCGTTTAAAATATTTACAATTTATGTTCTCTTATTATCCATCTTATTAACGGAAGAGGAAAAAATACAATTTGTATTCTGCAGCTATCAACCTTAAAACTTCCTAAGTTCTAAAGCCAAGTAACATGTCGCTGTTGCATTGGGTGCCAGCTCAAGTGTCGGCATCGTCATTTGACTGTTTCGCAAAAATTACCAGACCTGTCAAAAAAAGCCCTGTCCAGTTTTGATAATTTTTAATATTTGGTTTATTGCTTTTTCTTTAAATATTCTTCTAAAATTAACAACAGCAAAAAGCGAATGAAGGGAATGTAATGGATCATTTATTTAAAATTAAAATATATACTTGAAATATAACCAGAAATTAATATCTAAGCTTTTCAAAACAATTCCACATCGGATATAATACAAAGAAAATATTAAAGGAAACAAGCAGAAAAACCAAGCGGCAATTGTTAAAAAAAGTCGTCGTCTTTACAACATATTTCAATTATCAAACATTCGTATCTTTGCATACTACAATTTTAATTGTAGCCACCGCTCTTTTATTTCAAAATTTTAACATATACAAAATAAACTTGCCATCTCTTTGTTTAATATAGTCTCATCACTATTAATAAGAGGCATTTCAGTGTAATTCCTTGGAAATAAAATAGCAGTCGGAAGAATTTAATATTTAAAACAAGTCTTAGAGATAATAGTGCTTTGCGAATTCAGAACTAATGCTTATATTATGATTTTGCACTCTTTTCTAATACAACTACTTATAGGTGTATTGTGGGGAGAATAAGAGTAAAAGAGTCTTTAAAACAACTAATTGCATTATAGGAAAGTAGAAAATCGTTGCAATATGTTGATCAAAAGTAGAGAAACAATGATGTTATCGATATGATGTAATACATAAATATTCGAAAAATCGACTATGCAAAAGGGTAGTCGCCATAGAAGTTTTATATTAGGTTTATGAAAACCAAAATACCTTCGTGAACAAGCCAATGAAAGCGTATCAAATATCTATTATTGAGTAATAATTAAAAAAATTTGGTTACGTTTCATACCCCTAGTGATTTCAACATCTTATATAATTCATCAAAACAAGCTCTGTAGTTCTTTTTGAAATAATTTGGGATTTCATTAAAAAAATCAATCGCCTTTTAAGAAGAATTAAGAAATTCATAAAAACCGAATTCAAATATTACTAATTTGTAAACTAAATTGATGTGTGCGGTTGCTATTTAAGGAATTGAAACACTGTAAGATTTAAAACTAAAGAACATTAATGTATGTATATTTTTCAGCAGATTCATATTTAACCGAATTTTTATTTCGTACATTTAAATACGTTTGATGATACGTAATCTTTTCCGCATACTATAAAATGAATTAATTACGTTTAGAATAAATTATGAGACATATACACTTTGTTACTGTATCTTCCAAAGTTCATAACTCACCCAGTTTCACTTTACAACAGAAATAAACTTCATATAGAGCTGCAGAAATTCAATTTAAGAACCTAAAAACTTACATTTCGTATCAATGTGGCCCGAAGTTGTTGTTTTTAATACATTCTCATCGAATAAGTAGATACCTAGATGTTGTTCCGTTACACTAATATTCACTCGAAGATGGTATTTCTTATTTCGATAATCTAGAGCATTCATCAACTGCCTATGAGTACCACAGCCCCAGCTGTTTTGATTGTTCACTTAATTCTTAAATATTCTGCAAAACGATTATGGTATTTTGAAAATATTTGTGATTGCCTACTAATATGAAACGAGCGTAATTTTTTTAAACTGTACACATTACTTGGCATAATGATTGAATTATTATACATTTACCATTTCCAGCTGTCTATTTCTAGCCTCCTATAGGAGCTTTAACACAACCAATTACGCCTCGTAATTTGGAACCCTAAATTACTTCGACAATTAGAGGCGACAGCATCCTTCAAGTCAACAAAAACATTTTAACATGATGACAAACATTATAATGATGATTTTATAGTCAAAGAGTTAATCACTGAAACAAATCTGATCACTGAATTTTTTGAAGCAAATTTAATTTTCCTTTCCAGGCATTCACAAAATAACTTCCGCCCTATAATTGGTGTCCACCGAATAATAACCCGTATATAGGTAGTACACGTGAATATGCTTCAGAGTCAAAACAACGCATACGATGCAAAAGTTGTGTTGGGTGCCTACTCAAGTGTCGTCTTGTCACTTAACTCTGAATCTAAAATACGAAGACTATGTAGCTGTAGTCCATAGATAATTCAAAGATACCTAACCTGGAGAACATGCAAAGCTAAGTTTAAAAAATGATAATGTAAACCAACAATTTATTTTCAAAATCAAATTCAGTCAATTCAAATCTCAATCAATAACCTTGATATAGGTAGTTAACATTTATATTCCGACTTGTGTGTTTCATCAGAGACCCGCTTATAAGCCATTGTCAAATAAGACAGACACCGAAAGAGTTTTACTGTCATAAAGAAAGGGAGCACACCCAGGGTAAAGGCGGGAATCGAACCCGCACCCGTTACAGCGCGCAGACTGCTGGCCTGCGATGCTAACTACTCTGCCATCCGGGCCCCAATTCACCTTGGAAAATATTTTTGTACTTATCTTTCAATCCCTTACCCCCATGTTTGTCATAACACTTGCGCTGAAGCGGCAGAGGCTTTTACTCTATTGATGCCTTAAACTAATCAGAGACCCCATCTTCCAATCCCACATGCAAATTTCATGCAACCAAGTAGCAGATTGGTCTGTATGAAGGCCTGATATTGAGTTATAATACTCAGAATGAAAAATGAGCATAAAAGGTGCATCGTACAAAGGGACGGCGTAGACTGAGGTCTCCGTTCATAACTCCCATTTACCTATTAGAAGATGAAGGTATATTTCGGAACATATTTAATCAGTTTTGGGAACAGTCTGTGATTTTGTAGGGACCAGGGAGGGTTAGAATGAGGGAAAATACCTGCACCTAAAATAAGTGAAGCGCTTCGAATGTAGAAAACTGTACGAAAACAGATGATTTGCATGAATGTAGAAAACTGCACCAAAACTGCCGATTTACAATGCTGTACGATGACTTTTTGTCCGTCGCTTTAGTATGCAGCCGACTTAAAGTGCTTATAAATACGCCCTTGATAGATTGAATTCCAGCGAGTAAGGGTCAAAGGGAAAACCGCCCAGACATACGAGCAAAAGAGGAGCATCCAAAATAAAGTTGGCATAGTAAGATTTTTAAAATTTCTTGCTTGCATGTTATCAATACTTCAACCTAGTCGAATAGTAAAAATTCCTCTTTTTAATCACCATTATTCACATTTTAAAATAATGTAAATAACTTTTTGTTAGACTGGTTGATGAAAACGCATTTTAATTTACAAAATAAAATTGTTTATAATTTTCTTTCTTTAAAGAATTCTGGTAGTCATTGAATTAACAAATAAAAATCATAAGCAAAATACAAGTAAAGATCGAAGTCTGTCTCATTTTTGGCTTACATTTTTTTTAAATTCGATTCAAAAAGGGAAATAGGCGCATTGACTATGCCGACGGTACTCCCCTTCCGATGTAGGTCCTTAATTTTTTTTTCGAATCTGTGTAAAGTCTTTCAACCAAACTTCGAGCCCTTCAGTTTGTAGAAGTAGAAAGTTTACTCTTAGCTTACGTAAGTTTTTATTATTTTCTTTCGTTATTTTTTAAAAAGCAAAACAAATTAAAGTAGTTTAACGAGCTATTTCATACGTGGCGGAATAACATTTTGCATTGTTGAATTGAAGTAAAACTATTATAATGGAGCTATTTCTAAGGAAAAATTGGTTCTTTAGTTTATATAATACTTGGGTTAAAAGATGATAAAAAAAGTTGAATTTTTTAAAAAGTATTTTATTATTTCATATTTGACTAACTTTTTTCTGTGTGACGAAATGACATTAGTGCAACCCTGCACCACTGCATCCCGTTACTTAAAAATGGAAACTTCTGTGAATTAACAATACATTGAGTATTTAAACTAATGCATATCTTAAATATGACAGCTAAGTTACGTAAAATTTTATTAAAGGAACCTACCAGTAACATGGTTTAGGTTATTAACTGTCATTTCACAAGACGGAATGAATAAAAGTTTCATAAACATATATTTAATTAAAAGTATGTAAAGTAATGAATGTATTATTTTTTATTATCTAGAATACTCATATGATATTAAGTATTACACAGTTTACATTTATTCACATGTGGATATCGCCCTCGATACGTGTTTGAAAAACCTTTCACATTTATTCACATGTGAAAGGTTTTCAAACACGTATCGAGGACGATTTCCTAGTTGGAATGCTGGCTGAATTTGCAGAGCCAACATATCTTTTTTGTCCGCTCGGCATCTATCTTCGTTTTAGGTAAATGCGAATACATGTCCCTTATAGCCCTGCTTGCTAAAACCATAATGTGAAAACTTTGAATATATATTTTAAACTAAATTGGGGGATCCTGCTGAACGGTGCAAATTATTACCCCGAGCGTTAAAATAAAAACAGTTACTCTGTAAAACCAAAATATTGGTACGCAAGAAAACCTTTTCATATCCTTATTAGATATCAAATTATACATTTATTTTATCATAAAAGTATGGAATTTAAAAGTTGGCCGCCGTTAGTGTTAAAAAGAACAGAGTAGCAAAAAAACTATGTATTTTAACATGAATCATAATGAGAAATAAAGGTATTATAATAGAATTTAAAGTCTGATATCGTCATAAACTTCTCATACAGAAAACATTAGGGGGTTTTTTTTGTCTTTAAATAACAATGCGACTCATGTTCAAATTTATTTCAATCATTTTTTTTTGCTTTATATGCGAATATAATATTAAATATTTTGATTATTTTATTTGCGTTTTATTTGAAATGTTACGAAGTTAAGGGAATTGCATTTTAAAATATCTTTATACAGTTCCAATGGGGAAACCTTGGTCTGTGTTAAAGTACACGCCATGTTCTCACGAAAATTTACCAAAAAACACCATTTAAATCACAATTTTTTTTTTGCCGCTAAAATAATTAATAAGTTTAATTTTAAATATTTAAATTAATTATAATTTTTAAAAAATATTTAGATACGTACTGAAGTTAGTGCTGCCTTGTTAAGTTTGTGAAGAATTTCTAATATTTGTTTTAATTTCAACCTTTATAACTTATTAAAATGGTTAAACTTAACACATTAACTATTTTAACTTAAAAAGAACTCTTCCGTATGTTTTTGAAAATTTTCGTGAGAGCATAGCGTATACTTTATTTAAAAACAGGGTCCAAAGTTTTTCCATAGAAATTGTACAGAGATCTGTTGCCATACAAGAACCTAAATGGGCGCTTCAAATTAAGAAATTAAGCTTTTAGCATTCACGGACACGCATGCAACAGAAAATTCAAAATGCGAGATGTTTTGGTTGTTGGTACACATTCTGACAATTTAGAATTTCATTCCATTTTTTAAAAAAAAAATGGCAGGAATTAAGAAGTATACGATACGTACGTATAATTCTAACAATTTTATATCATTAATTTCACAACTTTCTTAAATTATAAATATTTCGTAAATAATTCATAACTTTATAACAACATTTAGTATTTTAATTATTCGAACACACAACTACACCAAGTATCCATTAGATACGTTTTGATTAAAACCCCACCCCGATATTAAACAATAGCGGATACTCATTTCATGCATCCAGGGAATACAACACATATTCCTTCAAAATTATTGAAGAACATCTTTGCTCTCTTGGGAACCATTTTTATTGAAATCGGTTGCCAATTCGAGGTTCAAAGCGTTCTAACATTTTGTAATGATGGGTTAACCTTCTAAGCCCTACTGGTACAACATATGTACCAGCAAGGGACATTCCTTTGACAACGGACCTGGTACAACGTATGTACCACTCGCTGCGACCCCCTTTTTCGCCAAGCTAGTTGTCAATTTTGACGATTTGTAGTAACGCCTTCGTGAATTCATGACAATACCGTCTTTGTGAAAGGTGAGTGTGTCCTGTTCTGGACAAGCCTTGGCGTTGAGTTCTATAAAATTTTGAAGAACTGTTGCCAACCTGTCGCCAATGCTAAGTTGTTAGTATAAATTGTAAGTGGGTAATGACTGGTTTGAGCTTATTTAAAAAATTATTTAAACTGATCATTTTAAAATAATATTTTAAAAATATATATTATAACATAACACACTAACAAAACCTTTCACAATTTGAAACAGTTTCCTTTTAGTTAGCATTATGTATGATGATCTTGAATTTTAAAACAAGTTTTAAAACATAGTTTCATTCGAGCAAATCATCTATTGGATGAATTTTTATATGTGATGGAAACTCAAGCAATTGTCTAACACTTAGTTTTAATTAACTATGGTAAGGAAATTAAAAATAAAAATGAATATTTTTTGATAAATCTCTATTAGATAATTACTTGATTATTAATTACATTAGATTATTGATTGATTGTTATTTTATGTATTAAATGTAAAAATGATGTGTTTCAATTAGTATTTAATAGTCTATCGGAGTTTCTAAGGGACACGCGATGTTAAAATTTTGATTGAAAGAAAAAAAACCTTTTCAATGCTAATCCTGCCCCATTTCATAACATTGAATGTATTTTTATTATTTGAATTAAATTATAATATATTTTTTAAGGTTTAAATGATAATTTCTTGTTAAGCAACAAGTATGCCGATTCTGAAGAAAATGCTAGATGCAACCAAAATACTTTGAAAATTAAAAATTGTGTAGTGTTCTATTTCATTGTTATAGAATTATTGAAAATAAGCCAGCTGAACTAAAAGAGAACCTCCTCTTGTAAATATTCCTTTATTCATTTCGGTCAAATATCAATCTAAAACTATACAACTGTAGTTTATGTTTGCAACTTTGAATTTCGAGTGTTTGGGGAAAGAGGGGATGACAAAGAAGGTATGGTCAATAGGGTTTATTCTGAAGCTCAATGCTCAAGCTAGGGGGAAGGAACCTCTTTTTGTTATAGGTGACAGGTTTTGTTATAGGTGACAATTCGAGGTTCAAAGCGTTCTAACATTCTGTAATGATGGGTTCATTATCCTGTTTCGAATGACTACTCAGAGTAAAGGATGTAGCACTAGCTCAGAATTTACACAAGGTGGTAGTAATTAGGTAAGAAAAGTTCGTTGGAAATACTAGAGAGTAATCAATCACCAGGTCTTATGCCGATGCAAACTCTTCGATATAATTTGAAAACTGTACAGAGTTACTGCGGATTCAAATCCTGACCGTGGCGTGTCACCAATATCTCTAGTGTAGTTAAGATTCGACGTTAACTTAAAAAAAAAAAAAAAAAAAAAAAAAAAAACATACATGCATGATGCATGTCAAAATACGGTATGAAGATTGAGTCTATTTCTAAATATAAAGGGTGGTCATTAATAAAACAACCCAACTCTGTGACTTCTATACAAAGAACTACTCAGAGTAAGACTCAAAATTTGGTAAACAAAATATTCAAGGGGAGGGGAAACGGATTATGCAGAAAAATAGTATATGCAATAAAATGCATACTTTCTGATGTACAGCGACCTCTATCGGAGTTTTATGTTTTCCAAATTTTCTGTCTTTAATCGCAGTAGTTCGCTGGAAAGAGAGCTCGGAGTAGGGATGTTGCATTACCATTCACCCTGTATATAAAAGTCATAAACTTAAAACTATTGTATTCATCTCTTGGATCAATATTATATTAAATAAAAGATTATATCACGGTTTTGCATCCAAAAGTCACAAACGCAATTAACGATTTATAAAATTGAATGAACTTTTACATCAATCTTTTATTTAAAAATGGTATATATCTAGAATGTGTGTGTTGAATTTCATAATAATCAAGATTTTATATTTAGTAATTTTCAATATTTTGTTGTACGACCATATACATCTGTGTATGATTATGACTTTTTGATTTACTATTTATTGATTATTTTATTTATTGAAAATAAATTATTTTTCAAATGTTTATGCTCGTAGACATTAAATACATGCATACAAGTGTTGGCGTAAACCCTTTTTTTTAGTTGAAAAACACCGTTTAAAATAAATCAATCATATATATTAAAATAAAAAAAAAATTGCCCAAAAAGCATTGTTCATTATATTTGAAATCACTATGCCAAATTTGGAAAAGATTAAAGTAATAGTAAACATTTTAGAATTTTGGGTACTCGCCTACCTTAATTCATGAAAAACATGCTATTTTACTTTGAAAAATATGCTAACAAGTTCCTTTAAAAAAGTCTACGTTAAGTCTACGTTCCAATTTTTTAGAGCTTTGAGGACCGTCACAATCGTATCGTTATTCGAATCAATAATGCCATCTTGTGCTTGTAATACTTACGATCAACTCTTAAATACAAACACTGCTTAAAGTTAGTCCAACTTGTTAAACAATGTTATTAAATTCCCTTTGATTCTGAAAGTACCACCATTTTTTTATAATTAAATTTTATAACAAAAAATTATATCGGTTTTTTCAATGCTAAATGAAACAGAGTTTTAATTATATAAAACTATATACATTTATAAAATGTAAATAGTGGTAATATTACATAAGAATTTCATTGCGCATATTAATTCAGTTTACGGTGCGTAGGAGTCATGAAACATTTATATGTTGTTATGATCAGGCCCAGCCAACGCCTCATCCCTTTTTTTTAAAGAAAAAATATTGTTATTTCTTTTTAAAAAAAAACTATTTTAGAAGTTGCATTTTCTCTGATTCGATGATGTTCTCTCTGTTTTTATACTTCTTTTCTTCGTTATCTTTCTTTCTCTTCGAATGCTGTGAATTTCACGATTATATGTGGAGTCCGTCAATGAGAGGTTTTTTTTTTTTTTTTTGGTACCCAAGTGAGAGAGTGCCCCAATTTGAAATAGGGGTTTTGGCGATGTATCAAATTCTTATTCTAGTGAATAAATCACTTTTTTATTAAATTTTCAATCTACCTTTTTAATTATAAAGGTTTCGAAATAAGCAAAATTTTTTTTTTAGTTTTGAAATTCCACAGTATTTTTCAAAATAATTTCTTTTGAGTAAAAACTTGTATTCAGTGCAATGAATATATAATTCATTTGTGACGCATTGTGCTTATTTAAGAACTTTGGGGTGTCCACTAATAACGTGATGCGATTTTGACAGATTTAACCATCCCCTATATTGATATTACGTGATATTTGCCAATCCTCCCCCCCCCCCCACTCCATAACCCCCGTGATATTTTTCAAGATTCGTACGTTTTATTTGATCTTTTTTAAAAGGAAGTTTTACTTAGTTTTTTCAATTGCACCAGCATCTTGAAATATGTTTCGGAATGTCACGATAGAGAGAGAGAGAGAGAGAGAGAGAGAGGGAGAGAGAGAGAGAGAGATATCGTCATGTAAGGTATTCCACGATTTTGGCCGGAAACATACTTTTATTTAATTTAACTATATTCTCTCGCTATCTTACGCTGACCCTAATTTTTGTGCGGAACACACACAAAAAAAAATATCGTGTTATTTTACGAAAATCCTCTTCCGTGATATTTGGTGATATTCGGCTCGGCTATACTTGAACGGACCCATACGGCCATACTTATACACTGTTATAACTAAAGTTGTCAAATTGGGGCTTTTTTTTCACCCCCGGATGAAACTGCTGTCTGATTTGGCATTTCCAGGCTTTGAATCGCCTTGGGTCGATGAATCTTGGGATTGTGAATCACCTAGGGGTGCCATTCTGGAACACCTCTGAAACGTATAATTTTATTCCTCAAAAAGAAATAATTAAAAATCAAAATATGACTATTTGCGCAGCTCTGGGCTGTATAACGAGATATGAATTTGCACAAGTTAGTAGTAATTTCCTTCACAAATGTTTGAAATGTGTAATTAATACAAATGTTAAGAGTATATTTGCTTTATGTTTAAATTAATAATATATATGGAAGGCAGCACCACATAAAATTTCAACTGGGTTTGGCTTAATCATAGCATCCGATCTTAATGATGGCATCACTTCCAAAAAAATTATCTGTACGAGACGATGTGTTGTCTTGGAGTTCTTACAAATTAATTTCAGATGATTTGACTTATTTTTAAATAGAGTGTTTACTTAATTTCCGACACAAATGAGAAAAATGCGTTGTAAATAGTGGAAATATTAGAGAGTCGGAAACCGTCAAATCGTTTCGTAAACCTAAGCAATATCTTCCATAAAATAAGGCCTAATACTTCGCTGAAGGCCTGTCCGTGGCCGAGTGGTTAAAGGCATCCGCCTCAGGATTCAGCCTTCTCAGGAGTGCGGGGTCTCGAATCCCATCAACTGCCAGTCACCCTATAAATCGGATTTCTGTATTGCGAAAGAGTAGAAAATCCAACTCGCGACGGGTGGGCCCGAGTACACTGGGACAGACGTGCTCGTTAAATCTAAGAAGTTCAAAGTCCCGACGGCATCAGCGTACGATGTCGCTCGAAGCTCCGTTGGGTGCCCGCTCAGGTGCCGACCTCGTCACTTGACCAGGGTTCTAAATTACGAGGCGTTATTGGCTGTGTTAAAGCTCCTTAAGGAGGCTAGAAATAGGCAGCCGGAAGCGATTACATCAAGACTTCGCTGAAAGCGTTTTTTTTCATTACTACAAAGGCTTACCTAGTTAACCAGGTTTTGTATTGTTCTTTGTCAGGCAGCATCTTCATGGTTCTTCTTAACTAAGTCTGTTTTTAGAAGACAAGAGGAAACAGCAACTTGGGGAGGAGGATTGCCACCTCGCGCAGCTCTTCGCATCTTTTTAAGTAAACAATTAAGAGTTAAAGGTTCTTAAAATTAGTTTTAAAATATA
The DNA here is from genome assembly GCA_023701765.1 of Hylyphantes graminicola. Lineage (NCBI taxonomy): Eukaryota > Metazoa > Arthropoda > Arachnida > Araneae > Linyphiidae > Hylyphantes > Hylyphantes graminicola. Next base: position 40,792,003 of record CM043112.1, read on the forward strand.
CTGCCTGCAATTTATTTACGTTACTTTTCAATAGCATTTTTATGAAATTAAAAAATTAAAAATTGAAATTAGAAGTCATTTGTACTTATTTTTACAGCACTTATTTTCAGGGGATAGTTTTGAAATAAGTCAAGCTGTCGCATCAAAATCACGTGTCTTAGGCATAATATTGTTCCGTTTATTAACTTAATAATTCTCAGTATATATTTATGTGAAGCATTCAGTAACAATTCGATTATAAGCAACCATTTTGGCTTGGTTTGGTAGGTAGGCATATATTTTCAGACTTGTGTGCTTGCTCAGAGAGCCGCTTATAAACCTTCGTCAAGTAAGACAGTCACAACACACACACTCACATGTACACATATACGTGACAGATGCTACCATTTGGGGTTTAGATGAGAGAAGTTGTTTACGAATAAATGTTTACCCATAACAGGACAAAGTACAAAAACATACTTTCAATAAAGGCGATAAATGAAAAATGTGTTATTTAGCAAATGCAATAGTTCTATATTCCTATTTTTTAGTACTTTGGGCCTTGTCACAGTCGTATCGGTATACGAATCCTTATTTTGATCTTAGTACATTAAAAATAAATATGTTTGTAATACTTGTGATGAATACTCTTAGATTGGTCATCCTGGCATCCTGACCAAGACTGCCTCCGAGGATATCCATAATCGTAACAGCACACTTACATCCTCGGAAATCGTCAAAATCAAAAAGCTAGAGTTTAATACGCTTTGACGAATTCCACCTAGCCACTCTTGGTATTTTGGGAGAAGTCCAAGATGGTGCCACCAATTCAATATCCCGAGGAAACGTCAGACAGCTCATTATCGCTTTTTAAGTGGCCACACCAAATCCCTTGTTTTCCAACAGGGATAGAAAAAATTCCTGGAGTGCTACAGGTGCAGCGGCGAACAGGCATCCCCTGAACATATCCTCAATTGCCTGCAGTTCTCGACTTCTGACATCCTGAGCGACCCGCTTTTATTCATGGACTTTTTTGGGTTTCATGGAGGTGATGTTATTCCGCTACACACCTGAGATTAGAAGCAACAACAGATACAAAGTCTTCGTAAAGTTAGTCTAACTTAATAAAAGATGATGATAAGTTCCATTTGCTTCAGACACTACCACCATTTTTATATAATTAAATTTTATATATAAAATAAAGTCGTTCTAATCGAAAAATTCTATAATGAAATTCCAAAAATTTAAAACTATATACATTTGTTAAATGTAAATAGTGGTAATATAACATAAGAATTCTATTTCAAATATCAATTCAGCCTTATGGTGCTCAAGAAAAACTAAACATTCCAAACTTTATATACATTCTGATTAGATTACGAGTAAAGCAACAAAAATTAAATCAATTCGTTCAGTATTTCAAAAAAAAAAAAAAAAGGAAATTGTGTTGTTGTTTCTAATGCCATTCGGTAACCGAGCCTGGAGTAGACATAACTGCTCGCTTTTTGGTGAATTGTCGCGGCTTCCGTTTCTTTATTGAGCACTACAAAGGGATTAAGTCCGACTTATGCTTGTCAGCATGACACGTCCGTTATATAGGAAGGTCCCTTTCTCTGATCCATTCTCACTCACTAATCGTAAATTTGATCCGGATCAAAGGGCGATACCTGATCTAGTACCCAGAAGTAATAATTTGCATGGGAATATGGAGGACTTTGTGTCCACGACCTATTTAACGTGCCCCAACCACCATTAACGACACGGCGATATTTAGTTGAATACAAGCGCCGACCCAGCAACCTTCAGAATTGCGAGCACCGCCGAAGACAGGACCCACAAACGTTCCGTTGTGAGCACGACGCTTCACACGACTGAGCTACCGCGGCTCAAAAATTGTAATTTGTTTTAATAAACAAAATTTTTGCCGTTTGACCGTCTTCTTTTCAAGTTCACCAATGTGTCGTTCGTTGCCATGTTTGAGAAATGTGGTAGTTCGTATTAGAAAAACAAAAAATCAGGCGTTCATTTTTCACGTAAAGTTTCTTGGTTTCATTTAATTAGGTTTCGGCATCAGATCTTGAATATTGTGAGTTATGAGTACTAGAAAAAGCAGATCCGTTAGACACAAAAACATTTTCTTTTTATTATCATTCTAATTTCTAACGCAACCGTTCACCAAGCAACCAAAATAGCTTGCCAGAGTAAGAAAAACAAGTATAATGCGCTTGACAATTAATACAATTAATTATACATATAAAAGATCGCCACGATGACGTCAGTCCATTTGACTTGGGCGCGTGACACCCACCATACCATACATGTGTTGTGAATGTAGGGAATCATATATTTAAAATTGTAAAATCTATTTGAAAATCAACCAGAAGTTAATATCTAAGCTTTAAAAAAAAAATTGGATTCGGATAAAATACGATGAAAATATTAAAGGAAGCAAGCAGAAAAACCAAAGGGATTATGGTATTATATCTGCTAACTGGACAACGTAAAAAATGTCGCCATTTGCGTTAAATAACAAACCATCACAATCCCTTTCTTGCCAAGATTAAAAAAAAATAAATAATAATAAGTAAATAATATTGATTACCACAACTGTTATATATTTTTATTAATAAAAAAAATTGTATAGCATTCAAAGCCTACTATTATTGCTACCTCTCACAGGTATTTCAGCGCCATGGGGGCTTCTGAACATGATACTATTGTTAACATCAATGACTACGACCAGTTTGTGGAACGGAAGTTTAAATGCACTAGAACCATTCACCATGACCCAACAAGGTAACGTAAGGCCCTTACACAAGACCCCCCATTCACACTAGCGCTTGCCAGGTCCTTGGACCCCCCCCCCCCATCACATTTAGACTGGCCTTTAGGCCCCTTTTTGGGATGTCTTCGATGTGTAGGAAGGACGCTTCGAGTCGGTACTACAAAATGTTATTTCGATCTCCGAGCATACAAAGCTTAGACGGTGAGAGACTACATTAAACTATTTGCATTGTTTAGATGTGAATATACACTCAAAAAAAAGTTTGGTAATCTGTACTAAATTTTGGTAAAAGCAACTAAGATTTTTGGTGCAATAGGGGACAAATAAAGATTTGGTAAATGCTACCATTAAGATTTAGTAAACGGCATTTGGTAAATTCTACCAAATATTTTGGTATCGGACACAGATGACGATTTGGTACATGTAACAAAAGTATTTTGTAAATTTTACCAAATAAGGCACTGTTGCGTTTACTAGCAATTTGGTAACTGAAACTCATTGATTTGGTAGGTGTAACTCTAAAGTATTTAGTAAATCTTACCAAATATCTTGTTAAACGCATACGACGCTGTTGTGTTTACCAACGATTTGGTAGTTTATACTCATTGATTTGGTGGGTGTAACTAAAGTATTTCGTAAATTTTACCAAATATTTTGTTTAACGCAGTACGACGCCGTGTGTTTACTAACAATTTGGTAATTTATACTCATTGATTTGGTAGGCATAACTTAAGTATTTTGTGAATTTTATCACAAATTATTATATTTACCAAAAATGTAGCTGTTGTGTTTAATAAAATTTGTTAGTTTATATTCATTAATTTAGTAAATGTATTACCACATGTTAGGCTAATATGTGGTAATATATTTACTAAATTAATGAATATAAATTAACAAATTTTATAAAAAAAAACAGCTAATTTTTCTATCAATATAATAATGTGATAAAATTCACAAAATACTTTAGTTACGCTTACTAAATCAATGAGTATAAATTAGGCAAAAATTAGCTAATACTATAAATAAGTTGAAAATTTAGCTATAGACTTTCACATAATGAATTGTCCTGAATTATAATTGCTTTGCATCACATTTTGACAGAAAATTATCTAATGAACTTAAAATTGTTTTTAATGTTTGCTCAAAATTTGGTACAATTAAACATGCAAAAGTATGTTGCATTGCTATTTTAGCATTTTGTAAGTATGCAATGAAAGAAGAGATTGAACTTGAAGTTACTTTATAAAAATAAACAATAGCTGACAACATTTACATAACAATTTATTTAATCAATGCAGGCATCTGGCAAAAAAAGTATATAATATAGTCTGGATGAATTCACACATATAAACCCATAGTGGAATGCAACATATCACAACTCTAAGTATACACAATAGGCAGTGTAAAAGACCATGTTATGACAATAATTTTGACAAAATATATATAATTCCTTCGGATGATTTCCCAACGTTTAAAGGTTACTTACCAGACAAGGTATCTGAACTGAAAGTAAGCAAGTTATCTAGACAAGCAAACTGCTGCATCTAAAATTTGGTATCCTCCTACATGATCATCTGTTTAATTGTATGTTACAGATACACAAAAAACATGTTTATTACCAACCATAATTATCTGACGCAGAAGTGATAGCTCATCATTTTGACGAGAAATAACACTATATACGAGTTTTTAACCTATACCATTAAATGCAATTAGTTCAACGACAAATAGTACATCCATTTTTTAAAATCTGAATGCACATAAAAACACTAATATTGGATGTTGATATTCTCATTTCCTATAAACAATCGCTCATCAAAATATCTCATGAATACCACTCACACATTTGCAGCTGATATTTTATGACAAGTGTTTTAGTTATTTTTACAACAGTTTGAATTAGCATATATACTTTAGATGCTTAATGTTTTGAATCATATCGCACACTCCATAAATCTACTAGTGGACCATACTTAATAATTTGGGGATAATGTATCACCTGGCGATGTTTACATTAAAGATGTGTTTTAAATCGATACACATATAGTTCTTGATGCTCAACAGTAAGAATGTTTCATCATTTTACCATTTACATGCAATCCGGCAATAAACACAAAAATTTTAGATGAACTGTATTTTAAAATGCCATTTTTTTAATATTATCCCATTTAATAGCAGGAGACTTATTAGTACATGTCAAGCTATAATCAAAACAAAAGATTTTGGAATTTAACCCTTTCAGCTCCAGTGATGCCATTTGGCATCATCATGTTTCTGATCATAATTTTAAAAAATTAGGGCTGACATCTATTGGGATTAATAAAAAATATTTTGTAATAGGAAAAAGTTTGAGGAATCAAATATGATGCACTTTTTGATATTTTCCGAGTTATCTTAAAGCACAAGAACAATTCTTTTATTTAGCAAATGACACTCTCACTTACAAGTTAACCGTTGCAACTTTTTAGCGCACCACCCCGCCTCCGGCAGCAAGGAGGGTGGTATCAATGGCTGGGCACAGCCTGCACCATTTCTTCACGTGGGTGATGGGTGTGAGATGACTCATGATGGATTGGAGCATCATGTTCCCAGCTCCACTGGCGTAGACAGTAGGGCAGCCAGTCTCGAGGCATTGGAAGGTGCGGGCATCGGGAAGGAGACATGAAGAGTGCTTCCTCTTCTGGTGCAGCTGACAGAGGTGTCTTCCAAGTCCTCCTCTGGACAGCGTGCAGTTGTGGGGACGTTGTTGCGATTGCCGTTTCCCGGTGGTCTGCCCCGCCGTGGGGCCGGCAGTTGCTGGGGCGCAGCCGGTCTGTTGGAGCTGGGGGCTGGTGCTCTATGTCTTCTCCTGCCGTCTTCCTGGAACAGGTCCTAAGAGGAAGGGGCTGGGGGGGAGGCAGTTTTGAAAGCGTTGGATGGTGGACGGCCCTACGCTTGGGGACCCCTCCACTTGCCAGATCCCGAGAGATGGAGGAGGAGGACACCCAAGGCTCAGGTGGTGGGGAGGCTTGAGGAAAGGCCGGTGCTTTCAGGGGGCCGCTGCATACTCCTGCCACTTTCAAGAAGGGGTACAGAGACATGGGATCGGGCTTCGACGAGGAGTAGATTTTCGTTCGTTGCAGGACAACCCTCGGAATCCTTTTTGAGTGTGTGAACTCCACATGTAGGTTCCTTGTTTCAATATCCAGGACGGGACGAGCCTTGCATGATGGACACATTGGTCCTCGGGGAGGGTCCAGATCGCTTGGAGCTTGGACTGGAGACTTGCGAGTGGTCCAGGGTGGAATGGATTGAAGGATATCCGAGTACGCAAGCCTTGAGGAGGGAGTGCCTGTTGTGGATGAGGAAGACCCTGATGTGGTTGACTGTAGCTTTGGTCCTTGGTACAGCGTGGAGGTGGAGGGCCCGGCGGCATGCAAGGTAGGGAGCTTGGGCAGTGAGCCCTATGTCTCCGGAACTCTTTGAAGTGGAAGCCACAAGTCTGGCATATAAATGCTTTTGCCTTCGGAGGGGCTTGTGGGGTTGAAGAAATCCCAAACAGGCCCTGGCCTGTCGCTGGAAAGGCGAGTGCAGGGGGAGGACTCGGGGGCGGCTGGGATGAGGCGGGCTGGGGATGATACTTTGGGCCGGACTTGGCAATGGCAAGGGGGAGAAGAGGTCAGAGTCATTCAAGATGAGGTGAATGTCTTGAAGGTGGTCATCGCACTCAGCTGTACTTGGGAACAGGGTTTCGGAGAAAGTGCTTGTGCAGGCATCCTTTGAAGTGGTGGTGATGCTGAGTGGCCCGTTTGTAGGCATCAGGTGAGACTGGGGGAATGGTTGCCTCATCTGTTTTAACATCCTGAGGGGACACACGAGTGTGGACCAGAGGTGGAGATGGTCGGGGGACAAAAATCACCGCGGAAGAGGCCCCGAACAGCAGAAGTTGGCTTGGGGTCTTGTCCTTAGAGTAGGTTGCCTTCTTTAGGTCTTTTTTTTTTCTTCCAGTCATTCTGCAAGACCTCAAGAATATTCTAAAAAATATAAAATACATATTAAGTATCTAGAAAATTGGACATCTTGAAATGTTTAATAATAGTGGGAGGATTTCTTTTTGACTCCCTCGATAAAAGAAATCAATGAGTGTTTTAAGGGGGATTAATTAGGGTTAATGGAGGATTCGATCAGGGTTAATCCTAGTCCCTGCTCCGGGATTTTTGAGCTTGGCGACATCTCTTGGCTAGCGATTAAAAAATATAGCTTCGGAGATCCCATTATGTTCAAGATTCTGTCAAGGATGACACATGCTTGAAAAGTATCTGTTCAATGACTAAGGGTTAATAACAATCCGACAGTGCTTCTGTTGCCAAAGACTTGGCCGATTTCTAGCAAGGTTGGGAACTGGGATATACCTTTCTTTTTGAGGAAATGTAGAGAAAAATTCTATTAAATAAATAATTATGGGAAAAGGAAGATTCAACAAATAGCATAGCACCAGGGCAAATCCTATTTTGAGCTTCTTCTCGAGCATGTTTTGATTTAAAATGAAACTAAACAACGAACCCAAACAAAACTTAACAAAATGTCTTTCAAATTAAAATTGTCTGCTTCTACAAGCAAGTGTTTAGGCTTTCAATAGACCCTACAATATTGCTCTGATACTGATGATTTTTTAGCGAAAACAAAACCGTAAGCAGCATTGGGACTTTAGATGATACATAATGTGCACTCCCCTACACATTATCATCATAGGTATTATTGCTGGACATTTTTGGGTGCACTGGGCGTTTAAAGGTCGGCAGCTATTTTGACGATGCCCGGACCCTAACCTGGGACCCTCCACACGCTAAGTGAGTGCTTAACCCACTGGGCTCCCCAGCCCCTATAGATCAATTTGAAGCAATGCATATTCATAATAAGACAATTTTTATGACAAATGAACCAAAAACTAATCGAGAATTTTCAGGTTAATAAAGTAGGGAAACCGTGCGTAATCGGGCCGGATTGCTATTTGGCGTTCGGTTCGGCTAGTACGTATTCGCTACTTGGCTGCAAAACTTAAGCCGCCAAATCGAGACCTGCCCGAATACGCTAGCAGAACCTAAAGTAGTTTTCAGATCAGAAACAAATTGGTAAACTGCTGCAAATCACTAATGTAAAACATATAGTTTTCATTATATTACGAGATACCGATTAGGGTTATCGTCAATCGTAGTAGCTGGTCGGCGACATTTTGATCTAGGCGATATCTTTTGGCTAGCGACGAGGATTTTACCGTATTGTGATACAACTTAAAAAAAGGGCATTTGACAAACACTACACATACACTTTATAACAGTAACTCAAAACGGTAATTATTTGAACTTTAACGAATTTTGCAGTACAAACCCGAGTACAATTAATTGTTACTCATAAGACCATAAAAAGTGAAATTCTATACTGCCGAATGCAGTAAGTCTATTTTTTAACAACTGGCATAATGGATACAATAAAATGTTTAAAATAATAATAAATTTACCTGTGAAATTCTAAAACAG
>CM043112.1:40800782-40949642 GCA_023701765.1 Hylyphantes graminicola
TCAACTTAATTGTTTTAAAGAGGCTCTTTCTTTTTGTAACATATCATGTTGAAAAGTCACTATAAATAACGAAATCATTTTGGGCATACGTTTAGCATCCACAGAGAGACATCAGATTTCATTGTAAATAACCTCAAAATTGCTGCAAGAGCGCCTATGGATAACTCCGTATTACCACTTAACCGTATTCAGATTCTATTACCAAGAATTAGTTCAATAATTTTGAGCATATATATGTGTTCACTACCAATACCGAAGAAAAGCTGTTATTGCGCTACACTTAAAAATCAACAAATATTTTAACGCGACGAAATGTTAGTCCTGTCCAGAAACGTTGTGAAGTGTTTGGATCCTTAAGACATAATTGTTCAACTATTTTGAGAGAGAAACACGAATCAAAAGAAAATATCTCAAATAAAAAAACAGAGGTTTGACATTACAACGATGTTAAAAATGTGTAGTACATTTTGGTCATTTATCATATAGAATGGAGCAATAGCTTGCCTAAAAAAAATCTTAAATTTCATAAGGAAACATTACGACCTATCACGCTTCGAATTCACCATTACTCGAAAGGCAGACCTAAAATTGGTTATGATTCCATGTCTGTAAGGGGTTTGTTCCTTTCTGTAGTTTGATCCGATAAACTGGAAGTATCGATCTATATGCTATGGTAGAGATGAAATGTTTTTTTCTACGCACCAATAATTGTGTTTTACATATTACATGCGGTATTTTTAAAAGTTTATTATAGCCTTCTCCCGGACTATCCAATCTCGACCGTCGTTGGTGGTAGTGGTTGGGATTCGAAGGCATGGTCCTAGGGACTCCCCCCTCTTTTGTTTATACCGGTCGCTGACCATCTGAATCCTTGGAACGTTTCGGGCCCCTTCTAGGGATTGTTTCGAATGGTAGTATAGGGACGCTCCGCGTCGAGGCTACAAGATTAGTTCGATCTCCGATCTCCGATTATAGCTTCTTTTTAATTAAGAAAGTTGTGTTGTGGTAGAAACTGTAATAATTATTTTTTGTATACCTATTCAATGAAACTAGGTGATTGAAATGAAAATTAAATTTACGGTGTCGATAGGTTTTGAATAAATTTGCATTTTCTGTGTTATTTTCTCCCATTAAATTATTTCTATGTGATTTTTCGCTGAGGGAAAATGAATAGAAATATACAGAATAAAAATAAATACATTTCACCACATAAAATATTTGTTTTTACATAGATTTGACTTTACAACTGCATAAAATTAAGTTAATTCGATATATTATATTAGAATTGAAAAATAGCTACAGTTAACTCTTCCGGGACCGGCTTCGCACGGTCAAGGGGTATTAAAGAGAATGTTCAAGCTCTTTAAAAATATTCGATACCGAAGCAGTCTGACTTGTTACCATTCGGTTAGTTGTATAAAAAAATGGACTTTGTTTTTTAAGGAGTTGCTGACATTGATGCTATTTAACGCATTTTTTTCGATAAAACTCCAAATTTAGTTCTCCTAATTTTAAAGCGCCACCTGGGACCGCCCGCGTTTCCGAAAAGAGTTAAAAAGATAGAAGATTCTTTAAATGATAAGTTTTCATTGATAAAGGTTTTATGATAGATATTTATCTACATCAAAAAATGTAAAACACATTCTTATTTCGATTGCATTTTTTATGCTTTGATAATGTTATATTCCTACTACTGATACTCTTTCGAGAATCCACAATGGCGGGACAAACTTTAGTAGCTCCGTAGTTTGAGGAATAAATCTTATTTTATCTATAAAAGTATCCATCTATGTATATGCCATTGTTGGTGAATGTTTGCCAATGGAAAAGTTTTTTTTATAACGAACCAATATTTTTAGCCTTTGCATATTAACTTTGTTTTTTATTACAATATGCACAATTTTGTTGTTGCAGAAGTTTTAATAATATTTTTTGCGGTGTTTAACATAAGGGTAACGCCAGGGTAATTTTGTTACAATTATTTTCGTGTTTATTTTCTTCTATATTTTTTTAGTTGTGATCAATAGCTTAATGTAATAATTAATACTTGAGTTAACAAAGTAGACACTCATTTTATAATTCAAAATTATTTTTATAAAATCTACCACTTCTCATACCTTATTTTTACAGGAATACAACAAATTTTAAAACGACTGTATATAAATAATGGTGTTAGGTCAATTCCATTCTTCAAACTTCGGTAAAATAAAAATAAGATAGAAAAAATTGTATTTTTCTTCAAATTAAGTTCAAGGAATATATTCCAGGTTTTCAAATTTATGATTTAAGACTTGCAGAGCGATAAAGGACACATATTCACATTTCCCTAAAAAGAAGAACGATGCTGTGGTTGCACGAAATGTCATTTTGTCGCATAAGAAAGAAGTTAGTAAAAATGAAATAATGAAATAATGAATACTTTTTAAAAAATCAATTTTTTTTTATCATCTTTTAATCCTTAACAGTAATACATTAGCTGAAAAACCAATTTTTCTTCAAAAATAGGCTTCATGGTATTAGTTTTATTAAAAATCAACCAATCCAATATGTCATTGCGTTTCACATATGGAAGATGAAACGTTAAAAACAACGGTAATTTGTTTTTGCTTTTTAACAATTTTTAAAAAAAAAATAGGTAAAGCAACGATTCAACTTTTTTACTTCTACGAACTGGAGGTGGCTCGAAGTTTGGGTTTATAAACATTTTGCGATATTAGTTATAAACTCTGTCATAAATGTAACCCAAAATTTTCATTCAAAAATTATTATTTACAAAATCGTAAGATAATAGTACGACAGGACTCCAAGTTGGAATACAGGTGACTTTACTAAGATTCGAAAAGAAAAATTATGATACGACGGATAGGACCGATATCTGGAAGAAGGTGTCTGTTTGTACCGTGCAGACGCACAATCGTCCATGCCTATTTTCCCATTCTTTTTTTTTAAATAAAAAAAAGAAAAGAAAGCCAAATAATTAAGGGACAGACTTCGGATCTTTACTTGAATTTGGATTATGATTTTTATTTGTTAATTTCATGAACTACCAGAATTCTTTAAAGAAAGAAAAATTTATATTTAATTTTATTTTGTAAGTTTTAAGTGATTATATATTTGTCCCTCCAATAAAAAAGTTATTTACATTATTGTAAAATGTGAATAATGGTACGTTAAAAAGAGGAATTTCATACTAATCGATTGGGCTAAAGTATTGACACATGCAAGCATGACTCTTTACAAAGCTGTCCTACGCCAAGTTTGATTTTGGATGCTCCTCTTTTGTTCATCTGCCTGGGTGCGTATTTAATATTTCCCTCTTACTCGCTGAATTCAATCAAACAAGGACGCGTATTTATAAGGTACATTAATGTCGACAGCATATTAAAGGGAGCGGACAAAAAGTCATCGTGCAGCATCGTTAATCGGGTGCTTTCGTACAATTTTCTACATTTAAAGCGCTTCACTTATTTTACGTGTAGATATTGTCCCTTATTCTTTCCCTCCCTGGTCCAAACCAAATCACAGACTGTTCCCAAAACTTAAATATGTTCCAAAATAGATTTCCATCTTCTAATGATTAGAAGACTACCGATTAGAATCTAATAGGCAAATGGAAGTATAATGAACAGAGACCGCAGTCTACGCCGTTCCTTTGTACGATGCATCTTTTATGCACATGTTTTGCATTCTGAGTATTATACCTTAATACCAGGCCCTCATACAGATTAATCTGCTACTTGGTTGCATGAAATTCGCATGTGGGATCGTAAGATAGGAATCTCAGATTAGTTTAAGGCATCAATGGAGTAAGCCTCTACCGCTTCAGCGCAAGTGCTATGTCAAACATGGGGATAAGAGATTGAAAGATATTAAGTATAAAAATATTTTTCAAGATGAATTCAAATCTTCTTTTACATTTACTTACTGAGGAATAACTAAATATGCTTGTGAAATATTGTAAACTTTTTTTTTATTTATTGAGATTTGAATTCGAATTTCAACAAATAACGTCCATAGAAAATCTAAGATAATTTTCTAGAAAGTTTGGTATCAAAACCTATGCCTTGTATTTTGTCAGCATAATTTTTAGGTTGAAAGATGCAGCTTCGTCGCTACACCCCAACCGAAACCTGTATTAAAATATATTATATAAATCTCTGTCATATATAGATAACGGTTTCATATGTATAAAATAAACTCTTTGACTGATTTTGAAAATGAATTGTTGGTTTACATTTTCTTAAACTTAGCTTCGCATATTCCCAAGGTTAGGTTTGTTTGAACTATATATGAACTAGAGCTACATGGGGCCGTCGTATTTTAGATCCACAGTCAAATAACGAGCCGAACCTTGAACCTTGAGCAAACTTTTACATCGTATGCGTCGTTTTGACTTTGAAGCATATTTCACGTGTCTTCCTCTACTCCGTTTATTATTCGGCGGACATTTTTGGCTACACACCCGTTTACAGGTGGGCAGGTGTTTTGTCAACACCCGGAAATTAAAATTAAATTACTTCAAAAAATTTCTTACGAGGAAAATAACAGCTTCTTTTTCATGAATTAGTAATTTCTAATGTATTTATTTAGAGTGATGATTTTTTTCTTTTAAAGTTTGTAACAGAAATTGCCATTTCTATATACTTCTTTTGGAGCATATTTGACGTGCTGTCCCTCTACACGGGGTGTTATTCGTCGGATATTTTTTGGGTGCAGTTTACAGGTGGGTAGTTATTTTGGAGATGCCCGGACCCGAACCTCCGCTTGCAAGACGAATGCCTTAACCAACTGGTATTCCCAAAAACTGAGAACTATTATTTTGCGGTTCTCGCAACTGATTTGTGGATGTTACATTATACCGAGATTTAATTTCACCGAGATAACCCAGTCCAAATAGTAGAGTCATGGAATTTATTACATGCTACATAAGCATATGACATGCGCTTGTGTGGCAACATATTCCCAGGAATCTTGTTAAAAAAATTTTATACACACAAACAGAAGAAATTCTGAATAGTTACCTCCAAAATGTTTGATACGATTCGTTTCTTCGTTTTGTTAAGTATTTTTAATTTTAAAAGTGGAATTCGATAGGTCCCTCATTTTCTTTAATAAAAAAAATTATATAACAATAGTAGTAATCATTTGTTTTAGAATTTGGGCATTAAAGAATTGGGATAGTTTCTTATTCAACGCAAATAGCCACATTTTTTATGTTGTCCAGTTAGCATATACCATAATACCATAATCCGTTATATTTTTCTGCTTTTCCTTTTATATTTCCTTTGTATTTTATCCGATGCTAAATTTTTTAAATGCTTATGTATTAATTTCTGGTTATTTTTCAAATACATATTTTTAATATTAAATAAATGATCCATTAGATTCCTCACATACGTTTTTTGCTGTTGTTAATTTTAGCCGAATATTTAAGAAAGCAATAAACCAAAAATTAAAGATTATCAAAACAGGACAAGGCTTTTTTTTTGACAGATCTGGTAATTTTTGCAAAACAGTCAAATGACGATGCCGACACTTGAGCTGGCACCCAATGCAACAACGATATTTTACTTGGCTTTAGAACTTTGAAATATTTGAGGTTCATAGCTGCATAATCTATTGCATTTTTTCCTCTTCCGTTAATAAGATGGATAATAAGAGAAAATAAACTGTAAATATTTTAAACGCAGTATGTGCATTTAAACTCACTAGAGAAGATTGTATTATTCAAACCTCGCTGAAAAAGGTTAGCAAAAATAAACGAAATATCCTAGTACTAAGACCAAGTGGGAACAGACGACGTTGCACATGCACATATTCGAAAAAAAAAATTAAGGACCGATATTGTTAGGGGAGTACCGTCGGGTGCACATCGTCGACATGATCAATGCCTATTTTCCCTTTAAAAAAAAAACTATTAAAAAACAAGAAAAGTAGGTCAAAAATATGACAGACTTTGATCTTTTCTTGTATTTTGCATATGATTTTTATTTGTTCATTTAATGACTGCCAGAATCCTTTAAAGAAAGAAAATTATATGATATTTTATTTTGTAGTTATAGTTGTTATTATTATTTATTTGGCAAACAAAAAGTTATTTACATTTTTTTATAATGTGGATAATGTCAGTTAAAAAAGAAGAATTCATACCATTTGACTGCGGTAATGTGTAAACATGCAAGCGATGCTCTTTACAAAGCTTTCTACGCAAACTTTGTTTGGGATATTACTCCTTCGTTCATCTGTCTGGGCGGTATTCCCTTTGCCTCCTACTCAGAGGAATTTCTCTTTCTATCAAGGGCTTACTGATTAGCTGCGGCTGCATCCTAAAGCGGGTATTGAGCAGCTCATTTTAAATTATTTTTGCAAAAAAGGAAATGTATTTTTAGAAATATTGAAATTAGTTCAACTGAACTACAAATGAAAAAAAAAATCATAATCATAAAGTAATAAAAAATCCTCCTCACTTCTGAATATTGAAATAAATTTTAGTCAAGAAACTGTTCTCCTGTTCTTATTACTTAGTGATACTCTTTTTAGGTCTCTTTTTATGGTAATTTGTCCTCTCTTTTAAAAATAAACAACATCACTTAAGGGGTCACAGGAGTCTTAAAAATGTGCAAAGAAGATACTACATAGCATAGTTTGATCTCTCTTGTAATTTTTTAACTACTCAATAAATGAGTATAATTTTTTTATATGTAATTCTACAAGATTTATTTATTATAAAACAAGTTTTAAAATTTATGAAACTTTATCCAAAACTAAAATAAATGATATTAAACATGAAGGTAGCTGTGGAAATAAAAAAGTACCCACTTGAGGTTATTTCCTCCGTTAGTCAACCTATAGAATCGGACCTTTTTGAGATTGTGTACAACTAACGTTCTGAGTTAATTGCACGATACAAAATTTGCATAAAGGGCCGTCTTCATATTAAAAATATTACGATCTTTGAAATTTCCAATGGCAACACCCAATTTTAATAACTTAGAAATGTTAAGCACTCTTGAAAACCCTTAAATCTAAGTTTTTGTTACATTTGGATGAATATTTGACGAGTTATTCAATCGAATCACTTGTGGACCTTTTGGGGACCATCTCTAAAATGACAAGCAAGCATGCATGCAAAGCCGTCTTTATTTATCAATTACACACGTAATCTTATACACAGTCCCCTAAAGGGTAATTAAAAGGTATTTTGTGATTTACTCAGCAAATTATGAATGAAAAAATTTTAAAATTGGGATTTCGCTTAATCTTCTTGTCTTAAATTTATTTCTTTAAAAATATTAAGGGGTTTCTATTCATATTTTTTAAAAAAATTAATATAATAATTATTTAAAAATATAAAAATTGTTTTAAATACCCCAATATTGAATGTATTTTGTTTGGGTTATTATAATTTTTTTTCAGTGAAAAATTCGTTTCATTATCTTAATTATTTATAGATCGGGATAGTTTTTTATGTGCAACTCATTTAACATTATGGGACCTAAACTTTGCACGTCTCTAACTCCTCTAATAATGCTTAAAAACTAACAAAATTTGGCATTTCGTATTAACATAGGTCAGAGATTTGAAATATGGGTTCAAAAAGGGGTGTTGCCATTGGAAATTTCAAAGATCGCAATATTTTTAATATGAAGACGGCCCCTTATGCAAATTTTGTAACATGCAATTAACTCAGAATGTTAATTGTACACAATCTCAAAAAGGTCCGATTGTATAGGGTGACTAACGGATGAAATAACCTCAAGTGGGTACTTTTTTATTTCCACAGCTGTACCTGAACACACTGTGATTAGGCTTGCGCGGCAAATTGTGAGGTCAAAATTGAAAAAATGACCAAGAAAATGACTTTATATTGTACAAATATGTACAGACTAGGACTTATACCTAAATTCTCAGCTCAATTTTAATTAGAAATTATTTTAAGAACTTTTTTCTAAAAAAATTATTAAAAAATTAAAAATTTTGAATTTAAATGTTTAAAAAAATAATTTCTAATTAAAATTGAGCTGAGAATTTAGGTATAAGTCCTAGTCTGTACATATTTGTACAATATAAAGTCCTTTTCTTATTCATTTTTTCAATTTTGACCTCACAATTTGCCGCGCAAGCCTAATCACAGTGTGTTCAAGTACCTTCATGTTTAATATCATTTATTTTAGTTTTGGCTAAAGTTTCATAAATTTTAAAACTTGTTTTATAATAAATAAATCTTGTAGAATTACATATAAAAAAAATTATACTTATACATTCAGTAGTTCAAAAATGACATGAAAGATCAAACTTTGCTTTGTAGTATCTTCTTTGCACATTTTTAAGACTCTATAGACCCCTTAATTGGTTACTGATAGGGGGTCATTGGGGAAGATATCCTTGTTGCTAAGCCAATAGTAAGTTAATTTCAAGCAGGTGGATTTGTTCGTGGCGGATGCAGATACTATTTGTCTTTTAAGGGGTCATAGGAGTCTTAAAAATGTGCAAAGAAGGTACTACAAAGCATAGTTTGATCTTTCATGTAATTTTTTAACTACTCAATATATAAGTATAATTTTTTCATATGGAATTCTACAAGATTTATTTATTATAAAACAAAATTTAAAATTTATGAAACTTTAGCCAAAACTAAAATAAATGATATTAAACACAAAGCTATTTGAGCACATTGGGATTAGGCTTGCGCGGCAAATTTTGAGGTCAAAATTGAAAAAATGACCAAGAAAATGACTTAATATTGTACAAATATGTACAAACTAGGACTTATACCTACCTCAGCTTAATTTTAATTAGAAATTATTTTAAGAACTTTTTTCTAAAAAAATTAATAATTTTTTTTTTAATTTTGATTTAAAATTGTCCGGTAATGTGGAAAAAAGATTTTCGTTAAATATACCAGATATTTATGTTGTTACTAATAATTAAGAGTCATTTCAAATTTAATAATTTTGCTCATTCGGAAGCTTGGGCGTTTAGTTATATGCTAATTGAATTACGAGGTATTGAAAAAGGAGGTGACGACATGATCTGGTTCCACCGATTAAGGGGTCTAAGGAGTCTTAAAAATGTGCAAAGAAGGAACTACAAAGCATAGTTTGATCTTTCATGTAATTTTTTAACTACTCAATATACAAGTATAATTTTTTTATATGTAATTCTACAAGATTTATTTAATATGAAACAAATTTTAAAATTTATGAAACTTTAGACAAAACTAAAATAAATGATATTAAACATAAAGCTATTTGAACACATTGTGATTAGGCTTGCGCGGCAAATTGTGAGGTCAAAATTGAAGACATGACCAAGAAAATGACTTTATATTGTACAAATATGTACAAACTAGAACTTATACCTAAATTCTCAGCTCAATTTTAATTAGAAATAATTTTTAAAATTTTTTTTTAATCAAAATTCAAAAAATTTTATAAATTTTTTTAGAAAAAAGTTCTCAAAATACATTCTAATTAAAATTGAGCTGAGAATTTAGGTATAAGTCTTTGTTTGTACATATTTGTACAATATAAAGTCATTTTCTTGGTCATGTCTTCAATTTTGACCTCACAATTTGCCGCGCAAGCCTAATCACAATGTGTTCAAATAGCTTTATGTTTAATATCACTTATTTTAGTTTTGGTTAAAGTTTCATAAATTTTAAAATTTGTTTCATATTAAATAAATCTTGTAGAACTACATATAAAAAAAATTATACTTGTATATTGAGTAGTTAAAAAATTACATGAAAGATCAAACTATGCTTTGTAGTTCCTTCTTTGCACATTTTTAAGACTCCTTAGACCCCTTAAATAATGGTCTTATAGTTGTTTTAAGGGGTCACAGGAGTCTTAAAAATGTGCAAAGAAGGAACTACAAAGCAAAGTTTAATCTTTCATGTAATTTTTAACTACTCAATATATAAGTATAATTTTTTTATATGTAACTCGATAAGATTTACTCAATATAAAACATATTTTAAAATTTATGACACTTAAGCCAAAACTAAATTAAATAATAACAAACATAACACTATTTGGACACATTGTGATTAGGCTTGCACGGCAAATTTTGAGGTCAAAATTGGAGACATGACCAGGAAAATGACTTTATATTGTACAAATATGTACAGACAAAGACTTATACCTAAATTCACAGCTCAATTTTAATTCTGAATTATTTTTAAAACAATTTCAAATCAAAATTTTCAAATTTTTATTAATTTTTTTAGAAAAAAGTTCTTAAAATAATTTGTAATAAAAATTGAGCTGAGAATTTAGGTATAAGTCTTTGTCTGTACATATTTGTACAATATAAAGTCATTTTCTTGGTCATGTCTTCAATTTTGACCTCAAAATTTGCCGCGCAAGCCTAATCACAATGTGTTCAAATAGGGCTATGTTTGTTATTATTTATTTTAGTTTTGGCTAAAGAGTCATAAATTTTAAAATATGTTTTTTGAGTAAATCTTAAAGAATTATGTATAAAAAAATTATACTTCTATATTGAGTAGTTAAAAAATTACATGAAAGATCAAACTATGCTTTGTAGTACCTTCTTTGCACATTTTTAAGACTCCTGTGACCCCTTAAGCTCAATCAAATTTTATGTATTATTTTCAACAACAAGAGCATGTTTTACAAGTCAGACCTGATAAAGAAATACAATAGCTACAATGTATGTTATAATAAATATAGGTAAAATCGCTTGATCATATTTGTTTCAGTGAATAACTGAGTGACGTTATGGTTAATCAGTGAACGTTCACTCAAAAAGTAAATGAAGGTTTTAGTCCTTAGTCAGTCGTATCTTGCAATCCTTTGATTTTGACTGTTGAAATACCACTATTTTAATCAGCTCAACTTGATTCTTTTGACTTTATAAGGCAATGGAGCATATACATTTTATGACACAAATCTAAGACTAGTTCATGACCTCAAACACTTATTTATTTATAATTTTTTATTTACAGAATTTATGTATCTCAGTAAAGGCCCTCGCCAGATAAGACGGTGAAAATTGCCCCCATTCCAATCTGGCTAATCTTTTTTCTGAAAATACCTCATAGTATGGACAATTTTTCAGCCAAGTTTCAGCTCTAAAATATGACGTATTTTTGAGTAAAAAATTAATGTTTTTTTTTCTTTGTAAATTGATTATTTCCTGAATATATTTGATAAATCCAAAAAACTGCTCATGAGTTTTTAGATATCACTGAGTAGTATTCTTAGAAAAATCCGCTCCTAAATCTGATCGAGCGATCATTAGTAAAAATGCGATTTTATTTTTCAAAAAAAAAAAAAAAATTCATGCAAAAATTGCTTGGTACACCTTAGGTTTTTGTCTTTACATGTTAATCTATTATCAATCTATAATATACATTTTTTTCAGATTTTTAAAAATATTGGATGATAGTTAAAAAAAATAATTCTTAAAGCCTGATTTTATGCTCTAAAATCAATAGATTTAGAAATAGCATGCCCATCGATTGCGCAATCCCGTACAACGCAATGATGCGCGATGAATCCACATTTCGTCGTTTTCGCAATGCATCACAGGATACTGGTTCACAAGAGGTTTTTCAGAAGAGTTACATACATTAAAAACTGCATTTTTAACTTGCTTCTTTTATGAATATATACTTCATGCCTTACAGAAATTATCAATACGCATGCAGCTATAAAATTATGCTAGCGAAACTTGTAAAAAGTTTTAATTAGTTAATATTGAATATATATTTTTTATTTGTCGAATTATCTCATAGTGCCATCTGGTGGCGTATGACATGCCATGTGTTAGGGCTTGCGAACTGCCTTACGGGATAATGGTTAACAAATGGCTTCACCTTTCCCCCTAGGAGCAGAACTGCTACTTTCTAAATCTATGCTAAAATCCTTTAGTCTGAAAGAAATTCTCCCAGATTGAATTTCCCCGCCTCTGTTAGGAGTGCCATCTGCCGAGTAAGTAGTGCGAAAAATCAGGTTTTAAGAATATTTTATTTTTTTTAAACTATCGTCCAATAATTTTAAAAATCTGAAAAAAAATATATATTATAGATTGATAATAGAGTAATATGTAGATACAAAATCCTAAGGTGTACCAAACGATTTTTGCTTGATTTTTTTTTTTTTTTGAAAATTAAAATTGCATTTTTAACAATGATCGCTCGATCAGATTTATGAGCGGATTTTTCTGAGAATACTACTCAATGATATCTAAAAACTCATGAGTAGTTTTTTGGATTTATCAAATATATTCAGGGAATAATCAATTTAAAAAGAAAAAAACTTTAATTTTTTAATCAAAAATGCGTCATATTTTTTAGATGAAACTTGGCTGAGAAGTTGTCCATACTATGAGGTATTTTCAGAAAAAAAATTAGCCCGATTGGAATGGGGGCATTTTTCACCGTCTTATCTGGCGAGGGCCTTTTTAGGACTTGTTTTGGGCAAAGACCGTTTAAAAAAAAAATTCAATTGCAATCCATCAAAGAACATATAGCTTTTTGAAAGGTAATTATTTTGTCCATTTAACAACTTTTCAGCTTATGCCGTAAAAAGTTTAATTTAAACATTTAAACAAAATTAGCTTTCAAAGGTATGCATCCTACCTTAGTCCTTTAAGACCGGTGGTCAGATGGCGATGATTTAAAGTTATGAGACTAAATTTGGAATTTTGTCGAATTTTTTTTCCCATTATAACGCATCAATGCCAGCAAGTCCTTAAAACAAAGGTATTTTTTATACAAAGAGCGAATGGTACAAGCCAGCTGCTATGGTATCTATATTTTTTAAGAGATAAAGTGGAATATGTTACTCGTTTTCATCTGGCAACAGTATGCATAAGAGGGTTAATTATTTTCACTTGATACAAAGTTAGAGCCATTACTTAAAGGTTGTTGTGGCTAATCCTTCATGGTCTGAATCCTGCAAGGTCAGACCAAGTCCAAAAGATTGCTGACACAAAGAAATTCGATAACGTGTAGAGGGAATGAGAAAACAAAAGTTAGAAGTGCAATAACAAAGTACTTAAAATTTACTTCTTACGATTATAATTAGAGAAAACTTGATAAAAACAATAAATTACGATTGAACAGTTCCAAAGAACCCTGAATTACAAACATTAAAACCTGCTTAATGCAAAAAATATTTTAGTACAAAATGTATCTCACACAGTTCTTAATTCGTAATGTTCAATAAAACAAAGCGATAATCACAATGGCGGCCAACCTTTGTTTTCCGTAGTTTGAAGGTAAACTTTAAGTATCCATCTACATGCTTACGGAGAACGAGAAAAGGTTTTTTTTCTACGCCTCAATATATTGGTTTTACTATATAACATCGGTATTTTTTTATTTCATTATGTTCTTCACTAATTAATAAATTTGCTGCTGGTTGAAACTTTAATAGTATTTTTGTATACATGTACAATAAACTAGGGATGAAAAGAAAACAAAGTTTACGGTGTCAGACTAGTTTTGATAATACTCATTTTCCTTGTTATTTCCTTCCATTAAAGTATTAATAATGATTATAAGATTGGAGTAATTGATTAGTACTTAGGTAAATAAATATAAATACCTTTTATTACTAAGGATTATTTTTATAAAATCAAACCACTCTCATACCTTTATTTGGCACACGAATACAACCATATTAAAATTATTAATCCCCTCGGGGGGGGGGGGGGGGGGGCAACGACAATTTGTTTTGCTTAAAAAAAATGTTCAGCAATGATGAAACTACTTCTACATACTGCAGTGCTCAAAAGTAGGTTTTAAACATTTTGCGATATTTGTAAAGACCTGTCATCATGTAAACCAAAATTTTCATTAAATTATTTAAAAAAAAAAAAAAGTTAATATCCTAGTACGAGGACTGTGTTGAAACAGACGACGTTACACATATTCAAAAACAAAAACTAAGATCCGACGGGATAGGTCCGATATTGGAAGGGGTGTACCGTTGCACGGACGTTGTCAGCACGTCAATACCTATTTTTTTTTTTTTTTCATTTTCTCAATTCTTTGGGGAAAAAAGTAGGCTAAATACAGAGACAGACTTTGACCTATACTTCTATTTTGCATATGAGTTTTGCAATTCAATGACTACCAGAAATCTTCAAAGAAAGAAAATTATATGGAATATTATTTCGGAAGTGTCAATATTCACTTCTCTTGATTTCAAGTAACAAAAAGTTATTTACATTATTTTAAAATGTGAATAATGGTAATTAAAAGAGGAATTTTTACCATTTGACTGCGATAAAGTGTTACAAACGGAGGCAGAGATTTTTACAAAGCTTTCTGCACAAACTTTCTTTAGGATTCTCCTCTTTTAATCGTCTGTCATTCCAGGATTCCCATTGCCTCTTATTTGCTGGAATTTCTTTTTCTATCGAGGGCTTATTTATAAGCACATTAAGTAGGCTTCATCCTAAAGCAGCACTTAAGCAGTTCATTTAAAAGTATTTTTTGAAAACAAGAAATGTATTTAAAAAAAAAATGAAATTGTACTTCAACTGAACCAAGCTATCTACGCAAACTTTGTTTGGGATATTCCTCTTTCGTTCATCTGTCTGGGTGGAATTCCCTTTGCCTCCTACACAGAGGAATTTTTCTTTCTATCAAGGGCTTATTGATTAGCACATAGAAGGCTGCATCCTAAAGCGGGTATTGAACAGTTCATTTTAAATTATTTTTGCCAAAAAGGAAATGTATTTTTAGAAATATTGAAATTAGTTCAATTGAACTACAAATGAAAAAAAAAACAATCTAAACTGATAAAAAATCCTCCTCACTTCCGAATATTGAAATAAATTTTAGCCAAGAAACTATTCTCCAGTTCTTATTACTTAGTGATACACTTTTTAAGTCTCCTATTATGGTAATTTGTTCTCTCTTTAAAAAAAAAAAAACACAACACTTAATAAGTTAATGTTAGGGGTTCATTTGGGAAGTTATCCTTGTTGCTAAGTCAATAGTAAATTAATTTCAAGCAGGTGGATTTGATCGTAGTGGATGCAGACACTATTTGTCTTTTAAATAATGAATATTTTTTTTTGATTAAATAAAAATATAAAATACATGGAACAATAAGATTCACTCTGAAACATATTTTAGAAAATACATTGACCCTAAATTCTTTATGCTTAGATGTTTAAAAAATGATTGTAATATTTTTTTAACTACTAAAGATTTGAAAATGCCATTGTTATAATTTATTCAAACGTTAGGGTTTCCATTCCCAACCCCCATTGGTCCCCCTGTGCAGTTTTAATGAAATGCATTGTTAAAAGTGTTAAAATTGCAGTTAAACTAACTATACTGCAAAACTTCAGCTATTTGAATTGTCAAATGCTCCAGTCATTTCCCTTCCACCCCGTTGTCGTTTCCACACGCAAGCTGTTGTTCATCTTACCATAATGCCTTACGGATGTATACATATCCTCGCCACTATCAGTTTTTGAAGTAAATTCGACCTAAACTAGTCTCGGGTCACTACCATGTGTATAGACAGCAAAGCAAGCACGTATTTGTACAGGACTTGATACTTTATACAGGATAAATGTTTATTAATTAAAACACGGCACATGCTATTCTTCATACTTGAATGTAATTTTTTTTAATGATATGGTGATTCTAATTTTCATACATCACATGTAAATAAAATAGTTAAACTTGAAATTAAACTCGAGTAAGTCAAGAATTTTAATGATTTTTTTTCTTAAATCAGTTATGATGATTATATTTTGTAAAAAAGTGAATGCAGTCAAATTCATAATTACAAATGGCTCACAAATTTCTACAGAAGTATAAAAATATAATTTTCATAATAAATAGAAGCCGATTCAAAATAATAAAGTTAAATACTTACAAGAATTATTTCATAGAATTTTCACCTATTCTTTAATTGCTACTGGTTTTAAGCACAAATTCTAGCTATATAATTGGATACACTTTTGTTCACTGACATCGACCCATCTTTAAAAGTTAATCCTTTAAGACCGGCCATCAGATGGAGTTGGTTTATGAGACTAAAGATTTTTTTCTAAATTGCCTTAAACATTCTCAATGCCAGCAACTCCTTAAAAACGGTCATTTTTTTTTTACAAATTATAACAAATGGTACAAGTCAGCTGCTTCGTTATCGATATTTTTGAAAAGCTTCAACATTATCTTTGTATACCAGCACGATCGTGATAGCTCGGTCGTAAAGGGTTAAAGCTTTTCTAGTTTGCTATTACTAAGCTCTTTAATTTGGGAAACATAGAATCTGGGATATTAAATACAAACTTTAAATTTTGCAGTTAGCGTGCTTGTAGGAGAACTGCAAACAACCAAGTTAAGTACATTTTTTTCTGTAACAATACAAAACATCAAATATACCGGGTGATTATAAAGAAGCTTTGCCAACATCTGCCCGTCTCCAGTCAACTGATGGAAATGGAATTTTAAATATAGTTATTTGTAGGTATGCACTCAAGATTCTGTGAATTTCATGACAGTGGTGCTCACGGTTACGGTTATAGTTACATAAACTCGAAAATTTCAAATGACAACGCCTATTTTTTCCTCTCAAAATGTTCAGCGTATGCGAAAACCTTAGTTAGCGTTCAAGCGCCGAGTTATAAATAATCCTTTCAGACCTCAATCAGATGGCGCTGGTTTAAGTTTATGGACTACCTGTTAAGAGTTTTATCGAAAGAAAATGCCTTAAACAGCAAATTTACTGAGTGCGCACCTCAGTCATATGCTTTACTGCCTGAATCAAAAGTCATACACTCTAGGTACCCACTGAAAATACTTGAAACTTGCCGAAATGCGATTAAAATATTAAGTTTGCAAATAAACTAAAATAAATTGCGAAACTATATCTCTTCCACCGCGTTGTTGGTTCCATTCGCAAGTTGTTATTCATCTTACCAAAATACCTTATCTTTGGTATAAGTATCCCCTCTTCCAGTTATTAAAGTAAATTCTAGTAACCAGTAATCTAGACAGCAATGCAAGCACATATGTGTACAGGATTTGATGCTACTAAACACGGTAAATGTTTGTTGAAAGCAGTGGGAAATATTCTTCGATGCGACTTTAAATATTTTTCTAGTAATTGAAGAAAAACATTAAAAAAAACTCTCTTATGTTCATACAGGAAATGGTAAGACTTTTTTTTTTGCAAAAAAATTTTAGAATTTCATGGATAAGTCGAACAACACACTGAAAAGTGCAGGAATCACCTAGTTCTTTTTACATCTTTCGAAATTCGCAGTCTGCCCTTTCAAGAAAGACATGCTGACAAAAGATGAAAGACAAGCAAATGTTTGGGCACCAATCCACAAGCGATTTCAAATATTTTCCTAGCTATTAAAGAAAAAATAATAAAAACTATCTTATACTCATAAAAGGAAATTGGAAGACTATTTTTTGCAAAAAAAAAAAAAAAAGAATTTCACGGATAAGTCGTACAACACATTTGAAATGTGCAGGAATCACCTAGTTATTTTTACATCTTTCGAAATTTGCAGTCTGGCCTACGAGCACGACCTGTTAAACAATTGTTTGGATACCAGGCTACAAGGCATACCCACCAATAAAAAATAAATGTTTTATAAAAAATATTTTTTTAATAAAATGTTGCAGTTAAACTTAGTATTTACAATTGTTTTCTATCATTAGGTACAATGGATGTGTACATGGATGAGACCATCCTGTTTTTAAATATAAAATTGGAATAAATATTGAAAATGTGATATAAATAAGTAACGGTAAGGGTAACGGTAACAATCAGAAACATATAAGAAATAAATGTTTACAAATATTCAATTACTTGGTTTGTCTCTTTTAGATCTCCTTCTACTCTCAGCCAGACTACGCCGTTCATATGTTTATATACAGTATAACTGGGATCATTGGCCATAAATACTCAGTATTCCAAAGATTCTAAGGGCAATTGAAATTTATTGCGTTACCCCTTTTTGTATCAGAAGAAAGCAATAGATAATGATTGACATTTTTTTGTCTTATGTTTATGGTCTCTGTAATTCATGTAGGCTAGGCGATTTGCGTGTAAATATAACCATATCAGAGGATTTCAAAACGTGAAAACAAAGTAATCAAATTAAATTTTAAAAAATGAATCTGAGCAATCAACTATTATAATATAATTTTGCTTGATCCATTAAGAATAATACTAGGCCTTATAAGACGCGTTACAAGACTTGGCGAGTGTAACTTTCGAAGGCATAATACGAGTATATAGTATATATTCTCTAAGGTACCCTCTAATGTATTAGTATTTTAGTATAATAGTATTTTAGTATGTACTTAGATTTTTGGAATCTCATAAAATCTGTGGATGGTCGCAAAATAACAAATAAAAACTGTCGATCATGGGTCATTGCACTGAATCTTGTTATAATTGAATAAAGCAATATCGCTAAATGTCGATATTTACGATGGCTTCAAGTTATTCCAATTATTTAAGGTTAGGGATTACGTTTCTTAGAATTCAACAACTACCACTATTTTAGATAATTAATTTTTATATAAAAAATAAACTGTAACCTTAAATATTATGTCCTGCAGGTGCGAAAACGTTAAAAACCTATGTACATTTTTCAAATGTAAATAGTGGTTATGTAAAAGGAAGACTTGCGTTAAATATTCCTGTTGTTGCGAAAATAGTTCTAGAAATTTCTAATTTAATAATCCAGCTAATTCGGAACCTCGGTTAGTTTAGTTATATACCTATTGAAAATTGGAGGCATTGTGACAGGGGTGATAGCGATATGCTGCCAACGATTAAACACTTAAATAGTAGTTTTTTAGATGTTTCAAACTCAATCAATTTCCTTGTAATTTTCATTAAAATGCGTGTTTTCCCAAGACTTTTATACGTTTAGAGCTTAGTAGTTGAAAACTTAACCGTTCTGCGAAATCCAGTAAGTTTGATCACGCTAAGTAGAAATATATTTATTAGAAATGTAGACTAAATAACTTTACCTTAATTTTCCAAAGACTTTTCTAATAAATTTCAGTTTTCGATAGCTACACAATGTGAAGTTATGTATAAAAGCAGAAGCTAATCATAACTTAGTTGAAGAGGATAATTTGATGATTAAAAATATAGTTGTTTAATTAAATACATTTATTTTACTTTTATATAAATTCTAGTGATTTATTTCTTGTGTTTGGGTAGATTTTCTGTTTTATTCGGACATTTATTTTACTGAAATATAAATCCTAGTGATTTATTTCCTGTGTTTGGGTTACAAATCCTAGTGATTTATTTTTTCTCTACACAAAAATTAAAATGTTTTAAAAATGACCTAGCACGTTCATCCACTGAACTTTTTAATTTACCTTATTAGGGGAGACTGGGGGAATGGCGCCACCTTATTAGGGAAATTGAATTTTCATGAAGTTTTCGTGAATTTTCATAACCTACCTTGTGGTGATTTTTTAAAATTTAAATCGTATAGAAACTGCATAAAATTATATTTTTTCCATCTAAAAGCTTGCAGAATTAGCGGAATTATTGGGGTAATGCTGCCACACCACTGGGGTTATGCCCCCACATACGTAAACAAAACAAATAATCTATAAATAAATGGAAAATTGTATAATAAAGCAATGCATATAGTACTAAAATAGGTTTAATTAACTTTGAAATGGAAATTGTAAAGGATACAGCTACACTTATATTAACTTTCCATTTGCAACTACCTGGGCAGTGTTTTTGAAAGTTTTGTTGGTCTATTTGGCCGTTTCGGTTATTCTTTCCGGATACGAGGCAGATGGAACGAAAACTAACAGGTTGTAGGGCCAATATATGAAATTTCTATTTTACGGATTATGCCGCCATCCTTTTGTGGGTGGCGGCATAACCCCTGAGTGATGTGCGGCATTACCCCAGTAAGACAAAATGGCATATACGGCTTGTTTGGGGGAAGGTAGATAGCCTAGCGTCCAAACTAACAACGTAATATCGTAGCCAAATAATTACTCTTTTCAATGAAATTAGATGAAGAAAATTGAAACCCGTGTATTTCAAATAACATATCACCAACTCGCCGCACGGCCTTTAGCATATCTACTACAGATTACTTTGTTTCCTGCTACCGGTCAGCTTTCACAGCCCCCCTCAAACACACACCGTTGGGGAGATACAAGAGGTGGCGGGATTGCCCCTCCCTCCTATACAATACACGCTGTGTTTCTTTATTACAACAGAAAGACAATTACAACAGAATAAAAGCATTTTCAATTGTAATTTTTTTTGTATTTATTTTCATTACTTCAGTTTAATGGTAACACTATAGAAGAAAATCATAGGATTTGAGCAAAAATGACGAAATATTTTATTTTTAAATTTTCAAAAATTATTTTGTATGAAATATAGGAAGCAATTTCAAAAAGTGGGATTCTAGAGATCTGAAAGTAATCTACATTTATCATAATAAAAACATTTGCAAAATATTCAATGCAGCTGGAGATAAGTGACACAGAAAATAATGTATCCCCTTTATTATTGAGACTGGTTTGGGGACCCGCGGTAAAGCGGGCCCATTCGCCTTTCGAGGGAAACTCCTTACTTTCAAAATCATGGAAATGGGAAATCGATGACTTATCTGCTTATAGATTGAACACTTCGGTTGTCACTACTTAAACCCTGGGAGCTTCAAAACATTCCAATTCGGTCCTTGCTGAGTTTTGCCTTAGCTACAGGCCTCTTTTCATAAAGGGTTAGGGATATATTCTTATTTTCAGGAGACAGTACATAGACCTCTGGTCGCAGTGCTAGGCTTACTGAGTCTCCTTACAAATGTCATAAGTCAAGTCTTATATCGTTACGCTTCGTCGAGCGAGAAAGCACCTTAGAAAGCGCTAAATGTGATCGCAGCTAGTGAAAGGTATATTATATGCCGCGAAAAAAGTAAAAAAGTATCGACGTTTTGTAAACGTTGTAAGGGCCAGCTCGCATTATGTGTGGAAAGTTTTGAAACTTGCATAGATATAAATAAATATATGTTATCAATTTAAAATAATGAATGTTTTTAATGTTTATACCTATATAATGTTGAGAAAAAGTAAACTTATTCTTTAAAGACTTCTTTTCCGAAATGAAGTGAATAACTTGTAATGTACGCCGCTTAACAGGATAGTAAAGCATGACCCAAAAGTGGGTCCACGGAACAGTTAACTGTGACCCGCCGATGGATCACGCCGCAATCAAGCATGTGAGACAAGTTTCCCTTCCGCGTGAACCTGCCACGACTCACATGTCCTGGGATCCCGCGCCCCTCCCGCGTGGGCAAGCAAGCAGAGCAAAGCAGAGCAATGCAGAGCAGAACAATGCAGAGCAGAGCAATGCAGAGCAGAGCAAAGCAATGCAGAGCAAAGCAATGCAGAGCAGAGCAAAGCAGAGCAAAGCAAAGCAAAACAGAGCAGAGCAGAGCGAAGCAAAGCAAAGCAGAGCAGAGCAAGCAAGCTAGCTCCACGCGGGAGGGACACGGGATCCCAGGACGTGATAGTCGGGACAGGTCCGACGCGGCGGGGAAACGGGGTCCCAGGACGTGGGAGTAATGGCAGGTCCGTGCGGCGGTTGAGAGGGATCCTAGAGCGTGGGAGTCGTGGTAGGTCCACGTGGCGGGGAAACGGGATCCCAGGAAGTGGGATTCGTGGCAGGTCGCTTCAAGCAATCAAGCCAGCAAGCTAGACTTCCACAACTCCCACTTCCTGGGATCACGTTTCCCCGCCACGTGGACCTACCACGACTACCACGCTCTAGGATCCCTCTCAACCGCCGCATGGACCTGCCACTACTCCCACGTCCTCGGACCCCGTTTCCCCGCCGCGTAGACCTGTCACGACTCCAAAGTCCTGGGAACCCGTGTCCCTCCCTCGTGGGCAAGCAAGCAAGCAAAGCAAAGCAGAGCAAAGCAAAGCAGAGCAGAGCAGAGCAATGCAGAGCAGAGCATTGCAGAGCAAAGCAAAGCAAAGCAGAGCAAAGCAAAGCAAAACAGAGCAAAGCAAAGCAGAGCAAAGCAGAACAGAGCAGAGCAGAGCGAAGCAAAGCAGGGCAAAGCAAAGCAGAGCAAAGCAAAGCGGAGCAGAGCAAAGCAGAGCAGAGCTGAGCAAAGCAAGCAAGCTAGCTCCATGCGGCGGGGAAACGGGATCCCAGAACGTGGGAGTCGTGGCAGGTCCACGTGGCGGGGAAACGGGATCCCAGGACGTAGGAGTAGTGGCAGGTCGCTTCAAGCAAGCAAGCTAGACTTCCACGTCTCCGATGTCCTGGGATCCCGTTTCCCTGCCACGTGGACCTGCCACGACTCCCACGTTCTGGGATCCCGTTTCCCCACCGCATGGCTCTTCCACTGCCCCCACATCCTGGGATCCCGTTTCGCCACCGCGTGGACCTGCCACGACTCCCACCAGGGATCCCGTTTCCCTGTAAAATAACAATAAAAAAAACTATTCAGTGTATAATTCTTCTTGTATCTCAGATAAAAAACACACTTAAAGTTGTATTAACGATATCTAGTTCCGTAATAATAGTTTTATTATGCATGTAGTGTTGCTTCGACAAAAACAATTCATTGGGGAATGAACGTCGTACGTTTTAAAGGCAAAAAAATATGTTCGGGTGGAAAATTTTGCAAACATTTATTTTGCATGGATAACCAAGAATAAATTTAAACAATTCATAAATGTGTGTTATAAATTAATAAAAAGTAGTGAAAATGATTTTATTGCTTGAAATTATATTTTCACTTATAATTCTGTCCTTATGCATGTACTTTGGATCAACTACTCCGGCTCGCGAGTGAACATACATACTGCAAGCAAAGTTCTCCATGCCTGCTTTGAAGGAACCGCCTAAAAATATAATAAGTTATCTTGAGATGGGGAAAATGTCTGCTGACGTCACTTATCTTTTATATACGATGGTTGCAATGTAAAAAAAAATAAATCACTACAGTACATTTATAAGGTAAAACAAATAATTTTACGACATCAATCTATCTATGTTTTTTTTTCATATTTGATAATTCATTTAATCTGCAAACTTGAAAAATCGCAGGAACTTTAAATGGGTAAAAATAAAGAACATTAAGCAGGCAACGGTTTTTTTTAAAGAAAAATAGAAAAAAATTGAAAGGATTAAAAAAAAAACTACATGAAGTTTGTGCTTTCAAAAAGCAAAATGTATATTCATACACGTCATTTTTCAGCTAAAAGTTTTGAAGGTAAACTCAATGGTTTTAAAAACCGCTTAAATGGATCAGTGTCTCATTGATAGAGTAATAAGCCAAAAATATTTTTAAAAAACCCATCAAAGTACATTTTATAAATATTATTACTTATAGTATTTCTTTAATAATTAACTTTAACTAAAAAGAGCATTCGCACAATTTCAATTCAAAAACTTTATTACTTTTCATCCGTTCATAAAGAAAATTTAGACTTTAATAGACTTAAACTGTTTTGACTTTTAAAGACTTAAACTGCCAGTCTATCAGTGGAGAAGGTGGAGAACTACAGTTTCAGTGAATGGTTTTTTTTATAGGTAGACTATTTTCGAATAAAATTTAATTTTCTCAAAATCTACATTACTTATCTATTTAATTAACTAGTAGCACTTCGTAGGGAATTGATTTCAAAATTAATAAAAGAAACTAAACAGATATCTCCATGAGTTATTCTTTATTTTCTATTGGTATGGAAATGCATTCAAATTAGTTTTTTTTAAAGAAAAATGAAAATTATTGAAACACGCATCATTTATATGGAAACTTTGTGGATTAATAAAACAAAATTTTTTTTATAATGCTTTCATATAACACATATAAACTTCAAACTTACATATAACTTTAAAAAAAATACAAAACAATAACTTACCGATGCAGCTATGAGGATTTTCTTTAAATTGGCATATCTGGTGTCACAGTTAGGCTACTTTGGTAAAAAAAATATATATATATATATAATCAGACAAATTGTGCAAAGCAACTTCATAGGCAAAAGCTAAAGCTGGAATGACCAAAATATACTTTGTGACTTTTTTTCATTGTTGGCACACATTGTTGTAAAACATTAATTGTTCTTTTGATTAAAAATTAATTTATATTCGTCAAAACCATTGTTTAAATTCAATGAAAGACCTTTATACTTTCATATTTAAACAAATGCCCAATATATATGGAATAATAAAGGATGGATACATTATAACATAGTTCTGAGTTTTTGCTTTAAACCTTTTTAATTTATTGGTTACTTATACATTTATTTTTATATATCTATGAATGAAGGAAAAATACTTGGCTCATTCACTAAAAGATAATTATAGTATATATTTATTATTATGTATGCATGATCACATTTACTTAACTCGATTCTTATTTCATTTTCGATCTTATTTGGTGTAAACAAATATAAATATCGAATATATAAAGGAATTTATGGTTAAGTCGGGACTTCGTACTTAATTAAATTCTCCTAAATTTAAGTAGGCAATGTAGAAATATGCATAAAAATGCAAGTCTATTTCGTTATATTTACTTTGTCATGTATGGTACAAACTTACAGATTGGAAGTTAAGTGGTCAGGCTTTGGAGAAATTGGAAACAACTGATATTTATTGTATAATCTATTCGGGAGGTGAATTGAAACGCGAAAAGGTGAAGAAATCATTTTAATTGAAAGTATCATATAGCTATACAATCATTTTAATTGACAGTATCAATAAATATTTGATACTGTCAATTAAAATGATACTTTTAAAACGAGTTTAATGCAGGTAAATGCAAAAAATAAATAGTGGGGGGCAGTGGGGAACCTTATGGTTAGGACCTTGATCGAAGGATTGGAAGGTCCCGCGATCGAGTCCTGGTACCACTGAAGACCCACCAAGTATATACGGAGTACGTGCTCGTAAAACTGTTGTGTCATTGCGCAGATTCCCACCGGTACATATCCCTGGAGACTATTTTCCTCTCTTCAGGTTCATGTCTAAATTAAGGAGGTGGCACACGATAGATGGCAGCATCTGTCATAAATGTGTGTTATGTCTGTCTTACTTGAAGTCGTTTTATAAGCGGGTATCTGACCAAGCACACAAGCCTGAATATATATGTCTGCCAACCAACCAACAAATAGCGCTGAATTCGACGATGATATATGCTGATTCGACTAGTGATCTTTACTTTTATTAATTTTTACGACCAGTGGAAAAACCTGGTTGATGGGTTTCTTTAACATGACCCACGGAGAATATGAATTCCAAAATTGGAAAAAAAAATACTTACACAATAAGAACATACAATTAGAAATGATGCATTAGAAGAAAGAAATGAAATTAGGAAGTTTTTCCTTTCTTTTTGTGAACTCAACGATTTGATTGTTTTGAAAAGTTTTTTTAAGTTATTGTGGATCAAGTGTGTTTTCATGTTAATGTGGATTTCACATGATTGAAGAAAGCAGAATTAAATAAATCATATAGCAATGGGATGCGAATGCAGTGGCCAGTTATAAGCTTAGAGAAAAATCCATTCAGACCAAACATCTTCTCTCTGAAATAACTGCGAACAGATCTACTCTTAAAACCATAACTAGGCTAAGAACAGGACACCACAGGGGTATGAAGATAGATAGAGATGGAAAGAAGATCTATAGAAGCTGTGAACATTGTCCTGATACACAGCTTACGCCTACTCACATCTATGAGTGTCCGGCTATGAGCGCCAGCCTGAGAAAGATTGGAGTACTGCCGACTTTGATAGATCCGTATGAAGACAACATCAAGCAAGTCGTAGAAGAAATTATCAAAATTCACGGACACATATAAAGTTCGACTCTCATGGACACGACAAAAAAAAAAATATATATATATATATAGCAATCACCGAATCGGAAGTAACGTCGCTTCGAATAGGTATCGTCTTATCTTATCGGTAGAACTTCTGTCCTTTAATAGTGTTTCTACTTCTACGATCTATCCGTACAAGTTTGAATTTCTCGAAAAACTACGTTTGTCAACTGGGCGATCGCCAACTTACAGACGATAGCATTACGATAAAATAATCATCTTTTTATTTATTAATAACATCTTCAATTAACTTTGCTCTTGAAAAATTGTCGTTGCCAACTAAACATACATACTGGCGCCAAGTATGACAAACGGATACATATTACAGCTGTTATTTTTATTCGGTTTGTTGAATTAACGCCGCACTTGTGGACTAATGGCGACGCGCTTCATCACTTAAAAACGGAGTTAAACGATGAATGAGCTTTGCACGTCGATTGGCACCTAACGCAATCAAATACCGATATCATCTCCCCTTCAGGTACATGACTAAATTGCGCAGATGGCGATAGATGGCAGCATCTGTCACTGTGTGAGTGCGTGTTGTGTCTGTCTCACTTGACAAAGGTTTATAAGCGGGTCTCTGACTAAGCACACAAGCCTGAAAATATACGTCTACCAACCAACCAATATCGTACGCGGCGTCAAGAGAGAATTTAGAACACAACAGTTTTAACGTGCCTCAGTCCTATATACATCGCTTTTATTGACAAAACTTTTTTTTACCCTGCAGGATCCGTTTATAGGATTGTTAAGGTGATTACAGAATACCTAAATGTACCCTCATTGGCCTAAGTTAAAAGCAATTTTAATTGACAAAAAGTATTAGTTATTGAAGTGTCGACATATTCATTTCGGAACAAAAATATGGACATTTGAAAATGTGTAGGTAACATCACCTTGTCGAAGTGTCTCTCATCAAAAAGTCATTTGAAGATATCCATAGACAGTCCTATTTTTAACTATTTTGGGTTTGCAGGTTCCATTTATAGGATTGTTCATTTAAGGACAAAACACATAAATGTATTCTCATTGGCATAAAGCTTTAACAAATCGCGCCTAACATTTACCACAGCTGTTCCATAAAAAAACTGTTTAACTTTAAAAAAATAACATACCCGTGAAGTTTTGAATCCTTTCTTTAAACATCTGCGCTTGTTTATGCCATATTAGCATATTTTGGTACAAATTACGTAACTTTTTAAAGACCAATTTTAACAAGCAGCTTCATACGTGAGGTCTCGGGATGAAATGAGAAAAATTGCTCATTTTCATTGTTAGCAAGCATTGTTGTAAACAGTCAAGAGTGTAACAACAATGGTATGTCTTTAACTTTCAGTGCTGTTTCTATCCAATATTGTTTACATTTGTATGAAATGAATTTTATATTAAAATATTTTAAAATAAATGAATTTTGAATACTTTTTAATAATTTTACGTTTAAATATAATTTAATTAAAATCTTATTATACTTAAACCAACATATTTATATAATAATAATAATAAATATAAAATACAAGTTAATTCTTTAAAATACATATTATTCGTTTGACATAAAATTTCAAATAAATAAAAAAGTCTAAAGGGTAGAGTCTAAATATATTTTTGCAGAAGTTTTTATTTGGATGACAAATGTAGCTTCCTTACAGGTCTTTTTTTTTCTTTATTCTTTTCTTGCAGGTATAGAATCTAATGTACTTTGAATAATTTTGTCTTGAAAACGTGCGATTATAGAGACCAGTAAGTCAGTTATTCTCCCATTAAAAGGCCGTTAAGTTGTTATATAACCTCACCAAAAATTTTGGTTTTAAAATGATTATTTTAAAGAAATATATAATTGATGAAGTTTTCTAAAGGTCGACTTCCTAATTAACCTAACTTTCTTCTTAAACGGACGCCAGCCATGTTCTTTCTTCGCACTTTTAAACAGTCGTTCGTTGAACGCGGCAAAGATCTTAGAATAATTCAAAAATGCCCTTGCTGTAGGGGGAAACTAAGGAAACATATTTATGCTTGCTAAAAAGGAATAACTGAACACCAGAAAGAACTTAGAAGTCCCTCTCTCTTTGGCCTTATTTATTCCAAAATTGTGGATTTGTGAATACCACGAGTTTTTATCGACAAAATCAATTTAATTTATAAAATGCGTTTTTACTCTTTTTAGAAGAACAACGGCCCCCCCCAATCGCCTTTATATTTTACAAACTAGTTTTTACATTAAAAAATGTAAAAAAATTGGTATGTGAAATATAAAGGTCATTGTTAACCTTCTATTGGTCGAGGGAAATGAGATAGCACAATTCGTATTAATTAATGTACTCCTCTTGGAGGCTCCGAAGATTATATTTTTAACGGACTGCGCAATTTTATGGCATAATCTAAGAGTTTCGAAATTTGTGTTGACTGTTTTATTGAGCCAGCTTCGACGATCACAATTCTCGCATGCCTTGGTCTCTCATCAGCAATACCACTTAGATTAGAAGGCCTAGGCAGCATAACTTCACACCAGTCGACAGATTCTGTTATGTTGAGCTTGATTCATCTTTTCTTAAAGATAACACGAGATCGAGTTAGAAACGCTTATTGGTCAAAACCACAGAATAAGTTATCTATTATGACATCAGGCATTTTGGTCCACCGGCCTTATATGGTGTTAGATTTTTGAGGGTATTACATATCATGGACCTAGTCTAGCACTGCTTGTCTAAAAGGCATGCAATCGATTAGAGAGCTTAGACATTTCGAGGCACGGTTTCGATACAAGGCTTTAACCACGATCGAGGGTAAAAACGAACAACTGAGAATCGAACGCTTTTCCATATTTTTAAAAAGCGTTTTTTTTTTACAATATGACGTCTTTTGTTTCGATATAGAATAAAAAATAATCGATATTTGAGTTCCGATTCAAAGTACCAACGGAAAATTTCTACACTCTTAAAACAAAAGTGAAATCCACTCCAGTTGGAGAAGTGCATTTTCGACAATGGAAAGGAGTGGATATTAACTCAGACTGAGTTAAAATCACTCGTTTGGAGTGATCCTGTCGGACGTTTAACACAAAAAGAATCCACTCCTATGGGAGAAGTGCATTTTCTAGACTGGAGGAGTGAAATTAACTCAGACTGAGTTAAAATCGCTTGTTCGTTTTAAGAGTCTAGGGTGCCAAGGCCTTAATTTTAATAGCACTAGTCTCATATAATGCCGGAGGAAGGTCAGCGGCAGAATCCATTAAAATAATTGAAAATATTTTATAAACACGATGTAATTATAACCATGATAAAATTACAAGATTAAGAGCGAATGAGTCCTATCGATCGTGGGTCTCCAAACCAAAGTGCATCTGTGTTAATCCAACGGGAAAATAACTGACTTACTGGTCTCTATAATCACACGTTTTCAAGACAAAATTATAGGAAGTACATTAGATTATATACCTGCAAGAAAATAATATAGAATATAAAGACCTGTAAGAAAGCTACATTTGTCATATAAATTAAAACCTCTGCAAAAATATATCCAATACAGACGGGAAAATGTGTGCCTTAGAAAACGGTTTTTCCAGTGGATTAACACAGGGACACTCTCTTTCGGAAACTTGCAGTCGATCGGGCACATTCGCCCTTAATCATCAAGTTCGTATCGAATCGAATATGTGAAGGAAGGACCTACTCAAGAATGCTGTTTCATAATGAGCATTGCATATAAACAAAATAACAAAAATTTGCACACTTTTGATGATTTCGTCAATGTATCGTTGTGGTAGCTAATGTTAACATTATTTAACAGGCCCTTATTCCATAATATAGATATTAAATGCATTCTTACCTTAACTTCTTAACTCCTTATAATGTTGGCTATTTATAAAAAAAAGGCAACCGTTAATACCAAATTGTAAATTTTATGAACGAGAAGTTTTTTTTTTCTTTCTGATTATCTATATTTTACGGTATAGTTGCATATATCCGACTGCAAAATGAGTAAAAAAAAATCCACTTTTTCAATTTGCTTAGAATTTTCATACTGGCAATGCTACTTGCCTGTAATACGGTCCACATTCACCAAAGAGTGAAATAAAAAAAAATGTAGATATTCGAAATATATAAAGAACAAAAAAAAGACCGCATATTTATTTTGTACATCGCCTGAAAAAAATCAGACAGACCTTAGAAACTGAGTTGAATATTAGAAGTTGAGAAACTATATTATTTTTTTTTAAATATATGTGTACATTTCCTACATTTTGAAAAGCAAGGAAAGCCTATATTTTTAACGTGGGCATTGTTTAATTTTTTATATTGCAAGTCCAATAATATAGAATTTTTTTCGCAGTTAAGTTTTGGGTATTTGAAAAGAAATGGAATTATAAAGCTTCCGAATTAATTTAATTTATATTTGATTAACGCAAAAGTGTAGAATCAGAACGCATATAAACGAAATGTCTGAATTGAATGTTTTAATTGAAATGATCCCTTTTGAAGCAGGATCGTTTTGTGTGTAAGGACAATTTCTTTGTATGGATTACCAAGTAGTTTTTATTTCATTTAAGGAGTTAGAATAGTTTCCAATACAAGTGCAAAAATGAGCCAAAATAAAAAAAAAAAGTTATTTTTATTTTGCTCTTTTTTCTAATTTCGATACGGCACGCTTTAAACAATTAGGGGAGGAATTTCCGTACGTTTGATAGCCCTTTTATTTCTTATTCTAAAAATCTAAAATTTGTTAAATATATTCATTATGCATTCAGAATAAAATTGTAAAGGGAGTTACGTTTAATATGGCCTAAGTCTTTATGCCGCGTGCGATATAGCTCCTAAAAAAATTATCTTGTGTTTAATATTATTTTACGACACCCGTAGAAAATAACTGTCTTCGTGTTGCTCAAGGGCGACGATTATTCAACTCAACTATAACGAAGGTTTTTAACTGTATGTCTTTTTTTTATTGTGTACAATCTGTTTTCAAAGAGCTGAATGAGAAAGAAAATTGTAAAGATAGAAAACACGCCGCAAACCAACCTACTGATTTTGTTTTAGGATATGGTGTCTCTAAAGAAGCTTTTAATGAGCATGTTTCAGGTTTTTAGTAACAACAGTTGCGAAAAAAAAAAATAATAAAGTTTTTTTAATTGGCTAATGAATGCATTGGAGTAGCTTTGCCGTGTCTACCAAGCAATGGAATCCAGAAACTAAAGCAGGAATGATATGAGATGAAATATTACAATATCCTTTTGAAATGTAGGATATTTTGTAAAACAGAAAGACCAAGTAGAGTTTCAGCACAATAAAGCTCTTCGTTCACAGATTCATACAGATCCTAATTTCGGTTTTAAAAAATGATTTTCTTCATCGAATATATTGATTAAAAGAACATTGCCTATTGGAATGAAAATGAAAGAAAATTGTCCAGTACACTTGCGTTGCTTGACGACTTTTGGACGGCTTCAGTTTATTTCTTTCATAGCATCTCCATTTTTTTTAGCACAAAGTGCAGCACAAAAGAGTGATCTGGCAGTTCAGTTTACAGCCAAATTACAACACATGGCATTATCATGATGTAAGTTTCGGTTGAATTGTCGTCGCATAACGTTTTTATTTACATTTACACTCGGTTAGGATCAAAAAGCTCTTCTTAAGTATGAGCTGCTTAAACCTGGTGAAATAGTTACTCCTGATCAATATCAACAACAATTTACCGATGTAAACCGGGAATTTATCAAAAAACGGCCAGAATGGGCTCGCAGACACGGAACAGTTATTTTGCTCCATTGCAATGCGCGGCCTCACACCACAAATAACGTTAAAAACACCTTAAAAAACCTGACATGGGATGTTTTATTGCCCCCGCTATATTCTCCAGATATTAGTCTTTCAGACTATCACTTGCTCAGATCCATGGAACATGGTCTGGCTGAGCAGCACTTCGCTACTTTTGATGAAGTTGAAAAATAAGCATATTCGTTTTTTACCTCCCAGGACGCTAAGTTCTATCACGAAGGAATCCATAATTTACCAAAAAGATAAGCTAAGGTTACTGATTTTAATGGTACATACTTCGATTTATTACCCACATCCAGTGATGCAAAGTTCACCGGTAAGTTTTCTTAAAAAAAGGGTCATTTCATAGGTATACCCCTAATATAACGCATTTTTCTTATTTGCTAAGGAAATTAATACAACCTTGTATAAATTCAGATCTCGTTGTACAGCCCACAGCTGCGCAAATAGTCATATTTTGATTTTTTATTATTTCTATTTAACTAATAAAAGGATGAATTTCACCAGGAACTAACAGTCAACATTGCGTGAGCGATTTGTTTGGCTTACGAGGGTGGCCTGGCGACTTTCTGATGGCTTCACTTGTTTTCTCTTTCCGGTCTTCTTCTTAACTCTATGATTTTTACTCAGGTCTGGCTCCTGCACTCAAACGAATTACTAAAACGACTGAAAGTTGTCATTCGTAACAGGAGAAATAATCCATCATACTAAAATTTTTAACCCTCTAATACATGATTTTTTTTTCTTCCCGAAAAAATGTCTATGTATCTTTAGTACTCATACATTATGGGAAAAATACTAAAAAAAATTTAACTGCATTAGAATTTAAATAATTTCAATTTAAAAAAAAAAAATCCATATAAAAAACCCAACTACAACTGGCTGCTGGTTGGTCTGTTTGTGGAGTTTAAGACAACGTTTGTTGTAGCTGTGACTTGCGTAGATTAAGTGCAAACACTGTCTGTATTATGTGGTTATTGCGAAGACCTGTTCTAGACCAGCGTTGCGTGTTTGGTAAATTTTAAATTTCTAATGAAAATAAAATGCCGGCAACAATAAAATAAAAGGGATAAAGAGAAAACCCTTCAGAGCAAATATAACTAGATTCCAATTTCAAATTGTATGACGTACTTGTGGTTCCTATTTTCAAATGAAATTTGCTCGAAAACTGTTCCATTCGCAATTAAAATTTTAGTTTTAACACTTGTACATGATATTTGAGACCCTTTGACAAATTTATGAAGCAATGCGGAAGATTCATAAACCTGTAACTCTTCCTTAAATCTCAACTTTCAAAGTTAATTTGATCGGACAATGTTATTCGTCACACCTAGGAGACAAGTCTGATTAATATTTGTAATTCAAAAATGTGTATTAAGTACTACCACTTATCAATTTTTCAGGTTTTCAATTTAACAAAAAATTATGTCTAGACTTTACTTTTAATGCGTTTGCACCGATTAAAAAACAAGAAATTACATTTTCAAAATGTAAAAACTGGTATTTAAACATAATAAAGTTACCTTACTTCTGCCATATGAATGACGCTGGTTGATGAGGATTGCCTTACTGCAAATGCCGTCGCGATTATCTGTACCTAACTATTAAAAGAAAGCAAAATATTCTTAAAAGTTGATTTTAAATTTAGGATTTCAAGTGCCAGCCAGTAAATAACTTAAATGATATTCCAAAGCTGTTTTTAAATTGCTTTGCTTTTAATCCACACCAGTAATCATTCAAAGCAGAGCTTGGAAATTTCGAGGTTCCTTGATTCGATAGAAGACTAAACCCTTTAGACCGGCAGTCAGATGGAGTTGATTTAAAAGTATGAGACTACATTTGAAGTTTTATCAAAAAAAAAGGAGTTAAGGGGGTATGGGACACTTTCAACTTTTTTCTTTAATATTGCAGAGATCAATATAATTTTTTTTCCATAAATGTATACTAAATATACTTACACTTTTAGATAGTCAGAGGTTTTAAATAATCATTATTTATTTTTTTAAAAAATAAAATGTGTCAAAAAGCGATGTCTCTTATTTTTGTTATAAGTCAAAAACTTATTTATTGGCAGACAAATATTTAGCATTTTTATAAACAGAAAAATGTATTTAACAAACTGTCTTTACCGATTTTTCATATTTGCCATAGTTTTTTTTTAAAAAATTATTGAAGTTTTTTTCAATAATTTCACAGGTTCACTTTTTTTATAAAAATTAATAAATAAAAAAATAAACTATTTACAACTAATCCCTAAAGACAAATTAAAGATATATGTTTGAAAAATATGAGTAAAAATTTTTGACACTCTATGGGCAGTAGATTTTGAGTTATATCAATTTAAAGTCAAAAAATCATCGAAAACACGATCAAGGAGAAAAACAGATTTGAAGTTTATCACTTTCCTTACTGAAGCACTCCAAACCGACCGACCAACTAAGGATTCGATAACGTTATTCCTATCTAATATTACGAGGAAGCAAAGATTATAAACGTGGTTGGCCAACACAGATGTCATGACATAAAAAACTACACATCTCACGTTCTACTGCAGATATAAATAAAATTTTTGTTTTAAATTATTCTAAAATATTTGTGTTATTTTTTATGATAATAATAAATTTTTGGATTTTTTTGAAGATTTTGTGTCCCATACCCCCTTAAACAGCAACAGTGCCAGCAACTCCTTAAAATAAACTCATTTTTTGTACAAATAACGAATGCTACAAGTCAGCTGCTTTGGTATCGATATTTTTGAAGAGATAAAGTAGATTATGTTACTTTGTTGCCATATGGCGACACTATGCACTACAGGGCTAAACCACTTTCCAGGGTAAGAACGAACGACTGAAAACAAAAATGTGTTCCACTTTTCCTAAAAAAAAACGTGTTTTTGAAACATTTTGGTCGACTTTCGTATCGAAATTGATTAAAAATAAGCGATACTTGAGTTCCGCTTCAATGTGCGAAAGCAACATTTCTAGGGTGCTAAGACCACGAGTGATTTCAATAGCACTTATCCCCATTATGCCATAAAAACTAATATAGGAATCCATGAAAATAATACAAACGAATTTTGAAACATAATAATGCTGTTATAATTTATGACCAATATTACAAGGTTAAGACCGAATGAGCCATGTGGATCGCGGGTTTCCAAACCAAAGTGCCACCAAAGTGCCTCAGTGTTAATCTAATGGGAAAAAATGTCTTTTAAGCAACATTTTCCGTCTGTATCTAATATTTTTACGCCCTAGAACTACACTAGGGATATTGGTGATAAGTCACTTCATTATTTTGATCTGCAGTAACTCTGCCTTAACTCTGTACATTCTCTTTAATTATACTCTTGTAAAACATTCTCTTAATTGTACTCTTCTTTTAATTTTCTGTATCAGCAAAAGCATCCACTTAACGAAACGGCATTTTAGTATGCCCTTACAAAGAAAGAAAATTATATGTTAGTTTATTTTATGGTTTCAAACCTGTAAAAAAATTACAATGAAATTTATTTGCTTATCTTGAGAATGTGAATAATAATAATTAGCTTAAGAATTTAAAAACTATTCGACTTATTTAATTTGTTAACGTATATACACCCAGTTTTGTATAACTGTTTTAAATGAACCGCTTTCGGTTATTATATCCACGCTATATTTTTATTACTCGCTAGTAGGCTTCTTGCCTAAAACGAAATTATAGCAAAGTTGAAGAAGATATTAGTAGACATTAGAGGGGAAGTTCTGATATGTTTACATGGATAATTTTAAAGCAGGACTTTTAAGGACAGTGCCGGATTTCGGCCTAGGCCTAAAAAGCTTGGTTTTGGGGGGCCCAGTCAGGAAAAGGGCCTTTAAAAAGATAAAATGTCCAAAAATTTTGCCTAAAATAATTTGAAAATCGCCAAATTAGTAAAACTAAAAAAAAAGAAAGAATTGCTTAAGAACTAACATAGGAGAGAACAGGCTCAACTCAC
Source organism: Hylyphantes graminicola (assembly GCA_023701765.1). Taxonomy (NCBI): domain Eukaryota; kingdom Metazoa; phylum Arthropoda; class Arachnida; order Araneae; family Linyphiidae; genus Hylyphantes; species Hylyphantes graminicola. The sequence goes on from CM043112.1 coordinate 40,836,401, forward strand.
TCCTAGTAATGTTTATTGGGTCAGAAATAATGCAGTCAATTGACTATGATGGCGTCATTCGTTCCTTTGCACAGCAGAAAATTCGCCGTGTGATTTTATAAATTTTGTAGGATAACGATAGTAAAATACTCTATTATTCTGATGGTTTCTTAAAGTCTGTAAAGTATATTCATCACTGATATAGATACTATTCTAAATAGTACCCAAGATATCAACGCAGATAATATAATAAAATTATTTACCGATGTTGCTGAGAATAATTGTATGATTAAACCGCCTTTTGTTAATGAACCTAAAAGCAGATTTACAGCTGTAAACGGCTGGTTTGATAAGGACTGTTTTTCTCTTAGACTAAAGCTTAAATCAATCTTAAAATGTGTGACCAAAAATTTTAATAACAATATCCAAAACTATAAAGAAACACTAAAAGAATATAAGCAGCTGTGTTATCATAAAAAGAAAAGCTACTATACATCCATCCAAAATCAGTTGGTCAACTGTAATGACTCTGCATCCTTCTGGAAAACTATAAACAAATTTAGAAAAAAACCTGTCATAACACCTAAAATATCTCTTCAGAATTGGTTTGATTACTATTCAGATATTTTTTCAAACAAGCAAACCAACGCAGTCGCAATAATTGACCAAGTTACCATTTACACTGTCCCAAATTCTGATCCGATTCTCGATACAGATATTACATGTGCCGAACTGAAATCTGTATTAGATAATTTAAAAAACGAAAAATCACCCGGCGTGGATGGATTGAGACCAGAATTTGAGACCACTATTATTACCAATGTTTTTAATAAGGTTTTTCACTCTGGTTCCTATCCAAATAGCTGGATCGAAATCTTAATCTGCCCAATTTTTAAAAAGGGTGAAATAACTAACCCTAGCAATTACAGACCAATTTCTTTAGTCCCAGTAATAGGTAAAATCTTCATCGATCTTAAACAAAAGGCTACTAACATGGCTTGATCAGAAAAAGTTACTTTTCGAAGAACAAGCTGGGTTTAGGAAAGGTTATAGCTGCAATGATCAATCATTTATTTTAAACTCAATTATACAAGATAAATTACGGAAAAAACGTGGTAAACTATATGTTGCTTTTATTGATCTAAAAGGCGCGTTTGACAGTGTCAATCATGATCTTTTATGGTTGGAATTACAAAAACTCTCAATCAGCTCAAAAGTTATCACAATTTTAAGGGATCTATACAATAAGGCTTCAGCAAGAGTTAGAGTAAAAGATGTCTGTACTGACTCATTCAGGGTCTCAATTGGTGTATTACAAGGTGAAATATTGAGTCCACTGTTATTTATCCTCTTTTTAAACAACCTAATAGTCCAGTTAAACGAATCGTGTATCCCAGGCGTGTATATTGCACCTGATATCTATTTACATCTCCTTCTTTATGCTGATGATGCAGTTATTCTTGCAGATAGCCCAATAAATCTTCAACTAAAGCTTAACACATTAGAAAGATTCTGCAAAAAATTCTGTTTAGATATTAATATCAATAAAACCAAACTGGTTGTTTTCCGAAAGGGCGGTAAGTTATCTGCGAGTGAAAAGTTCTTTTACAATAAAATAGAGTTAGAAATTGTCCCCAGCTATTATTATCTATCTATCTATCTAAAGTCTATTAAAAACTATATATTCTGTTCTGTACTAACGTATTTAATTTGGTAAATTTCCAAAATAGCTCCTCGAAGGTGGTGGGGAGCCCCGAATGTCAAGTGCCTATGGGGATCCTGGGTCTTTAAATCCGGCGCTGTTTGAGGGGAATATGATAATAAAAAAGAAATTTCGAATTTCTTTGAATGTATATCTTTGAAACTTTAGTCTTTTACATGAAAAAAAAAAAGAATATCTTCTGTAAAATGATGTACGGTCATATTTAGGTTTAACCCGGGGTTGGTATTTGCCGGAATGTCAATTTGCAAAATTACGTCTTTTTTGCTAAACTAATTATTACTGTATATTTTGGGTCAAAATTTAAATATTTATTTATTTATTGACATAAGGGCAACATTTGAATAACATCATCAATCAAACATATTTAACCTATTGGAAATTGTTTTTTAAGCATAATATAAAAAATATAATAAAATATGTAAAAGCATTTTATCTGCGTAGGTGATGTTTGACACGGAGAACTTTCGTTACATTCTAATACTATAGAGTACCAGCATTTAGTTTTAATGCATAAAATTTTTTAAATATGAATATCTTTCCTTCACGTTTTTTCTATCTAAATTAACATAACTTTTAAATTATTAAATAATTGTCAAAATAAAATTTTAAACGTTTGCTGACAAGTTTGTAATGCTTGACAAAGAATATCAAAAGTTCAGTTGTCAGAAGGCGGGCGTTTGTTGACCCACTGAGTTGACTTTTACGTCAGTATGTTAGTCGTGACGTACATTTAGAATATGTCAACTTCGCAACTTGTGCTTTTCGTGTCAATTCATTTCTAATAACTGGAAAATTTTGTTACTTGATGCAATTAAAATTTGGCCCAGTTACAAATCTTTATCAGTTGTAGTGTTATCCATAAAGGCCGATCATTAACAAAGGCCAGCCTTTCTGAGCGAATTTTTTTAAGGATTAAAATGAAGTATGCAATGAATTAAATTGCATCAAACAATAAATATTTATACGAAATCAATTTTGTCGACTCCAAAAATCGAAAGAAAGACCTTACTTTGTTAATACCATCAATATTTTGTTCCTGCATATTTCTTTTTCCTATTCGTTTTTAAAAATCGGTTCCAGAGTATGACCTTATTTTATAGCTGTTTCCTAACACATTGGCAGTTATTTATCCTATGACAGTAAAAGTGGGTTTCGCAAATACTTCTTTAAAGTTAACTTGCATTTTATTCATTTTCTCAAACATATTTCCTGCATTTTAATTAACTTTCGATTTAAGTTCCTTAGCTTATAAAGATACACTGTAGATAATATCAATCATATGCAAGATACGTGTTTGTTTTCTCATTGTTTTAAAAATTAGGAAAGCAATGATAAAAAATACTCATTTCTTTATCATAAATATTTTATATTTGACTATGTATTTATCTCTTTAGGTAAATTTTAAATGTAAGATATTAATGGAAACAAAATGAAAGATATTAATGGAGAGGACACGAAATTCGAATTTTTAAAACAAAACATATTGATGTATTTTAGAGTTCCAGAGAAATAAAATCCTAGTTGTTGGAAGAACTTATATTTCAGGAATAGAAAATTACAAATAAGAAATCTTCTGAAAAATGCTTATAAAAGAAAACCATTAAACAGAAATCGATAATCTTGGTTTTAAATTTGAGCAATAGATATAGAGATTAAAAATGAAAGAAAAACATAAATTTCGACTCTTTTGATCAAACCACGCATCCGAATCCCCTTAATGTTTTTTTTAATCTATTTTTTGGGTGTAAAACATTAAAGATTATTGATCAAATATTATAAAAAAAATATATAAAGCTTATTTTTATTATTTAACTTCAATTTTAAATACTTTAACTATGCATCTACACAACAGTGATTTAGTATCACTCAGCAACTTAAAACAGTTTTTAAAATAAGATTATTTGATAAGTTGATTTTGTAACTTTATGATAAATTAGGTAAAACAATATGTATGGAAAATTAAAAATGATTGCATACTCATAAAGTTAATTAGTGAAACAAATTTTATCAGATATCGATATCGGCACATTTAGGAAACAAGTAATTACTTATTGTGTATATTAAATCACTACCACTTATTTCATTTTTAAGATTTCATTTTAAAATTTAAAATTTTTGTACTTTTGTTTGGGTAACTTCCTCGGCTATGTACAAACCAGTATTAACATTATTGAAATGTCAAAACTGGGGGTATCTAAACAAAATGACAATTAACGTTCACTATATTTTTGACATCTATTAATAAGGATCTATCGCCTAAGTTGTCGGAATTACGTGCACCAATGTCCAGTAACTATGAAAGGAGAGCAAAAAAAGTCTTAAAAAATGATGTTAAAAATTTATATTTAGAGAATAGCGTTGACAAAACGTATTAAATAAAACAGAACAACTTAAGAAAGATATCGCAAAGCTGTTTTTAAATGGTTAGGATTTAATCTATACCAGTGATAATTCAAACGAAATCTTGCAGAGCTTAGAAATTTCGAGGCACGGTTCCTTGATTTGATAAAAGACTTTCACCATTTTCGAGGGCAAAAACAAACGACTGGAATCATAAAAGTGTTCCACCTTTCCAAAAAGTGTTTTTTTGGACATTTTTGCTTGTCTTTCGTATTGATATGGAATAAAAATAATCGCGCGATATTTGAGTTCTACTTAAATGTGCTAATGAAAATTTTCTAGAGTACCAAGGCCTTAAGCCGAGCGATTTTAATAGCAGTATGTCAAATATAATGCCATAAAAATAATTGAAGAACAAATATAATGATAAAAATGTTTTATCAACCACATTCTTCGGCTGTATTGAATATTTTTATAGGTTTTTTTTTTCATATGATAAATGTAATTGACAAGGTCCCTAAAATATCACGTTTTGAAAATCGTTCGAAAATAAATTTTTAAATTTTCAAATGCTGTTTTATTTTTAATGAGCATTATACAAAAAAAGTGCACAATTTCGATTGTATCGTCTATGTATCGCCGTGGTTATTTTTATTTAACTAGCACGTTATTCTTTAATATAGATATTGAACGCATGCTCACCTTAACGTCTTAGTAATCTAAATAATTCCTTAGAATGTCACCATTGAAATTTTTTGAGAATCTTTGATTTTTTAATTAGTTGGCAACGTTATTCGTTGATAAGACAGTTTACTTCCACCAAAAATTTAAATAAAAAATATAAATACTTGTGTATACTCACTGGAAGACTTGTGTCATTTGAGCGTGTTTGATGAAAGATACATGTGCGGGACAAATTAGGGCGGCATTGCCAATAAAGCATCCCTCAGTGTTTCAAGAGGAAGAACAGTCATACTGACGGACTCCACGAATAAGCGTAAAATTCACAGCTTTCGAAGGGGAAAAAAAGAACCAAAGGAAGAATAAAAATGGTGAAAACATGAGCAAGACAGCGCCAAAACAATGGTAACTTTTAAAAAATCTTTTTTAAAAAAAGAAATTAAGCCTTAAAAAATAGAAACCAAAGTATGTAGTGTTGGACGATCTCAGTTAAGAAAAAGAATGACTTTGCTGTATTCAGTTACTGCTATTACCCACTAATTTTTAAAGTGTTGTTCTCAGTGTAAAATGGTTGTCTATATTTGTTAATGAGTAAAATGCAGACCGCGATTTGCCAATTTATTAATTTGCCTGAAATTTTATAGCTAGGAAAGCCTTTTATTTTTAACACCCGACTTTTTTAAGTTATTTGAATATCAAAATGATTTCTTAAAAAATATACTTTTAATTGCTAAAATTCTGTTTATTTAAAAACTTTTTTTTAGCCGCGGTAGCTCTGTCGTGTGAAGCGTCGTGCTCGCATCGGAACGTTTTTGGGTTCTGTTCTCGGCGGTGCTCGCAATTCTGATGGTTGCTGGGTCGGCGCTTGTATTCAAATAAATACCGCCGTGTTGCTAATGGTGGCTAGGGCACGTTGAATAGGCCGTGCACAAAAAGTCCTCCATATTCCCTTACAAATTAATACTTCTGTGTACCAGATCAGGGGGTTATTGGCCTTTGATCTGGATCAAAATTCATTCCGATAAGTCAGTGAGTATGGATGTGAGAAAGGGACCTTCCTATATAACGGATGTATCATGCTGACAAGCATAAGTCAGACTTTCTCCCTTGAAGGGCTCAATAAAGAAACGAAGCCGCCCAACTTCGCCTTAAAATCGAGCAGTTATGTCTATGTGCTCGTTACCGAATTTCATTAGAAACAACATTTTTTTTTTTTTTTTAGAAATACAAATATAAAAGACCCCGGATTGATTTAATTTTTGTTGCTTTACTCGTAAACTAACGAATCAGAATGCATATAAAGGTTGAAATGTTTCGTTCTTCTTGTCCAACGTAAGGGTGAATCGATATTTGATATAAACTCTTATTTTATATTACCACTATTTACATTTAACAAATGTAAATAGTTTTAAATTTGATAATTTTTTTTTGGCTTAATCATCATTGGAAACGACTTTATTTTATATATAAAATTTAATTATATTAAAATGGTGGTAGTTTCTTAATCAAATGGAATTTATCATCATCGTTTAACAAGTTGGACTAACTTTACGAAGACTTTGTATCTGTTGTTGTTTCTAATCCCAGGTGTGTAGCGGAGCTACACCACCTCCATGAAACCCAAAAAGTCCATAAAAAAAAAGCGGGTCGCGTAGGATGTCAGAAAACAAGAACTGCAAGCAATTGAGGATATGTTTAGGGGATGCCTGTTTGCCGCTGCACCTGTAGCACTCCAGGAATTTTTTCCCTCCCTGTTGGAAAACAAAAGATTTGGTGAGGCAATTTAGGAGCGAGGAAGAGTTATCTGCCGTTTCCTCTGGAAATTGAATTGGTGGCACCATCTTGGATTTCTCTCAAAATACCAAGAGTGACTAGAGGTGGAATTCACCAAAGCGTATTAAACTCTATCTTTTTGATGGTGACTATTTCCGAGGATGTAAGTGTGCTGTTACGATTCTGGATTTCCTCAGAGACACTCTTGACCAGGATGTACGCCATGTCAGGATGCCAGGATGATCAATCTAAGAGTATATTGATCACAAGTATTACAAACATATTTATATTTAATGTACTAAGATCATAATATGGGATTCGAATACTGATACGATTGTGTCAAGCCTCAAAATAATAAAAATTTGGAATATAGAACTTTTGAATTTGCTAGATACCACAATTTTTATGTATCACCTTTATTATAAGTATGTTTTTGTATTCTGTCCTATGGGTAAACATTTCTTCTTAACCAACTTCACTCTTCTAAACCACAAATGGTTGCTTATACTCGAGTTGTTACTGAATGCTTCACATAAATATTGGCTGTGAATTATCAATAATAGGAACAATATCATGCCTAAGGCACGTATGTTTGACGCGACAGCTTGCCTTATTTCAAAACTATCTCCTGAAAATAAGTGTTGTAAAAATAAGTATAAATTACTTATAAATTCAATTTCATTTCTAATTTTATACGAATGCTATTTAAAAAGTTAATGCAAATAAATTACAGACAATACATTGTTAAACTAATTTTAAGTGCCTTTAACATGGGGGTGTTTACTGCAAAAGCAGTAAAAAATTGCCCCGAATGGCAACCTTTTCTACCCTTTTTGTTGTTTCATCTTGTCCCCTAAAATCCAACTGAATTTTTACCATACAGATAAGAAAAAGGGGGAGATGTTGCCGGTTAAAAATCAATACAAAGCCTAGTTTGCCAAAAGGAGCCCTCTATAGCTCTAAACTCAGATCTAACAAACGCCCGACTCTCTAAGATTACCACTATTTACAACGCATTTTTCTTATTTGTGAAGGAAATTAATACATCCTTGTGTAAATTCAGATATCGTTATACTGAATACAGCTGCGCAAATAGCCTTTTTAATTTTTGCTTTTTAAGGAATAAAATGATGACTTCAACCAGGAACTAACAGTCAACATTGAGTGAGCTTTTTGTTTGGGCTTACTAGGAATGCTTGGCGATTTTCTGATGGCTTCACTTGTTTTCTCTTTCTTGCTTATTTCTTAAAGCTATATTTTGTACTAAGATCTTGGCTTATGCACTCAAACCAATGACTAAAATGACTATAGTCATTCGAAACAGGAGAAAGGACCCATCATATTAAAAATTTTCAAAGCTTTGTTCTTTGAATTTCACCTACTAGGTGTTCCCGAAAATCACCCCTACGCGACAGCCCAAGAGACTTGGACCCAATGCGATTCAAAGCGACGAGCCCGGTCGGAAAGGGATATAGGATGCAAGTCTGATTAATATAAGTAATTCAAATATGTGTATTAAATACTACCACTTATTTTGTTCAGAATTTTATTTGAATAATAAAAAAAAACGTGCAGTATTTATATATATAAACATACTGAACTTACCGTTTACCGTTCGTCGATTCATTCAATTTTCGTGTGGTCGATGTGATTTTCTAACTAATCGCGGGAATTGGTATCTCGATTCGTTGCATCTTATGCTTAAAAGGTTTTTATGAATTTTTGTATTTTGAGTCTTTCAATTGTGTTGTTTCGATAACAACAATCTGTGTGATTGTTTGTTTTTATTTCTAGGGCGGTACCCGCGTGCTTGCACGTGTGGTCGCCATATTTGATTTCTTTTTATTGTTGATTGTTTTGACTTCTACTTTTTAGTAGATTTTATTCCGTGTTTTGAATTGATTCTTGTCTCTATTTACTTGGCTTTCCTTTAAACTTTGTGCATTCATTTTATATTGTTAAATTGAACTACGCCGTGCTTGCATGTGCGAATACTGTTTTTATTGACTCGAATATTTTTATTCTGGATAGTTAAACTTTTATTGATCAAGCCGTGTTCATACGTGCTTTTATTGACATAGCGATAAATCATTTTTGATTCTTCTGCTACGGTTTTATTTATTAACTTCTATCATGGCCAATTCGCAAATTGCGTTGGACCTTTGTGATCAAATCCTTAAAGCTGAAGAAAGCTATAGGATCACTCAAAAGTCACTCGAAGACACGAGACTTGCTCTTCATAGCAGTCATGATCACTTACCCGACCAGTATCAGGTTTCAGCCTCAATAATTTCAATGTACCATGAAAATATGGTGAAAGAGGTTATGATGTTTCTTCAGAAATTGGGAAAATGTTCAATTCCCAACTGTGAAAAGCATAGTGTAATAGTTGACTATGAAAATCTTGTTCAACTTGAACATGACCTGATAAAAAAGGGATCCAAACGTGTTTTTGATCATGCGTCAAACCCTAATGACGATGAAATCACTATGACCAAGGCAAAGCGCTTAGCCAAAAACCAATCATTTCATTCATCAGACGATTTCCGGTCGGATTTAAACGGATCTCGGACGGACGAGGACAATGTGCAAGAAAATGCACCGTCACATAATAGTGACGAGGTTTTCACTACCCCAAGGCATACTGTCAAAAAGTCGCATGATCAATTTAAACCCACACAAATTGAAACACAAAATAAATATGCACCTCTTCAAAATGAAATTCCAGAGGCTATAGAAATAGACGAAATTTCTAACAATAAAAACGATTCCACATTTTTACCTGCTCCTAAAGCTAGTTCAAAACCACCTCCAATAGTGATTTCAAATCCTAAAATTGATTGGCCAGAATTGGCAAAAGACATGAAAAAGGCAGGTATTAGTAATTTTACGGGAAAGGCAAACCCGGAAACTCTGAATATAATTGTCCAGACGGAAATGGACTACAGAAGTGTTACCACCGTTCTAGACGAAAAGAAAATCCCTTTCAACTCGTATAAGCTTAAGAGTGAAAGAACTCTTAAAGTAGTACTCAGAAATGTCCCTTCTGACATTAATATAGAGACTATTAAAGACGAACTAAATCATTTAGGCTATCCCGTCATTTCTGTATTCCAGTTTTCCAAAACGGTGGAGGGCAATAAGATACCCATTCCGGTATACTTTCTGGAACTTCCAAACACAATACCAAATAAGGCCATATTTAATCTCACTGACTTTATGCATTTAAAAGTAGATGTTGCCCCATATAAGCGCAAAAAAACAACCTACTCAGTGCCATCGATGCCAACGCTATGGCCACGCAAAATCGGGCTGTCACAACCCACCCAGGTGTGTAAAATGTTCGCTAGACCATATGACAGTAGATTGCCCCTCAAGAGGGAGAATCGAAAGTCCAAAATGTGCATTATGTCAGGGCCCCCATGCCGCTAGTTTCCGTGGATGTCCGAAGTATCCAAAACCCAGACAATCTACTCCGTCTCGGACTCCTACAACACTTGTAGTAGATACTGCAATATCCTCTAATGACCTCAGATCTGATTCTGTTCCAAATAGGGCTTCTATTCCAAACCTGACTAGACCAGGTGTCAGCTTTTCGCAGGCATTGATTCCCGATGAGGTCAATTCAAATGACCCTCACGCTCCTTCCACTTCTCAAAATTATGCACCAAATACTTCGGTACTCACACAGGATGGAAACCTATTTCTTCCAAATCAGGGCGACCAAGAAACTGATGAGTTGAACTTCTTCGATTTGATTAGACAATTTCAAAATTTTATAAAAGGCACTAACATTAAACGTATACTAACCATTCTTAAAAAAGCTGCCCTAAATTTTAAAACTGCCAAAGGAATCACTGCAAAAATAGAGGTTGGGCTATCAGCCTTCGAAGAGCTAATGACACTATTCCAACCATGAAAAATTACAGCTCTCAAAGAGATCACACCTTTCAGCCAATTATGTATACAAACATTGGGTTTGCTAATCTAAACGGTCTCAAAAAGCAACTGGAGGAACTTGGGCAATTTATTAACGAACAAAACCTGGACATAATGTTAGTTAATGAAACTCACCTTCGCCCTTGTAACAATGCTAAAATCCCAAATTTCAAATTGTACAGAAAAGACAGGCTAACTAATAGAGGTGGTGGAGTTGCGGTATACATAAAAAATAGTCTTAGAAGCACTGAATACATATTGCCCCAACTTAAAACAATAGAAGCATGCGCAGTCATAATTGAAAGCGAAAATTTTGGAGAAATATTAGTGGTATCAGTTTATAATCCACCCAATTCCAAACTGGTAGCAGATGATCTAGAGGCTCTTGTAAACTCCGGTCTTCCATCCATACTCGCTGGTGATCTCAATGCTAAATCCGATACCTGGGGCTGCAGGGCAAATAATGTCAATGGAAAGACTCTTCAAAAATTTGTTTTAAACAAAGGCATTACCTTAATAGCTCCTGATGAACCTACACACTTTCCAGGCACTTTATCCCATAGACCGGACATTTTAGATATCATGCTCCTTAAGGGAATTCCAAGCTTTCCTACATTAAAAGTTCATAGTTCCTTGTCTTCCGACCACAGTCCGGTAACTTTCTCTCTATATGGCCTCACACAATCCCCTGAATCAATCAGACTTACAACAAACTGGGAAAAATTTCATTCCATCTCAAATGACAATATCACTATCAACCCTCCTCTTCAAACCATAGACCAAATAGACACTGCTATAAAGGATCTTGTATTTAAAATCAAAAATGACATTGAAAATAGTTCGAGACCAATAAGCCATTGCAACAACTATAAACTACCCCAGGAAATTATAGAGATGAAATAAAAAACAAAAATAAACTTGAATGTACAGTTATGAAATTATCCACCCAAAATAACACAGTCTGGAAATTGGCCAAGACATTAAAATCTAATCCTCAAAATATTGGCCCACTTCAAGGCCCAAAAAAAAAATAGCTTACACAGAAAAAGACATGGCAGACGTACTTTCAAACAGTCTTTATAACCAGTTTTCACCCCATGACAGTCCAACAAATGATGAAATGGTTGACAATGTTACGGAAGAGGTTCATCGATACCTAAGCTCTAAACCCAATGCAACTATTCTAGAAACTTTTCCTGAGGAAGTAGCACACATTATTAAAAACCTTGATCCTAAAAAGGCATCTGGATGCGATATGATTTCCAATAAAGCCCTAAAAAAATCTATCCCAAAAGGTCATTGTACTTATCACGAATATCTTTAACGCATGCCTCCAACACTACTACTTTCCGACTACTTGGAAAAAAGCCATTATAATACTTTTTAAAAAACAAGGCAAAAGCCCACTTCTCCCTAGCAGCTACAGACCAATTAGTCTCTTACCCAGCTTAGCAAAAGTTCTTGAAAAAATTATTCTGACTAGATTAAACACTTTCTTAGATGCCAATAAGATTATTAATCTTAATCAATATGGTTTTAAAAAGGGACATTCAACAACACACCAAGTTCATAGAATAGTAGAAATAATTGGAAATGCCTTTAACAACAAAGAAACAGTGGGAGCCGTATTTTTAGATATTGAAAAAGCTTTTGATAGCCTCTGGCATGAAGGCCTTATTATAAAACTTGTCAAACAAAACATACCAAAACCACTAATACATATTATTAACTCTTTCCTCACAAACAGATGTTTCCAGGTTCGAATCAATAGTACATTGTCCAAAGTAGTAACCATTAGGGCCGGAGTTCCGCAAGGAAGCACAATGAGTCCCACATTATTTAATCTGTACATTATTGATTTCCCTACTCAGACAGACTGTATTACTGCCCAGTTCGCGGACGATACGGCCATACTAGCCAAATCTAAACACGGTAACATAGCCTTTGACAAATTGCAAACAGCGCTATACTTAGTTGAAAATTGGTGTGAAGATTGGAGAGTGAAAATTAATGCACAAAAGAGTGTCTCAGTCCTCTTTAGAAAGCACAAAACATTGACAAATTATGACACCGATCTTGAGATCTTTAATACTGATATCAAAAATGAGCCACATACCAAATACCTCGGAGTACATTTGGACAATAGACTCAGCTTTAAAGAACATATTAAGCAAACAATGTCCCTTAACAACAAGGTTTTACTTTATAAATCAATGATAAGGCCAATTTTACTCTACGCCTCTCCAGCGTGGGCCGCTGTTCGCAAGACACACAGAAACAAACTACAAATATTTCAAAATAAAACCCTGAGAAGAATGACAAATGCTCCTTGGTATGTGCGAAATAAGATCCTTCACAGAGACCTTAATATTGATTTTGTTGACTCCGCAATTCTTTCTGCTTCACATAACTACAAAGCCTCTATTGATGGCTCTGCATATGAGAACCTAAAAGACATTATCGCTTATGATCATATAGTCGAACAAAAATATAAACGTCCATGCACCGTTCATCACGACCCCTCTTGGTAATACAGTTATGACAGTTAAGTTTTTTCATTAACTACTTTTTACCCTGACAACAAGTTGCACTTTGAATAGCATTGTTATGTCCAGTGTTTAAAGATATGTGTTCATTGTCCTTTTTGGTGTTCATCTTCATCATTGTTTTTTATTAGACAAGCCTATTGCTTTGCCCTGGGGTATCTCCCACGGGTTTTCCACATTATTTTTATATGGACTTATAGTTTACTTTTGGAAAACACAAACGCTCTCCCTTTTTGGGGTATCTTAGACGGAGAAGTAAGGACGCTTCGCGTCGATACTTCGTATTGATATTTCGATCTCCGATTACCGTTTACCGTATCATTGACATCCATTGATGAGGATTTCCCTATCGCAAATGTTGTCACGATTCTCTGCACTCATGTCAAGTAACTGTTAAAAGATAGTAAAATATTTTTAAAAAATGATGGAGAAATTTAAATTTCGGATTTTAAGTACCAGTTTTTTGACGAAACGCTGGTTTATTTACACACCCTCGGCCTAGAAATATATAATTGACATAAAGTAATAGTCCACTAATAATAATTCCCACTCTTTATCTTTGTCAGAATTTCATTTTAAAATTTAATTGATTTATACTTATTGTCTGGTAACTTAAAAAAAAAAAAAACGTTTAAAAAAACTAGCATTTACATTTTTGAAATGTAAAAACTGGAAAAAATAAAATGGTAATTACCTTACGTTCCTTTTGACATCGGTTAATGAGGAATGCCATGTAACGAAAGATGTCATGATTCTAAGTACTGATGTACCGGGAGATTATAAAGAAACTTTGCCAACATCTGCGCTTCTAGAGTCCGTTCCAGTTAACCGACCGAGATGAAACTTTAAATATAATTATTTGGAGCTATGCGCTCGAGATTCTGTGAATTTCATTACAGTGGTGCTCACGGCTACGGTTATAGTTACATAAACTCGAAAATTTAAAATAGCAACGCCTATTTTTCTTGTCTCAAAATGTTCAGCACATGCGAAAGCCTTAATTAGCGTTGAAACGGCATCGATTAGTCCAAAAACCGACGTGTAATAAATAACCCTTTAAGATCTGCCCTCAGATGGCGCTAATTAAGTTTAGGAGAAAAACTCTTAACAGTTTTATCGGGAAAAAAATGCCTTAAACAGCCAAAAAAAAAAAAAAACACGATCTGTACACACGCAGTATATTAGCATATGATTGAGGTGCGCACTCAGTAAATTTGCTGTTTAAGGCATTTTCTTACGATAAAACTCTTACAGTTAGTCCATAAACTTAATCAGCGCCATCTGACGGAAATTCTTTAATGGTTATTTATAACTTGTCGGTTTTTGGTCACATCGATGCCGTTTGAACGCTAACTAAGGTTTTCGCATGCGCTGAACATTTTGAGGCAGGAAAAAGTAGGTGTTGATAGTTGAAATTTTCGAGTTTATGAAACTATAACCGTAACCGTGAGAACCACTGCCATGAAATTCACAGAATTTTGAGAGCATACGTCCAAATAACTATATTTAAAATTTCATTTCGATCGATTAATAGGAACGTACTCTAGAAGCTCAGATGTTGGCAAAGTTTCTTTATAATCACCCGGTATATTACTAATGAAAAAAGAGCAAAATATTTCTAAACGTGGTGTTGAGAAATTTAAATTGAGGATTTTGCTTACTAGCTTGTTTTAAAGAAACACAGGTGTTACACACTCTCGACCTAGAATAACGTCTACACAATTGAGAAAACGTATAAAAAGTTAGTAAGGAATAAGGTTATAATATACAATTTTCGCCCTTAGTGAGTTCGAGTATTTTGCATGTTTAAGCTTCCAGTGCCGAGTTTCATCGTTAAACTATTTGTATCTCTGATATGAGTAATTAGTGTTTTCCATTTGTTTAGTATTAAAATGACATTCTACCATTCAACGTGATTGGTTTCAAAGAGCTCTTTGTATAAATATATATTGTACACAGTCACAAAAAAGCACGAAATTAATTTCGGTACATCTGCATCCACAGAGAGCTAAAATTACCATAAAAAAAAGAAAAAGTTTTATACTATTACAAAATTTTAAGAAAATTTTATTAAGATTGTTATGATTTTTAACACGGAGGCACTTTGGTTTGAAGACCCATTATCGGACTCATTCGCCCTTAACCTTGTAATCCAATTGTTTATTATTAGATCGTGTTTAAATAATCGTTTCGATAACTTTTACGGATTCTGCCGCCGACCTCCCTATGGAATTATCTGTAACTCTTGCTATGGAAATCGCTCGTGGTCGTCTAGAAATTTACTTAAGCATATTGAAGTGGGACTCGGTTATTAATATTTTTTAAATTCTATTTCGATATGAAAGACGACCTTAATGTTCCAAATAACCGCTTTTGGAAATATGGGGAAAAAATTGTTCTCATTCGTTCGCCTTTACCCTCGAATGTGGTAAAAGTCCTGCATCGAATCTGGGAACTCTTCATTTAAAAATAGCTTAGGGCTATTTTGCCTAAGTTATTTTCTTGTTTTAAGTTTTGTCAACTGCGTATACGCTATATTAGGTCTAGTGTGTGAAACACCTGCGTCTCGTCGAAAAAAGCTGGTAACTGAAATCCTTAATTTAAATTTCTCACTATAACTTTTGATAATATTTTGCTCTATTTTCATGGTTACAAGACATCGGTACAAAGAATCATGACAACTTTCGTAATAGGGCAATCCTCATTAAACGAGGTCAATAACATGGTGAAATTAAGGGAATTGCCATTTTATTTGGATACCAGTTTTTACATCATGTAAACACTAGTTTTTACGTTTAAAGAACTCTTAATTTGTCAATGGATTCTAATCGTTTTCTTAAATTTTAAAATTAAATCCTAAAACAGAAATAAGTGGTAAAATTTAATACATAATTTATAATTATTGATATCAAACAGACTTGTCTCCTAAGTGTGATGAATAACGTTGCCTGATCAAATTTAATTCGGTAAATAACTTTTCTACTTTGAAATCATCATCATTATTATTTTTTTTTTGGTTTGAATTATCGTCGCACTAGAGCTACACGATGGCTATTGGAGACGGGCGTCGTAATTTTAGAACCAAAGTAGGGAGCTTTGTAAAAAAGCACAATTGCATGTTTAAGGTAGGCGAATACCCAAAATTTCCCAAAATTCTAAAATTTTTACTATTGCTTTAATCTTTTCCAAATTTGGCATAGTGATTTCAAATATAATGAATATTACTATTTAGGCTTTTGTTTTTATTTAAATATAATTTATTTATTTTAAACGGTGTATTTCTACTAAAAAAAGAGGTTTACGCCAACAAGTCTACCACATTGAATTTTCATCCTATGAACATTTATTATGTGTTAAATTCTTCGTTTTGAACTGATACATGCAATGACCCTCTAGAGTTACATACAAATTACAAGAAAAAACGTTATTAAGAAAAATGTTATAAATTAGCCACAAAAAAGGGATTTTTTTTCGATTAACTTACAATTGGACGTTTTATTAAAAAACACTTGTATACTTACACCAGATGTTAGAGGTTCATGGCACAGATATATATTGAAGTAGCATCTGTGAAAAATTTCAGGTAAATTAATGTAAAACTTTTTATGCTAGAAGTGTTGGCGTAAACCCCTTTTTTTAGTTGAAAAACACCGTTTAAAATAAATCAATTATATTTAAATAAAAAAAAATGCCAAAAAAGCATTGCTCATTATATTTGAAATCACTATGCCAAATTTGGAAAAGATTAAAGTAATAGTAAAAACTTTAGAATTTTGGGTATTCGACTACCTTTAACACTTTATCGCAGTCAAATGTCAAAAACATTATTCACATTTTTAAAGAATGTAAATAACTTTTTGTGTTATAAAGTCTTTTAGTCTAATTAATTGAATTAACACAATAAAATTGTAAATAATTTACTTTCTTTAAAGAATCCTGGTAGTCATTGAATTGACAAATAAAATAAATATCCACAAAACATGTCAAGATCGAAGTCAACCAACATCGAAGTCAATTTCATTTTTTAATTCATTTTTTTAAAGGGAAAATTCAATGATATGCTGACGAAGTCCGTTCGACCGTACTGCGCTTCCAATATCGGCCCTATCCTTAGAATCTTTTTTTTTTCGAATCTGCGGAACGTCGTCTGTTCCAACTGGGTAATTCGTATGAAGATATTTAAATAAAAAATAATAATAATTTTTTGAAAATTTTGGGTTACATGATGACAGGGTCTTTACGAATGTCGTAAAATATTTAAACCCTACATTCAAACACTTCAGTTTAATAGTTGCTGACCAAAGTATTTATTTTTTGTTATTTAAAAAAAGCAAAACAAATAACCGTTTGTGTTTCCCCCTTATTTTTATTTAGTATTTTCTTTTCAATTTGCATTATACGGTATAAAAATGCAATATAAAATGGATTTGTTAGATTTTGATGCGTGATATCTTCATGATTTTTTTCTTTATTAAAATTTAAGATATTTCTATTTGTTTAAATTTGCATACTGTTCTTTTTATAAAAAATTATCAAAATTTAATTTGATTTTATACGAATGTAATGTTAAATCTTATGATTTTTTATTTGATATGTTTTAATATTTTTAGTTTTGATTCTGCTATATTTGCCAAATCAAAAAAGAAAAACTAACCGACCGATTGGGCCGATTACGACCTAATTTTATTGCAAACCGTCACACAGAATTTGTTCTTGATAATTTTATGCTTTGAGTTATCTCTCAAACAAATTAAATGTTTAAATTTATTTTATTTCAATTTTTACAAGTGCAATAATTTTCAATTCATATTATGATTATTATTCCAAATTATCCTATTCCAATTAATAATATTTCAATTTATTATATTTCCATTTTAATGCTACCTTTATGCTTGCTTTTTGTCATACTTTATAAGTGTTTTATTAATTTGCTATTGAACATGCTTAATTTTCAGATTTATCAATTCAATATTGTGTACAAATACAATATTTAATATTGCCAATTGGAGAAGAGAGGGTTAACAAAAATCTAATGAACTGATTTCTGTAGGTTTTCCTTTTGTGGATTTGATGGCTTGATTACCTATCAGGTTCACATCGGGACATATTTTACAGTTACAACATTTAATAGCTGGAAATTTTAACAATATTTTTTAATTCGAAACTTTAAATTTAATTTTTATTTTCCCACCGGTTGGTAACGGTAACAGCTTGTGAGGGGGGATATGTGATATATCACACATGATGTATCACACATCACACATGATGTATCACACATCACACATGATGTATCACACATCACACATGATGTATCACACATCACACATGATGTATCACACATCACACATGATGTATCACACATCACACATGATGTATCACACATCACACATGATGTATCACACACCACACATGATGTATCACACATTTTTGCGATATATCACATATATACTGTGAATTATCAATAAACGGAACAATATTATGCCTAAGGCACGTGAGTTCGACGCGTTAGCTTTACTTATTTCAAAACTTTCCCCTGAAAATGAATGCTGTAAAAATAAGTACAAATTACTTATAATTTCAATTTTCATTTCTAATTTCATGCGAATGCTATTTAAGAAAGTCAATGCAAATAAATTACAGGCAGTACATTGTTAAACTAGTTTTAAGTCCCTTTAACATGGTTGTGTTTGCTTCAAAAACAGTAATAAGTTGCCACCCGAAATTGCAACCTTTCTACCATATTTGTGGTTTAATCTTGTCCCCTAAAATGAAACTGAATTTTTACTATAAATATAAGAATAAGGTTGGGATGTTGCAGGGAAAAAAACAATACAAAAACTGGTTCGCCAAGTGAAACTCTCTATCGCTTTATCCCTTTCCGACCGGGCTCGTACGTTCGTGCGGGTAGTAAAGAGAATGTTCAAGTTCTTCAAAAATATCGATACTGAAGCCATTTGACTTGTACCATTCGTTATTTGTATAAAAATGACCTTGTTTTCAATGAGTTGCTGGCATTAATGCTGTTTAACGCATTTTTTTCTCGATAAAACTCTAAATTTAGTCTCTTAACCCTTATTCTCATGAAGTAGCATATATGCAACCTTGGATGTTTCCCCTAACTTACGTTTGTTAAATGACGTCAGCGAGTATGTTGCATTGTTATTTGTTAGAAGAACAGTAGAAGCTTTGATCAGAGTGAAAACAATGTTCAAAGTTAAAATTATTTTTGTTTTAAAGGAAGGTAACTTGTTGGGTTGTTGGATTTTTGCATCATGTCTCGTTGTCTCTACAAGACAAGTCCATTGAATTATTTTTCATATTAATTTTGTTTTGTTTTTACTTTGAAAAATATTTTTCACATTTCTTATGTTCTATAGTTTTAAAAAATTGTTTAAGTTGTTCGATTACTACTGTCTTCGGAAAAATACAAGCTAAAAACTGAAGGTTGCATGTATGCTACTTCATGAAATTTGGGTAGTTATTGGCATGATTAGTTGTTACTTATACTTGAATATTTTTAACTTCCACACTACGTTTACAATGTAAAAAGGGATGGTTTTATAATCGTTCAGTCTATCCGTCTGCCTGTCTGCCACCCACTTTCACAGAACGAACCAAAAGTCTCACAAATAAGTGGGATACGTTATTTTGAAGCGAAAAATCGGTTTAGGCTAGATTCCAAGTTGCATTAAAAATTTAAATGAGAAGATTTAAAATTTAAACAACTAAAATTTAATTTACATTTAAATTACATGCAAATTCCATTTTTATTCATTATTTTCACAGTTGCCATTACAACAAACGTACGAGAAACTTTATTAAAATAAAATAAAACTCTTGAAAAAATATTTATTTTTATGATAAAATTCAATTTAGATTGTTGTAATAGCACAATGAAGTTATTTTGATGGTTCATTATATATGTAGGAAGAAAGATGCATAAAAAATTAAAAATTTGTATAAAAAATGTATACAGTTTCGCTTTTAATTTTAAAGCAAAAATTTTACTAATTTAATCAATCATGAGAGATGGAGTAGGCCACCTCCTCATTTTCAGATATAGTGGAAGATGCAGATTCTGTCACAAAGGTTTCTCCAAAGTCTTTTATAAAAAGTGTAATTTAAGGTTTTGTTTAACAAAACAAGTAGGTTTGTTACAAAATCCTGCACCTAAACCGCTTCCCCACAATATATGCTCACAGGAAACACACAATTTATACACTTCAGAGAGAAAATCTCTAATTAAAAATTTTAAACGCCAAAATGAACTATTTTCATTTATATACTTGGGCAAATTAAAAATTACTCATTATCGTTTGCTAAATTTGTTTGAAATTCGTAGAATAATGATGCAATGTTTTAATAAATATGTATCTTTTAGTCGCCACAATTTAATTTACAGTTCAAAAAAATATATAAGTAGTAAAATTGATGCTTTAAAAATAAAAGCGAAACTTTGCATATTTTTATGCAAAATTAGAGTTTTGTATACATCTTTCTTCGTACATATATAATAAACCGTCAAAAAAAACTCCATTGTGATATTGCAACAATCCAAACCGAATTATATCACATAAATAAATATTCTTTCAAAGGTTTTATTTTTATTTTAAATAAAGTTTCTCGTACGTTTGACGAAATGGCAACATTGAAACTATTGAATGAAAATGGAATTTGCATGTTATTTCAATGTAGTATAAATATTTAGTTATTTAATTTTTAACTATACTTCCAATTTAAATTTTTAATGAAATTTGGGATGTAACCTAGTCTGATTTTTTACTTCAAAATGACGTATACCACTAGTTTGTGCGACGTTTGGTTTGTTCTGTGAAAGTGGGGGACGGACGGACAGACAGACGGACTGAACGATTATAAAACCTTCAACTTTTTACGTTATAAACGTAGTGTTTAAGCTAAAATCAGAATAGCTTTGAACAAGCACTTCTTTAAATATAAGAATATTGTATTGTATTGTGTATATAGATGTATATAGTTTTTTGTTTATTCTTTGTTTCATTGATATTCATACTTTATAAAAAACATTCATTAAAGTAATATTTGTACGTAGTATAATTTTTTTGGACATGTACTGCCTTTATCATTTAACACAAGTAGTACAACAACTACAAATCAGGTAACACAAAAACAAGTACAAGCTCCATGAACCAGTTACCCCAATCTCATGAAGTAGCATATATGCTACCTTTTATAAAACTCTAATTAATTAATGCATTAATTATTTTAGAAAGGTTATGACACTAAATAATCTTTAATTTAGCTGAAAAGAAACAGAAAAAAAAATTGAAAATTAAAATTTTTAAAAAAAATTTATGACCATGAGAATAAGGGTACATTTTAAATCAGCGCCACCTGACCGCCGGTCGAAAAGGGTTATAGTCAGCCCAAAAAAAACGCCTCCAGGGAAGTATTGGGTGTTAGTTGCGAAAGAGTTTGCATCGGCTTACAAAGCGACGTGATGATTTCCGATTGTCTGATATTTCCACTACTTACAACGCAATTCTCTCATTTGTGAAGGAAATTACTGCCACCATATGTAAATTCAGATTTCGTTATACAGAATACAGCTGCGCCAATAGACTTCTTAAATTTTAATTTTTGCTTTTTTACGAAAGAAAATGATACGTTTCAGCATGAACTAACAGTCAACATTGCGTGAGCAATTTGTTTAGGGTTGCTTGGCGACTATCTGACGGCTTCACTTGTTTTCTCTTTTCAGTCTTCTTCATCTTAACTCCATGTCTTTTTACTAAGGTCTGGCTTTTGAACTCAAACGAATGACTAAAACGTTAAAGTATTGACGAGTTGGCTGCTGGTTATTTAAAAAATGGCTGGCTGGTTAGCAAATTATTTTCAATAATTTTTATCATTTCTTCCTACGCACGCAATGAGTTATAAAGTAGAGAAGAGACAACCTACCAACAGCACTACATAGTAGTAGCGTAGACAATACATGTGGGGACCGATGGTCGAGTGGATTGGATCGCAGGCCATAACGATAGCAGTCAGCCATATAACGGATGCGGGCTCGATTCCCGCCTTTGCACTGGATATACTTCCTTTCCCCGTATCAAAGCTATAGTAGAACCCTAGTTACTTAAAATTAGACAAAGATAAATAAAAACACGTATTTGAATTAAATTTTTATTTTTTATTTCCTATTCCTTGAACTGAAATCAATAACTTTACTGAAAAAAGTGATTGCGTATAATTGGCACGGTACTTCCATAAATGGAAACTTGTAGAATTGTTTTGCTATATTCTCTCTCCCGAGTCGTCGACAGCCTCTCTTCCAAATTAAAAAAAATATTTCACTTCGAGGTTTTCGTTACATAAACGTCTGAATAACTTCAGTTTATTTTTGGACACCCTTAATTTATTTTCCTTATTTATTTACAATCTTTAATGTTATGATCATTGCCAAAATTTTCAAGAATATTGTTCTTTTCCGAAAAAAGTGTTAGTATATTGAGTGACAGAGAGGTTGCTGAAATTATAAAAACAAGACAGACTTCAAACTTTACTTGTATTTTGCACTTGACTTTGATTTATCTGCTAAAGAACTACCCGAATTGTAGAAAGAAAGAAAATTATATGCGTATTTTGTTTTTAAAAAAATATTTCTAAACTTAGTACAAATAAATACAATGTAATTTATTTACATTTCTTGATAATGTGAATAATGGTCAATTAATTAACAATTTAAATAGGGTAAGGTGGGGTAAGTGGGCCACCTTTTTGGCATAATTCGACTTTAGACCCTCATACCACTGGATATAATCGGCCTAACCACTTATTTTTTTTGTGGTCCATTCTCTCATATGTTCTTACTGTACCCATGACAACCTTAACTCAAATTGGCAAAAAATAAATTTAAAAAATATGATTTTCTTTTTGGTCATCCGAGTGGCCCACTTGCCCCGCATGGTGGGGTAAGTGGGCCACCCCCCTAATATATTTTTACACATAACTGGTAGAGATATGGAAGGGCAAGTGGAATAATCTACATTATTTTTTGAGTGTTTGAAAAAAAAAATTAATGATGTATCTTTAATGGTTCCCCCATAGCAACTTTTTCTGGCATGCAAGCTTACTACAAGAAAAAATACGTTAATTTTCATCTTGTCATTTTTGCATGTAGTGTAAAAAAATGTTAGGGCTACAGATTTTAAACTGGCCTATGTCAATGAATAGGACTATGAATAGTGAATATGACTAATCCTATGAATCAGTAAATATGAATTTTTTTTTAGTATATTAAGGAGTTGGGGCAAGTGGGCCACCCATGGCCCACTTACCCCGCCATTGTGGTGGCCCACTTACCCCAAACGCGGGGCAACTGGGCCACTCCAATTTTCTTTTAACCTTATCAGCATCACAAGTACATGGCACTACAAAAAGATACTATGTTTTATACACTTTCAAAATATATAACATTTTGTTTTGTATCATGAACCGTTTGGAAATAAATAAAAAAATAGTATGATGGCGTGAATTACGAAAAGATGCAATGTTAAAAAATTTCACAAAAAGGATTGTACCTTGTTACATACTTAAATGAAAACGATGCCATAATGTTTCCTGCATCTATTGGGGTAAATACGTAAAAATATTGTAACAGATTTTTTTTACGTCCATAATTCGGGGAATGCCAGGGGGGGTGGCCCACTTGCCCCAATGGCCCACTTACCCCACCTTACCCTACTATTTGATTGCTTCAATTTGTTAACATATATACACGCAGTTATGTACAACTGTTTTGAAAGTCGCTTGTCGTATGAAGGCTATAATTCTTTCACTCGCTTGTTGGTTTCTTGCCTAAAACTTGATAGATAAGTCTGTAGAAGACAATTGTAGGCACAGGCGGGGAAGTTTTCTTACTGATATGTTTACATGGATAAACATAAAGCAGGACTTTTGAGGGTAATATAATAATAAAAAGTAATTTACGATTTCTTTTTGAGTGTATATCTTTAAAACTTCGGTCATTAATATGAAAAAAAAATCTCTTCTGTAAAATTATGGATGTGTGGTAACATTAAGGTTTTACCCGGGGTTTGTATTTGCAGGAATGCCAATTAGCAAAATTACGTCCATTTTGCTATTCTAATTGTACAAGTATATTATGGATCGAAATTTAAATATTTATCAATTTTATTTCCATAGGGGTTCCATGTATGATGTTTTATCTGTCACATACGAAATTGTTTTTTAAGCATAATATAAATTATATGATATCATATGCCAACTGCCTGCGTAGAAGATGTTTGCATGGGAGAACTTTCGTTACATTCTAATAGTGTAGCCAACCAGCATTTAAGTTTTAATATAGTATAAATGTATTTTAAATAAGAATATCTCTCTTTGGGTTGCTTTTATCTAAATTAACGTAACGCTATTTTATTTTTTATCAAATTCATAATAAAACTTTTAAAAGATTAGGGTCAATTTAGTAATGCTTTACAAAGAATATCGAAAGTTCAGTTGTCAAAAGCCGGGCGTTTGTTGACCCACTGAGTTGACTTTCACGTCAGTTTGTTAGTTGTGACTTACATTCAGAATATGTCAATTCCTCAACTTGTGCTTTTCGTGTCAATTCATTTCTAATAACTGGAAAATTGTGTTACTTGATGCAACTTAAATTTGGTCCAGTTACAAATCATAATCAGTTTCAGTTATTCATAAAGGCCGATCATTAAAAAAGGCCTACCCTTCCTGAGCGAATTTTCTTTAAAAAATGATTAAAATTAATTATGCAATGGACAATAAAATATTTATACGAAATCCAAACGAGTCCAAAGATCAAAAGAAGGACATTGTTTTGTTGTTACCATCAATATTTTGTTCCTGAAGATTTCTTTTAAATATTCGTTCTTAAAAATCGGTTATAGTGTATAAGCTTACTTTTTAAAGCTGTTTCCTAACACATTGGCAGTTATTTAGCCTACGACAGTAAAAGTGGGTTTCCTTGCAAATACTTCGTTAAAGTTAACTTACATTTTATTTATTTTGTCAAATATATTTCTTGCGTTTTAATTAACTTTTGATTTAAGTTCCTTAGCTTATAAAGAGACATTGTAGATAATATAAATCATATCATGCAAGATAGATGTTTGCTTTCTCATTGTTTTAAAAATTGGAAAGCAATGATAAAAATACTCTTTTCTTCATCATAAATATTTTATATTTGACTATGTATTTATCTCTCTAATTAAATTTTAAGAAAATAATTATTGACAAAATGTAAGCTATTAATGGAGAAGAAACATTTAAACAAAAACATAGTGATATATTTCAGAGTTCCTAAGAAAAACATATAATTGTTGAAAAACCTTATAAAGTTAACACCCGATTATCCGCTTTGCGCATTATCTGTGGGCCACTTTCCACCCCAAATGACAAATAATGAATAGCTACGACCTTGCTTATAAAAAAGAAAACCACTAAACAGAAATCGACAATTTTTTTGTCCAAAGCACCCATCCGACTCCCCTTAATGTTTTTTTTTCGAACCTATTTTTAGGATGTAAAACATTGAATGATTTTTTTATCAAATATTATAAAAATATAAAGCTTATTTTAATTATTTAACTTCATTTTAATACTTTTATTGCGCATCCCTACAACAGTGATTTAGTATTAGTATCCCCCTTCAGCAACTTAAAACAGTTTATAAAATAAGATTATTTTATAAGTTGGTTTTGGATCTTTATGACAAACTAGCTGACCCGGCGAACTTTGTTCCACCTTAGGCAATAAATGAGCAGACTTTTGATTTTATAAAGGTAAATTTTTTATTTGCATAATAAATTTAAATGAAAAAAAAGGAAGTATTATAATGATTTTTATCGGCCATGTATTTTAGGGTATGGGTTCCACTCTTTAGTGAAGCACCTTGTGATACACGACATTTTTCGTTTTATTATCAGGTGCAAGAACAAATGACACAGATGGTCTTCCGACCCGTGAACTTGCCCCGTATAATTAGGAAAAAAAGGAAGGATAAAAAATGGATTTTATATATTCAGACCGCAAACTTTTAAGGATTGACCTTGTGATTTGTTGATGGTGGCGAAGGCAAGACGGATCGGAAATCGAAGTCGTTTAAACTCAAATGGGATGTGTCGGTTGGGATCTTCGGGATTCTTAGAATGAGAACCTCCTCACCTTCGAACTTTCCTTTGAGTATCGTCGCGTAAATTACATTTTTCATCAATTTCCTTACCACCAAAAGCTTCCGTTAGACTTTCAGATTCAGTCAGCAAAGACTTTCGACTTGCTTGCGGTAGGTCCCGGGTTCAGGTCCGGGCATCGCAAAAATAACTACCGACCTATAGACGGCTCCCTCAGCCAAAAAAAAAAGTCCGACAAATAATACCCCGTGTAGAGGAAGGGCACTTTAAATATCCTCCTAATTACCGACACTGCCTACGTTGTCGCCCTTAAAAGTTGCATTATGTACTTACTCGTGGGTCGTTTTGTAACTTGACTGTTGCTCTAAATTGCAAGCCCCGTTTCCAATAGTCCTGGTGTGTACCTTTAGTGCGACGATAATTCAAACTAACCCGAACCCATACGACTGGATGGAAAGAGCTACTCTACGTTAAATTTTCAACTTCGCCAAAGGCCACCAATGCCAAAATTCAATCGGCCATTAAGTCATCTTAACATCAGAAAACAAAACAGACATTCATCCTCTTGTATGGTTGGAAAAGTTTTATGAAGTATAAATTCCTTATTTATGCTCAAAATATTGCTTCATATCTTCATTTCTTACCATTTGTAAACATCAATTAAATTTAATTCGGAAACATAATTAAAATCTAGTTGAGGAAGTCTCATCCACCAAAAAAAAAAAAAAAAAAAAAAAGATTTAAAATCAGTAAATAGAATAAACTACTAATATTCAAATATCAATCCAGCAAATTAAATACATGCGCTCTTTTTTTTTCTTTATTTAATTTTTGTTCACCCTGAACGCGCTGAAATTTCTTTGAAATTGAAATAAAAACGTAAATAAAAATCTATTCCTATGGCTCTCGTTTTGCATTCTTGCAGCTTGCTTCTAAGCTATCTCCCCAACAATTTTCAGCCAAATCAGTTCAGTCGTTTTTGAGTTATAAATAGTCTAACTAACACGGTCTTCTTTTTTATATATATACTAGCTGTTATACCCGACGTTGCACGGGTAGAGGTGAAAAAATAATTTGATAGTCAATTTAACTATTTTTTCTTTCATTTGAGTTACATAAGATATGAAGATTACCCAGTAATTTTTTACATTTAATTACCCATCTTGGATATAATAACAATTAATATTAATTTCAAAAATACCTTTGATAAGAAGCTCAAATTAAAAATAATACATATTTAAGTAAAACAATAATCAGTAAGAATCAAAAATATGCTACTCCAGCAAACAGCAAACGATTTTCATTTTTTTATAAGTTTATTTGCTTTTTAATAAGCTTATGTTGCTGATACCGTTCGTTATTAAAGTACAAAATCCCGCTACTTATATTACATTAAAAAATTCAAAATTTAAAAAATGCTATAAAATTAACAGATAATGTCGTACTAATTTTCGAATAAAAACATTAGAGCTCATTTGGCGTGTTTGAAAAAATTGGCGAGAAAAATATACAGCTACCATTACACCCATTCAGCTCTAGCGCAAGGACCATCGCACAACCAACCAGCTATTTAAAAAAATGCTCTTTTGCACGTTCTTTGTAATAATTTGGCGAGTTTGGCAAAGTAATTGGCGAAAGAAGGAAGACATGAAACCCTAATATGCATCTGTAGTGCAACGGTCTTCAAAAAACAACATAATTCAGTAAAACCTTAACTATGCTTTTAAAAAATTCATAATTAAAATCATATATACACAATAAAATAATAGAATGGAGACTGGTAGGATTACGTAACTTGAAACATATCGAACTATTTTTTCAAATTATTAATTTTGTTTCTGAAGGCAATGAACATATATTAAATAAATTAAACATTTTCAATTTCAATTGTTTGCTAAAAAGTTTTATTTAAATTTTTCTGCCTGATGGCATCACGAAAGAGAAAAAATGATCGGATTTGGGCGAAAGTGGTGTATTTTTCCCTTAAAACGTTCGAAAACGATAGAAGGAATGGTGCGATTCGAAAAATTCTTAGCCTATGCTTGTTCTGGAGATGAGATGAATTTTTGTGCCAAATTTCGTGACAATCTGTTGCGTGGTTCTTAAGTTTTTGCGTCCTATACGGACAAACAAACAAACAGAAGTCGCCTTTTATGTATATAGATAGATTATTTCCCCTTTCTTTGTTTCAATCGAATTACGTTCACAAAGAGTAGTTGTTATCCTTTGATGACCTATAATATACTGTTCAAATACTACTATTTAATTTTTATGGTTTTTCAAATAAGAACAACGAAAATAAAACAAGACAAATGAAAAATTTAAGACGATTGCATATTCATTAAGTTATTTACTGAAACCAATTTTATCAGGTATCGGTATTCGTCACACTTAGGAGACAAATAATTCTAAATTGTGTATAATAAATTACTACCACTTATTTCATTTTTAAGATTTCGTTTTAAATTTTAAATTTATAAGTTCATAAATAAGAACGCAGTGGTTTCATATAAAACCAGTATTTACATGTTTTAAATGTAAAAACTGGTATCTAAACAAATTGACATTTAGCTTTCACCATTTTTTGACATAGATTAAAAAATATCTATCGCAAAAATTGTCGCGATTCTGTGCTCCAGTAACTATAATAAGAGAGCAAAAAAGTCTTAAAGTGATGTTAAAAAGTTATATTTAGGGTTTCAGGTACCAGATTGTTTGAGGAAATGCAGGTGTTACACAACCTCGACCTAGAATTTGACAAAACGTATTCAAAAAGTAAGGTTAGTTTTTTTTTAAAAAATTAACTTCGCCCTAGAGCTACACGACGGCTATTGGCGACGGGCGTCGTATTTTTGTACTAGAGTCAAGTGACGAGCAGACACCTAAACAAGTAGGGTCACATGGGGGAATTATGGATCAATCTCTTTCCGTGGTAAATAATGGTCACTAAGTTTTAAGGATTAAAAATGGTTTTTAGAAAAAAAAATATACCAAGTCATCCTTATACATTCTATTTTCTTATATCAAGTTCAAAAACAATGTAACTCTGCAGCAAATAATAGAAAAAAATACGTTTTACACTACTATAAAAACATCTTCAAAAAAGATTGTCTTTGAAAAACATGATTTTTTTTTAAGATCCATACTGGAGAAATATATTTGAACTATCTATATTGTTGGTGCTATTTTTCAATAGGAAAAGGTCTAAGCTTTTCATTCCGATATAAATTTTTTCATTATTATTTTTTTAATGATTTTAAAGGTTTATCGATTTATCCCCCAGTTTACTGGGATAATTCTGGATCACTGGGGTAATTCTGGATCAGTGATATTTTTTAATTTTTCATGTGTTTTTAGCTAAGTGGTATACGTCATTTTGAAGCAAAAAATCAGATTAGGCTGCATTCCAAATTTCATTAAAAAATTCGAATTCAAAGTTTATTTAAAATTTAAATAACAAAAAATTTAATCTACATTGAAATAACATGCAAATTCCATTTTTATTCAATATTTTGACTCTTTTAATTTCGTTAACCTTACGAGAAAGTTTCGAGATACTTCGAACTGTAAATTAATTTAACAAACGATAAATAACCGAATTTTCGAAAGAATGTAAATGGGAAATTGCGGCATAATTTATTAAAAAAGATCATCATTATTCTTCGAGTTTAAAAAAAATTAGCAAACGATAAAGTCTAATTTTTTTCTGAGAAAGAAGATTAATAAAAAGTTAAATTAGGCGTTTAAAAGTTTGCTTTGAATTATATTTTAACTGCAACCAAAAATTAATTTACTTTTAATATGCATTACTATAAAAAAAGGGTGATCCATAATTACCATATGTGTGATCCATAATTGCCCAAACCCGGGGTAATTCCTGATCACTCAATAATTAAAATAAAACTAATAATAATTAAGTTTTAGGTAAAGTGATTATTAAAATAAATTCTAAATTATTTAAGCTTACTCCATGCAAAATTAAATCTTTCTATCTTTCATACTTTAGAAAAAAATAGGATGTTATGATTTTTGGATCCATAATTCCCCCATATGACCCTAAAAGCTGTTTTTAAATGGTTAAGATTTTAATCCGTACCATTGATAATTTAAACCAAGTCTTGCAGAGTTTAGAAAATTTCGATTCACGTTTCCCTGATTTGATAAAAGACTTTAACAACCATCGACGGTAAAAACGAAAGACTGAAATCATAGAGGTTTTACATTTCCGAAAAGCATTTTTTGGAAAAAAAAATCTTGTGTTTCGTATTGATATGGAATAAAAATAATCGATATTTGAGTTGCACTGAAATGTGCTTATGGAAAATTTCTAGACTACCAAGGAATTATGCCAAACCGAGCGATTTCAATAACAGTATGTCAAATATAATGCCATAATCGAAACAATTTTTAAACATACTAATAATAATTATAAAAATTACAACCATTAAGATAACAAGGTTAATGTCGAATGAGCCCGTTCGACCGAGGGTTTCCAAACCAAAGGGCATCTGTGTTTATCCAATTAAAAAAAATTCTCAGCCACATTCACCGGCTTTATTGAATATTTTTATTTGCGTTTTTTTTTCATATGATAAATATAATTGACAAGGTCTCTACGATATCATGTTTTGAAAATCATTCGAATATAAATTTTTTAATTTTCAAATGCTGTTTTATTTGTAATGAGCATTGTACATAAACTAAAAAAGTGCACAATTTTGAATGTATTGGCGTGGTTATTATTATTTAACTAGCTCATTCTATAATATAGATGTTGAACACATGCTCACTTTAACTTCTTACTCCTTATTATCTTATCTAAATAAAATAAATGACACTCCTAAATTCTCAAATGTAAATTTATGGAATGTTTTTGAACGAACTTCCCCATTTTACGCTGTACAGTTTACGATATTCTACTCCAAGTACTTTTTAAGAAACTTTTTTCACCATTGCAATTTGTTGAGAATCCTTGATTTTTTAATTAACTGGCAACGTTATTTGCTAATAAGGTAGTTTACTTCCACCAAAAATTTAAATAAAAAATATGCATAGTTGTGGATATTAGAAAGCAACGACAAACGAAAAAATAAACATATTTATTTTGTACATCGCCTGCTAGAGAAGAAATAGAATCAATAAAAGTTTCAAAACAAATTTAATCTCTGTTTGCTGAATGCAAAAAAAAAATAAAAATTGAATAAGATTACCTTTTAAATTGAAGTGTATCAGAACTGTCTGAATATGAAAGGAATATTTCTTATTAATATACCGGGTGATTATAAAGAAACTTTGCCAACATCTACGCTTCTAGTTAACCGATCAAAATGAAGTTTTAAATATAGTTATTTGGAGGTATGCGCTCGAGATTCTGTGAACTTCACGACAGTGGTGCTCACGGTTACGGTTATAGTTACACAAACTCGAAATTTTCATATAGCAACGCCTACTTTTTTCTGTCTCAAAAAGTTCAGCGCATGAGAAAACTTTAGTTAGCGTTCAAATGACATCGATTTGTCCAAAAACCGAGGAGTTTATTTATAACTCGTTGGTTAAAAACCATTTAAGACCTTCCATCAGATGGCGCCGATTAAAATTATGGACTAACTGTTAAGAGTTTTATCGAAAGAAAATGAATTAAACAGCAAATGTACTAGGGGCGCACCTCAGTCATATGCAGATACTGCTTGCGCACATATCTGTTTTGTTGGCTGTTTAAGGCAATTTTTTTCGATGAAACTCTTAACAGTTAGTCTCCTAAACTTAATTAGCGCCCTCTGATGGCAGGTCTTAAAGGGTTATTTATAACTCGGTGTTTGGACAAATCGATGCCGTTTTAACTCTAATTAAAGTTTTCGCATGCGCTGAACAACATTTTGAGACAGGAAAAGGTAGGCGTAGCTATTTGAAATTTTCGAGTTTATGTAACAATAACAGTAACCGTGAGCACCATTATCATGAAATTCACAGAATCTCGAGCGCATACCTTCAAATAACTATATTTAAAATGTCATCTCGATCGGTTTACTGAAACGGACTCTAGAGTCGCAGCCGTTGGCACAGTTTCTCTATAATCACCCGGTATTACTATTTACTAAGTTTAAAAGATAGACCTTGTTTTATTGCGTTAGTATCAGCACATTGTCTGCAGATTTTTTTGTTTCGATCCGTTACTTAATAAAACAGTTTTTTGTTATAGTTTATAACGTTATCGTTTAGCTACTGTAAATTTCATGTAAATTATGTAAAGTGACAGTTAATATTAAAACTTTTAAGAACCCCCAATTATAGCAATAAATATACCTTAATAACTCTCTAAATTAAAGTTAAATCTAATCCTAAGACAATAAAAACGCTTTCCATGCTAAATCTTTTTAAATGTTAACTTTACATTTTATTTTCGTTTCCCACACTTTTTTCCTAACACATTTTTTTAATTTAAAATCCTTATCTTATAAAAAGACCCTATCATAGCAAATGAATGACATCCTACCAAATCGATTTATATATTTGCATTGTTTGAGCCATATGTGACTGAGAATTTTATATTTGACTGTACACTTAACACTCTAACTAAATTTTTTCAAGAATTCAATTTTGGCGAAATGTATTTGTTTTTAGTTTTAAAAATACATCGTGTTTATGTTATGTGCAAGGACATCGGTTAGTAGTCCTAGAGCAAGTTGCCAAGTTGTCGCTTAAAGTTTAAGTTAAAATCCCAGTTAAGGTGTTGACCCTCTCACTTGAATTCTGTTTAAAATTATGACGCATACGTGACGCAAGAAAAGCCTTAACCCTTTCAGTCCCAAAAATTTACTACACTACAGAAACATCTGATATCCACAAAATAAGCTTTTTTTAGGTCAAATATGCGAATTCCATAAGAAAAAAAAAATCATGAAATTTTTTTATATGGTTTTTGAAACAATGCCACATTTTTTTAACTGTGGAAAACAACAAAATAAAAACAAAATATATTACCTAAAAACACTTCGAGTTATATATTCAAAGGTATCTGACCATATTATTAAAAAAAATTTAGTATTTAATTTAACCGTAATAGTTTAAATTGTGTTTTAAATATGTGGAACTGAAGTGAACTTATCAAAAATCAGGAGAGACGCTTGTTGACAATTTTCTAAATTAAAAAAAATAGTAATTCTGACCTCTATTGAGATTAATGTAAAATATTGTCTGATAGAACAAAGTGTGAAGAATCGAATGATGTGTATTCGGTTGTCATTAACGGGACATAAAAATTTTGAAAAAAATATTGAAAGTGATGATGCCAATTGGCATCACTGGGACTGAAAGGGTTAACTACAAAAATCACGTAGCTTAATAATTTGTTTGTGTGGACGTTTGGTGCGTGACAAAGATCTGTAAAACAGGCGCATACATTCGAAATCGAAAGTTGTGGTTTCTGAAAAGTTATGGTTTCGGGAAATCCAATAGCGTTATCGCATTCACTTTGCGGATGCACATAGAAAGCTAACTAGTCAAGTGTAAGCAATTCACAAATGCCCAACTGAAACCTAAATTATATCTAAACTGCGTAAAAAATAAAGTTAGATGACATTATAGTTTTTTCAATATTTTATATATTTTTTTAATTTGTGATACTTTCTAATGAGGGTTATTGTGCTCAAAGTTGTCTAATAATATGGCTCAAATAATGAAAACTGTTTTCTTAAATATTCATAAATTTATTTCAAACGAACTTTTAATATGAATAATCATTAATTACAAGTCTGTTCTTTTAAATTTTTACATATCTACAACTTCCCCTTATTAATACTCATGATTTCAAAGATATTTATTTTCAATAAAAAATAATAACTTTTATTATCACAAAAAAGTCAACAACATGTTTGTTAGAGAATACTTAAGCTCACTGATTTAAAATAGAGAACTAAACTCTAGTTTTTGAAAACAGCAAAAAAATAAAAAATACTGTTCATATAACGACGCTGCTGTTTACATAACAAGAAAAATCGGTTAAATAACTATAGTAGTCAAAGTGTATTGTGAACAGAAACCTAGTCCCTAACCCATTTCACCCGATAGAGGGCACTGCTGTCTTGTGCTATTATATTTCCTTCATATGAAAAGTGCATTGATAAATAATTTTTGTTCGTTTCTCAATGATTACTCAAGCTAACTAAGTTAAAAATGAAAATCCAATCTCTATAGTTATTAAGAAAATATAAATATAAACTTCCTATCCAATTTTTTTTTAAATGGCGCTTTGTTCTTAAATAAAAAATCTTCCTTCATTGTCAAATCCATTTATTAAAATCTGAAACATAAGCAAAATATAATCTGAAACTCTGATCTAATATGCGAAATCATTGTAATGTGAATTAGAAGTTTCATACAAAAGTGACATGTTTTTAATGCATCTGTGCCAAGAAAAGCGATTTATAACTAAAAGAAAATACATGCCTACATTTTCAATTAACTATTTAAAAGTGCTGATTCAAAAGTTCCTTTTACCCCGATATTTTGGCTTTTCATTTATATTTGAATATATGGGTGGCGTAACTTAAAACTGAAAAAGGAAATAAGATATTAAAAAGAAAATATATGATACGGGCATACAATGTTTCTGTTACTCTGTAAGTATTTTTTATCAATAAATATTCTATTTGACGTTCAACTAAAATGACAAGCATTATAGCGTATTAAGTTTCAAACGGCTGAGTTAAATAATTGGTGGTAGGTACTTATATATTAAAGCTTCAGAGACCTGATTTATAAGCCTTCGTCAAGTAAGAAACACATAAATAATTTTTACTGCCACAGAGAAAGGAAGTACACCCAGGGCGAAGGCGTGAATCGAACCAGCACCCGTTAGAGCGCGTTGACTGCTAGCGTAATGGTCCAAACCACTCTGCCATCTGAACCCCAAATAGTATTGAGTTTTAAAAGGAATTAATAGTATGTGTTGAAAGAAAAAGTAACTTCAAAACAGCTTCAATTTAACTGTTTGGAAGATATACTTATAAATTGGACAAAATTAACCCTTAACCTGCTTGATTTATTTGCAGAAAAAAACACTTTCAGTAAAATAATGTTACATGATTCGAATCATTATGAATATTATTTAGAAAATTGAGTTGTTAACTACTTTTAAATGGAGTAAACTATGTTTACTTTAAACCACCAATTACTGGTGACAGTAAGAAAAGCATAACAGATTCTAAATAGATGTTGCTTAAGTAAAAATAAGGATTTCAGTTCCCGAGAACTTGCGGCAAGTGACTGCAGAAAAAAAGCCTCCAGTAAATAATGTTACAGGATTCTAATCATTATGAATATTAATTAGAAAATGGACTTGAAAAATTTCTCTCATTTTTCAGCAATTACCATGATTCACAATCTGATATCACTAATGCTTTGCCAAGACGAGCTGAAATTTAATGGGAATGCAAACAAACTGTTTAAAAAAGTAAAAGATCAATTGGCAAATAGTGCTATTGATAAGTTATTAGATACAATCTCTGAAAATTTTGGTTTTATATGATTAGTGAAAAGTTAAGAGGTGATATGTTTAATGAAACTACTTTAAATTGGCCTGTTTGTTTGAAGCAAACCCGAATGATGACTTACACTGACATTATGCAGTCGGATATGGTCGGTAAAATATATTCGCCCTTTATTTTTCATTGTACCAGCAAATGGTAATGTTGATAGACAATGGCTGGTTGGTAGACATATATTTTCAGGCGTGTGTGCTTGGTCAGAGACCCTTTTATAAACCTTCGTCAAGTAAGACAGACACAACACACTTACGTGACAAATGGTGCCATCTATCACGTGCCACCTCCACAATTTAGACATGTCCTTGAAGGGTTGGGCAATTGTCTCCAGGGACCTGCAAAGGTGGGAAAGTGTGCAATGACCACCCACAGGACTTTCGGACCCAACAGATTTAACGAGCACGTACTCCGCATACACTCGACAAACACTAACATACATGCCTTATCAGGATTCAAACACGGACCCAGAGGCTCTTAAGGCTCTAGCTCCCTAACCATTGCGCCACCGGGTCGAATATACAATGGTTAACAAAATTATTTCACAGACCTCGTTGATGTCATGTATCAAGAAAACATTTTAAGGAATTCGAAATAGTCGCAAGAGCGCGCTGGGAGACTTGTGTCATTTGAAAGTGCTTGATGAAAGATACATGAGCGGGGCAATTCGGGTACACGTTACCAAAGCCTCATTCAGAGATTTACACTAGGAAAAACACGCAGTGCAACGAAGATTGAAGAAAAAAATCACATTAACCGACTCCTTATATAAGCGTAAAATTAACAGCATTCGAACAGGAAAAAAATAACATGATTGAAAGAAGTTTGAAAACAGAGAGAAAATATATATTATCGAGGCAGAGAAAATGCAACTTTTAGAATATGTTTTAAAAAAACACAATTTAAAAATATATTTTTTTTTTAAAAAAGATGATTTGTTGGCTGGGTATGATCATGACAAATGAAGCCCAAGCCCAAAGATATTAAAGGCAAGCTTTTCTCCTGCCCACCGAAAATTGAATTGATCTATGATATAAAAAAAATATGAAATTTTACCACTATTTACATTTAATAAATGTATATAGTCTTTTATAATGACTGGCTTACCCATCAATCGAACGATAAGTACCGGTATTTTTTTTTTCTATAAAATTTATTTATGTAAAAAAGGTGGTACTTTCTGAATCAAAGGGAATTTAATATCATTGTATAACAAGTTGGACTAACTTTAAACAGTGTTTGTATCTATAAGTGTTGATCATAAGTATCACAATTACACTATGACAATATTGATTCGAATAATGATACGATTGTAACGGTCCTCGAAGTACTAAAATATAGGAACATAGACTTCTTTTTTGGAAAAATAGCATATTTTTCATGCCTTAAATTCGTTTTTTTTTTTGTATTTCGATTTATAGAGATTTCTTCTTAACCACCTTCATTCATCTAAATCCCAAATGGTTGCTCATATTGTAATTGATACCGAATGTTTACTTAAATATGAACCGTGAATAATCAAGTCAAAAATTGGAACAATGTTTAAAAGCAGTTAACTTTAAAAGCAGTCAACTTTTATTTTCACATTATTTTTTTCAATGATTTTGATTTATTTTGTCGTTTTAAAAGAAATTACGGATGAATGATTTCTGTAAATCCTCTAAGATCTGACTTGGAAAAACTCTTTAAAAAAGAAAATGTTATTTCAACATCAGTGATGTTACATCACCATCAAGTTCGATGCATATGTGCCAGTTTTGGACATGGGCATACCTGAATATTCGGTTGTGTATAGAAACAACTGAATAAAGTGAAATGTTATATAAATGGAAATACATATAAGCTTTCGTTCCATGAATGCATGTGCTGTCTACGAGTCTAAACATTTGAAAATAATTTAACATATTTTCAATAAATAAAATAATCAATGTACAGTATATTAAAATGTCATAGTCGTTCATAAAAGTATGGTCGTACAAGAAATTATTGAAAATTGCGAAATATAAAATCTTGATTATTATGAAACTCAACTCACACGTCTCTGTCAGGATTTGAATCCACAGTAACTCTGTACAGTTTTCTAATTATATCGAAGAGTTTGCATCGGTTTGCGACCTGGTGATTTATTACTCTCCAGTATTTTCACTATTTACAACCGAACTTTTCTTACCTAATTACTACCACCATGTGCAAATTCTGAGCTAGTGCTACATCCTACACTCGGAGTAGTCATTCGAAAAAGGAAAATTAAACTATCTAATGGATATTGGTGTAGTTGTGTGTTCGAATCATTAAAATACTAAAAATAGCTATAAAACTATTAATTATTTAAGAAATATTTATAATTTTAGAAAGCTATGAACTGAATTTTATAAAATTGTTACAATTATACGGATATATCGTATACTTCTTAATGCCTGTCGTTTTTTTTTTAAATGGAATGGAATTTGAAATTGTCAGAATGTAAAACCAACAACCAAAACATCTTGCATTTTGAGTTTTCTGTTGCAGGCGTGTCCGTGAATGTTAAAAGCCTAATTTCAAAATTTTAGACGCCCATTAAGGTTCCTGTATGGTAACAGATCTCTGTACAATTTCTATGGAGAAACTTTGGACCCTGTTTTTAAATAAAGTATACGCTATGCTCTCGCGAAAATTTTCCAAAAAATACGGAGGAAAGTTTTTTTTGAAGTTAAAATAATTAATGAGCTAATTTTAACCATTTTAATTAGTTATAAATGTTAAAATGAAAACAAATGATAGAAATCATTCACAAACTACAGAAGGCAGTACTAACTTCATGTACGTATCTTAATATATATATATAATTTTCAAATTTTAATTAATTTAAATCTTTAAATTTAAACTTATTAATCAATTTAACGGGGAAAAAAATCTTCA
This sequence comes from Hylyphantes graminicola, assembly GCA_023701765.1. Taxonomy (NCBI): domain Eukaryota; kingdom Metazoa; phylum Arthropoda; class Arachnida; order Araneae; family Linyphiidae; genus Hylyphantes; species Hylyphantes graminicola. The sequence continues at coordinate 40,874,976 of CM043112.1, forward strand.
GTTTTTTTGGTACATTTTCTTGGGAGCATGGCGTGTACTTTATTTAAAAACACAGACCAAGGTTTCGCCATTGGAACTGAATAAAGATTTTTTAAAATGCCATTCCCTTAAGTTAGTAACATTTCAAATAAAACGCAAATAAAAAAAATCGAAATATCTAATATTATATCCGCAAATAAAGCAAAAATAATGCTTGAAATACATTTGAACATGAGTCGCATTGTAATTTTTTAAAAAAGTATATCTATTGTTTTCTGTAAGAGAAGTTTATGACGGATATCAGACTTTAAATTCTATTATAATTACCTTTATTTCATATTGTGATTTATGATAAAATATATAGATTTTTTACTGCTCTGTCTTTTTAAGAATCCTAACACTGGCCAACTTTTAAATTCCATACTTTGATGATATAATAAATGTATCCTTCGATATCTAATAAGGATATGAAAAGGTTTTCTTGCGTACCAATATTTTGGTTTTACAGAGTAACTGTTTTTATTTTAACGCTCGGGGGAATAATTTGCACCGTTCAGCAGGATCCCCAAATTTAGTTTAAAATATATATTCAAAGTTTTCACATTATGGTTTTAGCAAGCAGGGCTATAAGGGACATGTATTCGCATTTACCTGAAAAGAAGAACGATGCCTGGACAAAAGAGATTTGTTGGCTCTGCAAATTCAGCCAGCATTCCAACTAGGAAATCGTCCTCGGTACGTGTTTGAAAACCTTTCACATGTGCATAAATGTGAACGGTGTTTCAAACACGTATCGAGGACGATTTCCTTATACGAAAAAATGTAACAGTGTAATATTTAAAATCATATGAGTATTCTAGATAATAAAAAATAATAAATTTATTACTTTACACACTTTTAATTAAATGTGTAAAAATGTAAAATAATGTTTATGAATCTTTTGGTCATTCCGTCACGTCAAATGACAGTTAATAACTTAAACCATTTTACAGTAGGTTGCTTTAATAAAATTTTACGTAGCTTATAAATCATATTGAAGATATGCATTCGTTTTAAAACTCTCTATGGATGCACTTTTGTCATTTCGCCACACAGAAAGAAGTTAGTCAAAAATGAAATAATAAAATACTTTTTTAAAAAAATCCACCTTTTGTTATCATCTTTTAATCATCAAAAATAATATATTAATTGAAAACCCATTTTTCTTTAAAAGGAGCTTCATGGTAACAGTTTTACATCAATTCTACAATTCAAAATGTCGTTCCGTCACTTATGGAATTGCGAGGGAAAACAACGGTAATTTGTTTTGCTTTTTAAAAATAACAGAAAAAATTACTTAGGTAAGCAACGATTAAATTTTCTACTTCTACAAACTGAAGTGCTCGAAGTTGGGTTAAAAACATTTTGCGATATGTGTAAGCACCCTGTTATCGTGCAACCCAAAATTTTCATTAAAATATTTTGCAAAACGTAAATATCCTAGTATGAATTACCAAGTTGGAACATATGACTTTACACAGATTCGAAAAAAAAAATATATAAGATATGACGGATAGGATCGATATTGGAAGGGGAGTGCCGTCAGACGGACATCGTCAGCATAGTCAATGCCTATTTTCCCTTAAAAAATAAAAATTCGAATAAAAAAAAGAAAAGTGAGCCAAAATAAGACAGACTCTAATATTTATTGGTATTCCGCATAATGTTTATTTATTAATTTAATGACTACCAGAATTCTTTAAAGAAAGAAAATTATATAGAATTTTATTTTGTAAAATTTAGTATTCCGGTTGTCGGTTTGGGTCTAATAAAAAGTTATTTACATTATTTTAAAATATGAATAATGGTAATTAAAAAAAATAGGAATTTGTACTATTTGACTATGTTAAAGTATTGAGCATGCAATGAGGGCTTTTTACAAAGCTTTCTTCGCCAACTTTATTTTGGATGCTCCTCTTTAGTTCGTCTGTCTGGGCGGTATTCCCTTTACCTCTTACTCGCTGGAATTCAATCTATCAAGGGCGTATTTATAAGCACATTAAGTCGGCTGCATACTAAAGAGGCGGACAGAAAACCATTGTAAATCGGCTGTTTTCGTACAGTTTTCTACATTCAAAGAACTTCACTTATTTTAGGTGCATACATTTTCCCTTATTATAACCCTCCCTGACAAATGACAGTGATTGCGCAATCTAGAAGGGAGAGTGTAGGCTTTATAGCCCTTTATCCAGCTCCCCAGAAGAGACAGTCACAAGAGACACACAAAGAAGGACGACACAAACACATAGACAAATAACAACATTAATTGACAAGCACAAACATCCATGCCTTTACCGGGATTCGAACCCTAGCCCAGCAGCTCAAAAAGCAGCTTAAAATCAATAAATTTTATTTAGATTTTAAAAAATGCCTAAATAGCATTATTCATTATATCTGAAATCACTATGCCAAATTTGGAAAAGATTAAAGTAATGGAAATTTTTTTTAGAATCTTGGGGAATTTTGGGTATTCGCCTACCTTAATGGGTTCAGAGGCAACTGAAGATATTAACTCAGATCAATAAAATTTTGCACAGATACTAACAATAACATGAGGCAACTTTTCCGCACTATTACAAATTTGTTATCAAAAAATTGGTTTTTTCGATACACCCTATTCCACAAGTGCAACGTTGGCGTATAAAAGGTTAAATTGTGTTACTTTACTAGTAAACTAACGAATCAGAATGCATATAAAGTTTGAAATGTTTTGTTTTTCTTGTGCACCGTAAAGCTAAATTGATATTTGAAATAAAATTCTTATGTTATATTACCACTATTTACATTTAACAAATGTATATAGTTTTAATTTTGCAAGTTTTGTCAAAAATCGTTTATCAAGGAAAATGACTTCATTTTATATGTAAAATTTAATTATATAAAAATGGTGGTAGTTTTTGAATCAAATGGAATTTATCATTATCTGTTTAACAAGTTGGACTAACTTTACGAAGTCTTTGTCTATGTTGTTTATAATACCATGTGTCTAGCGGAGCAACACCATCTCCATGAAACCCCAAAAAGTCCATAAATAAAAGCGGGTCGCGTAGGATGTCTGGAAGTCGAGAAATTGAGGATATGTTCAGGGGATACCTATTTGTACCTGTGGCATTCCATGATTTTTTTCTCTCCCTGTTGCATAAAAAGAGATTTGGTGTGGCCACTTAAAAACCGAGAAAGAACTGTCTGATGCAACAATCTTACAAGAACGGTTGAGTAATTTGTATATTATGTGCAGGGTGGTTCGAAAAAACAAAATTTTCGAGTATCAACTTCAAACCAGTCGCAAAAGTTGCGTATCGCCATGCTGATTAACGGAAAAATAATTAAAAAATTCTAAAGTTATAAATATAATAGGCCCCGTGGGTTTGAATTTTCGAAAAAAAGGTAAAAAACGACTAACTTCGAAATATCAGCCAAAATGTGCAGATAAATTATTTAGCTTCCAAACTGCATTTTTTAGGTTTGAAATACTTCAGTTATTACGAAAAAAATTGCTCCATACGTATTTGTTTGTAATACTAAGTCTCACAAAAAATTGAAAATGTACAAATTTGATGAAATTTTGAGATTTTTCTTGCTCTCAAAACCTTAGCTATTTTGGAGTCAACACCATAAAAAACATTTTACTGCATTAAATTAAAATTATAAAATATAAAGTCGATTTGAGCTGGAAATCGGCCTTATATTCCTAGAAAGTCAGGACCGTCGAGTGGTGCGGGGCCCATTACCCCTTGTTATGATTGATCCAAATAACAGTGAACAAAAATGGAAATCAGCTTTGAATATGGATGATAACATTTAAAATAATATATATTTGTCTATTTAAAAAAAAAAAAAATCTGTTAATGCAACGGTTGGCTACGATACAGGTATAGGAAAAAAAAGTAATCAATACCCGATATTTGGACAAAGTTTGGTATGACAGCCGAGATGATACTTATTCCAACGTCAATACCTCATTTGACAAATATCAATTACCGGTTATCAACCTTGAATAAATATGAAAACTTTGTGAAAGGGGCAGTATAATTTTAAAATATTATGTTTGAACCAGTCATGACAATTTTAAAACTAGAATTGACAGTTAACTTAATTTTTACACCTAAAATTCAATTATTTTTCTTTTTATTTGCTGTATTACAAAGAAAACTTGGGAAAATTTATCGATCCTAAAAACGAAAAAAAAAATACATATTTTGCACATTCTGAAAATGTGCTATTATCAAAGCTCGCAAAGATATTCTAGAGCTGGGCTACAATAAAATAATAAAAGCAAGGAGTGTAATATCGAAGGATAAAAAAATCTCATTTTAAAATTCTTAAAATAACTAATGCTACAGATTATATCTAAATTAATAAATTGAGATGCATGTGTAAATTATATCCACCACCTATTCTGAGGAACGTTAGTAACATTGAAGTGTTATCACTTATTAAAATGTTATATGAGCTCATGATTAAAAGTAAATAGTTTTCTACTACACTCAATCAGTCGCTAGTCGCGTTAAGCTTGTAATACAAGCCTCAACTAAAATATGTGGTCATGAATCTCGAGATGGCTTCATAAGGTATATTCTTTTGTTTAGAAGCCATATGCAGAAATGTATCCATATCTATTCACATTTATATAATTGCATATCTGTGTATTAAACTTCAAGACAAAAAATAGGGTTGGTTGAGTATACCCGCAGGATGAACTCGAATTGCAATCACCTCCCCGTGGGGGAATCTTGGTCACTTCATAAACTAATAAATAAAGTGGGCAAAGAGCAGCATTTACGTAAATTCATTTTTTTTTTAATTTGAATAGTCAAATATAGATAAAGTTAAATGTTATCACCCATATCCAAAGCTGATTTTCATATTTGTTCACTGTTATTTGGAGCCATCATAATAAGGGGTAACGGGCCCCGCACCACGCGACGGTCCTGACTTTCTAGGAATATAAGGCCAATTTCCTGCTCAAATCGACTTTATATTTTATAAATCTTTTATTTTAATGTAGTAAAAGTTTTTTATGGTGTTGACTCCAAAATAGCTAAGGTTTTAAGAGCAAGGAAAATCTCAACATTTCTTCAAATTTGTACGTTTTCAATTTTTTGTGAGACTTAATATTACAAACAAATACGTTTGAAGCAATTTTTTTCCTAATAACTGAAGTATTTCTAACCTAAAAAATGCAGTTTGCAAGCTAAATAATTTAACTGCAAATTTTGGCTGATATTTCGAAGTTAGTCGTTTTTTACCTTTTTTTTCGAAACTTCAAACCCACGGGGCCGATTATATTTACAACTTTAGAATTTTTTTAATTATTTTTCCGTTAATCAGCATGACGATGCGCGACTTTTGCGACCGGTTTGAAGTTGATACTCGAAAGTTTTGTTTTTTCGAACCACCCTAATGTGCATAGATAGTGATATCCTTCAAAAAATTGAATTTGAAGATATAATAATAGATTTTGCTCAACAGAAATCACGAAAGAAACCGTTATCGTAACCAAAAAACCAGCAGGTATCTGATTAAATATAATAAATAGTCATGCACAGTAAAAAATGTCGTTATAATTCGCTTTTTTTACTTTAAAAAAGATCTCAAATTCTTGTGTGCCCAAGGGCCCCAGCATAGTTTAAGACGGCCCTGACTGTTACCCAGAACCGCTTCCTAACACGATTTAAACACCTTAGACAAAAATCGCTAAACCTAACTACATTACGGTTTTTTATTGGAGTTTTTTGTCAACAAGATCCGTTTATAGGATGGTTAAGGCAAAAACAGAACATAGCGCTATATATTGCGTGTCTTAAAAAGTATTTGATTCAACAAAGCCGTTTTTCTACATTCTATAACAATTTTCTTAGTTATTTTTCTGTGAATTAGTCAAAATTAATAGAAAAAGAAAAGTCTTCTCCTATCACAAACACTTTTCCAAGTCAGAGAACGAAAACACAGCAAACAAAAATACCATTATTCAGGGAGTCAACTTTTCTTCCTTAAAGGATTTGTTTTCGAGGGATTTCGAAAAAACTTTTTTCGGAAGCGTTGTTCAGAAAGAACTGTTCTAGTCAAGCCTCTTAGTTTGGCTGATATATGAGCTAATGTTTGCATATTGCATGAGTCTCAATAATAATAAGACCGTTAGCAAATATTACATTGTTGGGTACGACTTTCAAAATTTCAAGTTATATACAAAAATATAATTTGCAGAAGAGTTTTGTTGATACAAAATAAGTTCATAACATTTCTGTTGTGATATCGCAAATTCTATTCGAAATTTATTAAAAATCAATTATAGAGAAAGAATTTGATTCTATAGAATTGAAATATATCAGATAATAAATGTCTGAAAAATTTTCTTTTTAACTTTCAACTAACCAATATGAAGTATACGGTAACGAAAGTATTTAGGTATGGTCGAAGCGATTTTGCGTATTTAAATTCGAAAAAAAATACCAAAAAAATATTTCTGCCAAATGAATGCCAAAATGAAACAATGAAAAGGGAATACACACATAATTCAAAGGGTTTATATTTGAAATATTACACAAAAAAATATTTCACTAACAAGCTTAGCAAAATTTTATAACTTTAGCGACACACACAAAAAAAAACAAGGGAGCGCAGCAATAACACTTCTCAAATGATTAAGTATGCAATACTCTGGCGTTCTCGTGCTTCCCATCTCTTTGAAGTATCTCACCCCCTTAATTGGGGTGCGCCTTGTGGCCGGCAACTGCAGTGGACGCGCCGGGATTGATGGACAGAGTGTGGGGAAGACTCCTTCAGGGAATATTTTGACAAAGCTCCAACAAGACACTTCAGACGTATTGTAACCCTAAGAATTTCGTGTATTTTTTCAATAAATAATAAATCATCGAACCTATTTTTTATTATACGCAATGATCAACCAACAACCCTTTACGGACCCTTCAGATGGCGCTGATTTAAGGTTATGAGAATAAATGTTATGAGTTTTATCAAGAAAGTTGGATTAAACAGCATCAATAACTGCTACTCCTTAATATCTACTCCATTTTTTTTAAATAAAAATAAACGAATATTGAGGAACTTGAACATTCTTTTTTTACCCTCACAATTGTGTAGCTCAGATAGCAAAGGAAAATGGGGATTATTGTGAATATTTCTGCCATGTGCAAGAGTTAACTATATTAACCCCACAACAACAAATTGAACCGTGTTTGCCTTGTAATAATCAGCCATTTTGTATACCGTCGTATAAGTTAGAGCTATGATTGCAGCAATGGTCTAAGTCAATAGGCAAGTTACTGCAGTTTTCATGCACATCCGTAGAATTGTTTTATATGTGTCTTTTGATTTCAGCCTTTGGTTATCGAAGTGTTTTCATCCCCCTTTTGCAAATTATTTTCATGACAGCATACGCTAATTCAGTAGCAGCAAAATTGCACTTAGAGACAAGGAGCCCCTTCGTCCCCAATGGAATACCTTCGAAGGAAGTTTGGAGGCCCTCGGGTCACAACTGGTGTTGAAGTACGATACAAGATAAGAAAATGCGTTGGTCAAATGACAAAACAACGAATGTGCAAAAATACAGAGATGGAAAACTGGATTCTGTTTATCCCACTTTTTCAACAGTTGCCAATCCCAAGAATTTGCACATCCGTAGTTTTGTAATTTGACCGAATATTATATTGTAAAACTTTTTAACTATAAAACCATGTGCTGTTTACAATACCACATTTGTATTGTATGAATTACGATAAAACCAATTAAAGGGGAATTGAGTTTTGGATTTGGGTTTGGTTGTAGATTTAAAGCTAAAATTTTCTAGAAATAATTTTTCTCGATATGGATAATCTCGCAGTTAAAGTAATACAAACTCGATCACCTTAGTTTAAAAATGTAACAATCTTTCTATCGTATATTTTTCTAGTTTCTCATAAGCTTATTTATGGATGCGAGCGGAACGAAATGACTTTCGGTGGATGAATTCTACTTCGTGTGCCCTTCAAAACAAAAGCTGAAAAGAAACAATGAGTGCACAGAAACGCATTTTATTTGCTCCAAACACAATATTTTGTGCCTTGTTCAGGAGAAAATGACAAAATCTACTTCAAAAGAAGTAGACCTATTTCAAAATGTTGGTTATTTTTTACTACCACTGATTTGTTATTCAGGAATTTATTTATAATTTTACAAAATTATAAATGTTTTGTGTAATTTTGCTTAACTTCATAGTTATGAACCCAGTATTTGCATTTTTTAATGTGAAAACTGGTAAGAAACCTAAAGGGCAAGCTATCCGATGTTCGTTCTTTCCGACAACATGATTGAAAGAGGCAGAACACACACATGTAAGAGGGACCTTAGTGGTATTTCGCCTGGGCAGTGCTTAATTAAAGAGTTTCGTTTTTGGAAGATCCTTAATTATTCAGGTTGATTTAAAACAATAATAATTTTATAACAGAATTTGAATTCAGGAAGAGTTTTTTTTTCTTTTAATATAAATGTGCCCCATATATAGTTTCATAAACAAAAGTTCGATATTTTTTATTCTTCAATTTGAGAACCCCATGACCTTAAGCGGCATGCGAAGTTTCTCTCTTTTCTTTATAACTATAGTATAATCATAATCAAAAACCTTTTTATTATTTTCAAATGGTCGGTTCAAAATTTTTACTAGGGTAAGGTGGGGTAAGTGGGCCACCTTTTCGGCATAATTCGATTTTAGACCCTCATACCTCTGGATGTAATCGGCCTAACAACTTATTTTTTTTGTGTGGTCCATTCTCTCATATGTTATTAGTGCACCCATGACAACCTTAACACAAATTGGCAAAAAATAAATTTAAAAAATATGTTTTTCTTTTTGGTCATCCGAGTGGCCCACTTGCCCCGCAAGGTGGGGTAAGTGGGTCACCCCCTAAAATATTTTTTCACATAACTGGTAGAGATATGGTGGGGCAAGTGGAATAATCTACATGATTTTTTGAGTGTTTGAAAAAAAAAGTAATGATGTATCTTTAATAGTTCCCCAATAGCAACTTTTTCTGACATGCAAGCTTACTACAAGAAAAAATACGTTAATTTTCATCTTGTCATTTTTGCATGTAGTGTAAAAAAAATGTTAGGGCTACAGATTTTAAACTGGCCTATGTCAATGAATAAGACTATGAATAGTGAATATGACTAACCCTATGAATCAGTGAATATGACTTTTTTTTAAGTATATTAAAGAGTTGGGGCAAGTGGGCCACTTCTGGCCCACTTACCCCGCCATTGTGGTGGCCCACTTACCCCAAACGCGGGGCAACTGGGCCACCCCAATTTTCTTTTAACCTTATCAGCATCACAAGTACATGACGCTGCAAAAAGATACTATGTTTTATACACTTTCAAAACATATAAAATTTTGTTTTGTATCACGAACCGTTTGGAAATAAATTAAAAAATAGTATGATGGCATGAATTACGAAAAGATGCAATTTTAAAAAATTTCACAAAAAGGACTGTACCTTGTTACATACTTCAATGAAAATGATGCCATAATGTTTCCTGCATCTATTTGGGTAAATACGTAAAAATATTGTAACAGATTTTTTTTACGTCCATAATTCGGGAAATGCCAGGGGGGGTGGCCCACTTGCCCCAATGGCCCACTTACCCCATCTTACCCTATTTTGACAAAGTTAGGAAATTAGTTGCGTTATTTGCAGTTCAAAATTGTATTTTTTTTAACTATGTCATTTTATCTAATTATTTCATCTTTATATTAAAAACAATTTTGAAGTTTTGGAACAATAATATATTATATATATACTAAGTTTCAATAGATTTTATGCAAAATGTGAGATTAATATGGCATTACTTCTTTGTAAAACGGTGCAGCCGCCGATGAAAAAGTTAAACGACAAATAAACCTGTACAAATAAAGACGAGCCTATGCACAAGTTTCCATCATTAAAAAATATTTAAATACATTTTTGGATTTGTTTGCCTTTAAAAAAGGCCACGCTAGTTTTCTTATATTATCTGACAATAGCTGCATTGGACATGAGCTCATTAGAGATGGTTGGTACGCAAATGTGCCACGTGAAAACGAGCTTTCTATTTCCTGTGGTCAAACAAAATATCAAGCAAACGAAGACTACTGTCCTAAACAGTTTATCTATCACAAACTAAGTTACATGAAAAAAACAATTTGAAGTACTTTAATGTAAAGTTTTGTATGTAGAAATGAAGGTGTTACAGTAAAATGGGCCGGTGCGCTGGACAGAGGGTCTCCAAAGCAAAGTGCATCGGTATCATAATCCAAAGGAGAAAAATCTATTTTCTTCGCCACATTACCCCGGCTGTATTGAAATATTTTTTATGTGATAAATGTAGCCGACTGACAGGTACCGAAATCCCACTTTTTGAATTTGGTTTGATTTTTTTTTTAAATTTTGAATAAGTAATTGTATAAAAAGTATTTGAAGCAATTTTAAAAAGTGGGATTATAGAGGCCTGTAAGTTTTCTATATTTATTATTTCAAAAAAAAAAAAAAAATATTCTATACAGCCGGATAAATGTGGCAGAGAAAAGTTTTTTTCCCAGTTGGATTAACATAGAGGCACTTGAGTTTGGAGACCCCCGGTCCAGCGCACCCATTCCCCTTAATGGTGTTCACAAAGTCATAGGTAATTGGGTGGTTCTAAAATACGACGCCCGTCGCCAATAGCCCTCGTGTAGCTCTAGTGCGACGATAATTGAATCCTAACCTAACCTAACCATAGGTAATTGGTTGAGCAGAGCAGTCCATGCATTCACAAACTATCAAGTATCGGGCAATAACAACATTTTAGATTGAGCCGTCTATCATAACCCTTTTCGACCGGCGGTCTGGTAGCGCTGATTTAAAATTACGAGACTAAATTTGTAGTTGTATTGAAGAAATTGCGTTAAACAGCATCGATGCTAGCAACTCCTTAAAAACTAAGTCCTTTTTTATGCAAATAACGAATGATAAAAGTCAGCTGCTTCGGTATCGATTATTTTTGAAGAGCTTGAACATTCTCTTTACTACCCGCACGATCGTGCGAGCCCGGTCGGAAAGGGTTAAGTGGTAATAGATAAACCTGTACTATTTATTTACATTATCATCAAGAAATACTGTTGACATGTATACGTTTATGTGTGTGAATAAAACTGGGAACAACTTGTTCAATTGGTTTAAATGAACTAGATATCTGCATAAAAAAATCAAATGTTGTAAAATAAACCGGATAAGTTTGGTTGAATCAGTTTAAGTTTTGGTTTGTTTAAAAGGTTACAGGCAATGGTAGGTAGCACAGCAAAACTTGAGACCAGTCTTTACCGGTGGCCCGCCACAACTGCATGAAATAGATGCAATGTTGGAGTAGATCGTTGGATCCTGTACACCCGTAGTAATCAGAATAGCCGCTGAACTTGCAAGTCAAACTGACTCGTGGCTGAGGCATATGTGCTTGATAACTACAGCACGAGTGTTGTATTTCTAAGGTTGCGAGTTCGAGCCCCGCTGCCCTCCGAAATCCCCCTTATACGCTAATGGTGACTGGTGCAAGTTAAATTCCGTCATGGTCACAAAGTGCTTCAAGTTCAATCAATTTCTCCGGGGGTGACAAGTCGATTCTGGAGATCCTCTAGTTGGGATCTGTCTTTAAAAATTAGATGGATCCACTTCCGAGCGGTAGTGCTGCCATCTATTGAGAGCGAGTTTGCTGCTATTTGTGTGTGTGCTGCGTCTGTCTTACTTGACGAAGGGGGTAATAGCGGGTCTGTGAACAAGCACACAAACCTGAATATATGTTTACCAACCACAGGACGAACTGGCAGTTCAATTTACAGCCAGATTGTAATACAAAGCAACATCATGATGTTATTTTTTTCAAAATTGCCTTACGCTAGTAATCATGAAAAGAGAGTAAAAGATTCTTAAAAGTGATGTCGATAAATTTAAATTTGGGATTTCAAGTACACTGTTAAAAAAAATTACTGAATTTGAAGGAAAAAGCCGGGCAGCTGAGTTGCCGGGCTTTTCCCGTTCCGTTAAGTATTTTCCCGTTACGAAGTTCCGTTTCTTATTTCTCCGTTATTAAAATTTTCCATTTTGAATTTTCCCGTATATTTACAGAAGTCCCGTTTCTTATTTCTCCGTTATTAAAATTTTCCATTTTGAATTTTCCCGTATATTTACAGAAGTCCCGTTTCTTATTTCTCCGTTATTAAAATTTTCCATTTTGTACAGGGTGGCCCAAAAGTAGCCTTACAGTTAATGTTGTTCTATTGGTAAGAACTTCGGCTTATTTAGAACAGGTATTTGACATAGTCGTGCTTAGTTTTGTTGGTTGGCTAAAATAAAGTCGTAACTAAAACTAAGCACGACTATGTCAAATACCTATTCTAAATAAGCCAAAGTTCTTACCAATGGTACAACATTAACTGTTAAACTACTTTTGGGCCATCCTGTATTTCCCCTCGTATCCACCGTAGAATATAAAAATAAATTTAAAACCAGTCCATTATCTACAGTATAATATAATTGTCAAAATTACATATTTTTTCAACTATAATATATAATTAAACTATTTTAAAAGGCAACAAACTGTTAGATATTAAATTATAGTGATTTAGCACATTGACTTTACATATTAAAATTACTTTGAAAGAAAAACAGCAAGTTTCAAAAATGTAATGCATCATAATACAAAAAATTAAATTTATCTTTCAATGTAAAACGTTCTTGATTAATAACCAGAATTTAAGACACAAATTATGCATTGTAAAAATAATACTTTTAACCATAAAGAAGTAGAGATTAAAGTTTTTCATACTGTTTTTTTCTTTTTAGCAAGTAATAACTAAATAATTTTTTAATAATATATATGTATCGGTTGAATAAGAAACCAAAGCAATTTACAGAAAACATTTTTATTTCAACAGAAAAAAGTATTACATTTACACTTACCTTGATTAAATTTTTAAACAAAATAATCCAAACATTTCCAACAAAAAATGTAGTTTCACAATTTCCAACACACATATTTTAAAAACACTTTGAGCTTGTATATGAAAAAGATTGAACATTACGTCTGTGAAAAACATCGAAAGTGAGAATATCGAACCAAGCAATGCGACGATGGGACACTTACCTTAATAATTTTAACATAATAATCCAAATAATTCCAACAAAAAATGTAGTTTCACTATTTCCAGCACACATATTTTTAAAATACACTTTGCGTGGCATTAAGTTTGAAATTCTAGCATATTTAAGTGATAAGACCTCGAAATAATACAGCGAAAACCACGGTTTCCTTTTGTAGAAAACGAAAGTAATGAGCAGATGCTTGACACCCGGCTTTTCACTGCAGTATAACTTCGAACATGTTTATTTTCTTTTCTTCAGTTAGACATCATCTGTAGTCATAATAGTTCTGTACAACAAATTCTAAATCCGATTTCAGCTGCCGGTAAAAAGTCGTAACAAAATGTATGTTTTAAAATCATCCTCTTTAAGTTGGCTCGAAACATTATCTCACAACTTTTTACAATTTTTAATATGCCTTTTAATCCATATTCTATCACATGCTGATTCTGTCGAAATCATCGAGAGAAAACGAAAAAAAGAATTATTCTTTTTGCATAAAAGAGGAGTTGAGCAGTACCATGCAATCTTCAAAAGTTTTTCCAAACGATTTACAAATATTTAAAGTTGCTTTAAAAAACTATTTTTAATTATTTAATGTGTTCTAATCGTATTTTCAGCAAGAACTGTTTGCTTTACATATTGCTTGCATTTTTATTATACGATTTTTATCAAACTGTTTGATAGAAGTTTGCGAAAACAAAGCATTCTTTGACTGCGCTAAAGCTCAATTCAAGAACGTAGTGTAAATTGGACTAAAAAGCAGCTGCAATAGTAAACAATAGTTATAATTTTGTTCTATCTTTACAATACTTACATATTCTAATAAAGACAATCAGTTTTGCTATTAAAAACATGCAATTTATGTTCTGAAAGGCAAAATTTAAAATTCGAGTTGCTTGTATACGTGCTATGGATTTTTATGTTTAGGCCTAAACTTCAATAAGCCGCCATTGTTTGTAACACTTCGCGTCTAAAAACGGGAAAATTCCGTTTCCGCTCTTTACGGAAATTTTCGGTTCGGTTTACGGACATTTCCCGTTTTTAGAAGAAGAAAAACCGTTTTCAGAAGAAACAAACCCGTTTTCAGTAGTTACCGGAAAGTTCCGTTAAAATCAGTAATTTTCTCTCCTGAAATTTCAGGTTTTTTTTAACAGTGTACCAGTTTTTTGACGAAACGTGGGTTTATTTACACACTCGGCCTAGAATTGCGCAATTGTCAAAACGTTCTAGTCAAGTAAATAACGTGAACGATATTCCTAAGCTGTTGTTAATCCATTTGAGTGATAATTGAAAACAAGTCTTGCAGAGCTTAGAAATTTCGAGGCACGGTTCCCAGATTCGATACAAGACATTAACCACGGTCGAGGGTAAAAACGAACAACGGAGAACCGAATGGTTTTCCGCATGTGTAAAAAGCGTTTTTCTTTTACATTATGACGTCTTTCATTTCTATATAGACTAAAAAATAATCGATATTTGAGTTCCGATTCAATGTGCTAACCGAAAATTTCTAGGGTGCCAAAGCCTTAATTTTATTAGCACTAGTCTCGTATAATGCCGACGGAAGGTCAGCGGCAGAATCCATAAAAATAATTGAAACGACTTTAGAAACACTATATAATTATAACCAATGAGATTGCAAGGTTACGGACGAATGAGTCCGATCGATCGTGAGTCTCCAAACCAAAGTGCATGTGTTAATCCAATGGGGGGGGGGGGGGGGATGTGTTCTAAGCCCCGTTCTCCCGCTGTGCTGACAATTTTTGCAAACGTTTTTTTTATCTATATAAATATGCGAAGTGTAACAGACTTACAGGTTTCTATAATCGCACGCTTTAAATAAATAAATGCATAAAGAGCACAAAGACCTGTAAGAAAGCTCTATTTGTCATTTTATTAAACCATCTGCAGAAATAAATTCAGTACACTTGGAAAATTGTGCCTTCGAAAGTAATTTTTCTATTTGATTAACACAGAGGCACTTTCATCAAGTTCCGTATCGAGTCGAATATTCCCTTTCCGACCGGGCTCGCACGATCGCGCGGGTAATAAAAAAAATGTCCAAGCTCTTCAAAATCGACACCGAAGCAGCTTGCTTGTTCCATTCGTTATTTGTATAAAAATGACATTAATTTAATGGAGTTACTGGCATTGATGCTGTTTAACGCATTTTTTTCGATAAAACTCCAAATTTAGTCCCTCGTAATTTTAAATCAACATCCCCTCCAGAACTTGTAAAGGAAGGCCCTACTCAATGAGCTTTGTATATAAAAAAAAGTTCACACTTTTGATTATTTCGCCAATGTATCGTTGTGGTAGCTAAGGTTGACATTATTTAACTGGTCATTATTCCATTACATAGATTCCATAATGTTCCATAATATATTCCACGATATAGACTAGATATTAAATGCATTCTTAACTTAATTTCTTAAACTCCTTATAATGTTACATATTTATAAAAAATGGCAACCATAGATACCCAATCGTAAATTTATGGAATGTTTTGGTATGAATGGGAAGTTTTTTTCGTTGCGATTATCTCCATTTTACTGTATAGTTTCATATATTTGACTGCAAAATGAGTAAAAACACCCTATTCACTATTTCAATTTGTTAAGAGTTTTCATAATGACAATGCTACTTGCCTTTAATACGGTTCACATTCATCAAAGAGTGAAATAAAATTTTGTTAGATATTATAAATCTATGAGGAAAATAAAAAGATCGCATATTTATTTTGTACATCGCCTGAAAAAAAATTAAAGACATTTAACATTAGAAACTGAGTATAATATAAAAAATTGAGAAACTACATTAGGAATTTAAAAAAAAAAAAAAAAATTGTGCATGCATTTCCTTCATTTTGAAAAGCAAGGAAGGCCTTTTTTTAACGCGGGCATTGTACAATTATTTATATTGCAAGTTAAATAAAATAGAATTTTTTTCGTAGTTATAGTTTTGTGTATTTGAAAATATATGGAGCTATAAAGCTTCCGAATTAATTAAATTTCTATTTGATTTACCCAAAACTGTAGAATCAGTACACCATATCAACAAAATGTCTGAAATTAATATTTTAAATGAAATGATACCTTTTGCAGCAGGACTGTTTTGTGTGTGAGGATCATTTCTTTGTTTATATTACCACTATAAACATAAAATGTATATAGTTTTTATTTTGCTACGAACTTGAGGTTGAGATTACCTTTAACAGAACAGAAAAAATTACGTAATAAAATGATATTTTTAAAAAAGGTGGTAGTTTGAAATGCATTTTTCTAATCATGAGCATTAGTTTCCTTTGCAGGTAATGGCAAATACGTGCAAAAATGATGATAATCATGATGAGTGAAATAGATTCATAATGCATTCCTGAAAAATTATCTTGGGTGCCTACTATGGTCGTCCCCTGACAGTGATTCTAAATAACGACACCCGTCGCCAATAATATCCTCGTGTAGCTCAAGGGCGACCATAATTCAACTCAACTAAAACGATAGTTTTTAACATTTTGTATTTTTTTTTAAAAAGTGTACAATCTTTTTCGAAGAGCTGAATGAGAATGAAAATTGTAAAGTAGAAATAAAATAGAAATTAGATAACGAAGCAAACGTAAAATAGAAAAACGTAAAATAGAAAACGTAGCAGGACGGCGCAAACCAACCTTTTGTTCTTGTTTTGGGATGTGGTGTCTCTTTGAAAGCTTTTAATGTGCATGTTTCAAGTCTTTAGAGACAACAGTTGCACAAAAATGAAAAAGAGTTTTCTTATTGGTTAATGAATGTGTTGGCGTAGCTTTGTCGTGTCTACCAACCACGGAATCCAGAAACTTAAGCAAGAATGATATAAGATGAAATATTCCAATAGACTTTTAAAATATAGCATATTAGTAAAATAGAAAGCCCAAGTTGAGTATGAGTACAATAAAGCTCTTCGTTCACAGATTCGTAAATATCCTAATTTTGGTTTAAAAAAATGATTTTCTTCATCGAATATTGGTTGATTGGTAGGTAGACATATATTTTCAGGCTTGTGTGCTTGGTCGCAAGGACCCACTTATAAACCATCGTCAAGTAGGACAACACAAGACACACACATACACAAATGACAGATGATGTCATCTGTCGCCACCTCCACAATTTAGACATGTCCTGAAACAGGGAAATTTTCTTCAGGGACCTGTACCCGTGGGAAACTGCGCAATAACCGCCCACAGGACTTTCGGACCCAACAGATTTAACGAACACGTACTCCGCATATACTCGAGAACACAAACATCCATGCCTCAACGGTATTCGAACCAAGTCCAGCAGCTCCAAAGGCTAACATCTTTAACTACTGCGCCGCCAGTTCGGCATCGAATATTGATTAGGAGAATGAAAATGAAAAAAAAAAATCAGTGATTCAAGTTTCCATTTGGATTGCATGACGACTTTTGGAGGGCTTCACTTTATTTCGTTCAAAGCATCTCCATGTTCTTTGCGCAAAGTGCGGCACAAAAGAGTGATCTGGCAATTCAGTTTACAGCCAAATTACAACACATGGCATTATCATGATGTAAGTTTCGGTTGAATTGTCGTCGCATAACGTTTTTAATTACATTATCGCTCGGTATAGTTTTCGATATTCCACTGCCCAAAATAATTTTTAAAAAACTATCCATCCTCTCAATTTTTTAAGAATTTTAAAGTGTATCAACGCTACCTACTTTTAAAAGAAGGTTTACATTCAATCAAATAATGAAATAAAACAAATTGCAGATATTAGAAATCCATTGAAACAAATATTTATATTATAAGTCAAACAGTATAATCATTTTATTTCGTAGCCAAAGTTTTGTGCATTTGAAAAGAAATGGAGCCGTAAAGCTTCCAAATGAATTAGATTTCTATTTGCATTACGCAAAAAATCGAATCAGAATGCTCATAAAATTAAATGAATGAATTAAGCGTTTGAATTGAAATGAACCCTTTGCTTAATAAGAATGCTTTGCATATATTCTTTTTTTCACATTACCACTATTTACATACAATGAATACAGTTTTCACAAATTTCCGGCTATATTCTTCCAGCATCAAAGAATACTACATAAAAAATTATATATATTTATAAAAGAGTGGTGGTTTTTAAATATATATTTTTTTAACCATTAGCAAAAGCATTAAATAAATTGGATGTATTCTAAGCAATCGCAAATGAATGTTCCAAATCCCCTTTCCCCTACCAGTCGTCGAAATTGAAGTGTCCTTTGTAGGTAATGGCTTATATATGAAGAAAAATAATCAAAAGAAGATCACGTGGTCAGAACTGAATATTTCTGAACACGTGTACTTCTTTTCGGTGCATACGTATGCCAAGTTCTTTCATACTGCAAAAACACTGTTTTGAAGCGCCATCTTTCTGTAAAATTAAACATAATAACGTAATTAACATAACTAACATAATAAAGGGTTCCATATCAAATTCCAGACATGAATCATTCGTTTTCTGCAAGAATTGTGGTAATATCTCTACCAACTGGTCTACTGATCTACTGGTAATTGAAAGGAAATTGTCCAATGGCAAATTCAAAGCATTCTACTTCGCAGATTGCGGTGGAAATTAATGTTGTTGGACAAAAATCAGCATCTCCTCCGAAATATTTTGAAGAGCTTTTTATTTTTAGGGTACATCAATTTCTTGTCTTTTTTTTATTTTCTCTGTTTATAACCAGCACTCGGATTTAACAAGTATATGTTGCGGTCAATTTGTTATAAACGAGTTTGACTAATTTCCTGCAGGTGAAATACCATTCGGCAAACTTAATGGGGTTTTTTTTTCGATCATCATGGCGGGTGCATCATTGCAAATGTGTTCTCCATGTCCCTTAAAAAGGTTCTAGTCGCTCTCTAAGATCGACTATTGATGCTTGTACATTGGCATCGCTGTTTGTCATTATTAGAGATTATTAGCTATTATTTGTTATTTAAGACATTTAATGATTTATTAATCAAGTATTATGAAAAAATAGAAATTATTTTAATTATTTCTTATTATTTAAATATATTTATAATACATCCCCATAACAGTGAGTTCTGCATCGTTGATCAAGTTAAAACAGTTTATAAAACAAGAATAATTTATTAGTCGCTTTGGGGTCTTTAAAATAAAGTCGGACTCGAATCTCGTCAGACATGGATGTTTGTGACCGTCAATAAATGTTTTTATTTGTCTGTTATTACTTTCTTTGTGACTTCAAAAATTCTTTCTGCGTTTGTACCACTTGACGAAAGTTTATAAGCAATTCTCTGAGCAAGCAGACAAGCTGGAATATATATATATATATATGTACCATACCATACCATACATTCACACAGAGAAGTGGTGTTTCTTTGGTGACCCGACGTACTGCATGATACAGCTCACTTTAGTATGTTATTTAACTCAATATACTGTTCAAAGATTTTACCATTTACTTTTATAATTTTTCAAATAAAAACAAAAAATAAAATAGGATATGTGTAAAATTAAAGATGATTCTATAGTCATAAAGTTGATTATTGAAAAAAATTGATCAGGGAACGTTATTCAAGGTCTGACTTAGGATACAAGTCTAATTCATAGAAATAATTCCAAATTGTGTATATTAAATCACTACCACTTATTTTTTTTTATTTCAATTTAAAAAATTTGAGTATAAGCAAATTAAAAAGTATAATCAAATAAGCTGGAAAAAACTAGTAATTACATTTTTGAAATGTAAAAACTAGAATGTTAAATATAATGGTAGTTGCCTTTGTCGTTGCATTCAAAAGCAACTGATACTGAAGTGCAATTGAATGAGGGTTGTCTCAGCACAAGAGTGGCAGTTCATACTATTAAAAACCATCACTTACTGATATCAGTAACAACAGCATAACAGTCGACAAATAAATGTCAATTAAATGAAATTGTGTTTTTATCTTCCAAGAATTTGACAAAACTGAGAAGTGATTTCAGAGCAAACGGCCTTGAGTGAATTATTGTTACATTGTTCTAATCATTATGAATATGTTTTTTTTTTAAATGGCCGAAATTTCATACGATTACTCTGATTCACAAACTCATATCACTAATGCTTTGCCTGGACATGCTAAATTTCAAAGGAAATGCAACAAACTGTTTTAAAAAAATAGAACAATTGACAAATGGCGCTACTGCTAAGGTATCATATCCCCTTCCGACTGGGCTCGCACGATCGTGCGGGTAGTTTAGAGAATGTTCAAGCTCTTCAAAAACATCTATACCGAAGCAGCTGACTTGTACCATTCGTTATTTGTATAAAAAATGACTTTGTTTTTAAGGAATTTCAGGCATTAATGCTGTTTAGCGCATTTATTTCGATAAAACTCCAAATTAAGTCTAATAATTTTAAATCAGCGCCATCTGACCTCCGGTCGAAAAGGGTTATAGAATATCTGAAAATTTTGGTTTTATACTTAGGGAAAAGTAAATATGTTAAATGGTAATATGTTTAATGACGCAACTTTAAATATCGACTATTTATTAAGAGCGGAACCGAATAGTGTCCCATATTTATGTATAATACTAACAATATTAAATCCGCAATAGTCGGTGAAGTATTCGCCCCTTACTATGCATTTTATCAGTAATGATGGAAAATGGTTTACGAATTATTTTATAGACTTCATCGTGTCGTATACAGAAGACATTTTCGGTTATTGGAAACAGTTACAAAGACCCACACAGGAAGACTTTTGCCATTTGAACGTGTTTGATGAAAGACGGGAGCGGGTCAAATTAGGGTGGCATTACCAATAAAGCACCACTTAGTGTTTCAAGAGGACAAACTGTCAGATTGACACCACAAAAAAGCATAAAATTCACAGCATTCGAGGGGGGGTGGGGAGAACAAAAAGAAGAATAAAAACGGAGAAAACATAAGCAAGACAGTGAAAATAATAGTAACTTTTAAAAAATGCTATTTTTAAAAAAAAAGAAATTAAGCTTTTAAAAAATAGAAACCAAAGGATGCAATGTTAGACGACTCCAGTGAAGAACAGGATGACTTGGCTGCATGCAGTTACTGCTCTTACCCACTGATTTTTAGAGTGTTATTCTTAGTGCAAAATGGTTGTCTATATTTGTCGAATATAAAATGCTGACCGATTTGTCGATGTATTATTTTGCCTGACATTGGATAGCTAGGAAAACCATATATATTTAACACTCGACTTGTACAATTATTTGAATATCAAAATGATTTTTTTTAATATTCTTTTCTTTGCCAAAATTTTGTCAATTGGGTTTTTGTGCTGCTATAGCTCAGTCGTTTGAAGCGTGCTCGCATCGGAACGTCTGTGTTTTCTGTCCTCGGCGGTGCTCGCAATTATTTGCTTGGTCGGCGCTTGTATTCAAACCGTCGTGTTGCTAATGGTGACTGGGGCACGTTAAATAGGTGGCACAAAGTCCTCTATATACCCGTACAAATTATTACTTCTATGTACTAGATAAGGGGATTATCGGCCTTTGATCTGGATCAAAATTACGATAAGTGAGTGAGAATGGATGTGAGAAGGAGACCTTCGGATGTGTCATGCTGACAAGCATAGGTCGGACTTCCTCCCTCTAGGGCTCAATAAAGAAACGGAAGCCACCCAACTTCCCCTTAATATCGAGCAGTTATGTTATGTCTACTCCAGTATCGGTTACCGAATGGCATTAGAAACAAAAACAAAATTTCCTTTTTAGAAATACAAATATAAGAGATCCCGAATTGATTTCATTTTTGTTGCTTTACTCGTAAACTAACGAATCAGAATGTATATAAGGTTTGAAATGGTTTGTTTTTCTTATGAACCGTGAGGCTGAATTGATATTTGAAATAAAATTCTGATGTTATATTACCACTATTTACATTTAACAAATGTATCTAGTTTTAAATTTTATTGTTGTTGATATTTCTCGAATAACAAAATTACGACTTTATTTTATATATAAAATTTAATTATACAAAAATAGTGGTAATGTCTGAATCAAATGAAATTTATTATCATCGTTTCACAAGTTGAACCAACTTTACAAAAACTTTGTGTATGTTGCTGTTTCTATTCCCAGGTGAGTAGAAGAGCCACACCACCTCCATGAAACCATAAAGTCCATAAACAAAAGCGGATAGCTCTGGATGTCAGAATTAGAGAACTGCAAGCAATTGAGGATATGTTCAGGGGATGCCTGCTCGCCGCTGCACCTGTGCACTCCAGGAGTTTTTCTCTCCCTGTTGGAAAACAAGAGATTTGGTGTGACCATTTAAAAAGCAAAAAACAGTGTCTGCCGTTTCCTCGGGATATTGAATTGGTGGCACCATCTTGGACTTCTCTCCCAAAATACCAAGAGTGGCAAGGTGGAATTCAAAGCGTATTAAACTCTAGTTTGTTGATGGGGACGATTTCTGAGTATGCCAGTGTGCTGTTACTATTCTGAATCTCTTCGGAGGCAGTCTTGGCCAGGATGTCAGCCAGGTCAAGATGTCAGGATGATCAATCTAAGAGTATTTATCACAAGCATTACAAACCTATTTATATTTAATGTACTAAGATCACACTACAGATTCGTATACCGATACGATTGTGTCAAGCCTCAAAGTACTAAAAAATAGGAATATAGAACTATTGCATTTGCTAATAAGCACATTTTTCATGTATCACCTTTATTGAAAGTATGTTTTTGTATTTTGTGATGTTATGTATAAACATTAATTCTTAACCAACTTCTCTCATCTAAACCCCAAATGGTTGCTTATATGGGAATTGATACTGAATGCTTCACATAAATATATACTGTGAATTATCAATAATCCGAACAATATTATGCCTAAGCTAGTTAGTTTGACGTGAGAGCTTAACTTACTTTAAAACTATCCCCTGAAAAAAGAGCTGTAAAAATAAGTACAAATTACTTATAATTTCAATTTTTATTTCTAATTTTATTTCTCAAATAAGTACAAATTACTTATAATTCCATTTCCATTTCTAATTTCATTTCTCAAATAAGTACAAATTACTTTTTTTTTTCAATTTTCATTTCCAATTTCATAAGAATGCTATTTAAAAAGTTAATGCAAATAAATACATTACAGTCAGTACATTGTTAAACTAATTTTAAGCGCCTTTAACACGGAGGTGTTTACTACAAAAGCAGTAATAAGTTGCCGGAAATGGCAAACTTTCTCCCCTATTTGTTATTTCATCTTGTCTCCTAAAATCAAACTGAATTTTTGCCATACAGAAAAGGATAAGGTGGAGATGTTGCCGGGCAAAAACCAATACAAAACCCAGTTGGCCAATGCAATACCTGGTTCGACAAGTGAAGCCCTTTATCGCTTTATAGTCAGTCCAAACAAACGCTTTCAGCGAAGTATTGGGCGTTATTTACGGAAGAGTTTGCATCAGTTTACGAAACGACTTGATTTTCGACTCTCTAAGATTTCCACTATATTTACAACGCAATTTTCTTATTTGTGAAGGAAATTAATACAATCTTGGGCAAATTCAAATCTCGTTATACAGAATACAGCTGTGAAAGAAGCATTTTTTTGGTTTAGACTTTTGCTTTTAAAGAATAAAATTATAAGTTTCAGCATAAACCAACAATCAACTTTGCGTGAGCGATTTTTTGGGCTTACTAGGGTTGCTTGGCGTTTTTCTGATGGCTTCACTTGTTTTCTTATTCCGGTCTCCTTCTTAACTCCATGTTTTTTACTAAGGTCTGGCTCCTGCACTCAAACGAATTACTCAAACGGCTCGACGTAATCATCGAAACGGGTGAAATAATCCATTATTTTAAAATGTTTAAAAAGTTTATACTTCGAATTTCACCCAGGTGTTCCTGAATGGCACCCTTAGGTGATTCACAAGCCCAAGATTCATCGACCCAAGGCGATTCAAAGCCTAGAAATGCCAATTCAGACAGCCGTGTCATCCGGGGTTGAAAAAAAGCCCCAATTTGACAACTTTAGTTTTAACAGTGTATAAGTATGGCCGTATGTGTCCGTTCAAGTATAGCCGAGCCGAGCCGAATATCACCAAATATCACGGAAGAGGATTTTCGTAAAGTAACACGATATATATTTTTTGTGTGTTCCGCACAAAAATTAGGGTCAGCGTAAGATAGCGAGATAATATAGTTAAATTAAATAAAAGTATGTTTCCGGCCAAAAACGGGGAATACCTTACCTGATGATATCTATCGTGAAATTCCGGAACATATTTCAAGATGCTGGTGCAATTGAAAAAACCTAAGTAAAACTTCTTTTAAAAAAAAAATCAAATAAAACGTACGAATTTTTAAAAATTTCACGGGGGGTTATGGAGGAGGGGGGGGGGGATTGACAAATATCACGTAATATCAATATTGAGGATGGTTAAATCTGTCTAAATTGCATCACGTTATTAGAGGACACCCCAAAAATCTTAAATAAGCACAATGCCCTACAAATTAATTATATATTCATTGCACCGAATACAAGTTTTTACTCAAAAGAATTCATTTTGAAAAATAATGTGGAATTCAAAACTAAATTTTTTTTTGATTATTTCGAAACCTTTATAATTAAAAAGGAAGATTGAAAATTTAATTAAAAAAATTGATTTATTCACTGGAATAAGAATTTGATGCATCGCCAAAACCCCTATTTCAAATTGGGGCACTCTCTCACTTGGGTTTAAGAAAAACAAGAAAAACTCGCATTGACGGACTCCACATATGATCGTGAAATTCACAGCATTCGAAGAGAAAGAAAGATAACGAAGAAAAGAAGTATAAAAACAGAGAGACATCATCGAGAAGAGAAAATGCAACTTCTAAAATAGGTTATTTTTTAAATATATTTTTTTCTCCTTAAAAACAAGAGATGAGGTGTTGCCTGGGCCTGATCATAACGATTTAAGGCCCCAGACCCAAAGACATACTAATGTTTCGTGACTCCTGCGCCCCGTAAACTGAATTAATATGCGCAATGAAACTCTTATTTTATATTACCACTATTTACATTTAATAAATGTATATAGTTTTATATAATAAAGGAACAAAAACCCCGGAAGGAACGAAAAGTGCCTATATATTTTTTCTGTTATAAAATTTAATTATATAAGAATGGTGGTACTTTCTGAATGAAAGGGAATTTAATAACATTGGTTTAACAAGTTGGACTAACTTTAATCAGTCTATGAATCTAACAGT
Source organism: Hylyphantes graminicola (assembly GCA_023701765.1). Lineage (NCBI taxonomy): Eukaryota > Metazoa > Arthropoda > Arachnida > Araneae > Linyphiidae > Hylyphantes > Hylyphantes graminicola. Next base: position 40,900,367 of record CM043112.1, read on the forward strand.
TGATCGTAAGTATTGCAAGCACAAGATGGCAATATTGATTCGAATAACGATACGATTGTGACGGTCCTCAAAGCACTAAAAAATTGGAACATAGACTTCTTTTTTGAAAAAAGAAACTTTTTAGCATATTTTTCAAAGCAAAATAGCATGTTTTTCATGCCTTAAATTTGTTGATTTTTTTTTTTAATTTTGTCTTTTGATTTATGGACATTTCTTCTAAACCACTTTTTCTCATCAAATTCCAAATGGTTACTCATATTCTTATTGATACCGAATGCTTTACTTAAATATAGCCAGGGAATAATCAAGTCAAAAATTGAAACAGTCTAAGTTTATTTTCACACTTTTTAAAAAAATAATTTTGACTTATTTTGCCGTTTTAAATAGAAATTACAGGGGAATCAATTCTTTAAATTCTCTAAGATCTGACTTGGAAAAACTCTTTAAAAAAGAAATGTTATTCAAGTTCGATGCATATGTGCCAGCTTTGGACATGGATATATCTGAATATTTGGATGTGTATGGAAACAACTGAATAAAGTGAAATGTTATATAACTGGAAATACATATAAACTTACGTTCCATGAATGTATGAAATGTCTACAAGTATAAACATTTGAAAAATAATTTAATCTATTTTCAATAAATAAAATAATCAGTGTATGGTCAATCAAAAAGTCATAATCATACACAGATGTATATGGTCGTACAATAAATTATTGAAAAATGCTAAATATAAAATCTTGCTTATTATGAAACTTAACACACACATTTTAGATATATACCATTTTTAAATAAAAGATTAATGTAAAAGTTCATATAATTTTATAAATCGTTAATTGCGTGTGTGACTATTGAATCCAAAATCGTGATATAATCTTTTATTTAATTAAATATAGATCCAAGAGAAGAATACAATAGTTTTAAGTTTATGACTTTAATATACAGGGTGAATGGTAATAAAACACCCCTACTCTGAACCCTCTTTACAGCGAACTACTGCTATTAACGACTGAAAATTTGGAATGCATACAAACTCCGATAGAGGCCGCTGTAATCAGAAAGTAATTTTTTTAATGCATAAAAAATATGATAGAGGAAGCTGTACATCAGAAAGTATGCATTTTAATGCATATATTTTTTGGCATAATCCATTTTCCCATATCTCGAATATTATGTTTACCAAATTTTGAGTTCTTACTCTGAGTAGTTAATACTCTTAGTAGTTCTTACTCTTAGTTGCAGCATAGAAGGCTCAGAGTAGGGGTGTATTACTACTGACCACCCTTATAATTTAGAAATAGACTCACTCTGTATACCGTATTTTGACATGCATTTATGTTTTTTTGTTGTTGTTGCATAAACTAGAGATATTGGTGTCACGTCACTTCATGATGCCGAGTTCACTGGGACAGACGTGCTCGTTAAATCTGTGGAGTCCAAAGTCCCGTCAGCGTACATTGTTGTTGGCAGTTCTGTTAGGTGCCCGCTCAGGTGTCGACCTCGTCACTTGACCAGGGTTCTAAATTACGAGGCGTTATTGGCTGTGTTAAAGCTCCTACTGGAGGCTAGAAATAGGCAGCCGGAAACGATTACACTACACTACACTTCATGATTTGGATCTGCAGTAACTCTGAACAGTTTTCTATTTTTATCGCTCGCCCTTTCCCTATAAAAAACATCGTTCGTTGAGTGAAGCCCTCGATCGCTTTGTAGTAAGCCCAAACAAGCCCTTTCACCTGAACTGAATATTTTTGACCACGTGTCCTTCTTTTCTGTTTATAAGCATACCTACTTCTTTCATACATCCAACACACGGTATTGACGCGCCATCCGTCGGTAAAATTGAACAAAATAAAGTGTAATTACATAATAATTACATAATCAAATTCCGGACATGACTCATTCGTTTTCTGCAAGAATTGCGTTGACGTCATGATCCATTTTTTTATATTAACTTTTAAAAACAGGTAGTCAATTTTGGGACACCCTGTACTACAATATAGCCTACTGAGCATTTATACTGTTTACGAAAACCTCGTGTGCCAAAACAGATTAGTTGGACTTTAGATCTGATAGGTAAGTGGATCAGACCTCGGTTTGGGAGTTGAATGATCTTCTGTAGTACTATCGTTGTATCTCCATGGAGGTGACCCGGGAATTGAAATTTCTGACTTTTCTTTACAAATCGTCTCAGGTTTTGCTTTAAAATTGCAAAGTGTCAGTATAAAATAATTTTGTTGTTTGAAATTTTACGGTCTTTTTCTGGCACACCAGATGACAATTTTTTCCTGGAAATAAAAAAGATTTATTTAACCTGAAGCTTGAGACACGTAATTGGTGTAAGCGATGGTTATTATTATAAGATTTTGAAAAAAACGATAAGCTAAAATTTTTGGCAATTTTTATAAGTTATCCAAATAAAATACAATTTTTTGACTATCAACTACTACTCTAGTTTTCATAAAAACAATATGTGAGTAAGGAAAAATCTTTATTTACAAATTCGAGTTCCCAAACTTTCCTCAGACAAGAGATTCAGATTTTACGTGTAGATTTTACGTTCAGATTTTTACGTGTATAGCAAGTTTTCCAAATTACTAAATCCAAATTAATTAACATCGATATGGGAAGTTATACAAGTGGATTTTTTTCAATTCGTGGATGTGGAATAATTTTAACAATGATAATCTTTTTTTAAAATATAAATTACGAATTGGAGTAGTATAAAGTGGATAAATCTCGTGATATTACTACGATTCACAAACTAATACTATTAATACTTCTCTAAACAAGTTAAAATTCAATCGAAAAAAATTTTAAAAGTGAAAGTTCAATTGCGCAATGTTGCTGCTGTTAAGTTCTCATAAAACTCACCAAAAATGTAAGTTTCTTCCTGATAAAATGCTAGGAAATGATATAGTTGATGTAGTTGATGAAGCAATCTGAAGGCCGACTACCAAATCAACCCAGCTTTCTTCTTTAAACGGACGCCAGCAATGTTCTCTCCCCGCACTTTTAGAAAGTCGTTCGTTGAACGCGGCAATGATCTTAGAATAAAATGCTCTTGCTGTAGGAAAAATCCTGCAAACCTATTATGCTTTCTAAAAAGAATTAAACTGAACACCATAGAGACATTTAGAAGTCCCCCTCTATCTTTGGCCCAATTTATTCCGAAACTATGGATTTGTTAATACCACGAATTTTTTATTCACAAAATATACTTAATTTATAAAAAGCATTTAATCCTGCTCATTGTATAACTTGCACAATATTCTACAAACCAGGGTTTACATTGAAAAATGTAATAACTGGAATCTGAAATATAAAGGTTATTCGTTTGTTAAAATTTTATTTGTCGAATTAAATAAGGGTTGCCATATCATAAAAGGGGGGGGGGGGGGGGAGTTGGCCGCGACTTGGTCTGATTTACACTCTTAAAACAAAGGAGTGAAATTTACTCCAGTTGGAAAAGTGCATTTTCGACACTGGGAAGGACTGAATATTAACTCGGACTGATTTAAAATCATTCGTTTGGAGTGATCATGTTGGAGGTTTAATACACAAAGGAACCAATTCTTTCGGAGAAGTGCATTTTCAAGACTGGAGGAGTGAAAAATACTCAGATTGAGTTAAATTCGCTCGTTTGTTTTAAGAGTGTAAGCCATCAATTACTGCACCTGATCAATGGAAAGAGAGTGGGAGACAATGTTGGAGTTTCAATATTTAACCAGTTGAAATAGCTTTTCATATCGAAGGCGATTTTTCTACAGTTTATCCCGCTCTTCACCAATCTTGTGCTAGCTAAGATTGCACAATTGGTATCAATTTACCCCTTCCTTGACCATGGTTTCAGTGGACAGGAACAACCTGTTATTGCCCGCCTTCGAAGTGGCCACCTAAGGATATTGAAATTTACGGAATGATCCATAAGGAGGTTCAAAATGTGTACTAACTGTTCCACTGAGCAGGCTTCACCTGATCACATCCTCGCGTGGATCTCTCAGAGCAATACCACCCAGATTAGAAGGCCGAGCAACTATGCAACATAACGTCACACTAGTAGATAGTTTTGAGTTGTTGACCAATTGCTTGATTCTTCTCATCTTATACCCTTTAACTTTTGTTCATTAATTAACTATGTAAATTAACTTTTGATTTTAGTTCCTTAGCTTACACAGAGACATTGTAGATAATATATATGTATAATATCATGCAAGATAGATTTGTTTTATCAATGTTTTAAAAATTAGGAAAGCAATAATAAAAATACTCATTTCTTTATCATAAACATTTTATATTTCACTATGTATTTATCTCTCTAAGTAAATTTTAGATGTAAGACATTAATGGAGAAGAAACATTTAAACAAAACATATTGATATCTTTTAGAGTTCCTGAGAAAAAAAATCCTAATTGTTGAAAACCTTATATTGCAGGAATAGCAAATGACAAAATAAGGAATAGTTACGAACTTCTGAAAAATGCTTATAAAAAGAAAATAACTAAACAGAAATCGATAATCTTGGCAATAGAAATTCGATTGAAATTGAGTAATGGATATACAGATAAAAATATTGTAATAGAATTTGAGCAATATATATACATATTAAAAAAATAAAAGTATCAGAGAAAATAGACTTTTTTGAACAAAACATCCATCCAACTCCACTTAATGTTTTTTTTCCTAATCTATTTTTGTGATGTAAAACATTTAACGATTTTTTTTATCAAATATTATTAAAATATAGAGTTTATTTTAATTATTTAACGTCAAGTTAATTCTTTTAATACGCATCCCTACAACAGTGATTTAGTATCCCCCTCAGCAACTTAAAACAGTTTATAAAATACGATTATTTTATAAGTTGGTTTTGGATCTTTATGATAAATTAATTCCCCCCTTTTTTTTTCTTACAATCGGATGTACATTCACAAAAGTAGTTGTTATCCTTTAACCCTATCAGTCCCAAAAATTTACTACACTACAGAAACATCTGATATTCACAAAATAAGCTTCTTTTAGGTCAAATATACGAATTACATAAGAAAAAAAAATCATTTAAATTTTTATATGGTTTTTGAAACAATGCCTAAATTTTTTAACTATGGAAAACAACAAAATAAAAAAATATATATATTACCTAAAAACACTTCGAGTTATATATTTTAAGGTATCTGACCATATTATTAAAACAAAATTAGTAATTATTTTAATCGAAATCGTTTAAATTTTGTTTTAAATATGTGGAACTGAAGTAAACTGATCAAAAATCAGGAGAAACGCTTGTTGACTATTTTCTAAATAAAAAAAATAATAGTTCTGACTTCTATTGAGATTAATGTAAAATATTTTCTGATAGAACAAAGTATGAAGAATCGAATGATGTGTGTTTGGATGTCATAACGGGACATAAAAATTTTGAAAAAAATATTGAAAGTGATGATGCCAAATGGCATCACTGGGACTGAAAGGGTTAATGACCTCACGTACTGCATTTTGGCAATTAACTTTAGTATGTTTTTCCACCATCTAGATATACAATCCACCATCTAGAATTCTAGATGTTCAAATAATACTATTTAATATTTATGGTTTTTCAAATAAGAACTACGAAAATAAAACAAGATACATCAAAAATTGAATATGATTGCATATTCATAAAGTTATTTACTGAAACAAACTTAATCAGGTATCCGTATTTGTCACACTTAGGAGACAAATAATTTTAAATTATGTTTAATAAATTACTACCACATATTTCATTTTCAAGATTTCGTTTTAAATTTTAAATTTATCACATATTTCGTAGATCTTAACTCAATAAATTAATATAAAACCAGTATTTACATATATGAAATGTGAAAACTGGTATCTAAGCAAAATGACATTTAACGTTCACTATATTTTTGACAGAGATTAATAAGAATCTATCGCAAAAATTGTCGCGATTCTGTGCTCCAGTAAATATAATAAGAGAGCAAAAAAGCCTTAAAAGTGATGTTAAAAAGTTATATTTAGAGTTTCAGGTACAAGATTGTTTGAGGAAATGCAAGTGTTACACAACCTCGACCTAGAATTTGACAAAACGTATTCAAAAAGTAAGGTTAGTTTTTTTTTTAATTATCTTCACCCTAAAGCTACACGGCGGCTATTGGCGACGGGCGTCGTATTTTTGTACGACAGTCAAGTGACAAGCAGACACCTAAACAAGTAAAAACAGTTTTTAAATGGTTAAGATTGTAATCCATACCAGTGATAATTCAACCAAAGTCTTGCAGAGTTTAGAAAATTTCGATTCACGTTTCCCTGATTTGATAAAAGACTTTAACAACAATCGACGGTAAAAACGAAAGACTGAAATCATAAAGGTTTTCACAATTTCCAAAAAGCGTGTTTTTGGGACATTGTGCTGGTGTTTCGTATTGATGTGGAATAAAAATAATCGATATTTGAGTTCCACTTAAATGTGCTAATGGAAAATTTCTAGACTTCCAAGGAATTAAGCCAAGCCGAGCGATTTCAATAACAGTATGTCAAATATAATGCCATAAAAATAATTGCAGAATAAATAAAAATAATCGAAACAATTTTTAAACATACTAATAATAATGATAAAAATTACAACCATTAAGATTGCAAGGTTAATGTCGAATGAGCCCGTTCGACCGAGGGTTTCCAAACCAAAGTGCATCGGTGTTAATTCAATGATAAAAATGTTTTCTCAGCCACATTCACCGGCTGTATTGATTATTATTATAAGCGTTTCTTTCATATGATAAATGTAATTGACAAGGTCTCTAAATCATCACGTTTTGAAAATCGTTCGAATATAAATTTTTAATTTTTCAAATGCTGTTTTATTTTTAATGAGCATCGTACTTAAACAAAAAAAAATGCACAATTTATATTGTATCTTCGTGGTTGTTATTTGAATATCAAAATTAAGTTTTTAAAAAATTATACTTTTCTTTGCTAAAATTTTGTTTATTTAAAAACAATTAAATTTTTGAGCCGCGGTATCTCAGTCGTGTGAAGCGTTGTGCTGTGCAAGCAACGGAACGTTTGTGGGTTCTGTCCTCGGCGGTGCTTGCAATTCTGATGGTTGCTGGGTCGGCGCTTGTATTCAAATAAATACCGCCGTATTGCTAATGGGGGCTGGGGTACGTTAAACATCTCGTGGACAGTAAGTCCTCCATATTCCCATACAAATTAATACTTATGGGGTATAAGATTAGGGGGTTATCGGCCTTTGATCTGGATCAGAATTCCAATATTCCTTTCCGACCGGGCTCGTACGATCGTGCGGGTAGTAAAGAGAATGTTCAAGCTGTTCAAAAATATCGATACCGAAGCAGCTGACTTGTACCATTCGTTATTTGTTTAAAAAATGACTTTGTTTTTTAGGAGTTGCTAGCATGGATGCTTTTTAGCTCATTTTTTTCGACAAAACTCCAAATTTAGTCTCATAATTTTAAATCAGCGCCACCTGACCGCCGGTCGAAAAGGGTTATGAGAGTGAGAATGGATGTGTGAAAGGGACCTTTATATAAAACGGACGTGTCATGCTGGCAGGCATAAGTCATAATTCCTCCCTTGTGGCGCTCAATAGGGACACGGAAACAGCTCAACGTTGCCTTAAAATCGGGTAGTTCTCTACTCCGTGCTCGGTTACCGAGTGGCATTTGAAACAACAACAAAATTTCGTAATAAGAAGTACAAACATAAAAGATAACGAAATAATTCAATATTAGTAGCTTTACTAAAAAAATAACGAATCGAAATGTATATAAACATTTAAATTCTCCGTTTTTCTTGAACGCCGTAACCTGAATCGATATTTGAAATCAAATTCTTATGTTATAATACCACTATTTGCATTTAATAAATGTATATAGTTTTAAAAATTTTCGATATCGAATTTTGTAACCAATAGCACGTTTTTATTTTCTATACAAAATTTAATTATATAAAAATGGTGGTAGTTTCTGAATCAAAGGAAATTTAATATCACCGTTTAACAAGTTTTACTACCTTTTCGAAACTTTTATATCTAAGAGCATTGATCACAAGCATTACAAGCACATTTATCTCTAATGTACTAGAATCACAATATTGAATCATATACCGATACGATTGTGTCAAGCCTCAAAGTACTAAAAAATAGGAATATAGAACTATTGTATTTGCTAAATGGCACATTTTTTTAGCACATGTCTCACCGTTATTGAAAGTATGTTTTTTTTTTTCTGTTTATTGAAATTCTGATATTTGAAATCAAATTCTTATGTTATAATACCACTATTTACATTTAATAAATGTATATAGCTTTAAAAAATTTCAACCTTTTCGAATTTATTACCAATATCACGATTTTATTTTTTATATAAAATTTAATTATATAAAAATGGTGGTAGTTTCTGAATCAAAGGAATTTTAATATAACCGTTTAACAAGTTGGACTACCTTTTCGAAAACTTTGTATCTAAGAGTATTGATCACAAGCATTACAAGCACATTTATCTCTAATATACTAAAATCACAATATTGAATCATATACCGATACGATTGTGTCAAGCCTCAAAGTACTAAAAAAAGAGGAATATAGAACTATTGTATTTGCTAAATGGCACATTTTTAACATATGTCTCACCGTTATTGAAAGTATGTTTTTTTTCTGTTGTGTATAACCATTTCTTCATAACCAACTTCTCTCATCTAAACCTCAAATGGTTGCTTATATTCAAATTGATACTGAATGCTTCTCATAAATATATTCAGAGAATTATCAAGATAATAATTGGAACAATATTATACCTAAGGCACGTGAGTTTGTCGCGACAGCTCTGCTCATTTCAAAACTATCCCCTGAAAATAAATGCTGTAAAATTAAGTAAAAATTACTTATAATTTTAATTTTTATTTCTAATATCATAATAATGCTATTTAAAAAAGTTAATGCATATAAATTACAGGCAGTACATTGTTAACTAATTTTAAGTGCATTTAACATATGGGTGTTCATTTCAAAAGCAGTAATGAGTCCGAAATTCTGGATTTATTAATACCATGGATTTTTGATTCGCTGAAACAACTTAACTTTTTAAATTCGATGGAATTGACTCTTTAAAAAAAATCAAAATTTTCAAACATAAAAGTATTCACATGCATAAATTGTAATTACTGTTATCTAGATTATTGAGGTTATTTTTAACTTGCGTTTGTTCAAACTTAATTGATCTCATTAAATAAGGGTTGCCCCATCATAAAAGTGGTTGCGTTTATATGTCTGCTTAGGCAATCAATTACTGCATCTGAGTGGAGTGTGAGGGACAATGCTTAACGGAGATCGAAAATAACAATTGGAGTATCGACGCGAAGCGTCCTTTCTAAGCATCAAAATTATCCCTAGAAGGGGCGAAACGTTACAAGGGGTAAAGAAGTGGTCATCTGACCAGTATAAACAGAAGGATGGGAGGAGGGAGTCCAAGGACCATGATCCGATCGCTACCACAACGTGTCGTGATGGATCATTCGCGGGCGTTTAAAATCTTTCACAGCAAACTGGTCATAATTTCTAATTTGAGCAATGTTGTCATGCTCTGAATTTTCCATTGCCTCGAAGTATTTGTGGGAAAAGATGATTTAGGCTGATAAAATCGCAGAATCAATCGGGCCTATTTCAAGGTCCTTGTGAGTGATAGTGTTCCTGACGTACCACGGGGCGTTGGCAATATTCCTCATGGTCTTATTTTGGAACGTTTGCAATTTTTTGCGGTGGCATTTCTTCGCGGTTGCCCAAACTGGGGACGCGTACGTAATGACTGGTTTAGTCATCGACTTGTAGAGAAGTAGTGAAGTGTTCAGACGGAGAGACATCTTAGAATTCCTGCCTATAATAGGACCCAGGCTGATAATTGCGCCAGTCGCTTTGGCACTAGTTTGTTTAATGTGTTCTCCGAAGCTCAACCTACTGTCTAGATGAACGCCGAGATATTTGGTATGGGGACAATGCTTAAAAAACTGAAAATGCTCTTATATAATCATATTTTTCTGCAGTTTATCCCTTCCCACTTCAATCTTGAGATAATTAGATTGCATATAATTGGTATCAATGTGTACGTCCTGGAGTCTCCCTGGGTCATGATTTTAATAGAATGGAACAAACTATCCGTGACGTTAAACTATCCGTAGAAGTTAAATCCGTAGAAGTTAAACTAACTTGTAGGTTTTTTTTTTATCAATGGGTATTGTTTAGAAGTATTACAAGCATATTGATCTTTTATATGATAGGAGCCGGTCCACTAGCGCAATGGTTAGTGTACTAGCCTTTGGAGCTGCTGGGCTCGGTTCGAATCCCGGTAAAGGCATGGATGTTTGTGTTTGTCAATAAATGTTGTTATTTGTCTATGTGTTAGTGGCGTCCTTCTTTGTGTGTCTCTTGTGACTGTCTCTTCAGACGAGCGGGGAAATGGGCTTGATAGCCTACGCCCTTCCCTTCTAGAGGGCGCAATCACTGCCATTTGTCATTTTATATGATATGATTACAATTGATTCTGATACCGATACCATTGTAGCAAGCTTCAAAGAAATGAAACAAATAGAAACACTGACTCATTTTTTTTTTTTTTTTTGCAAAATAGCACTATTTCATGAATTACCTTTGTTGAAAAATGTTTTTTTATATTTTGTCGAGCGATATATATATATTTTTTTTTTTTACATTTTCTCTCATATAAACTGCAAGTGGTTGTTGATATTAGAATTGATTCCGAATGCTCCACATAAATATACACTGTGAATCATCACGCCAAAAATTTTAATAATGTTATTCCAAAGACAAGTGAAATTGGCTCGACAACTTCACTAATGTTTTTTAAATCGCTTTTTATTTTAAAAGTACATAAAAAATTTTTTCTTTCGTTAGAGATTCATTTTTTACGAGCACTCGGATTTAACAAGTATATGTTGCGGTCGATTCGTTATAAACGAGTTTGACTGTACTCCTGCTTTTGAAGTACAATTCGGCAAACCTATTGGATGTTTTTGTAATCAATTCGTGGGATGCGCATAATGACGTGTGCATCATTTCAAATGTTTTCTAAATGTCCCTGGAAAGGTTCTAGTGGCTCACTAAGATCGATTACAGATATGCAAGCCAATTGGTAACGTTGATTGCAATCAATAGAGATTATTAATAATTATTCGTTATTTAAGACGTTTATTGATTTATTAATTAAATACCGGGTGATTATAAAGAAACTTTGCCAACATCAGAGAGCTTCTATAGTCCATTCAGTTAACCGATCGAGATGAAATTTAAAAATAGTTATTTGAAGGTATGCGCTCGAGATTCTGTGATTTGACATGACTGTGGTGCTCACGGTTTACGGTTATAAATACAGAAACTCGAAAATTTCAAATGGCAAAGCCTACTTTTTCCTGTCTCAAAATGTTAAGCGCATGCGAAAACTTTAATTAGCGTTGAAACAGCATCGATTTGTCCAAAAAAACGTGTTATAAATAACCATGCCATCACATGGCGGCCTGATTAAGTTTATGAGACTAACTGTTAAGAGCTTTTTAACGAAAAAAATACCTTAAACAGCCAACAAAACACGATCTGTGCGCGCAGCAGTATATTTGTATATGACTTAGGTGCGCGTTCTCAGTAAATTTGCTGTTTAAGGTATTTTTTTTTTCGATGGAACTCTTAACAGCTAGTCATAATAACTTTAATTAGACCATCTGATGGCCGGTCTTAAAGGGTTATATATATTTTTAAAATCATCTCAATTGGTTAACTGGAAACGGACTCTAGAAGCGCAGATGTTGGCAAAGTTTTTATATATTACCCGTATTATTATATTTTCATGCTTGACTTGAAATTGCATATACAACAAAACAAAAATGCATAATATTACAATTTAAATTAATTTAAATGAACCACTCACAATACGTTAAAACCTATCAATAGCTCGTGCTCAAAATATTCCTGCTTTAGAAAACTATTTACCTACATCTAAGTTAAATGTAGAAATCTTAATCAACATAAAAAAAAACTCATAACAAAAACATAAAGAGTTGTCCAGTAAATAATAGTGATCGCCCAAATGATGGAATTAAAAAAATCAGAATTCCATCAGCTATTGGATTGAAGCCCGCACACCGGAACACCGATACTTATCTGGGCATCCATCAGTTTCGGTTTGACCCATTTACATATTGAACTTACAATATAAATGTGTCAATTCGAACAACTTACTAGCTTACAACCGACGAACTTACAACAAAACAAAAATGCGTAATATTCAAATTTAAATTCATTCAAATGAACCACTCTCTATTACTCTCGTTAAAACCTTGAAGGAGCTCGTGCACAAAATATACCTGCTTTAAAAAACCATTTACCTACACTTAAGGTAAATGTAGAAATCTTAATCAACATAAAAAAGAAAAACTCATAATAAAAACAGAAAGATTTGTCCAGTAACTAAATTGATCGCCCAGAAGGTGGAATTGAACCACTCTGACTTCCAACAGCTACGGGTTTGAAGCCCGCACACCGGACCACCGATGCTCATCTGGGCAAACCATCGGTTTAGGTTTGACATATTTATAGTGTATTTGCTTTAATTAAGAAAAATGCTGGTATCAACAAAACAAAAATGCATAATATTCATATATAAATTTATTCGAATGAACCACTCTCTAATACTCTCCTTAAAACCTTTCAGGAGTAACGTTTTGTTAGCACGTTCGCCGGATGTGCTTGTCAGAGCAAACTATTAACCCGAATTTAAGATAAAGGTAGAGATCTTGATTAATATCCGAAAAAAATCTTATTAAATAATAGTACCCCTCATTCTTAATTTGAACAAAATAGATAGTGATAGAAACTTTGAAAATGCTCGGGATTGCACTATCGACCATCCGCATGGTGAATGTGATTCAAAGTTGTTTTAAATTTGATTTATAAATTTAGTTGTAATTAGGAATGAGTATGATTATTCATACTAAGGTTACAAATTTAACGGTTGACGATATGTCAAGGTTTTGTTAGTTGCCGGCCCAGGTTTCAACAACGTCACTTGACAGTGGATCAAAACTAAGAGGTGTACATGGATGCTTTAAGTAACGAAATATGTAGAAGGAAGCATTGCAAACGAAGCAAATTTTTGTGTAATTTTCCTTTTTTATCACCCTTGTAAAGCGGAAACGATATTTCAGGAGGAATTATATTTAGATTCATTCAATTCATTAGCATTATAATTAATCATTTTGAGAGCGATTGTCATCTGATCGGCATTATAATTCCACTAATATGTGAGACGAAGCTTCATTTAATATCCTTTCAAATTGCCCGAGGCTGTTCAGAATATTAAATGAAGATAATAAAAGTAATGTATGAATTTCGCCGCATTCGAGCAAATGCATATCGGTTATATATTGCTAATGATATATTTTATTTGTTAAATTACTCAAGGTCAAGAACTCTTTACACAAAAATGTAGTTACATTATAGATTTAATAATTTAACTCATACGAATAAAAAGCTTTGGCATCTATGGAAACTTTAATCTTTAAAATAATAGCGATAATAGTAGATGAAAGGAAAATTAATCTGAAACTTTAATCTTAGTACAATCAATATTCATTGAATAAGTCTATTTAAGAACATTTGTTTCTAAAATAGTAATTTTACTTTTTTTAATATAACAAGATGCATAAATGCCTATTTAATTGTTTTACTTCTTAGCAAAAGAACAAAATAAGAAGATGTACATCAAATTTTGAAAATAACAGTAATAAAAATTGCAGACACAATAGTCATAATCTTGGTACTGAAGTTATTAACTTTATTCGTCAGCACATTTGTTTCTGTAGTAGTAATTTTTATTATTATAACAAAATGCAAACAAAACACATTTTATTATCTTACTTCGTTGCAAAAAACAGCAAGTATTCAATATGGAACTATACAAAAACCAAACTTAAGTTTGCAGCAGAGAATTGTACTAGGCGGAGGAAACTGCGTAAACAACGCTGCTGGCGCCGAAATTTCGCCTGCTCATATTTGTTGCTACTTTGACCCTGATATTCTTGCGCCCTGTTACGTCAAAATCGAAGGGAAAAATAATTGAAATAACTTTCTAACTGAAGCTAAACTAATAAAAATAATAAATTTATGTCTTGAAATAACAAATAAATTTGTTTATTGAATGGGAAATACCTTTTTGTATTCGATTCTCACATTCGAAAATGAGAACTGTTTACCCTTTTCTCGTAGAATGTTTATATACTGCAAAATTAAGGTCGGTTTTGGTGTAGTTGGCCTGTCAGACTATTATTTGAAATAATATTTTTATATTATATTACCACTATTTACATTTAACAAATGTATATAGTTTTAAATTTTATAGAAATCAGATATATCCCTAAAAAAAGTACGACTTTATTTTTTTATATAAAATTTAATTATATAAAAATAGTGGTATTTTCAGAACTAAATAGAATTGATCATCATTTAAGAAGCTGGACTAACTTTACGATGACTTTGTATTACGTTGTTGTTTCTATTCCCAGGTGTGTAGCGGAGCTACACCACCTCCATGAAACCCAAAAAGTCCATAAAAAAAGCGGGTCGCGTAGGATATCAGAAGTCGAGAACTGCAAGCAATTGAGGATATGTTCAGGGGATGCATGTTCGCCGCTGCACCTGTGGCACTCCAGGAATTTTTTCTATCCCTGTTGGAAAACAAGAGATTTGGTGAGACCACTTAAGAGCGAGAAAGAGCTGTCTACCGTTTCCACGGAAAATTGAATTGATGTCACCTTCTTGGACTTCTTCCAAAATGCCAAGAGTGGCTAGATGGAATTCGTCAAAACGTATTAAACTCTAGCTTTTTGATGGTGACGACTTTCGAGGATGTCAGTGTGCTGTTACGATTCTATATCTCTTCGGAGGCAGTCTTGGCCATGATGTCAGCCAGGTCAGGATGCCAGGATGATCAATCTAAGAGTATTGATCACCTGTATTACAAACACATTTATATTTAATGTACTAAGATCACAATATGGATTCGTATACCGATACGACTGTGACAAGCTCCAATAGGAAAAAATAGGAATATAGAACTATTGCATTTGCTAAATAGTACATTTTTCATGTATTGCCTTTATTGAAAGTATGCTTTTGTACTTTGTCCTGTTATGGGTAAACATTTCTTCGTAAACAACTTCTCTCATCTATACCCCAAATGGTAGCATCTGTCACGTATATGTGTACAATGTACATGTGAGTGTGTGTGTTGTGACTGTCTTACTTGACGAAGGTTAATAAGCGGCTTTCTGAGTAAGCACACAAGTCTGAAAATATATGTATACCAACCAAACCAAACCCAATGGTTGCTTATAATCGAATTGTTACTGAATGCTTCACATAAATCTATACTGAGACTTATCAAGTTAATAATCGGAACAATATTATGCCCAAGACACGTGAGTTTGTGCGACAGCTTGACTTATTTCAAAACTATCCCCTGAAAATAAGTGCTGTAAAAATGAGTACAAACGACTTCTATTTTCAATTTTCATTCTTTAATTTCATAAAAATGCTATTTAAAAGTAATGTAAATAAATTGGTATCAGTATATTTTAAAAGTAATTTTTAGAACCTTTAACTCTTAATTGTTTACTTCAAAAGATGTGATGAGTTGCGAGAGGTGGCAATCCTCCTCCCCAAGTTGTTGTTTCCTCTTGTCTTCTAAAAACAGACTTAGTTAAGAAGAACCATGAAGATGTTGCCTGACAAAGAACAATACAAAACCTGGTTAACTAGGTAAGCTTTTGCAGTAAGGGAAAAAACGCTTTCAGCGAAGTATTGGGCCTTATTTTATAGAAGATATTGCTTAGGTTTACGAAACGATTTGATGATTTCCGACTCTCTAATATTTCCACTATTTACAACGCATTTTTCTCATTTGTGTCGGATATTAAGTAAACACTCCATTTAAAAATAAGTCAAATCATCTGAAATTAATTTGTATGTACGAACTCCAAGACAACACATCTTCTCACACAGATAGTTTTATTGGAAGCGATGCCATCGGTAAGATCGGAGGCTACGATTAAGCCACGCCCAGTTGACATTTTAGGTGGTGCTGCCTTCGATATATTACTAATTTAAACAGAAAGCAAATATACTTTTAACAGTTGTAATAATTACACATTTCAAACATTTGTGAAGGTAATTACTACTAACTTGTGTTGATTCAGATCTCGTTATACAGCCCACAGCTGCGCAAATAGTCATATTTTGATTTTTAATTATTGCTTTTTAAGGAATAAAATTATATGTGTCAGCATGAACTAACAGCCAACCTTGAGTGAGCTATTTGTTTGGGCTTGCTAGGGTTGCTTGGCGACTTTCTGGATGGCTTCACTGGTTTTCTCTTTCCAGTCTCCTTCTTAACTCTATGTTTTTTACTGAGGTCTGGCTCCTGCACTCAAACGAATTACTCAAACGACTCGACGTAGTCATTCGAAATGGGTGAAATAATCCATTTTTTAAAATGCTTAAAATTTTTGTACTTTGAATTTCACCTAGGTGTTCCTGAATGGCACCCTTAGGTGATTCACAAGTCCAAGATTCATCGACCCAAGGTAATTCAAAGCCTAGAAATGCCAATTCAGACAGCAGTTTCATCCGGGGGTGAAAAAAGTCCCAATTTGACAACTTTAGTTTTAACAGTGTATAAGTATGGCCGTATGTGTCCATTCAAGTATAGCCGAGCCGATCCGAATATCACCAAATATCACGGAAGAGGATTTTCGTAAAAGTATGTTTCCGGCCAAAATCTGGGAATTCCTTACATGATGATCTCTCTCTCTCTCTCTCTCTCTCTCTCTCTCTCTCTCTCTCTCTCTCTCTCTCTCTCTCTCTCGTGACATTCTGAAACATATTTCAAGATGCTGGTGCAATTGAAAAAAACTAAGTAAAACTTCTTTTAAAAAAAGATCAGTTGATTTACCTGCGGACACTTAACCCGGCAGCACTCGCACTAACTTGCCATAGACTAAGAATCTTCTAAACCGAAAACTCAATCTGATGCCTAGCGCCCCCAAAGTGTCGAACGGAACTAATACACTATTAATGATTGATTTGTGATTGGCATAATTGGACTTTCCGATTGCAAATCTACTGTCTCTTCGAAATGTACAGGGTGGTTATAAAATAACGCTCGCTATTCGGAGTGGTCTGTAGCTTGAATGAATAATCCAAACGCAAAAAAACTTTGAAACACTTACTAATCAAGAAGGGGGAAGGGACTAATCAAGAAGGAAAAAAAGGATAGAATCATAAAAAACATACTCGTCGCTTGACCAGGGTTCTAAATTATGAGTCGTAATTGGATGAGTTGGCCGTAATTAGCCATAATTGGCTATGCCTCGTAATTTAAAACCTTGGTCAAGAAACGAGTTTCGTTATATGATTCCATTCTTTTTAGAAAAAAAGGAACTTGTCTCTTGACCAGGGTTCTAAATTACGAGGCGCAATTGACTGTGCTAAAGCTCCTAAAGGAGGCTAGAAAAAGGCAGCCGTGAAACATTACATTAGTTCTCTTAGACACAATTGGGGGAGTTAGTGTCTAAGTCAATTTTAATATAGGAAATCCTTATAATGGTAATCCAATCAGAGTTTCAGATCTAGAAGTGTATTTAATCTATCTGGGGTCTATTAGACCCCAGGCGAGTGCTGCCGGGTTAATTGACTTTAAAGTACACTTTTTCCCGGAACCAAATCAGCAGCTCGGCTGTTGCCATTGGTGTCCCAGCAGATTTTTATTTATTGGGATATTTATTAATTTTTGTTATAAAAAGCAACCTCCATTTTTTTAAATTGGCGTTCTTATGACAGAATTCCATCTTCTGGTCTACAATGAACTAATAATGCCATTTGGATGTTTGTGCTTTCGAATCATTGACAGCCAATGTAAACTATGAAAATCACTGAACTAGACTGGAAATAATTTATTTTAATCCACACCTATGCATTTTGTTTGACTGGTTTAAGTTTTATAGTTTTCATTCTCGAATGAAGCATTTTCATTAAATTTAAAAATAAATCTTTCCTGAATTAAAAAAAAAAGTTTTTCTACAAAAACCTATGGATAAAACTTAGAGTGGCTAAGGAATGGTAAACCTTTTCTTAACATAATTAGGCCTGGCGTCAATGATACCAGACGTTATTTTTTTTTGCCACTTTCACTTTTAAAATAAGGTTCACCGAAAACTTTTACTTTAAAACTTATCCTTTAGATCTTTAGATTAATTATCATGCAAGAATTTTATTTATTTTCCTAAAAGTACAATTAAGTACATAAGCTATAATTTATAGTTATCGCAAAGTTTCTATGGTTTAAAAAGTAGCGGCACCAAGCAGCCAATTATATTAATTAAATTTTTTGTTATAAAATTATTTAATTGCAAATCTCTCTTAGGGTTTCAAACTCCAGGCAATCTGGTAGAGTATCTAAAATCTCAAAAATGCAATTTATATAAAAAAAATTCGCTTAATTTAAATTGATCTTTTTTTGTGTAAAAACCTATTTAAAAATCTTTCAGATGTTAATTTTTTCATTTTTGAGATCCCTGCTATCATAGTAGGTTCTGTAGAATTTTTTTTTCACCCAGTTTTACAAATTCCGACTGAAAGAAGCAAGCACAAGAAGTCAAGGTGTTGCTGTTGCAGGGTTATACTGTGTTAGCGAAAAGTAGTCGTGTACGTAAATTTTTAAATTGTCTTTTAGGAGCCAAGCGTTAGTTGCATAAATTAAGGGGTCTTATATTTAAATATATCCTCTTATTAAACTATTCGATTTTAATAGTTAAAAAACTATTTACAACAACATTTATTTTTTAACAAAATTACCAGCAATTTTGTTAAAAAATAAGGAATATGTAATTTTCTTGGCTTGTTTAGATCAGGGGTTCCCAACCGGTGGTACGCGTACCACTGGTGGTACGCGGGGGGATTTCAGGTGGTACCCGTAAAAGTTTTATCGAAAAAGATCTACATAAGATAGTTGAATAAAATATTTTTTAAAGAGAAATCTTTTATTAGCTTCTTGATTTGATGTATCAAGTACCTTTTGATCTTACGTCAAGATGAGCTATTTTTTATGTATATGTTACGAGTCACTTGTGTGAGACACTGAGCATAGGTGTGAGAATGAGTTTTCTGTACACTTGTTCATTAAAAATAAATACAGATGCACAATAAGTACCATACTCACTCACAATGTTGATATTTTTGTCCCAAGCAAACAATAACAAAACCAGTTTCGCACTAAATACTATAAAAGTATATTTTGTTTAATGATTAATTTTTTGCTGAGTTTGTACGAATTTTTTTATTTGTATACTTTAAGATCTATGGGTAATAAATAAAACTACCTTTTTTCCATATTAATCTTTTTATTTCTACTTCATTATAAGCATGCAATAAATCAACAAATATCTAACTCTTAAATTCGAAGTTCTCTCAGGAATTCATTTTAAAAAGCCTTTGAACACATTAAAAAGAGTAAGCATTATACGTTTATTAAAATATTTAGGTCTGGTGGTACGCCAAAATTTCTCAAAAAGTCAAGTGGTACGCGAATGCAAAAAGGTTGGGAACCCCTGGTTTAGATGATAATTCGGACTTGCATTGAATTATTGCAAACCTGCTCTAAACCTGCATTGGATGGGGCTGTATTATATGAAAGAAAATGCACAGTCACAAGATAGCGTCGAGGGCTTTTCTGTCCCAAGCCATAATGACAAAATGTCGCCAATTCAGGTTAAACCCACACAAATTAATCTCCAAAAATAAATATGCAACTCTTCAAATCGGCCTAGCAGAGTTTATACAGACAAAAATGTCTAAAAAGAGAACGAATCAATATTTTTACCTGCTTCTACCTAGTTCAAAACCACCTCCAATAGTATAGTGGCTAAAAGAGGTAGTGCGTCAAGCGCAAATGTACTGCCGGGAAAAAGGTGGTTCATCAAACGTTTTGTTTACTGATGGCGCTATGTATATCGCAATGTAATTTACCAAATCTGCTCTTTTCTTAGACGTTTCTTGCAATCGACAAAAGCGTTTATTATCTATGAAAAGTTTAATGATTTTTAAGCCGGCAATTGTGTTCCTTTTTTATTTATGAAAAAAATAAAAGTTATATTTCAAAATATTTTTTAAACACAGAATGTTTATTAAAGTGATTTAATTGTTCATTAAATGAAGTATCACCTCTAAAAATCCTGATCTGTACCGGAAAATATTAAATATTTCTGAATTATTTATATTTCTCTTTATTACTAAATAGAAATACAGTATATTTTTATATTTTCATTAAAAAATACGATTTATTTTGCCAAACTATTTTTCTAAGTAAATCTATTGAAACAAAATACCTTTGTTCCAATGACAATTGTATTTCTAAACTAAAATGTTTTAAAAGCTTTCGGAAATATTTTGGGGCTCGAAAAATCTCAGAATTTTTACCCGTCCCCAAGGTCGACCTGTCCAATAATGTACCCGTCCTCCTTTGAAACTATCCCGTCAAACTTTAATTACATATAAATAGCTTCTAAATAAATAATAGTTTTATCTTAATTACTATAAACATTTATCAAAAATGCACAATGTATTAGAAATTACTGGGATTACATTATACATTATAAAAAAATACTTGGCTACTATGAGAGGAACCTCTTATTTTTTTATGAATATTGGCATTAAAATGATAAAAAGTTAAAGTTCAAGTTAGCTGAAATGACATTTATCCACGGTTACTACGTTTTTTTTTAATGAATCAAATGGTGTTTGCCAGTTCCACAATCAAAGCCAATGATTTATTGTGTTTAGTAAGTAATTATTAATTCCTTCGTGTTACAATTCCAAAAGTAGTCCACTGAGCATTTTTTTTTTTTGCTTACCAATTACGTGAGCTAGAGCATTAGGTCTGATGAAGGAATCAACAGGATAACAAAAATTAAAATGCATCTAAAAATGTTGGTACAACGAGGACGTAAGGATAAAGGAATCAGTTGTCATCAGGCAAATTTTGACTGCCGAGATAGGGCCGTATTTTAAACCCTGGTCAAAATAAACTCTTGTTCTTATAGGAAAGTAGAAGAGTTTTGAATTGCACTTAAAAGTCGTACAACACATTAACAAGTGCAGGAATCACCCAGTTCTTTTTACATCTTTTGAAATTGGCAATTTGCCGTTACGAGCACGACCTGTTAAACAAATGTTTGGGTACCAGACCACATGGATACCCACCAATGAAGTATACATTTTATATAAAAAATAAGTTATAAAGTCTGGCAATTAAAACTTAATATTAATTTTTTTTATCATTTGGTACAGCGACACACTGACGAGAACATTCTGATCTTTTTAAATGGAAAATTGAAATATATTCAAAATGTTATATTAATAAGTAGCGGAATGTGAATATTGGACACCTTGTTTGTGAAACATTTCCATCATTTATTTTTTAATTAAACATTCAGAAACATATAAGAAATAAATGTTTAAAAATATTCATTTAGTGGGTTTGTCTCTATTAGATCCCCTTGTAATCTCAACCAGACTACGCCTTTCACATAGAGTTTATCTGAAAACGTTGGGTATAAATATAAAATTACTCAATATTTATTCCTCACTGCGTAAATGTTTACTAAAGTCCAAGTCTAGCTTATTTACTTTACAAACCAATTAAAGCACCACACATGCATACTTCTTCCTTGCTTTCTTCATAATTATAAAAGAACCAAATATTATAAATACAAATAAATATATGCCTGAAGCAAAATTGCAAAAATGTAACATTTTTATCAGGATAATAAAAAAAGTAGATTTGTAACAGAATCTGCCACTTTATCCAGTCTTACTAGGTTTGCAGCGCCTAATCCAAAATGCCTGTATTATTTATAAGGGGAATTATTTTTTTTGCTGCAAGAACTTGTTTTTATAAGGCACAGATGACAACAAAACCTTTATCCTATTGAGAATTGCTTATAAATATAATCATACTAGAAGATTTCAGGCATGTAGCAGTAGGCGTAAACACAGCAGTATTTCAATAAAACATAAAATGAATAATCAAACTGAACAACTAAGAATTTATAATATGATTTTGATTGATCCATTGAGAAAAATGTTAGACCTTATTAACAATGAAAAGATTTCTCGATAAATGTTTACTCTAAGTATCTATGGCAATTTAATGTAAGACTTGGTGAGTATAACTTTCGAAGGCATAATATATATTGTATACACTAGGGAGGATACCCTCTAAGGTTCTGTTTTAAATATTAGAGAGAGAGATTTTTGGCAACTGATAGAATTTGTGGGAGGTCGTAAAAGAACAAATGAAAAGTGTCAATTGTACTGAAGCTTGTAATAACTGAGCAAAGCAATTCTGCATAATGCCATGGCTTCAAATCGATATTGCCATGGCTTCAAGTTATTCCAATTCGTTTAAGGTTAGTGATTAAATTTCTTTTAATTCGACAAGTACCACTATTTTAAGATAATTAACTTCAATATAAAAAAAACTTTAATTACACCGAAACCGGAGTTCTCCTTTTGCTGAAAATAAAAAACTATGTACATTTTGTAGCTGTGTATAGTGGTATTGTGAATGGTAATCTTGCTTATAACCCTTGTCGACTGGCGGTCAGGTGGTACTGATTCAAAATTATGAGACTAAATTTGTAGTTTTATCGAATACAAATTTGATTTAAACAGAATCAATGGCAGCAATTCCTAAAAAACAGTCATTTTTATGCAAATAACGAATGGTACAAGTCAGCTGCTTCGGTATCGATATATTTTAAGAGCTTAAACACTCTCTTTTATACCCGCCCGATCGTACTACGCCGGTAGGCAAGGGTTAATATACTAAATATTCCTGTTGTGCAACAGAATTACGATTGTTTAGTTATATTATTCTCATTGAATTAGGGCTGGGCATGGTAACAGGGGGGTGATAGCATGATCTGCTACCAACTATTAAACATTTAAATGGGGCTGTGGGGCGCCCTGTGGTAGGAGTTAGAACTCCGGATCAGAAGATCCCGCGATCGAGTCCTGGTCGCTGAAACCCACCGGGTATATGCGAAGTACGTGCTCGTTAAATCTGCGCAATGACCGCCCACAGGTCCGAATGTCCTGTGGGCGGTCATTGCGCAGTTTTTCCACGGGTTCAATTTCCTGGAGACTATTTTCCTCCCCTTCAGGCAAATTTCTCCATTCTCCTCTCTCCATTCATGTCTAAATTGTGGAGGTGGCGCGCGATAGATGCCATCATCTACATGTGTGTGTGTGTCTACGTGTGAGAGTGTGTTGTGTCTGTCTTACTTGACGAAGGTTTATAAGCGGGTCTCGGACTAAGCACACAAGCCTGCAAATATATGTAAACCAACCAACCAACATTTAAATAGTAGTCTTTAAAATGTTTTGGTTTATGTTTTGTCTTTTAGATGTTTTTGGTTTGAATTATCGTCGCACTAGAGCTACACGAGGGCTATTGGCGATGGACGTCGTATTTTAGAACCACAGTCAAGTGACGAGCCGGCACCTGAAAAGGCACCCATCGCAACCAATAAGGGCGACATCGTACGCAGAATTATGACTTTGAAGCATATTTAACGTGCACTCCCTTACACGGGGTATTATTCGTCAGGCATTTTTGGCTGCGTGAGCCGTTTATAGGTCGGCAGTTATTTTGGCGATGTCCGGACCCGAACCTAGGACCTTCCGCTTGCTAGGTGTGCGCCTAAATTTGATTTTTTTTTTAAATACTTATTTTCATTTCTTCAGTTGAATGGTGACACGATAGAAGAAAATTATCGGATTTGAGCGAAAATGGTGAAGCAATTTATTTTTTAATTTGCAATAAATTATCTTGCACAAAATATGCGAAGTAATTTTAAAAAGTGCCATTGTAGAGACATGTAAGTAATCTGCATTAATCATAAAAAAAATGCAGAAATATTCGATCGTTCTAAATTCTTATAGAAATTCAGAAAACTTCACTGATTTATGAATTTACGCATTTAATAAATTGCATACTGGCAAGGGATGTTTGCTACTTAGCTATAGCGTCTGTGTTCATATTTCCACACTTACTATGTCCAAGGCTGAGTCAGTTTAATTGCTGTTACAATACAAAATTTTTCCTTAGTGAATTCTAGTGTTTTGCATGTTTGTCTTCCGGTGCCGAGTTACATCGAGAAACTGTTTGTATCTCTGATATGAGTAATTAGTGCTTCCTATTCTATAGGTATTACCAGAATATGCAACCAATCAGCGTGATTGGTTTCATCGATCTCTCTATATCCCTTTCCGATCGGGCTCGCACGATCGTACGGGCATAAAAGAGAATGTTCAAGCTCTTCAAAAATACCGATACCGAAGCAGCTGATTTGTATCATTCGTTATTTGTATAAAAAATGATTATTTTTAAAAAAGGAGTTTCTGTCATTAATGCTATTTAACGCATTTTTCTTTCGATAAATCTCCAAATCAGAGCCATCCTTCCGCCGGTAGAAAAGGTTTATATTTAAAATCGAATTTAAGAAAGAAAATTAAGCCAACGTAAGACAGACTTCGATCTTTACTTGTATTTTGCTTATGACTTTTATTTGTTTTTTTAATGACTACCAAAATTCTTTAAAGAAAGAAAATTATATATTATTTTACTTTGTAAGTGTTAGCGAAACACTTTAAAAAAATGCTAACAAAAAATTATTTACATTATTTTAAAATGTGAATAATTGTAATTAAAAAAAAAAGAGAAATTTACACAGGGTTGTTCAAAAATAAGTTTCCCATCGCAGAGGCCTGTGCAGGCTGCTGCATTGTTTAGAAAGTGATAAAATTTGAGATACCGACATTTCAGATCATGAGCTCTCGATTTATAACAACAAAAAAGTAGTTCAAAAATTTGCCTCTAGGTTACGCTGCAGATCAAAAAGGCATTCTACAGTTGTTCTACATGAGATACGTGGTTCTCCAAAATACTTTCCATTCTTATTGTTGTGTGTTCCACAGCAAAACGCGGTAAATTTGCAGAAATTCCTTGAACGTGCCGAACAATTGAGGCTTTCACTTCTGCCAAGGTTTCTGGCGTTCCGGTAAGGTAAGTAAAATGGCTAGCCAGCAAAGAAGAAGTCCTTAGTAATTTGCATATTGCAACAACGCGTGATTTTCAGAAATAACGTTTCTGCGCAACAAATCCAATAGACAAGCCCTACAATTGTGGAAGACGGGTAGTGTTTAACAAGCAATTTGAACAATTGTCGCAAAATGCCTACCTTAAAAGAAAAAGTCCTGTTTGTTAAACTTTTCGACCAGAACGACGAGAACCCCATTGCTGCTTTAAAAGAATTCCGAAAGCTGCAATATTTACGCTGAGGACCGATGACACCATGTGGTCGGCGAAAAATGATGAAGTTTGAAAATACCGGACAACTGGGACTTTTGCCAGTTAGAGGACGCAAGGATGTCGAATCTGCAAGCGTAGAAGATGTTGCTTTGGCAGTCGCTGAAACAACTAGCCAATCTCCACATGGTATTGTCAATGTGCCAACTGTTTCTCGTGCTGTGGATATACCCTATTCGACCGTCTGGCGTGTGATGCGCAGAATTCTGAGTCATATCCTTACAAAATCCATAGTCTACACAAACTGACTGACAAGGACCCTGAATTTCGGATAACATTTGCTCTGCAGTTCCTAGCCCGAATGGTGGTCAATGCTGCTTGGCCGTGGAACATCCTTTGGTCGGATGAGGCTCATTTTCATCTGGATGGTCAGGTGAATACACATAACTGCAGGACTTGGGAAACTGAAAAGCTGCACGCTATCCAACAAGAGCCCTTTGCACCCTGCAAAGGTTATTGTGTGGTGCGGTTTTACTGCCACATTTATCATTGGGCTTATTTTTTGAGAAGATGACATCGCTTGGGTTTAAAAACTGCCGGGCAACAGGAAAGCGGTATCAAGACATGTTGACAAGATTTGTGATTCCTCACCCACGAGCAACGTGGCCGCCTGCAGGACACAATATTCATGCAGCATGGTGCCCCTCCCCATACCCCTCTTGGTGTTAGACAGGTGTTGCAAGTAAGGTTTCACCGATGAACGTATGATCAGTCGCATTTTCCCAACTGCCTGGCCTCCTCACTCACCTGATTTCACTCCAGGTGATTCCTGATTGTGGGGATACTTAAAGGATATAAGATCTACAGAGAACGTCCTACAACCTTTGGCGGATCTGAAAGCCTCAATTGTTCGGCACATTTTCTGCGTTCTGATGTGGGACACACAACTATAAGAATGGAAAGTGTTATGGAGAACCACGAATCGCATGTAGATTGTAGAACAACTGTAGAATGCCTTTTAGATATACAGCGCTATCTTGCGGCAAATTTTTTAAACTAATTTTTTTTGTAACAAATCGAGAGCGCATGATCTGAAATGTCTATATTTCAAATTTTATCACATTTTGACCAATACAGCATCCTGCCCAGGCCTCTGAGTTGGGAAACTTATTTCTGGACAACCCCTGTACTGTTCAAATAATTTACCATTTACTTTTTATAGTTTTTCAAATAAATGCAACGAAACCAAAAAAGGATATATGAAAAGTAAAAGATGATTATATGGTTATAAAGCTAATTACTGAAAAAAACTTGATCAGGCATTGTTATTCAACGCCTCACTTAGGAGAAAATTGTGTCTCATAGAAATAATTCTTAATTATATGTATTCAATCACTACCACTTCCTTTTTTGGATTTCATTTTAAAATATGTGTGTGCTACATTGCGAGAAAGCAGAAATTTGTAACTTATAAAAACTAGTATGTACATTTCTGAAATGTAAAAACTGGTATGTTAAAAAATAATGGTAGTTGCTCCTCGTAGCATTCAAATGTTACTGATACTGTTATTGAATGAGAGTAGTCTTAGCACATGAGTAGAAGTCTATATTCTTAACCCTCTAAGTCCCAGTGATTCCATTCGGCATCATCATGTTTCTGATTATAATTAATAATAATACTAGAGCTGAAATCTATTCTGATTAATAAAAAATATTTTCCAATAGAAAAAAGTTTGAAGAATCGATTGATGTGCTTTTTGATATCATAAACGGCTATATACGAACTTAAAAAAAATTCTAAAATGTTGATGTCAAATTGTCATTGGGATTGAAAGGGGTTATAAAACCTTTTATTACTGGTAAAAGTAACTATAGCATAATATTTTATAAATTGATGTTTATTAAATGAAATAAGGATTTCATATCCCAAAAATTTGAAAACTGAGAAGTGATTGCAGAGCAAACGGCCTTTTGTGAAATATTGTTACCTGATTCTAATCGATATGAATATGATTTTTGGAAAATGGCCCAAATTTCATACGATTACTAAGATTCACAATCACAGATCAATAATGTTGTGCCTTGACATGCTGAAATTCAATGGAAATGCAATAAACTGTTAAAAAAATAAAAGAAAAATTGACAAATAATGCGTTGCGCTCCTGCTAAGTTATCAGATAGAATCTCTGACAAAATGTTGGTTTTATACTTAGGGAAAGGTTAATATGTTCAATGGTAATATGTTTAATGACGCAACTTAAAATATCGACAGTTTATTTATAGCGGATCCGAATAGTGTCCTATATTTATGTAATGCTGACAATATTAAATCCGAAATAGTCGATGGAGTATTTGCCCCTTACTATGCATTTTATCAGTAATGGTGGAAAATGGTTCATGAATTATTTGAAAGACTTCATCGTGTCGTATCAAGATCACATTTTTGGTTATTGGAAACAGTTACAAGGAACTACACTGGAAGACTTGTGTCATTTGAACGTGTTTAATGAAAAATACATGTGTGAGACAAATTAGGGTAACATTACCATTAAAACATCACTCTGTGTTTCAAGAGGGAAAACTGTCATATTGACGGACTCCACATATAAGCGTAAAATTCACAGCATTCGAAGGTTAAAGAAGAACCAAACAGAGAATAAAAACAGAGAAAACATGATCAAGACAGAAGCAAAATACAACTAAAAAAAAGAAATTAAGCTTTTAAAAAAATATAAACCAAAGGATGCAGCGTTGGCCGACTCCAGTGGAGAAAAGGATGACTCTGCTGTATGCAGTTACTGCTATTACCAACTGATTTTTAGAGTGTAGTTCTCGGTGTTAAATGGTTGTCCTTACTTGTCAAAGAGTAAAATTCAGACCGATTTAACGATGTATTATTTTGCAAGAAATCGGATAGCAGGGAAAGCCTTTTATTTTTAACGTTCGACTTGTACAGTTATTTGAATGTCAAAAGTAATTTTTTAAAAATATGTAATACTTTCCTTTGCTAAAATTTTGTTTATTTAAATACAATTTCGTTTTTGAGCAGCGGTAGCTCAGTCGTGGGAAGCGTCGTGCTCGCATAGGAACGTTTGTGGGTTCTGTCCTCGGTGGTGCTCGCAATTCTGATGGTTGCTGGGTCGGCGCTTGTATTCAAATAAATACCACGTTGCTAATAGGGGCTGGGGAACGTTAAATATGTTGTGGACACTAAGTCCTCCATATTTCCATACAAATTATTACTTCTTGCTCCTACATCAGGGGGTTATCGGCTTTTGATCTGGACCAAAATTCCGATAAGTGAGTGAGAATGGATGTGAGAAAGGGACCTTCCTATATAACGGGGTGTGTCACGCTGACAAGAATCAGTCGGACTTCCTCCCTCGTAGGGCTCGATAAAGAAACTTAAGCCGCCCAACTTCGCCTTAAAATCGAGCAGTTATGTCTACTCCAGGCTCGGTTACCGAATGGCATTGAAACAACAACACAATTTCCTTTTTAAAAATACAAATGATCCCGAATTGATTTAATTTTTGTTGCTTTATTCGGATTGTGTATCAATTTTGAATTGTTTCGTTTCTCTTGTGCACCGTAAGCTGAATTGATATTTGAAATCAAACTCTTATGTTATATTACCACTATTTACATTCAAAAAATGTACATAGTTTTAAATTTTGCCACTTATTTATTAAATATAAAAGAAGAAAGATTTTACTTTATGTATAAAATTTAATTATATAAAAATAGTGGTAGTTTCTTAATCAAATGGAATTTATTAACATCGTTTAACTCTTTCCGCCCGGGCTCACACGATCTTGCCGGTATTAAAGAGAATATTCAAGCTCTTCAAAAATATCGATACCGAAGCAGCTGACTTGTACCATTCGTTATTTGTATAAAAAATGACTTTGTTTTTAAGGTACAAGCACTTTCTTCGCATCCTGAGAACTGTAAAAGAGCCGATAAAAATTATCTCGATAATTGTATCATACTTGAATCTGCATAACCATTTTTAGTTTTTTGACTAATTGGCTTGATTTTGTAGATATATAAGACTGCGAAATCTGATCGTAGTAGCTGTGTATATTTATTAAGCAAAATAAATACATAGCTACATAAAAAAAAATACATCTTATTTTTTAATGTTAGTGACTAATTTTAATTTTCAATTGTAAAACTGAGATCTAATTATAGTTTCAAAAAATAATGAATCGAGTCTTTCATAAACATGACAGTTTAACCCTTTCAGTCCCAAAAATTTACTACACTACAGAAACATCTGATATTCACAAAATAAGCTTATTTTAGGTCAAAAATAAGAGTTCCATTAGAAAAAAAAATTCATTTTAATTTTTATATGGTTTTTGAAATAACGCCGAATTTTTTTAACTGTGAAAAACAACAAAATAAAAATATATGTCTTACCTAAAAACACTTCGAGTTATATATATTAAGGTACCTGATCATATTATTAAAAAAAATAGTAATTTTTTTAACCAAAATAGTTTAAATTGTGTTTTAAATATGCGGAACTGAAGTGAACTTTTCAAAAATTAGGTGAAACGCTTGTTAACTATTTTCTAAATATAAAAAATAGTAGTTCTGACTTCTCTTGAGATTTATGTAAAATATTGTCTAATAGAACAAAGTATGAAGAATGGAATGATGTGTGTTTGGATGTCTTGACGGGACTTAAACATTTTGAAAAAAACATTGAAAATGATGCTGCCAAATGGCATCACTGGGACTGAAAGGGTTAAATAATTGTTCTCGTAAGATAATGTTGGTTTTACCCAATGCAATAACTTTCATCATTTAGCAGTCCCTTTTAAAATGAAGTTTGGTTTAAAAACTCCTGATTGAGAAAACTAGCCCGAGTCTCCACTACCAAATGAAGTACAGAATGAAGCGCAAAGAGCTTACTAAAGACTGTTACTGAAACGTTAATGCTGCTGAGAGAAAGAGTAAATAATAGCAGGTCTTGCTAGCGGGATTTCTAAAAAAAACTATGTAAATAGTTTCAATCAAAATCAATAAATAATTTTATTATTTCACTTAGAAAAAAATATTGTTTTGGCTTTTTCTACTGTACAATCACTTAAAGTAGTCGCTATATTCACTGCAGTAAAGAGGTTCCAATTCTAGCCAAATTGATGAAAATCATTTTAAAATTTTGGATTTAAACACTTCTCTTGTTTTAAAATTACCATTTCAATTCATTATATAATATATTACAATGTACTATTTTCCTTCACGAAGGATATTTTAGTATAGTGTTTACGTTACCGAAATGCAATTGCTGGTGATTGAAAGAAAAAGAACTTATCAAATTGCAAAATCAAAGAATTTCACTTCGCAGATTGCGATAAAAATTAATGTTTTTGGACACAAATCAGTATCTCCTCCAATATTATTTGAATCGCTTTTTATTTTAACGGTACATATTTTTTTTATTTCTTTAGATACTTGTTTTTACGAGCACTCCGATTTAACAATATATGTTGCGGTCCCGTCGTTATAAACGAGTTTGACTGTACTCCTGCATATTTAATGCCAATCGGCGAACTCTTTTCGAATCGGTCCGTGGGATACGCATCATGGCGTTGCATCATTGTAAATGTATCTCCATGTCTCCGGAAACGCTCACTAAGATCGATTACAGATGCATGTGTATTGTATTGTATATATGTATTGTTTGCATGTATACAGATGCATGTATTAATACATGCTGAAAAGAATATGTTGGACTTCCTCCCATGTGGAGCTCAATAAAGAAACGGAAACCGCCCCACGTCGCCTTAAAATCGGGTAGTTCTCTACTACGCTCAATAACCGAGTGGCATTAGAAACAACAACACAATTTCATTTTAAGAAATACAGATATTAAAGATCCTGAATTGATTTAAATCCTGCTGCTTTATTCAGAAACTAACGAATCGGAATGTACATAAAATTTGAAATGTTTCACACCCCTTGCACACCATAACCTGCATTGATATTTGAAAATTAAAATCTTGTGTTATATTGCCACTATTTACATTCAATAAATGTATATAGTTTCTTTATTGTTACAGTAATATTGTTTTCGTCCCTGCGCGCGATTTTTTTTTTATATTAAATTTAGTTCTACAAAAATATTGGTAGTTTCTGAATCAAATGGAACTTTATTTCATCGCTTAAGAAGTCGGATTAACTTTACGAAGACTTTGCATCTAAGAGTATGTAATAAATGTATCTAATGTACTAAAATCACAATATTGATACGTATACCGATACGATTGTGTCAAGCCTCAAAATACTAAAAAATATGAATATAGAACTATTGCATTTGCTAAATAGCACATTTTTCACACACATGTTACCTTTATTTCACACATCATATTTTTTGAAAGTAGGGGAGACCGGGTCTAGTTGATACAGTCAAAATAACTCAAAATGCGCCGACGCAATTAAGTGGGTACTCACTTGACTGCTCGGCCGGTCCGTCCTCAGCAAACACGCGTGAGCACTGAGAGGAGGTTGCTTTGTTCTATGAGTTTTGAATTAAATACTGATTTTGAGCTTTAAAAGTAAATTTTTACCCCTGTTTTTGAAGTGTTATTGAAAGTTTACCTGTTAGTTGATTGTGTTTTCAATAGCATCACATCGTTACATACTATAAATGTAAGAATGTAACCAGTACACTTTATTCTAGCTGTTATTGGTTTCCCGTATTTTGTGGTATAGTATAATGTCGACGGTTGGGTCATGTTAATACGCTTCTTTGGGGTCAAGTTGACACGGTGTATCAACTTAACCCACACGAATTTTCATATATTGCATTTATTTATGGATACCAAGAAACTACAAGAGGCTAAATACCAATTGATATTTTTTGAAGAGCTTATGAAGAGATAAGAAATGGCAGAATGTCTATTAGGGAAGCGGCCAAAATCTTTAATTTTGACACAATTGGCTCTTTACAGGTTCAAGACAAAAAAGGAAAAAAAAACTTGAAATGCCAGAGGCTACTGGAGGTTGTAAAAATGGGTTATGCTAAACATCGACAAATATTGACTGACGAACTTGAGGAGGAGCTTAGCAGATATATTTTAGCAAGAAAATAAAAGTTGAAATTGTTTAAATCATAAGGGGGTAATATTACCAGGAATGGAAGAACAGAAAAGAACAGAAAACAAAGAACAGAAAACCTGACAAAAGAAGTTAAAAATAAAAGAGAGAAGCGAAGAAAAATTGAAAAAAAAAAGAAAAAAAAGAATCGGACTCTCATGAAGGCGAAGAGTCTATCTGTTTGGTGTGCTTCAAAAATATTCAACGTCAAAGCCTGGCCAGGACTTTATACAATGCATATCCTGTAAGAAGTGGGCACACATCACATGTGCTGAAAACTATCCCTTTTACACGTGCTTCAATTGTCAATCAGATCCCAATTTCTCAGACTCGGAGTAATCAGTTACAATCAATGTAGGCCATATCATGTAAAACTTAGTATCCTTTAAAGTTAAGAACCTATTTATATTGTGAAATAAATCACTTTTCGTAATTACTGTATTTTTTATTAGACATATTTAAATATTTCCTAGCACCGTCTCAGCTTACTCATATGCGTATCAACTTGACCCAATGCCGTATCAACTTGACCCAGATCGGGTTAAGTTGATACACATTGCAACATTTAAAAAAACATTTTTTTTGTCAGTGAAAATTCAATTCTATTTAGATTATAAAAATATCAGGCATTAGCCAAACAATTATACTTACTAACTATACTTGGTTTGTTTCAAAATATTGACAGAAAAAAATTACAAAAATCAGAAAGTAAAAAGTGTATCAACTAGACCCGGTCTTCCCTATGTTTTTGTATTTTGTCCTGTTGTGGATAAACATTACTTCTTAACCAACTTCTCTCATTTAAAACCCAAATGGTTGCTTATATTCGAATTTATTACTGAATGCTTCGCGTCAATATAGACTGTGAATTATCAATAATCGGAAAAATATTATTCATAAGGCACCTGAGTTTGAAGCGACGGCTTGACTTATTTCAAAAGTATCCCCTGAAAGTTTGTGCTGTATAAATTTAGAACAAATTACTTATAATTTCAGTTTTCATTTCTAATTTCATAAAAAAATACTATTTAATAAGTTAATAATGTCAATTTATATTCTGTAACTAAACTGTCCCCTTAAAATAAGTACTGTAGAGATAATTTATAATTTCAATTTTCATTTATAATTTCATAAGAATACTATTTAAAAAAGTTAATTCAAAAATACAGGCAGTACATTGTTAAGCTAGTTTTAAGCGCCTATAACATAGAAGTGTTTATTTCAAAAGCAGTAATAAGTTGCCGGAAATGGCAAACTTTCTCCCTTATTTGTTGCTTCACCTTGTCCCCTAAAATCAAACAGAATTTTTGTATTACAGGTTAGAATAAGGGGGAGATGCTGCAGGGCAAAAACCAATACAAAACCTGGTTTGCCAAGTGAAGCCATTGATCTCTTGGTAGTCAGCCCAAACAAACGCTGTCAGCGAAGTATTGGGCGTTATATACGGAAGAGTTTGCATCAGTTTACGAAACGATTCGGTGATTTCCGACTCTCTGATATTTCCACTATTTACAAAGCATTTTTCTTATTTGCGAAAGAAATTAAAACAACCTTGTATAAATTCAGATCCCGTTATTCAGAATACAGCTGCGCAAATAGCCTTTTTATGATTTTTAATTACTTTTTTTAAGGAATAAAATTATACGGTTCAGCATGAACTACTAATAAACATAGCATTCTATCAACTTTTGCATCAGCCTACTAGGGTTGCCTGGCGACTTTCTGCAGGCTTCACTTGTTTTCTCTTTCTAGTCTTCTTCTTAACTCTATGGATTTTACTAAAGTCTTGGTAAATGCAATCAAACGACTGACTAAAACGACTCGAAGTAGTCATTTGAAACAGGAGAAATAATCCCTCATATTCAAATGTTTAAAAGCTTCTTACTTCAAATTTCAATTGGTGAATTTCAGGTGTTCCCGAATGGCACCTCTAGGTGATCCACAGGGCCACGATTCGTCTACTCAAGGCGATTTGAAGCCCTGAGGTGCCAAATGAGACAGTCTTTTCATCTGGGGGTGAAAAATAGCCCCAATTTGCCACCTTTAGTTTTAAAAGTGTAGGGATGTTCGTTCTAGTATTGACCAATTAGCTGCTGGTTGGTTTCTTGTGGAGTTTAAGACAACGTTTGATTGGTTGGTTGGTAAACCTATATTTTCAGGCTTATTTGCTTGGTCGCAAGGATCCGCTTATAAACCATCGTCAAGTAGGACAACACAAGACACACACATACACAAATGACAGCCATCTGTCACGACCCCCCACAATTTAGACATGTCCCTGAAGGGGAGGGACATTTTCTCCAGGGACCTGACCCGCGGGAAACTGAGCAATGACACAGGACTTGACACAAGGCTTGAGCAATGACACAAGACAACTATCACAGGACTTCCGGAAACAACCGATTTAACGAGCACGTACTCCGCATATACTCGACAAACACAAACATCCATGGCCTAAACGGGATTTGAACCTGGACCCAGCAGCTCCAAAGGCCAACATCTGATATAACTGCGACTTGCGTAGATTAACTGCAAGCACGGTAGTTAGTTGGTGGGTTTTGTGCAGACATGCCCTGACTTTGCGTGGTTGGTCATTATCAAATTTCTAATGAAAAATAAACTGTCGACAACAATGAAATAAAGGGTTAAAGGGAAAACCCTTCAAAGTAAATATAATTAGATTCCAATATCCAAATGCGTAACGTACTTGTAGTTCCTATTTTCAAGTAAAATTGGCTCGAAAACTGTTCAATTCGCAGCTAAAATTTGACTTTTACTATTGTATATGATAAATTTGAAGGTTTATAAGAAACCAGGTTTAAAACAAACCTGATTATATATGTATACATGATATTTGAGGACATTTGACTATTTTTGGAAGTAATGCGCAAGAGTCAAAAACCAGTAACTCTCCCTTAACTTTGAACTGTTTTCAAAGTTAATTACTGAAGCAATTAGATCAGTCAACCTAATTCGTCACACCTAGGAGGCAAGTCTGAATAATATAAGTAATTCAAAATTGTGTATTAAATACTACCACATATTTTTTTTTCAGGATTTCCTTACTTATCCGCAAAGAGTAAAATGCAGACCGAATTATCGATGAATTATTTTGCCTGAAATTGGATAGCTATAGGAAAGTCTTTAATTTTTAACGCCGTCTTGTACTGTTATTTGAATATAGAATTGATTTTTTTTAAAAATATACTTTTACTCGCGAAAATTGTGTTTTATTAAAAAACAATTTCGTTTTTGAGCCGTGATAGCTCAGTCGTGTCGTGCTGGCATCGGAGGGGTTGTGGGTTCTGTCCTCGCCATTCTGATGGTTGATGGGTAGGACCTTGTATTCGACTAAAGACCGCCGTGTTGCTAATGGTGGCTGGGGAACGTTAAAGATGTCGTGGACACAAAGTCATCCATATTCTCATACAAATTAATACCTCTTTGTGTACAAGATCAGGGTTTTACCGGCCTTTGATCTGGATTAAAATTCCGATATGTGAGTGAGAATGGATGTGTGAAAGGGTCATTCCCAAAAAACGGCTGTGTCATGCTGACAAGCATAATTCGGACTTCCTCCCATGTGGGGTTCAATAGAGACACGGGAGTAACCCCACTATGCCTTAACATCGAGTAGTTATATCCACTTCAGGCTCGGTCACCGATTGGTATTGGAAACAACACTTAAATTCTGTTGCACTACTCGTAAACTAACGAATCGGATTGTATATAAATTTTGAAATGTTTTGTTTCTATTGTGCACCGTTAGTTGAATTGCTATTTGAAATTAAATTCTTATGTTATGTTACAACTATTTACATTTAAAAAATGTATACAGTTTTGAATTTTTTTTAACTCAGTAGCAATCTTGCTTCAAAAAGCAAAATTTTATTTATATATAAAATTTAATTATCTAAAAAAAGTGGTAGTTTTTTTTTATCAAATGGATTTATTATAATCGTTTAACCCTTTCAATTCCAGTGATGCCATATGGCATCATCACTTTCAATATTTTTTTCAAAATATTTATGTCCCGGTACGACATCCCAACACACATCATTCGATTATTCATACTTTGTTCTATTAGACAATATTTTACATTAATCTGAATATAAGTCAGAACTACTATTTTTTTTTTAATTAGAAAATAGCTAATAAGTGTTTCACCTGATTTTTGAAAAGTTCACTTCAGTTCCACATATTTAAAACACAATTTAAACTATTTCGGTTAAACTTATTACTAAATTTTTTTAATAATATGGTCAGATACCTTAAAATATATAACTCAAAGTGTTTTTAGGTAATACATATATTTTTTATTTTGTTGTTTTCCACAGTTAAAAAATTTTGGCATTGTTTCAAAAACCATATAAAAAATTTAAATATTGTTTTTTCTTTTGGAATTCTTATTTTTGACCTAAAATAAGCTTATTTTGTGAATATCAAATGTTTCTGTAGAGTAGTAAATTTTTTGGACTGAAAGGGTTAACAAGTTGGACTAACTTTACGAAGACTGTATATGTTGTTGCCTCTATTCATCATCACTTTCAATATTTTTTTCAAAATGCTTATGTCCAGTTGTGATATCCAAATACACATCATTCGATTTTTTACACTTCGTTCTAATAGACAATATTTTACATTAAAATGTCAATAGAAGTAAGAACTACTATTTTTTAATTTAGAAAATAGCCAATAAGCGTTTCACCTGATTTTTGAAAAGTTCACTTCAGTTCCACATATTTAAAACACAATTTAAACTATTTCGGTTAAAAGAATTACTAATATTTTTAATAATATATTTAGATACTTTAAAATAAATAACTCGAAGTGTTTTTTAGGTAATATATATATATTTTATTTTGTTGTTTTCCACAGTTAAAAAATTTTGGCATTATTTCAAAAACCATATAAAAAATTAAAATGAATTTTGTTTTCTTATGGAACTCGTATATTTGACCTAAAATAAGCTGATTTTGTGAATATCAGAAGTTTCTGTTGTGTAGTAAATTTTTGGGACTGAAAGGGTTAATTCAATAAGGATTGCGCCAACTCAAAAATGGCCGCCAATATGTCTGCTTTAATTAATCAATTATTGCACCTGAGCAATTGGCCGTAAGTAGGAGACAATGTTGGAGTTTAAATACTTAACAAGCTGAAACAACTTTTCATATCGAATCAGATTTTTCTAAAATGGATCGATCCCTCCCCACGTCAATCATGAGGGAAATGAGATTGCGCAATTGTTATTAATGTACCCCACTCTGGAGCATGATTCCAATCGACATTAAAAATATGTTATTGCAAGCCTTTGAAGTATCTACCGTAGGAAATTGAAATTTACAGAATGATCCACCAGGAGCTTCGAAATTTGTACTGACTGCTAAAGGGAGCAGGCTTCGCCTGATCACACCCTCCCGTTCCTAGGTCCCCCTCTCAGAAAAATACCACCGAGAATAGAAGGCCGAGCAACTAGGCAGCACAACGTTCCACTAGTAGACATATTTTGAGTTGTTGACGTATAGCTTGATAATTCTCATCTAAAAACCCTTTAAGACCGGCAATCAGAGGGAGCTGATTTAAGTTTATGAGACTAAATTTTAGTGTTTAATCGAGATTAAATATCTTACACAGCATTAATACCAGCAACTCCTTAAAGAAAAGTAATTTTTATACAAATAACGATTAGTACAAGTCAGTTGTTTCTGAATCGATATTTTTGAAAAGCTTATAGTAATTCTTTTTTATTCCCGCACGATCGTAATAGCTCGGTGTCAAATTGTTAAAGACAACACAAGATCGAGTTAGTAACTGTTCTTGGTCAAAACAAACAATCAAAATGTTTGAAGAATCGAATGAAAAGCTCTTTGATATCAAAAACGGCCAAAGGCGATTCAAAAAATGTAAAATGATGATTCCAAATTGCTCTTAAGGGTTAAAAACCATCAATTACTGATAACAGTACCAAGAACATAATAATTTATAAATGGATGTTTATTAAATGAAATTAGGATTTCATCTCCCAAGAATTTGAAAACTGAGAAGTGATTGCAGAGCAAACGGCCTTGAGGGAAGTATTGTTACATGACTATATAATCATTACGAATGTGATTTTTGGAAAATGGCCCTCATTTAATACGATCACCATGTTTCACAAACTCAAATTATCAATGATTTGCCTGGACATGCTGAAATTCAATGGATATGCAACAAGCTGTTAAAAAATAAAAGAAAAATTAACAAATAATGCTTTGCCCTCGTGCTAAGTTATCAGATAAAATCTGACGACTATATATTTAATGGCGCAACTTTAAATGTCGACAGTTTATTTATAGCGGATCCCAATAGTGTCATATATTTATGTAATACTGAGAATATTAAATCCAAAATAGTCGATGGAGTATTTGCCCCCTACTTAGCTATTTATCAGTAATGGTGGAAAATGGTTGAAGAATTATTTGATAGACTTTAATCGTGTAGAATCAAGAAGACATTTTTGATTATTTGAAACAGTTACAAAGATCCACACTGGAAAGCCTGTTTCATTTGAACGTGTTTGATGAAATATACATGACATGTGTTTGACAAATTAAAGTGACATTACCAGTAAAGCATCATTCAGTGCTTCAAGAGGAAGTGTTTTCAGGGTTTCAAAAACTAGTGTCATTCAGTGTTTCAAAAACTATCATACTGACGGAATCCACATCTAAGCGTAAAATTCACAGCATTTGAAAGGGAAAAAAGAATCTGCTTTTGATCTGGATCAAAATTCCGATATGTGAGTGAGATTCGATCTGTGAAAGGGACCTTTCTGTAAAACGGATGTGTTATGCTGACACGCAAAAGTCGGACTTCCTCCCTTGTGGGGCTCAATAAAGAAAAAGAAGCCACCCCACTTCGCCTTAAAATCTAGTAGTTATCTCTACTACACTTGGTTACAGAATCGCATTAGAAACAACAACACAGTTTCCTTTTTAGAAATACAAACTTAAGAGATCCCGAATTGATTTAATTTTTGTTGCTTTGCTCGTAAACTAACGAATAGGATTGAATATATTTTGAAAGGAATCGTTTCTCTTGTGCACCGTTAAATGAATTGGAATTTGAAGTCAAATTCTTATGTTATATAACAACTATTTACATTTACAAATGTATATAGTTTTAAATTGTGCCAGTTTAAATATAGGTTCCAATTAGGAGAACGACTTTATTTTATATATAAAATTAAATTATATAAGAATGGTGGTAGTTTCTAGATCAAATTTAATTTATTGTCATTGTTTAATATTTTCCGACCTGGCTCCCACGATCGTGCGGGGATTAAAGGGAATGTTCAAGCTCTTCAAAAATATCGATACCGAAGCAGCTGACTTGTACCATTCGTTATTTGTATAAAAACTGACTTTGTTTTTAAATAGTTGCTGACATTGATGCTATATTTTGCTTTTTTTTTCGATAAAACTCCAAATTTAGTCTCCTAATTTTTAAACAGCGCCACCTGACCGCCAGTCGAAAAGGGTTAACAAGTTGGACTAACTTTAAGAAAACTTTTTATCAGTTGTTGTTTCTAATCCCAGGTGTGAAGCTTAGCTTCCTCCACTTTCATGAAACCCCAAGAGTCCATAAACAAAAGCGGTTTCGCGTAGGATGTCAGAAAACGAGAACTGCCAGTAATTGAGGATATGTTCAGGAGATGCCAGTTCGCCGCTGCAAATGTGCACTCCAGGAATTTTTTTCTCTCCCTGTTGGAAAACAAGAGATTTGGTGTGGTCACTTAAAAATCGAGAAAGAGCTGTCTGCCGTTTCCTTGGGAAATTGAATTGGTGGCACCATCTTGGACTTCTCCCAAAATACCAAGAGAGGCTAGGTGGAATTCACAAAAGCGTGTTTAACTCTAGCTTTTTGATGGTGACGATTTTCAAAGATGTCCGTGTGCTGTTACGTTTATGGATTCTCGGAGGCAGTCTTGGCCAGGATGTCAGCCCGGTCAGGATGCCAGGATGATCAATCTAAGAGTACTGATCACAAGTATTACAAATGTATTTATATTTAATGTACTAAGATGGATGGATTCGTATACCGATAAGATAGTGTCAAGTCTCAAAATACTAAAAAATAGGAATATTTAACCATTGCATTTGCTTGAACAGCACATTTTTTCATGTATCACCATTATTGAAAGTATGTTTTTCTATTTTGTCCTGTTATGTATAAACATTTCTTCTCAACAAACTTCACTCACCTATACCACAAATGAAACTGACAGCTTGACTTATTTCAAAACTATCCCCTGAAGGTAAGTGCGGTAAAAATAAGTACAAATTACATATAATTTATATTTTCATTTTTAATTTCATAAAAATGTTATTTAAAAAGTTAATTCAAATAAATTACAATCATTACATTGTTAAACTAATTTTAATTGTCTTTAATCCTTTCAGTCCCAGTGATGCCATTTGGCATCATCACTTTCTACATATTTTTTTAGTATTTATGTCCCGTATGACATCCAAACACACGTCATTAGATTCTTCACACTTAGGTCGATTCTACAATACTTTTCAATAATCTCAATACAAGTTAGAACTACTGTTTTTTTATTTGGAAAATAGCTAACGAGCGTTTCATCTGATTTATGAAAAGTTCAGTTCAGTTCCACATATTTAAAACCCAATTTAAACTATTTCGGTTAAAATAATTACTAAACTTTTTTAATAACGTGGTCAAGTGCCTTAAAATAGATTAAACTCGAGTTTTTCAGGTAATAATATATATTATATATCTATATATATATTATATATCTTATATAATATATATATATAATATATATATATATATATATATAAATATATATATATAAATATATATATATATAAATATATATATATCCCAACAAAAACATCTCTGTAAAAGAGGGCCAAGTTCTTACAAAAAAAGGTCTGGCCTACAAAAGAAGTGAAATCAACAAAAAGACCAAGTTCAATGGAATTTGCTGAGTTAAAGTTCAGAAAAAATTAAGCCTGGGCAACCAAAGATTTTGAAAAAAAGGATCAAGTTCAAATAGAAGTTAATGAGGTTATAAACCCCAAAACATTTTGTTTTTAAGATGAGCTTAGGTCGTTAAACATTTCTTACTAGCTGGCCAATACGCATCGTGAATATGGAGTTGAACCCGTCGTACCTGGTTGAATTTCACCTCGGGGCGTTTGAGTAAGTCTGTATTTGATTTATCCTCAGTTAAGTGGTGAATGACACGCACCTCTCGGGTGGAAAGGGGTAAAATAGTAGTCGTACCACATGCGTTGGCGTTGCAGGTAAATAATAAAAATAAAAACGTTTGCTTTTGTTGCCAGGAATACCATCACACTTAGTATGATGATACTTTATCTGAATGAACATTTAGCTGTTTGCAACTGTTGAAGCGTTTTAATAAGGTAATCGTTCTATTTCCTTCAAAGAAAGTAAGAAAGAGTAATCAAAGCTCCTTATATTATAGTAAAGCTTAGCGGTTTTACTACAAGATTCAAGCATTGGAAACGAGATGCTACATTTACTTACGTGATCTAAAGAAATGCTCCAATCTCCCATCGGACCTATTGTATTGATCTATTTAAAATTTTAAAACATTTTTTTTTATTTTATTTTACTTGATTATCAATAAGGTTTCAGCTGAATAAGGAGAAAGACATGTTTTTTCAATTGCAAATAGCATTTTATTAAAAATAAGCAAATGTCATCGATAAAAATAAAATAAAAAAAAAAAAAAAAAAAAAAAAAAAATAAAAAAGTAAAAAAAAAAAAAAACCTAAAAATAAAAATAAAAACAAAAGAAAAATAAAAGAAAATAAAAAAAAAAAAGAAAATAAATATTCAGATAAATAAAAAAAAAAAAAAATATATTGTAGGAAACGATGAAAAATATAAAATGAATCAGTAATCAAAGTTAAATATAAAAAATATAAAGAATGATAAAATAATAGTAAAAAAAAAAAAAAAAAAAAATAAAATTAAATTTAAGAATAAATAAAAATATAAAACAAATAATTAAAAAAAAAACAAAAAATATATAATGTAAAAATATTACACTTTATGCAGTTGACAATGACGCTTCATGCTTTGTAAGAAATAAAAAAAAAAAAAAAAAATGAAAATTATATTATAATAAAAAAAAAAAATAATAAAAGTTAAAGATAAATTAATATAAAAAAAAAAAGATCGTTTGTTTAAAAAAAAAATAAATAATAAAATATAAAATAAATTATAATTTATTAAAACACATTTAAAATACTAACTATGATTTTATAAATAAAAAAAATAAATATATAAGAAATAAAATATAGAATATAAAATACATAAATAAAATAAAATAAAAAAGACAAAAAAAAAAAAAAAAATAAAAAAATTTCAAAAAAATAAAAAAAAAAAAAAGAAAAAAAAAAAAAATAAAAAAATAAATAAAGAAAAAATAAATGAATATGCAACCGATTAAAATGATAATAAAAAAAAATAAAAAAAAAGAATAAAAAATATAAAAAACCAAAAAAAAAGATAAAAAAAAAAAAAAAAAAAAAAAAAAAAACAACAAAAAAAAAAAAATATAAAAAAAAAAAGAAATAAAAAAGAATATTAAAAATCATCAAAATAAAAAAAACAATAAAGAAAAAAAAAAAAATAAAAAGAAAAAAAAAGTAAAAAAAAGAAAAAAAAAAAAAAAAATAATATACCCCATTCGATACCCTTTAAATAATTAAATACACTAACAAAAAAATAAAAATATCTAAAAACAAATAATATAAAAAAATTTATATAATTAAAAAAAATAAAAACAAAAAAAAAACACTAACAGAAATGATAATCTCGAACATATATTATATATATATTATATATAAAGATATATAATATAGTACATATATAATATAATAGATATAAAGTATATATATTAATATATATATAGATATATAATATATATATATATATAATATATATAGTAATACAAACGTACATAATTACAAATCTAACTAAATGTGTCAACTTTTATAGTTTCATTATGAAAAACACACACAGCACTATATATTGTTCTATAGAGTATACAACACATAGCCATCAACCACGCAAATACCAATACATTACCACTAGGATTAATACCAGTTTGATTAACCTTAGGGATAAATCAAATAGACTTACTCAAACGCCCCGAGGTGAAAATTTCAACAGGTACCAGAACGGGGTTTCAACTTCCATTTTCACGATGCGTATTGGCCCCCTAAGTTAACACAAACAGCCTAGTAAGAATGTGTTTTAGACCTAGAGCTGCATCTTTAAAACAAAATGTTTTGGGGTTTATAACCTCATTAACTTCTATTGAACTTGATCCTTTTTTGTTTTCAAATCTTTGGTTTGCCCTTCAGGCTTAATTTTATTCTAGAACTTTAACTCAGGCAAATTCCATTGAACTTGGTCTTTGTTTGTTGCGATTTTCACTTCTTTTGGTTAGGCCAGACCTTGTTTTTGGTTAAGGGAACTTGGGCCCTCGTTTTCACAGAGAATGTTTGGTTGTGGGGAGATTTTCACTTCTTTTATTGTAAGTTGGGAACACACATTGAAGTATAATGGAATTAATGTGTTTAGTGAATAGGCTTGTATCTCTAATAAAATAAACATAGGATGGAGATTATTTACACTGCGGCGATGTACAATAATTTTACAATTCCTGTTTAATAAGAAATTGATATATTGGTGGCAACAAGCAGTAAAAAATAGTTTATAACTCTTTTAACGTATATTTGTGTACCACAAACATCTTGAATTAAGTCGCACTAGAGCTGAAACCAAAAATAATCTATAGTGAAAATTATTTCCTGTTTCTCTGACTGCTTTTTAAACATGACTAGTTCTAAAAGATACTAAAATAGCCTACTGAATGTCCTGTCACTTTAATTACTCACCGAAATTCTTAGGAGAATAACAATAGTAGGTATATGTAATAGTAACTGTCCACCTGGAACTGCTATCCCACACAAAATTTATACACCTTTAGAAAAAAATAGCAAAAACTACAACAATTTAGGTTGTAATTTAACTTGTTTATAAGCATGCCTTTTCCAAACGAAAAAAATGAATTTTTAAAAGTGGGACGATTAGAACCCCCGAAAGAATGACAGAGTAGCTGT
Organism: Hylyphantes graminicola; assembly: GCA_023701765.1. NCBI lineage: Eukaryota > Metazoa > Arthropoda > Arachnida > Araneae > Linyphiidae > Hylyphantes > Hylyphantes graminicola. Next base: position 40,945,096 of record CM043112.1, read on the forward strand.
TTTTTAAAGGACAGACGGACGAGAAAAAAAGTACAGACAAAAAATCAAAAAAGTTGTTGAAACTATTAGGTGGTGTTTGATGTCATACCTTTCCGAAGACAAAAAAAAATAAGAATTTTTAAAAATCGAGACGGTTAGACACCGAGAATTATGACAGGACTTTCTTATAAAGGACAGAATTGACAGACGGCACAGAAAAACGTACCGACCAGACGGACACAACAAGTATGAAATATAGATGCCATAACTTATAACAAAATAAGATTTTTTTTAAAAATCAGACAGTTTAGAACCGAGAATTATACAGACCGTTTTATTAAAGGACAGGGACGGACAGAAAACAGTACAGAAAAAAAAAATTCAAAAAATTGTGTTGAAATGATAGGTTGTTGTGGATGTGCTATCTTTCTGAACAAAAAAATAAGTTTTCAAAATCGGGCGGTTAGAACCGAAAAATATGACGAAATTCTTATAAAGGACAGACGGACAGAAAAACGTTCCCCGACAGATGGACACAAAGTAATGAAATAATGAAGCCATAACATTGTATTAAATAAAATATGTTTATTGTAAAATCGGGAACGATTAGAACCAGAAATTAATGTACACGTACCCGTCTAGATAAAGAGACAGACGGACGAAAAAGCGTACAGACGGACGGACAAGAAAGTATAAAACATAGGTCAGAGCCCTTTGATATATGTCATTTACTTTCTCAAACAAAATTATAAAAAAATATTTTTTTAAATTCCGATGGTTACTGTTTGAAAGATTCTGTTCATGGGAATCCGTCACTTGACACAACGAATTTTAAAAAATATAAACGAGAATCGCCCTCGCCAATAACCCTTATGTACGCTCTAGTACTAAACGTTACTAGCCAAGCATAAATCCTTAAAAAACCTACATGTTGCCCCGTTGTGAAGCATTGTGTTTCCAACCATTACTCATATGTAGCCCTTGTGCGATGTTAATCCTACCTCCAAACAACCAATGGCTCTTTATTAAAACATTGGTTGCTGGTTGCCAAGCTCAAGGTTGACTCAAACCATTAAATTAAGTAATTAATCGTGTGCTAAATCCCACAACATGGAAAACCTATTAACAGTATCTGAGAAGGCAAAATAACTATTTGAAATTGTTGGCGACGACGTTTAATCGCCGCTGGTATATCAGCGTATGGAGAGCATTGCAAACTGCTTATGAAAATGGGCGCCAATCAGTTACGCCCAACCCCGGGTTAAAAATTTCGGGTTAACTTTCGGATTTTTCTGTTATATGCATGCTCTATTATATAAGTGTTCCAAATTTTCGTAACTCCATAACAAGCCGTTGCACCTAATCATTTATGATCGCCCGTCAGTCAGTGAGTCAGTGAGATGGGGGACTATATTTGTTCGTTTTTTCTGGTTCATTTTATCTCTGGCTTAAATGAATTTCGATACGCCTGGAATATTTTTTTCTAGGTTAAAGGTTCTCACTAGGGAACACCCAGAAAAAAGTCTAAACTCGAATGCTAAAGTGCGTAGAGAAATAGAAAAGAACTGGGTGCTCCAAAATTATCCTGAAAATGGTCCCCAGTAAAGGGATAGTCAGTGCCCGCCTTCGGTATGAGAACTTGTGGCGATGCACTGCCCGTGCATCCAGATAGTATATATATAGTATATTATATTATATAAATAGAATAACAACAGAACAAAAAATTAAAAAAAAAAAATGAAAGTGGAAATTGATGATGGTGATGTAACGTTGGTTCAATCAGGGCGGGACAAGTAAACACAAGTCATCAAAAAGGACAATCGCTGTTTTTCTATTAGGGTAACGACTGAAAAAGTCAAGAATATATTTACCCTATTGTCCCGAAACAGCGTTAGAAAACCATAAATAATGGAGAAGTAAAAACCAAAAAAATAATGAACAATTATAATGAAAATATATGAAAAAATGAAAATAAAACTATCTCCCAAGAGTAGCAGCCACACCAAATCCAAAAACAACCGTTAGTTGGTTTTTATATTTGGGTGTGTGGTAGACAAAAATATTTTCAGGCATTGGATGTATGGAAAACCGTTAGAAAGTAAAAGGTTAATGATGTCTTGGGTGGGGACAGTGGGTATACATAAAGAGCATGACAAGTTTTAAGATGGTGACGTCATTGAAGGTGGTAGATATTTATGAATGAATTTTGGGGAGATAGGTGGTTGTTTGTCAAAGAAATGTAGAAAAGTCCTTGGAAGTGAGAAAATTCAATGGTTTTTTTTTGTTTATGTGCAGAGAGGATTTATATTCTGTGGGAACCTGATTGGAGAATGATGTTGCGATAAACTTCTAATTGATAAATTGGAGGTCACAAGGGAATGAATTTAATAAACATTAAAATTGAAGTCATAGACGCTTGGTCGTAGATGGAAGGGTAGTGATAGTAGAGATTTTGTTGCAAAGAGAATTTCTAAGTCATGGGAAATAGAATTGAAGGAATTAGAGCTATTGGTTTTTTTGTGTTAGATGAGCTTCATTAGGGTAGATATCATGCCAAATAGTATTAAAAGTCTGGGTTATTGTATAGATAAGTTAAATCATCAGATAAACCTGAAAGCATTAAAGTTAAGGAGTGAATAATTCTTTTCAAACAAATGTAAAAAAAAGGTAGGTAAGTAGACTGGGCTGAAATTTTACTACTTGTGTGGTATGCAATGTCTGTAAAAAATGTTGTTCACCCATGTAAAAATGAAGTTATTAAAAAATTACAAAAGATTAACAAGTGTTATGTCCAGTATTCGGATTGAATAATTGAGAAACTTTTAACACCTCTTGTTGGTTTTGTTTACTTGTCTTCTTTAAATTTTGTTCTTATGTTTATAAGTTTTTTAGTTTGTACTAGAGATTATTATATTTTATGATATAATTAATATATATTGATTAAATATATATATTATATTTATATATATATAGTATTAGTGATTTATAATTTGTTGTCATTATTGATGGGAAAAACCATATAAAAATTAAAATGATTTTGTTTTTCTTAATGGTAACTCTTATACTGCTATCTCTCTCTGACCTAAAATAAGCTGTAATTTTGTGAATATCAGTTGTTTCTGTAGTATGAAGCAAATTTTTGGGGACGGGGAAAGGGTGAACATGGAGGTGTGGAACTTCAAGAATGCAGGTTGCACGAATGGCAACTATACTTCCCCTAATAATTGTTTCATCTGACCGCGTGTTGCTTAACTGTATATGGGCACTGTATAAATACATTGTGGACAAAGTCCTCCATATTTCCCATCAAAATTAATTACTTCTTTGCGTACCATAATCAGGGGTTATAGGGTCCTTCATCATATTATGGATCGATATTTCCGATATGTGATGTGTGTAATGGGGATGGTGTGAGAATTTGGGGAAAAAAATGTCCTATACAAAAGAAGTGTCATGCTTGGGTACAAGCAATAAGTCGGGACTTACGATCCTTGTGGTGCTTCAATTAGAGACACGGAAAATGACCACACTCCTCGCCTTAAAAATCGGGGGGGGGGTACTTCTCTACTCCCGGTCTCGATTACCTGAGTGGCTTTAGAAAATATAACATTTATTTCATTTATGAATGTTATACTACATATAAAGAGCCCGAATAGATTTAATTTTTGCTGCTTTATCTTAGAAACTAACGGAATCGGAATTTATATAAAATTTATAATGTTTTCGTTTCGTCTTGTGCATTCTTTAGCTGAATTGATATTTGAAAATTTCATGATATTTTATATTACCACTACATACCAATTTAATAAATGCCGATATTAGTTTTTAGAATTGTACTTTTATTTTTAACTTTTACTGAGATGACTGAAGAAAGGATTATATTCTCTATATTAAAATTGAATTATATAAAAGTTGTTGGTAGTTCTGAATCAAAAGGAACTTAATTTCATCGTTTAACAGAAAGTTTGGAGCTTAACTTTACGAAGACTGTTGTAATCGAAGATCACAATATAGTATTTACAAGCTAAGTTTATCATTTAATGTACTAGAAATCACAATATTGATTTGCCATACCGATAGAATACGATGTGTCAAGCCTCCTAAATACTTTAAAAATAGGATTTATAGAACTATTGGTATTGTTACTAAATAGCCACATTTTTTCGCAGGGTGAATCACCTGTATCTGAAAGGTATGTTTTTGTATTTTGTCCTAGTTTTTGTGTGTTATAATCACTTCTTTCTTAACCAATTGGTCTCGAACTAAACGAATTGAAACTGAATGCGTTCACATAAAATATTAATATACTGTGAATGTTGTGTATTAATCGGTACAATATTATGCCTATGGCAAGTGAGTTTGACGCGACAGCTTGGGACTGATATTTCAAAACTATCTCACCAAAAATAGTGCCGGGTAAAAATAGGTACTAAATTACGTATAAAAGTTTCAATTTTCATTTTTCTAATTTCATACGAATGCTATTTAAATAGTTAATGTACAATGTAGTGACAAGCCCGGGACTTTGTTAAACAAATTTTAAAATGTCTTACGATAAGTACGAAATA
>CM043112.1:40950142-41060142 GCA_023701765.1 Hylyphantes graminicola
TTAATTTTCGCTCGAGCTGCTATTCTTTTAAATTAGAAAATGAAAAGTATCAATGTAAGGTTCCCCCTCCCCCATCTAAATGCTTCACGTAAATTTTTATGGAAGCGTCCATTAAATTACGTGATGCATTTAGGGGGGAGCGGGTCGAGGCCGAATATCACCAAATATCTAAAAAGAGGGATTCTCGTGAAATAACACGGACCTAAGTCGACTTAACTTCCGACTTGAATTGGCTCAATTAAAAAAAAAACAGAAGCCGCCCAACTTCGCCTTAAAATCGGAGCAGTTATGCCTACTCCAGGCTCGGGTTACTGAATGCTATTAGAAACAACAACACAATTTCTTTTTTTAGAAATACAAATATAAAAGAATCCCGAATTGATTAATATTTTGTTGCTTTACTCGTAAACTAACGAATCGGAAATGTTTATAGGGAATGGGCATGTTTACAAACAAAGAACGATCAGCTGATAAGGGAAAGGCAAAAAAGTGGACGCCTTTCGTATCTTTGGACGTGGCGTTTTCGTGACCATTCTTAGGAAATTGTTAAATTTATAAGTATGCCCAATTTTACGCTTTTAGGCGATGAGAAGTGAATATGTATAAAGTTGAAATACTAAGAATGGTATCGACTTTTGTTTTTTATTTGCCTTATTTTGTTTTTTAATTTGTCATTTTTTCGTATACTGTCTACAGCAGGGTTTGAATTTTGACGGACCAATCGGATCGCCGGAATTTCGCGACATTCGGATCATCGGAGTTTTGCTACTTTCGCATCCCTGGAGTTTCGCGACTTTCTGATCACCGGGGTTATCGACTTTCGGATAGCCGGATTTTCTCGACTTTCGGATCACCGGAGTTTTCTCGACTTTCGGAACTTCGGAATTTCTCGACTTTCGGATCGACGGAGTTCCACGACTTTCGGATCAACCAGAGTTTTCGCGACTTTCGGTCGCCGGAAGTTTCCGCCGCGGACTTTCGGATACTCGATTTCCACAAAAATTAAGGATAAAAAAAATCAAGGAACATATATATTCATTTAATTTTACGGTATATATTTTCATGGGTTAAAGTCCTTATAATATAAATAATCCAATATGAATGTTTGTTTAATTTTTTTCCTTTTCCGCAAACATATCTAATGGTCGATGGGTTGAAATACACATATTTTCAGGCTCGTTTCAAATCAAAGATTATGCTGCCATATCTTAAAAATAATTTTGCTTTTACTTCTTATAGAATCTCAACTTCATAAAAAAAAGAATACACAAGGCATAATTACGCACGAAACATGAGCTTTTCTAAATCAAACACCCAACCAAGTTCCTGGGTCAAAAACCCACTGAAAAATCTGTGCAACTGTTAAGATTAATCTTTGCCTTTCCGGAAACCACAGCGGTTTCCTTGCGTGACGTAGCACTGCACTTTCCCTACATAAATTTTGAAATGTTTCGTCTTTCTTGTGCATCGAAAAAGCTGAATTGATATTTGGAACAAAACTCTTATTTTATATTACCACTATTTACATATAACAAATGTATATAGTTTTAAATTTTCTCAAGGCTACCGAAAGTTTTCATCAAGCAGAACGGCTTGTATTTTATATATAAAATTTAAATAGATAAAAATGGTGGTAGTAAATCCTGAACCAAATGGAATTTTATCAATCATCGTTTAACAAGTTGGAACTAACTTTACGAAGACTTTTGTATTTGTTGTTTCTAATCCAGGTTTGTGTAGCGGAGTCCATAAGCAAAAGCGGTTCGCGTAGAATGTCAGAAGTTGAGCAATTGTTTAGGGCATATAATTGAAGAGGAATGTTCAAGGGAATGCCGGTTCGCCGCTGCATTGCACTCCATGAATTTTTTCTCTATCCCTGTTGGACAACAAGAGATTTGGTGCGGCAATTTAGGAGCGAGGAAGAGTTTATCTGCCGTTTCTTCTGGACATTGATAATGGTTGGCATTGGACTTCTCTCAAAATACCAAGAGTGGCTAGATGTGGGAATTCGCCCAAAAGCGTATTAAACTCTATCTTTTTGATGGTGACGATTTCCGAGGATGACAGTGTGCTGTTACGATTCTGGATCTCCACTCGGAGGCAGTCTTGGTCAGGATGCCTGGATGACCAATCTAATGAGTATTCATCACAAGTATTACAAACATATTTATATTTAATGGTAATAAGATCAAAATATGGATTCGTATACCAATAAGATAGTGTTCCCAAGTCTCAAAGTACCTAACTAAAATAGGAATATTTAACCATTGCATTTGCTTGAACAGCACATTTATTCATGTATCACCATCATTTGAAAGTATTTTTATTTTCTATTTTTAGTCCAGCGCAACGAAGGCTGAAAAAAGGGTCTAGAGGGAAAGATTTTGGAACACAATTTTTTGACTTCATAACTTTGTTTAGACTAGTTAGGAGGTAAACAATATCAAAAGTCCCCGCCCCATAGCCCTGTGCTGAAGGGGGGAGGGGGGTTGAGATGTCCCATTTTTCGGTTTTTCGCTTATATCTCGAAAACTATGAGTTCTAGCTATTATAATTGTATTTACACAAAATGGAAAAGTGATTAAATTTGCTACAAGCTGCAACCCTCAAGTGTTTTAAATATCTTGTATAGTTTTCGTAGATATCCGCTCTTGAAAGTCAGTTAAATTTTGGAGTGAGAAAAAACACTTCTCCCCCTACATTATCCCTCTTTTTTGACCGGATAACTCTTCAATAATGCACCGAAACACTACATTTTTGCCCTAGATTGGTAGAGAATTTAATTCTTTTCAATAATATATCTTATTTTACTATTTTATCTATTTTCCTTCAAATTTTAAAGCGGTTTCAGTGTTGAGTGAAGATTGTACTGAAAGTCCCATAGCTCATGCATAAGTTTTGAAATAGCAACTTTGGAAAACAATTTATTTGCCATGTTATTCCATTTTCACAAGGTATTAGAATCATCATAACATCAATTTAACACAAAATTGAAAAGAAAATAACATCCGGTTATTTAATTATTAATTAATAAAGTTTTAAAATAGTGGCGCCATCTGCTGTATATGTTTGAAATTTCAAAACTTCAAAAAATATATAATTAAATAACTAGATCATATTTTTGTTTCAAATTTGTTTCATTTCGATGTTATGTTGTTCCCGTACCTGGACAAAAAGGGCTAACATGGCAAAGCAATACATCTGTGGAAGTTGTTATTCCAAAACTAATGCATTAGCTCTATCGGACTGACAACAACTCTTATGTACACTTATTCTATACTGAACGTCTAAATAACACTGATACTCAGTTTGTAGGCACGTTGTTACTTAATATTTTATCTATTTTATTTCATTCGTCAAACACCAGTGGGAAAACTGTCAGATGCTCTTCATGTTCTTCATCTTCGGAGTCAATTTGAGGAACCTCATTGATGCTGTTCCAATGGTAAGTTTGGCATGCTCTAGGACCCTTGAGGCTTGCTATTTTTGCTGCTACACTTGAGCTGACACAGTCTTTCTTACATCATCTGAACATAATTTTCAGAACATCGTCAGGTGCTGCTGCTAACTCACTGTGCACTGGGACCAGCAGAAGAGCTATCGACTCAAGAAGTCGCAGTCGGTTGATATCCTTTTCACTGAAGACACCAAGATAAACGTCAAACAAGATGATTTTCTGTCGAACAATTTAAATAAAATGGTCTCATCAACATACCTAAGGTGTAGCTTGAGGACAATTGAATGTAGGACCCTTCGAGCATAAAGGGATGTGGACGTTCTGATAGTGGATACGGCATACGGCTGTGATAATGTCGGAAATGACACAGATACTTATTTTGCTGGCAAGTTGTTATACTTTAATATTTTGTGTCGTCCTTACAGTTCTGTTGATGGCTACAGCTGATGTGCATAAGGACATCGGTTTCATAAAGCCTGGACGTGGGAAGACAAAGGATTTTTTATTCTCATCCCAAGAGTTACAGCAACTGGGTTTAGGACGTGCTATTTTTGCAAAAACACAATAGCTGGATGCGACACTACACCTTTCACATTTCGAAAAAGCGGGATCGCATTTGTGAAGTTGTGTACGAAGTCGTCAGAAGTCCAGAAAGCAGCAGCGGTCTTTTCATACCCTTCCTTAACCACATACCAGGTACAAAAGGCAGGCAATACCTGCATCTTGAGGTGTTATGGGGCTCCAACGAAAGAGGCCTTCCCCAATGACACATATATAATTCACTCTTGAAATCCGGAGCCGCCATCAAGCCTGATATATCGTCTTCTTCCCACCGAGGAAGCAGTAAAACATTATTTCCTCTGAATATTACACCAGATGAGCTGTGGCTGGGAAATGACCTGTCTCCTCTTGTGTATGATTGGAAGATTGAGAATAACTGCCTGATGGTCAAAGTGCACAGTGAGTTAGCAGCAGCACCTGACAATATTATGAAAATAATTTTCTGCAGAGACATGAAAGTCTGTGCCAGCTCAAACTGGTAGCTGTAAAAAATCAAGTCTCAAATGTTCCTCAGAATGCCAAAATTCCCAGGGGACTAGCCTCAAAAGGGTCTCTCAAATTGATTCCGAAGATGAAGAACATGAATAGCATCTGACAGTTTTCCCACTGGTGTTTGACGAATGAAATAAAATAGATAAAATATTAAAGTAACAACGTGCCTACAAACTGAGTATCAGTGTTATTTAGACGTTCAGTATAGAATAAGTGTACATAAGAGTTGTTGTCAGTCCGATAGAGCTAATGCATTAGTTTTGGAATAACAACTTCCACAGATGTATTGCTTTGCCATGTTAGCCCTTTTTGTCCAGGTACGGGAATCAACATAACATCGAAATGAAACAAATTTGAAACAAAAATATGATCTAGTTATTTAATTATATATTTTTGAAGTTTTGAAATTTCAAACATATACAGCAGATGGCGCCACTATTTTAAAACTTTATTAATTAATAATTAAATAACCAGATGTTATTTTCTTTTCAATTTTGTGTTAAATTGATGTTATGATGATTCTAATACCTTGTGAAAATGGAATAACATGGCAAATAAATTATTTTCCAAAAGTTGCGATTCCAAAACTTATGCATTAGCTCTATGGGACTTTCAGTACAATCTTCACTCAACACTGAAACCGCTTTAAAATTTGAAGGAAAATAGATAAAATAGTAAAATAAGATATATTATTGAAAAGAATTAAATTCTCCACCAATCTAGGGCCAAAATTTAGTGTTTCGGTGCATTATTGAAGAGTTATCCGGTCAAAAAAGAGGGATAATGTGGGGGGAGAAGTGTTTTCTCCAAAATTACTGACTTTCAAGAGCGGATATCTCGAAAACTATACAAGATATTAAAACACTTGAGGGGTGCAGCTTGTAGCAAATTTAATCAGCTTTGAATTTGTGTAATACAATTATATAGCTAGAACTCATAGTTTTCGAGATATAAGCGAAAAACCGAAAAATGGGACATTCAACCCCCCCTCCCCCTTCAGCACAGGGGCTAGGGGCGGGGACTTTTGATATGTTTACCTCCTAACTAGTCTAAACAAAGTTATGATGTCAAAAATTGTGTTCCAAAACTTTCCCTCTAGAACTCTTCGTTGCCTGGACTATTTGTCCTGTTATGTATAAACATTTCTTCTTAACAAACTTCACTCATCTAAACCACAAATGATACCGACAGTTTGACTTATTTCAAAACTATCCCCTGAAAGTAAGTGTTGTAAAAAGAAGCACAAATTACTTATAATTTATATTTTCATTTTTAATTTCATAAAAATGTTGTTTAAAAAGTTAATGCAAATAAATTACAGCCATTACATTGTTAAACTAATTTTAAGTGCTTTTAACCTTTTCAGTCCCAGTAGTGCCATTTGGCATCATCACTTTCTAAATTTTTCCCCAAATGTTTATGTCCCATATGACATCCAAACACACATCATTCGATTCTTCACACTTAGCTTTATTCTACAATATTTTTCATTAATCTCAATACAAGTTAGACGAACTACGTTTTTTTTTTATTTAGAAAATAGCTAACAAGCGTTTCAGCTGATTTTTGAAAAGTTCACTTCAGTTCCACATATTTAAAACCCAATTTAAACTATTTCGGTTAAAATAATTACTAAATTTTTTTTAATAATGTGGTCAGATGCCTTAAAATAAATATAACTCGAAGAGTTTTTAGGTAATATATATATTTTTTATTTTGTTGTTTTCCACAGTTTAACAATTTTGGCATTATTTAAAAAACCATATAAAAAATTAAAATGATTTGTTTTTCTTATGGAACTTTTAAACTCTATCTCTCTCTGACCTAAAATAAGCTTATTTTGTGAATATCAGATGTTTCTGTAGTATAGCAAATTTTTGGGACTGAAAGGGTTAACCTGGAGGCGTTAACTTCAAATGCAGGTTGCTCGAATGGCAACCTTTCTCCCCTAATAATTGTTTCATCTTCACCGCGTGTTGCTAACGGTATCTGGGGCACGTTAAATACATTGTGGACAAAGTCCTCCATATTCCCATACAAATTAATACTTCTTTGGTACCAGATCAGGGGTTATCGGCCTTTCATGTGGATCGATATTCCGATATGTGAGTGAGAATGGATGTGTGAATTTCAAATTCCTATACAAAAGAAGTGTCATGCTGACAAGCATAAGTCGGACTTCATCCCTTGTGGTGCTCAATAGAGACACGGAAAGTACCACACTTCGCCTTAAAATCGGGTTTTCTCTAATCTGGTCTCGATTACCGAGTGGCTTAAGAAATAACAACACAATTTCATTTTAATTTATACACATATAAAAGAACCCGAATAGATTTAATTTTTGCTGCTTTACTTAGAAACTAACGAATCGGAATTTATATAAAATTTAAAATGTTTGCTTTCTCTTGTGCATCTTAAGCTGAATTGATATTTGAAATCATGTTAATTTATATTACCACTATATACATTTAATAAATGCGTATAGCTTTAAATTACCTTTATTTTAACTTTTACTGATGACTGAAAAGGATTATATTCTCTATATAAAATTGAATTAGATAAAAGTGTTGGTAGTTTCTGAATCAAAAGGAACTTAATTTCATCGTTAAAGAAGTTGGATTAACTTTACGAAGACTTTGTATAGAAGATCACAAGTATTACAAGCAAGTTTATCATTAATGTACTAAAATCCCAATATTGATTTGCATACCGATACGATTGTGTGAAGCCTCTAAATACTTAAAAATAGGATTATAGAACTATTGTATTTACTAAATAACACATTTTTCATGTGTATCACCTGTATTGAAAATATGTTTTTGTATTTTGTCCTGTTGTGTATAAACATATCTTCTTAACCAACTTCTCTCATTTAAACCCCAAATGGTTGCTTATATTCGAATTGAAACTGAATGCTTCACATAAATATATACTGTGAGTTATCCATAATAGGAACAATATTATGCCTAAGGCACGTGAGTTTGACTTATTTCAAAACTATCTCCCGAAAATAAGTGCTGTAAAAATAGGTACAAATTACTTATAATTTCAACTTCCATTTCTAATTTCATACGAATGCTATTTAAATAGTTAATGTAAATAAGTGACAAGCCGTACTTTGTTAAACAAATTTTAAGTGTCTTACGATAAGTACGAAATAGACGGAAGTGCAGAAAAGAGGTAAGATTCTAAAAGATTAAGTAAGAAATATGAAGACGTTCATGTGTTTCCCATCTCTTGAAGTGGTCTCTCGTCCTAAATTGGGAAGAACCTTGTATCCGGCAACTGCAGTGGACGCGCCAGGACTGATGGACCGGGTGATGAAGACTCCCTTCAGGGAATAATTTGACAAAACTCCATCTAGACATTTCTGTCAAAAATAAAAAATCCTCTGTTAATGTTATTAATCCTAATAAATTCGTGTATATCCAATAATTAATAAATCGTCGAATCTTTGTAATTATGCGCAATGATCAACCAACAACCCTTTACGGACACTTCAGATGGCGCTGATTTAAGGTTATAAGACTATGTTATGAGTTTTATCAAAAACTTGCCTTCAACAACATTACCTCCTTAAGAACTACATTTGGTTATAAAAATAAACGATCGACACAAGACACCTACGTCGGTATCAATATTTTTACAAAGATGAAAAACTGGATACTGTTGATCCCACTTTTTCAACAATTGCCAATACCAAGAATTTGTGCATACGTGGTTTTGTTCTTTAACCCATTATTTAAATGAAGAACTTTTTCAAATATTAAACTATGTACAATGTTTACAATATTACATTTTATTGTATGAGTTACGATAAAACTAATACATAAAAAGGATAATTGAGTTTTGGGTTTGGTTTTCTAGAAATAATTTTTCTCGACATGGATAATTTTTCAGTTGAAGTAACACAAACTCGAACACCTAAGTTAAAAAATGTAACAATCTTTTCATAGTATTTTTGTTGTTTCTCTAAAGCTTATTTATGGATTCGAGCGGAACGAAATGACTTTCGGAGGATTAATTATATCTTGTCCCTTTAAAAAACAGCTAAAAATCAACAATGAGTGCATAAACACATTTCATTTGCTCCAAATGCAAACACAATATTTTGTACCTTGTTCAGGAAAAGAAAATGACACAATTTACTGCTCATTAAAAAATATAGACCAATTTAAAATATGTTGGTTATTTTTTACTACCATTGATTTGTTATAACAAGATTAGTTTAATATTTTAAAATTATAACCTTTTAAAAATCGGAGACTCTTGGCAGGTCATGAACCCAGAATTTGCACTTAGCAATGTGGAAACTGGTGAGAAACTTAAAAGGCGAGCTATAAAAATGTATAGAAAAAACATTAACGTATTTTTCTACTTTCTCGAAAACTAATTTAAGGAGAGAACATAGTTAGCGACAGCAAAAATTAGCAATTGTTTGTATTAATTTCGAAAGGCTCTAAATAATTTAAAAATCATGTTACAAATAAACAAATTGTACCAAGTTATGCATTGTACTTTTATTATTATATTTATACCTAAGAATCTTATTTTAAAATATTTTTTTTAGGAAAAAGACACCTTTTGAAACAAACAATATCGAATTTTCAAAAATACAAGTACTTTTTCGGCATCATTTGTACAAAAAATATACAATGAATGTGCGTAAAACTTGTTTTAAATGCAAGTAAACAGTTAGATTTAAATTGGTAATCTGTTTTTTTTTTTTGCCTAAAATTATTTTTAAATTTGATTTAAAGAAGCATTATATTCAAAATAATAAAAAATTCTGATTTTCAACGCAGAAAAGTGTAAAATATTGAAACATTTTTTTAAAAAAATTTGTAAGACAAAATGAGGTGACCTAAATAGATCTCAAATGGTTTTATAACAAAAAAAATCTATTAAGAAATATTAAATAGATTTAGAGAAAAGTGCACCGATGTGCTGAAAATTATAGTTTTGAGAAAAAAAACGAAAAACAAATACAGTCGATCCCGTTAACACGAACTCGAAGGACCATCGAAACATTTCGTGTTAACCGAATTTCATGTTAACCGTCAGCAATTTTTTCTTACATTGAACCAGTGAATAGTTTTAATAAATCAACTTAAAAAAATTCTTATTTTATAATACAGGGTTAGCAAGAAATAAGTTGCCCACTTCAGGGGGCTGTAGAATACGTTCTATTTGTCCAAATGAGATAAAATTTTAACTACAGATATTTCAAACGATGCGCTTCTCATTTATTTAATAAAAAAATAGCACAAAATTTCGCCGATAGGTGGCGCTGTAATACACATAAAACATTTTATATGCTTTATAAATGTTAAATAATAATAAAAAAGTAGCATTACAACTGTTCCATATGCCCCCTTCATTTTTAACAATTTGCTCATTCGCATTTTCAGTATATGCAAATAAGTACCATTAGTATTACAGCGCCATCTAGCGGCGAAATGTTGAACTATTTTTAAAGAAATGTGAAGCGCAACATTTGAATTATCTGTAGTTCAAATTTTATCTCATTTGGAAGAATAGAACGTATTCTACAGCCCTCTGAAGTGGGCAACTTATTTCTTGCTAACCCTGTATAATACACTAATAATACAAGCATACAATTAGTAATTAAAAGGAAGCATGACACATTTGTTTATTTTTATAATTTTGCTTTTTTTATAAGAAATAATTAACCGATCCATACCATCGATTTTTTGGATTTTTGTTAACTATGTTCTCCCCTTAAGGATGCGATCGGAACGAAGTGACTTTTCGTGGATAAGCTTTACTTCCGTGTGTCGTTTATAAATCAAGCTAAAAAGTAACTACGAGTGCACAGAGACGCAATTCGTTTGATCCGATGCAAACCCTACGTTTTAAAAAGTAGTCGAATCATCTGGAAGTTTTATTTCGTACCGAAACTAACTTTTTAATTGCTTATATTTAATTAGTTTTTTTTCTAATTAAATTTTACTTTATAAGGTGCTATAGCAAAGCTACATTAGTTCAGTTTCTTTGGTGTCAGGTTTTGCTTTAGTAATCTGGTAATATAAATTATTGGTCACTTTTCCAAAACACGTTTGTTCGCAGAGTAGCAATTTTAGAGCACATTTCTAAGAAATACAAAATTTGCTTTATAAACCTTCACTCAAAACATGATTTAACAAAAAGTTTTATACATATCATCAGGTTTTTTTTTAGCATATTCAGCAAACTGTTTTACAGACAATGACCTAGAATCATTCGGTTCTATATGTAATTTCATTTTATAGCTGTTTTTTTTTTAAAGTAAAAAATCTAAAAAGATGTAAGTAATTTTTTAACAAAAGCTCTGAGTATTGTGGTTCGAACCAAATAGCTCAAAATTTATATAAAAATAATTTTTATTCCAGATTTTTTTAATCTTTTATTTATATTTTATGCATATAAGTCTTTAAAATATTTCGAAATGCCTAATAAATAACGATTTTTTTAAAAAAAATTGTCTCAAACGTAGGCGGATACCTTAAATAAGTATGGCTATATAAATATAACTTAATTTCAAAATTTTGGATATAATTACTAACACTCATTTTTTTTAATTCAGCGATTTACTTGATAATTTTTAAAAACTGAAAATTAATCTCTAGATAGCTAACTAAATGTATTATAAATCCAGATTTTGCATTTTGAAGTGTGAAAATTGGTAAAGAACATGCGATGGGAAATTCCGCTTCATAAGATAGTTGATAGAAGATTGAACAAGCCAGAATAATCATAGTGGGCTTTTCACCAGGCCAATACCTTATACCGGAGTGTTCCTTTTGGAAAATCCCCAGTTATTCAGGTTAATGCAGCAATACTAATTTGTAACATCATGGTAATTCAGGAAGGTTTTTTTTTTAAAGAATAAAATTATTTGGTTCCGCTCTGTTCCATTAAGAAAAATTCTTACTTTTTTCGGTTTTTAATTTGGGAAATCTGTGTTAATGGACCAAGAGCAAAAGGCCCTCCGATCTAAGTCATTTTCTCATGGATGAAATGTATCGGATTAGGTTCGGTTTTCATTCACTTTTAAGGCTCGTTCACATGTGCTGGGAAATAGCCGGCATCGTGGAAGTGACTTCGTAGCGTTAGCTGCTCTTTTCGCCAATTTAGGCTTTTTTAATTAAACATTAGGACATTTTAATTAAACATTTAGGACATTTTTTTAATTAAAAATTACAAATGCATACTATTAAGATTAGCTTTTGATCCGCAGATATAACTTCATCATTACAATGATAACCAAAAAATTTGTAAATGAATCACATTTTTGTTTAAATTGAGTTAATATATATTTTTTTAGTTTTAACCAAAAATTCTGAAAATAAAAGATTTATAATAAAATAAACTCCTACCAGACATCTAAGAACAAATTTCTTCAAAGGACTGATTAAAATGCGTAGCAATATGAAAACACAGTATAATGGAAAAATTAACATAACCTTAAAACAATTATTTCTAATACAACTGACAATTTTATGGCCGAGTAACTGACACCAAATATATTCTGTTGATCAACAAACCGCAATGCATTACTCAAAATATCTCTGACGCATGTTGGTAGTCTGATGTCCGATTGATGCAAAATCATCTTAAAGTGATAGATTTGATTACTACCACTTTTTTCTAATTCAAAGTTTTAGTTTAAAATATTACATTTTGCAATCTTTCTATTACTATTCTTATAAGTCCATTAAAAACGGTTTTTACGTTTTCCTTAATGTGAAAGCTGGGATTTTACAAATAAAATTGTAGTTATTTAGGTGTTTGCGGGTTTCTAAATCAAAAATGGTTTCACAACGCAATCACTTTATAATAACAAACGTTTAAAAAGCTTAAAAAAAAAAGAGTTCAACTGATTGCTACGTGTGATTTTAATTAATTAAAAATTAAGATCTCAACTCCCAAAACCTTGCAGCGCGACTGCGACAGAGCGTTTTGAATGATGTATTGCGTAACGTCAGTTTCTGTTTATGAAATGGCTTGAGACAAAGCTGCAGCGGACAATCTCGACTAAAATCTGTTGCGTGGTTCTTAAGTTTTTGCGTCCTATACAAACAAACAGACAAACAGAAGTCGCCATTTATGTATATAGATAAAACAAAAATTGCCTAATATCATGTTATTTAAATGCTGTCAGAGATTTTCTTATGAAAAACAGTCTAAATGCAACAGTACATGTCATCTGAAACCGCTTCTGCACAAGATTTATGCATATTATGATATGCCCACACTGCGGCAATAAAAATGACAAGAAATTGCGCTTGCATGGAAATGTATATGCAATTTGGTCCATTCGAGGTTGGTGCGTGCATGTCTGTTCAATTCGTATAGGCATTCCCATGCGCGCGCAATGTCTTGTCATTTTTATTGTCGCAGTGTGGACATAACATTAGAAAAACAGTAGACAGATGTACGTCGTTTTCTACAGACAGGAGGATACAAAGTATGAAACTTGTGTGTCTGAGGTCATACCTTTTTACAAGAAACGAATTTTTGATATCCGACGGTTATAACCGATTTTGGAAGGAGTGTACGGACAGACAGACGGACATCATCAGCATGTCAATACCGACTTGTTCATTTTTTTTTAATTATTTCGAATTAAAAGGAGAAAAGAAAAGTGACTAACAATTTAATGAAAAATATACTAATAAACCTGTACAAAGCTTTTTTCACACTAGCTATTCTTATACATCATACATTAAAAAATAATCTAATTTAGTTCAACTCAACTGATATTTTTTAGGTATTTTTTTATATAAAAAATTCACTTTAGAGTTTATAACATAACATAATTTAACATTTACTTAACGTCCATAATTTAACATAACATTTTCATAGCTGTGCTGAAATAACACGTGAATTGTATTTTGGATCTGAAAATCTTTTCCAGAGTGTCTGGGGAGAAAAGTTGATCCTATTAAGCAAATAAAACTGTTCTAATCATGCATTTGTTGTTTTATCCTACAAATTGTCTGAGTAAGGGCAGAATTAACATACTTTCAGTCGATGATATCCTTATGAGTACTGACCATTAAATCCAGAACTTCACACACACACACACACACACACCCAAAAAAAAAAAAATGCTCGCAATGAACGAATTCTCAAACTCTCTCTTTCACCAGAACTCGCATTATTCTGCTTGTATTCTAATGTCCTTTAGATTGATTTTTTTAGTAAAAAATAGATATGGCAAGTAAAAAAGAATATCACTAAACACTACTTATATTACTCGAGGAATTAAAAGATCAAACAGTTTAAATTATTTACAGAAATTTTTTAGTGTCATAATTTTTTACTGGTAATGATAAGTGAGGCATTTTTAATTATTAATTAAATACTGTTAGTTTACCAAATGTATTATAAGTATATAATGTATAATTTAACTTTTTTCATAACCTATAACCACAATATGGATAGCTTGTTCGACTCTCGCAATATTTAAATTAGCTTCTATGTTTAGCAATGGGCTTGTTCTACGTAGTAGGGAAATAAAACAAAATAACCAAAGAAATCGCAGTTCGGTGAGCTTGACATCATAAGAATATTATCATTAATCCCTAAATGTTAGTTTTTACTTTAATTATTTTTTATTTCGGCTCAAATTACTGTGCGATATTTGAAAATTTGGAGTCAATTATCTTTGAAACCGGAAAATTTGGTGGCATGGAGTATGTCCAAAGTGTCCCAAAATTGCTACCATTATTTTTTTTTAATTCATCCTTATGTTTCAGAAATTGAATTTTTTTTATGACTTCTATGAAGAATTTGTTATTTGCTAATTCAATGCTATTTACATTTTTGAAATGTAACTAGTGGTAATTTAATTGAAAAATATACTCGGAAATGGAGCATTAGCATAAGATATTGTATAATAACTCATTCACAAACTTGTCGTCATGAAATCTTTCTTGTTTTCCAGAGCCTGGAACAGAGCGCTTACAATTATCAACAATAATTATTAAAGAATTCACCTCTACATCTCTACATAGCTTAGCGTTGCTATTTTCACAGCGTTACCGTTTTGTCAAAAAACATTCGATTGTTCGACATTGCTTAAAATTTTGAAAATTTTGATAACTACAGAAGGACAATCAAAATTGAAATTAGAAAACATAAAATTATGGGGATTTTTTATTGTAAGGATAACAGTTATTTTATTTTTATTGTAAGTAAAGATATTTCCAACAAATACGATAACAATCCACGGTCGTTCTAATATGGTAGCGATTCCAATGTTTTTAAAAGTTCGTTATCAAATTATAATTATTATTTTTTCTTATATTAAATTTAGAGCAAATGGGAGATAATACGAAAATGATAAGCATATTCTAGAAGACTGTAACTGATTTTACAAAAAAAATGTTACGATGACCAACAGCAATGGCAGAAAGTAGTTGCAGTGAAAAAGAACATTAGTCTCCTCAGGATAGTGCTGTAAAATTTATTTTTGAAATGTAATATGAAATTGTATTGGTGAGAAAATAATTGAAACTCACAATGGGGGGCCTGACATAATAAATCATATTATAATTCGAAGAAGATTCAATTTTGATGTTATTATCAATATTAGTATTATTATTATTATTATTATTATTATTATTATTATTATTATTATTATTATTATTTGTTTTTTTTTTACGATCTGTTTATACCATAGCTTGACAAGGAAGGAATCTGCGTGGAAAGATGCTGTAACCCAAATGACCACGTCTAATTTAAGACCGAATATTTTTTTTATTAATCTCATTAGCAAACAGGGAGCGAAATATTCTGAAATCAGCAACTAAATACAAACATGGTTTAAATAATAATTTTATTATTCAGCGTCTCATTTTCGGATACATAAATATCGCTCCAGTCCAAAAATTTATAATTTTCCTTCTTCAGTTACATGTTTGCAATTTCTTTATCAGTTCAGAACCTGATTATCTTGTGAAATTTCTTTTCCATAAAAAAGGTAATAATAATGATAATTAAACATGTATTAATTATTTATTGATATACAAGTAGTAGATTAACATCAACAAATATGCAAAAGTCAAGTTTAAAATTTGTTGCTTTATTGGGAGTTCATATGGACTTAATTTTTGTATTTATAAAATCGTATCCAAGCACTTAGTCTAAAATTATATAAAATATATTAAACGTGTAATTAAACAATTTAAATTATTTAAATATTCAGCATACACTTTAAACAAAAATGCAAAATAAGATATTTTTAATTTGTTCACAAAATATGGAATGCAATGCATCAAAAGTAGACAAAGTAAACTAGATTTCATATGTCATTTAGAAGCGCTATATATTAATTTAATTTCAAGGAGTGGTACAGTCCATTCCTTTGAACGTGTTAATTTTAGTTACCACTAATTTTGTTTTGCTATTTATTATATAAAAATCTTTCAATTTTCCCTTTGCGCACAATCATTTTCTCCTTATATTTCTTTAAATATAAGGCATGATCGAACGCATGCCGCTAGAAGTAATATTAGAACGGGATATAATACAACCTTTCTTCGAAAGATTGTACTTCACAAGAATCGGAAACTTAGCTACGAATTAATACTTGTCTGGGCGTTGATACGTGACTTAGTCATGACTTCTACCTGTATAGATAATTAAAATTCAATAACTTAAACAAGTAAAAAGTTCGATAGCAACTACACGGTTTTTCCCGGGAAAATGTATTGTAACGTTCGAAGAGTATTGGGAACTCGTGTACCGAATTTGAAGCCTGTTTGTTTTCGTATTCGAGCAATAACTTAAAAACCAAAAAAGTTTTTATTGTAGCTACACATTGCTCATGCGCGATTTTCTTGAAAATCTTTATGAAACGTGCGTTAGTTACTAGAAAATTGTGTATAAAATTTGAAGCTGTATCTATATTAGTTCAACCTGTAGAGTGGTTTTAGGTTGGACTGGTTTTAGTTAATTGCGACTCCGGTCGCCAATAGCCCTCCCGTAGCACTAGAGCGGCAACTTTCAAACTAAACATGAACCTCAGTAGGTATGATGTTGGTATCATTTCATCAAGGCTGGAAATATTAGATTTTGGCTCTACTGACGCAAGCAAAGTTGTGAAAACATTGCTGTCATAACAATCTTCGTTAGCTAAGGTTGGTGACATTTTGCATCGGGCTAAAAAAGAAACGGGTCTTTAAAGTTTAAGGCCAGTTTAATTTAATTAATTGAATTGATAATTGCCAATTTAAATGCTTTGGAAACGAAAAAATACCTTCAACGGTGAAACTCTGCAATCTATTATGTCTTAAATATTTAATGTGAAATGGTTCCATGTTGATTATGAAATAAAAAACAGACACTTTCTGCCCAATTATGAAGTTGTTTTTTACCCTTATGCATAAAAGCAGGACGTAGCGTTCCCCAATTTTGACGAAATGCCTTTTTTTTAAATATTCGATAACAATTCATACATTACAGATGAGTAACTGTTGTTTCAACTAAAAATGTCATCAGAAAAGAATCAGAAAAATGAAAATATAAACTATGGGTCAATTCGACAAAATTAAGGTTGTTTGGGATATTTTTTTCAAAATTTTCATGATATTTTTTATCGACATTAACAATAATATACAAATATACTTCAGTATAAATTTTACTTTTTGGGTAATACAGTAGCCAGTATATTTCTAAAACAGCTAATGTTTATTAATATAGCAAAATACACAAAAAAAACATTTAATTATCTTACTTCGTCGCAAAGAAAGTAGTATTCAATACACTCTTAAAACGAACGAGCGATTTTAACTCAGTCTGATTAATTTTCACTCCTCCAGTCTGGAAAATGCACTTCTCCTTTTGGAATGGATCCTTTGTGTGTTAAACCTCTGACAGGATCACTCCAAACGAGTGATTTTAACTCAGTCTGAGTTAATATTCATTCCTTTCCAGTGTCGAAAAAGCACTTCTCCAACTGGAGTGGATTTCACTCTTTTGTTTTAAGAGTGTAGGGAACTGGTAAGGGCTGACAGACTATTATTTGAAATTTGATGCCATCGAGGTTTTCAATTTTACCAAAACAAACCATTCGAATTACTTCCTTATTACAGTAATTGCAATAGCCATACAAATTTTACCCAGATTAAATTATATTTTATAAAAAGAATAGGTGTAATATCATGAATATATAATGTCTATTTCAAATAAATTGCATATTCACGTACTGTGTCTCAAAGATACGAAGGGTAAAGATTTTAAGATTTCAAAGACCATCACCCCAGATCTTTCATAACAATTATATCCCAGACAGTTTACGCATGTTCAATAATTGAAAGGCACGTCCGGCACTTTAAGACGTCGTTATTAAGATATCATTATAAAGCAACTTGGACTTTGTACCAATAACACAAAAATCTGTTACATAGAACTGCTTCCTAACACGATTTCAATACTTTAGACAAAAATCGCTAAACCAAATTACATTGTTTTTTATTGGTGTTTTTTCTCAACACTATCCGTTTATAGGATGGTTAAGGCAAAAACAGAACATAGCCGAATATATTCCGTGACTTAAGAAGTTTTTGATTCAACAGAGCCGTTTTTCCACGTTCTTTAAAACACTTCTCTTAGTTCTCTTTCTGTAGTAAGTCAAGATTAAATAAAAAAGAAAAGTCTTCTCCTGTCACAAACACTTTTCCAAGTCAGAGAACGGAAACACAGCAAACTAAAGTACCATTATTTAACTAGTCAACTTTTCTTCCTTGAAAGCTTTGTTTTTGAAAAAACTTTTTCGGAAGCGTTGTTGCGAAAGAACTGTTCTAGTCAAGCTTCTTAGTTATGGCTGATATGAGCAAATGCTTGCATTAGTCTAAATAATAAGTCCTTTAGTAAATATTACATTGCTGTATACGATTTTTAAAATTTCAAGTGGATGTATACAAAAATATAATTTGTAGAAGAGTTCTATTGATAAAAAATAAGGTCATTAAATTTTGTTGTGATATCGCAAATTCTATTCAAAAACTGTTACAAATCAATTAAGGAGAAATAATTTGAGGCGATAGAATAAAAATATATTAAATAGCAAATGTCTGAAAAATGTTTTTTTTTTTTTTTTTTAACTTTCAATTAACCAATATGAAGCATACGGCAACGAAAGTATTGAGATATGGCCGAAGAGATTTTGCGTATTTAAATTCGAAAAAAATACAAGCAACATATATTTCCCTAACAAGCTTAGCAAAATGTTATTACTTTGACGACACAAAAAAAAAAGGAAGGAAGCGCTGCAATAACAGTTCTCAAATGATTAAGTAGGAAAATACTTTATCGTTCTTGTGCTTACCATCTCTTCTCATCCCCTAAATTGGGACTCGCCTTGTGGCCGGCAACTGCAGTGGACGCGCCAGGACTGATGGACCGAGCGTGGGGAAGACTCCTTCAGGGAATAATTTGACAATGCTCCAACGAGGCATTTCAGTCAGAAATAAACTGTGTTATTGTAACTGTAACAGAAATAAACTGTGTTATTGTAACTGTAACAGAAATAAACTGTGTTATTGTAACTGTAACAGAAATAAACTGTGTTATTAACCCTAAAAAATTTCGTGTTTTTTTTCCAATAAATAATGATTCGTCGGACCTTTCTTATTCTAACCCCTTCAGATGGCGCTGATTTAAGGTTATGAGACTAAATGTTATGAGTTTTATCGACAAAGTTGCCTTAAACAGCATCAATAACAGCAATTCCTTAGAACTACGTACATAAACGACTGACACAAGTCACCTGTGTCGGTATCAAGATTTTTAATGAGCTTGAACATTCCCATTTTCACACGCACAGTTGTGTAGCTCAGGTCGTAAAAGAATGTGGAGAATATAGTGAATATTTTTGCCGTGTGCAGGGAAACTGTAGTAACCCTACAACAACGAATTGAACCGTGTTTGCCTTGAAATAATCATCCATTTTGCATACATTCGTATAAGTTTGAGCTATGATAGCAGAAATGGTCTAAATCCATAGGCATTTTACTTCAGTTTACACGCAACTCCGTAGATTTGTTTCATATGTCTTATGATTCCAGCCTCAGGTTATCAAAGTGTTTTCATCAACCTATCGCAAACCATTTTCATGACATCATCTGCATGCTGATTCAGTAGCAGCAGAATTGCCCTTAGAGACAAGGAGCTCCTTCGTCCCCAATGGAATATCTTCGAAAAGTTTGGAGGCCCTCGGGTCAAAACTGATGTTGAAGTACGATACAAGATACAAAAGTAAGTCGGTCAAATGACAAAACCACGAATGTGCAAAAAATACAGAGATGAAAAACTGGATACTGTTAATCCCACTCTTTCAACAGTTGAAAATCCCAATAATTTGCACATACGTGGCTTTGTTATTTGACCGATTATTATAATGTAAAACTCTTTCACCATAAAAGGCTGGGGAGCCCAGTCGGTAAGGCACTCGCCTAGCATGCGAAAGGTCCCAGGTTCGGGTCCTTGCATCGCAAAAATAACTACCGACCTATAAACGGCCGTGCAGCCAAAAATGAGTGAGGAATAATACCCCATGTAAGGGAGTGCACGTTAAATATCCTTCAAAGCCCTACGCTGCGTACGATGTCGCCCTTAACGGTTGCGTTGGGTGCCTATTCAGGTGTCGGCTCGTCACTTGACTGTTGTTCTAAAATACGACGCCTGTCGCCAATAGCCTACGTGTAGCTCAGTGCGACGATATTCAAAAACCTAACCTTTAACCATAAAAATATATACTGTTTACAATATCACATTTGTGTTGTATGATAAAGCCAATTAAAGGGGAAACTGAGTTTTGGGTTTGGTTTTAGATTTAGAGGTTAATACTTTCCAGAAAAAAAAATTTCTCGACACGGATAATCTTTCAGTTGAAGTAACACAAACTCGATCACCTTAGTTTGAAAATATTACAATCTTTCCATAGTACTATATAGTTTCTCTAAAGCTTATTTATGGATTCGGACGAAACGAAATTACTTTTGGGGGATGAATTCTATCTTTTCTGTTTAACCCTTTCCGATCGGGCTCGCACGATCGTGCGGGTAGTAAAGAGAATGTTCAAGCTCTTCAATATAATATCGATACCGATGCAGCTGACTTACCATGCGTTATTTGTATAACAAAAACGACTTTGTTTTTAAGGAGTTGCTGGCAGAGATGCTGTTTAACGCATTTTTTTCGATAAAACTCCAAATTTAGTCTCATAATTTAAAATCAGCGCCGCCTAACCGCCGGTCGAAAAGGGATAAAAATAAGCTAAAACTCAACAAGGAGTGCACAGAAACACATTTCATTTGCTCCAAATGCAAATACAATAATTTGTGCCTTGTTCAGGAAAAAAATGACACAATCTATTGCACATTCAAAAGAAGTAGATCTATTTAAAAAATGTTGGCTATTTTTACTACCACTGATTTGTTGTTCAGAGATTCATTTAATATTTTAAAATTATAATCATTATTATCTCTTCTCTATAATACTACTTTCGGTAAAGTCATGAACCCAGTATTTGCATTTTGTAGTGTGAAAACTGGTAAAAAAACTTAAAAGGCAAGCTAGCCGATGTTCTCCTGCCCGACAGCACATTGGAAGAGGACAGCACATGCAAGAGAGACCTAAGTGCCATTTCACCCGGCCGATGCTTCATTCAGGAGTTTGTTTGCCTTTTTGAATATCCTTAATTATTCAGGTTAATTTAATGCAATAATAATTTGTAACAGCAAGCGAATTCGGGATTTTTTTTTTTGTAATATAAAATTCGTTAGAGTTCCATTCTATGGTTTCTTAAATAAGAATTCTATAATTTTTAGTCTTCGGTCTTCAATTTGAGAATTCAACGACCTCTAATTGGCATGCAAAGTTTCTCTCTTTTCTGTATAATTATAATCAAAGACCTTTTTATTATTTTCAAATATTTGGATTAAATTTCTTACAATTTTGCTTAAGTTCGGAAATTAGTTCCGTTGTTTGTAGTTCAAAAATGTCTTTTTTTTATATAAAACTATATCCTTTTACCCAATTATTTCATATTTATACTAAAAATAACATTGAAGTTAAGGTACAATCATTAAAAATTTATTATTTAATAAGATTCAATAGTTTTTATGCAAAATGCGAGGTTAAAATGGAAACACTTCTTTGTAAAACTGTGCTTCTGCTGATGAAAAAAATTAAATGACAAATAAAGCTACATATAATAAAGACGAGCTTTTCCACAAGTTTCAGCATTAAAAAATTTTTAAGTAAATTTTTGGATGTTCGCTTTCAGAAATTTTTAATTTTCATCTAATTAATTCAAAATTGTCGTCCGCAATTACAAATGGAACACAGTTGTATTAATTTTAAAAATTAAAAAAGTTTTGGCAGTGTTTAAAGTAATCTAAAACCAATGTATTGCTTAAATATTTTATTCAAATTTAAGAAATTTTATGTTCCAAAATTACCATTATTAAAATAAATCAACAATATTTAAATTTAGAAGTCGCTTAATGTATTTTAGGTGTCCAAAACGTGTCAAGAGTCATCAAAAAAAAAAAAAAAAATGGGGGAGGAGTTTGGCCGTTTTCGTATATTTTGACTGGACTAACACTCATTGTCCCGAATCGAAATTTTTACTCAGAAGAAATTATTTTGAAAAATACGTATTTAAAAACAAAAGTGCGATTATCCCGAAACCTATAAAATTAAAAAGTTAGAGGGAAAATTAAATAAAACTACGCTAATTAATTCACTGGAAATAAGAATAAGGTGATTCGCCAAAACCCCTTATTCAACTTGTGGTACTCTCTCTTTGTTTAAAATATTGCCGATATATTTGAAAAATAACACTCTTTTTGTTATTAGCAATTTCAATTTAATTTATTGAATGCAATTAACCGCTAGTCGCTTATCTTGTTTTATTAAAAAAAACTGGTACTTACATTTCCGAAATGTAAAACTGGTATCTTAAATATAATGGTAGTTGCTAACCTCGTTTTTTTTTTTTTTTTTTAAATTCGTTTATCAAATTGAAAGGGGGTTGCCCTATTGCAAAAGTGGTCACAACTATGTGTGCTTTAAACCATTAATTACTGGTAACAGTAAAAATAGCATAACATAATCTAAATGTATGTTAATTGAAAGTAAGGATTTCAGATTACAAAAACTTGCGGCCAGCGACAGCAAAAAAGACGCATTGAGCTGTATGAATCTCTGAAAATGTTGGTTTTATATTCAGTGAAAAGTTAGGAGGTGATATGTTTAATGACACTACTTAAAATATAGAGAGTTTATTTATAAAGCGAAATCGAATGTTGACTTACATTTACTGACATTATTCAATCTGAAATAGTCGGTAACTATTTTCCCCTTTAATTCACATTGTACCAGTAAATAGTAATCGTGGGACAATGGTTAACGAATTTGGGACATAACTCATTACTTAGAATTATCAAGAAAACCTTGCAAATAGTTAGAAGAGCGTACGGGGTGTCAATTAAACGTGTTTTATCAAAGTTTCAGTCACGGGGCAAAATCGGGTACAAGTTAACAAGGCATCTTTCAGTGCTTCCCGAATTGTCGAATTTCCACTGAAAAAAAGACGCAGTGCAACGAAGACTAAAGAGGAAAAAAATGTCATATTGAAGGACTCTGCATGAAATTCACAGCATTTGAAGAGGAAACGAGAAGTTCAAAAAAAAAAAAAAAAAAAGAAAAGAAAAAACTGAAATGGCCTACTTTCATGTTACTTAAATACTTACTGAAATTCTTATCTTGAAACAACTAGGTTTGTAGCAGCAAGTGTCATATACAATCATTTTTACATTAAATTTATACACATTAGAATAAATTTCTTTTGCATATTCTTTTTGCAAAGTTATAATTCTTTATGCATCTTTCTTCATACATTTTAACAAACCATCAAATTAACCCTATTGTGCTATTACAACAATCAAAATTGAATTATATCACAAAAATAAATATTTTTTCAAGAGTTTTATTTTATTTTAAAAAAAGTTTCTCGAACGTTTGATGTAAGGGCAACAGTGAAAATATTGAATAAAAATGGAATTTCCATGCTATTTCAATGTAGATTAAATTTTTATTTAAATTTTAAATATACTTCGAATTAATTTTTTTAATGAAATTTGGAATGTAGCCTAAACTGATTTTTTGCTTCAAAATGACGTATTCTACTTGTTTGTGAGATTTGCGGTTCGTTCTGTGAAAGTGGGTGACAGACGGACTGAAAGATTATAAAACCTTCTACATTTTACGTTATAAACGTAGTGTGGAAGCTAAATTGTATCGACTTATATTTCTTTTTAAAGAGGAGTAGGGGAGCGTCGTTGGATGGACCTGATGATGCCGAGCACATAAATGGCCCGTTACTCTTACGCATTAAAATGAAACTCGATATTAATTTGTAATGTAATATTACCACTATTTACATTTATTAAATGTATAGCATGATATAAGTTGTTTGCCTTATCCTAGAACTTAGAAGGTACCAATATATTTTTACTTATAAAATTTAATTACACAAAAATGGTGGTAGTTTCTGAATCAGAGGGAATTTAATATTATCGTTTAACAACTTGGACTAACCATACCACTGATAGAGAAGGCAGTGATTTTACGCAGTATTTGTATTTAAGAGTATTGATCACAAGTAATTACGAGCAGAAGATCACAATATTGATTGGAATAACGATATTGTTGTGTCGAGCCTCAAAGCACTGAAAATATACACTTAAAAAAATAGCACATTTTCCATGCCTTACCTTTGACGAAAATGTTTTTTTTTCTTTTTTTTTTGTATTTTGTCTTGCGGTGCATAGAGTTTTTCTTGATTTTTAATTACTTCTATTTAAATAATAAAAGATGCGTTTCAGCATGAACTAACATTTAACAATGAGTGGGAGATTTGTTTTTTCTTACTAGGGTTGGCTATACCTCTCCCGACCTTAAGTTTGCAGTATACAAATGTTCTACGAGAAAGAGGATAAATAGTTATCATTTTTGAGGGCGAAAATCGAATACAAAAAGGTATTTAACATCCAATAAACAAATTTATTTGTTATTTCAAGACATAAGTCTATTATTTTTATTAGTTTAGCTTCAGTTAGAGTGTTATTTTAATTATATTTTTTCCTTCGATTTTGACGTAACAGGGCGCACGAATATCAGGGCCAAATTATCAACCAATCGGAGCAGGCGAAGCTTCGGCGCCAGCCGCGTTGTTTACGCAAATTCCTCCGCGTAGTACATTTCTCTGCTGCAAACTTAAGGTCGGTTTTGGTATAGTCGATTTTCTGCAGGCTTCACTTGTTTTCTCTTTTCAGTCTTCTTCTTAACTCTATGTTTTTTACTAAAGTCTGACTTCTGCACTCAAACGAATAAATAAAACGACTCGAAGTAGCCATTTGAAGCAGGGGGAAAATTCCGTCTTTACAAAATGTTAAAAAACTTCGTACTTCGAATTGACAGCCAATTCCAATAAAAGGGTTCCCAAGAGAACAAAGATGTTTAACAATTGTGAAGGAACATATTGTATTTTCTGATGCATGACATGAGTATCTATAAAAATAATTTAAACTATTCTATAAACACGATATAATTATAACCAATAAGATTACAAGGCTAAGGCGAATGAGTCCGATTGATCGTGGGTCGCCAAACCAAAGTGCCTCTGTGTTAATCCAAAGGGATAAAATGTGTTCTAAGCCCCATTCTCCGGATGTATTGAACATTTTTGCAAACATTTTTCTTTTTTTTTATATGTATGCAAAATGAAACTGACCTACAGGTCTCTATAATTCCACGCTTTGAATACATAAATATATGAAGTATATTATATATCTGTAGGAAGAGTAGAAATAGTATAAATACCTGTAAGAAAGCTACATTTGTCATTTAAATAAAGCTAACTGCAAAAATATATTCAATACAGCTGGGAAAATATGTCCCAGGAAATAATTTTTCCGGTGGATTAACACAGGGGTACTTTCGTTTGGAGACTAGCAGTCGGTCATGCACATTCGCCATTAATCATCAAGTTCGTATCGAATGGAATATACGGAGCATCTCCACTAGAATATGTAAAAGAAGGCACCACTCAAGAATGCTGTTTCATATTCAATGAGCATTGTATATATAAATAAGAAAAGTGCAACTTTTGATCATTTTGCCAATGTACCGTTGTGACAGCTAAGGTTAACATTACTTAACTGGCCATTATTCTCTAATATAGATAGTAAATGCATTATTACCTTAATTTCTTAACTCCTTATAATGTTAGCTATTTATAATAAAAAATGGCAACCGTAAATACCAAATGGTAAATTTATGGAATGTTTTGGTAGGAACGAAAGTTTTTTTTTTCGATTATCTCCATTTTACTTTATAATTTCATCTATTTGACTACAAAATGAGTAAAAATAGAAAACCTATCCACTATTTCAATTTGCTAAGAATTTTCAAAAGGACAACGCTACTTGACTTTAATACGGTTCACATTCCCCTAAGAGTGAAATAAAAAAAAATCCTTTTTTTTTAAATCTATGAGGAACATAAAAAGACAGCATATTTATTTTGTACATCGCCTGAAAAAAAAATGACATTTTGCTTTAGAAACTGAGTTGAATATTCGAAATTGAGAAACTGTATTAGATTTAAAAAAAAAAAAAAAAACATTACATTTTTTTTAAAAAAAATATATACATATGTGTACATTTCCTACATTTTGAAAAGCAAGACAAGCCTATTTTTAAAGCGGGCATTGTACAATTATTTATATTACAAGTCAAATAATATAGAATCGTTTTTTCGTAGTTAAGATTTATGTATTTGAAAAGAAATGAAGTTATGAAGCTTCCGAATGAATTAAATTTCTATTTGATTTACGCAAGCAAAACTGTAGAACCAGTGCGCATATCAACGAAATGTCTTAATTTAATGTTTTAATTGAAATGATATCTTTTGACGCAAGACCGTTTTGTGTGTAAGGACAATTTCTTTGTATATATTACCACTGTATTCATAACATGTATATAGTTTTTTTTTCATTCAAGGAGTTAATGGCCAATCACCATTTACAGGACAGAAAACATTACATAATAAAATGAATTTTTTAAAAAAGGTGGTAGTTTGAAGTTTTATTGTTTTAATTAGGATCATTAAATAAATGGGATGAATTCTAAGACGTCTCAAATAAATGTTCCAAAACCCCTTTCCTCTACCAGTCATCGAAATTGAAGTGTCCTTTGTAGGTAATGGCAAATACATGTAGAAAAATAATCAAAAGAAGATCGCGTGGTCAGAACTGAACATTTCTGAACACGTGTCCTTCTTTTCGGTGTATACGCATGCCTAATTCTTTCATACAGCCAAAACACGGTATTGATGGGTAATCTTTCGGTTAAATTAAACATAATAACGTAATCATTCGTTTTCTGCAAGAATTGTGGTAATATCTCTATCCATTTCTTTTCTTCTAACTTTTAAAAACAGGTAGTGAATTTTGGGACACCATGTATATAACTTAACTCTAAATACAACTTGTGATTTTAATCTCTTGCGACCTGGCGTCCACATCTGAGAACAGTTTTTAAAACCTTCCCACAAGCATTTAACATGTTAATTAGTTCTGAAATTGACCTGTTCCGATAGAAGAAGGTACTAGCCTTTGGAGCTGCTGGGCTCGGGTTGGAATCCCGGTAAATGCATTTATGTTTGTGTTTGTCAATAAATGTTGTTATTCGCCTATGTGTTTGTGGCGTCCTTCTTTGTGTGTCTCTTGTGACTGTCTCTTCTGGCGAGCGGGGTAATGGGCTATATAGCCTACGCCCTTCCCTTCTAGAGGGCGCAATCAATGTCAATTGTCATTGTCAATTATAAAGGATTATTTAAAATTATCTAAAACCTGGCTTGGCAAGCACTTTAAAAAAATTGTTTTTATTTCAAGTTCAATGCAAATGTGCTCGTTTGTGACATATCTGAATATTTGGTCGTGTAAGCAAGCACCTGTATAAAGTGGTATGCTATCTCAATGGAAATACAATGGCAATGGAAGCTTTCGTCGCATGCATGTATGTAATGTCTCTGTTATAAAAATAAGAAAATTAATTTAATACATTTTCAATTACTAAAATAATCGATGTTTGTAAATTATAAAGTCATAATCATGCACATGTTTTCGTACTTGCTAATATTTGGATGCGTTTTTTTTTAATTCATAAAACTCCAATAAAATTGTGCTTCTAGAGGTTAAATTATTTAAAATCACTATTTTATTGGGTTTTATGAATCTAAAAAAAAACGCATCCAAATATTAGCAAGTACGAAAACATGTGCCATGATTATGACTTTATAATTTACAAACATCGATTATTTTAGTAATTGAAAATATTTGTATTAAAATTAATTTTCTTATTTTTATAACAGAGGAACATTACATACATGCATGCCGACGAAAGCTTCCATTGCCATTGTATTTCCATTGAGATAGCATACCACTTTATACAGGTGCCTTTGCTTACACGACCAAAATATTCAGATATGTCACAAACGAAGCACATTTGCATTGAACTTGACAATAAAAACATTGTTTTTTAAAGTGCTTGCCGAAGCCCAGGTTATTTTAGATAATTTTAAATAATCCTTTATAATTGACAATGACAATTGACATTGATTGCCGCCCTCTAGAAAGGGAAGGGGTAGGCTATATAGCCCATTACCCCGCTGCCAGAAGAGACAGTCACAAGAGACACACAAAGAAGGACGCACAAACACATAGGCGAATAACAAAACATTTTATTGACAAACACAAACATAAAAAATGCATTTTACCGGGATTTCAACCCCGAGAGAGCCCAGCAGCTCCAAAGGCTGAGTACCTTCTTCTATCGGAACAGGTCAATTTCAGAACTAATTAACGATGTTTAAATGCCTTGTGGGGTAAGGTTTTAAAAAACTGTTCTCAGATGTGGACGCCAGTCGCAAGAGATTAAAATCACAAGTTGTATTTAGAGTTTAAGTTATATACATGGTGTCCCAAAAATCACTACCTGTAATTTTAAAAGTTAGAAGAAAAGAAATGGATAGAGATATTACCACAATTCTTTTGCAGAAAAACGAAATGATTTACGCTTATTATGTTTAATTTAACCGAAAAGATTACCCGATCGAATACCGTGTTTTGGCTGTATGAAAGAATTAGGCATGCGTATACACCGAAAAGAAGGACACGTGTTCAGAAAATGTGCAGTTCTAGACACGCGATCTCTTCTTTTGATTATTTCTTCTACATGTATTTGCTTATTTACCTACAAAGGAACACTTCCAATTTCGATGAACTGGTAGAGGAAAGGGGTTTTGGAACATTTATTTGAGAGTCTTAGAATTCATCCCATTTATTTAATGATCCTAATTTTAAAAAATAAAACTTTCAAACTCACCACTCTTTTTTAAAAAATTTCATTTTATTATGTAAATGTAATTCTGTCCTGTAAAATGGTGATTGGCCATTAACTCCTTGAATGAAAAAAAAACTATATACCATGTTATGCATAACAGTGGTAATAATATACAAAGAAATTGTCCTTTCACCACAAAACGGGTCTTGCCGTTCAAAAGATATTTCATTCAATTAAAACTATTAAATTAAGGACATTTCGTTGATATGCGCACTGGTTTCTACAGTTTTGCTTGCGTAATATCAAATAGAAATTTAATTCATTCGGAAAGCTTCATAACTTCATTTTCTTTTACAAATACATAAATCTTAACTACGAAAAAACGATATCTATATTATTTGAACTTGTTAATATAAATAATTGTACAATGCCCGCTTTAAAAATAGGCTTGTCGTTGCTTTTCAAAATGTAGGAAAATGTACAATAAATGTATATATTATATTTTTAAAAAATATGTAATGTTTTTTTTTTTTTTTTTTTATTCTAATACAGTTTCTCAATTTCGCATATTCAACTCAGTTTCTAAAGCAAAATGTCATTTTTTTTTTAGGGCGAATGTACAAAATAAATATGCTGGTCTTTTTAATGTTCCTCATAGATTTAAAAAAAAGGATTTTTTTTTATTTCACTCTTAGGGGAATGTGAACCGTATTAAAGTCAAGTTAGCGTTGTCCCTTTTGAAAGATTCTTAGCAAATTGAAATAGTGGATAGGTTTTCTATTTACTTACTCATTTTGTAGTCAAATAGTATGAAAATTTATAAAGTAAAAATGGAGATAATCGAAAAAAAAAACTTTTCGTTACCTACCAAAAAACATTCCATAAAATTTACCATTTGGTATTACGGTGCCATTTTTTTTATTATAAATAGCTAAACATTATTAAGGAGTTAAGAACTTACGGTTGCCATTTTTATTATAAATAGCTAACATATAAGGATTAAGAAATTAAGGTAATAATGCATGCAGTTACTATCTATATTAGAGAGATAATGGGCCAGTTAAGTAATGTTAACCTTAGCTGTCACAACGGTACATTGGCAAAAAATGATCAAAAAGTTGCACTTTTCTTCGATTTATATATACAATGTATTTGAATATGAAACAGCATTCTTGAGTTGGTGCCTTCGTTTTACATATTCTAGTGGAGATGGCTCCGTAATATTCCATTCGATACGAACTTGATGATTAATGGCGAATGTGCATGGACCGACTGCTAGTCTCCAAACGAAAGTACCCTGTGTTAATCCACAGGAAAAATATATTTCTGGGACTTATTTCCCAGCTGTATTGAATATATTTTTTGCAGTTAGCTTTATTTAAATGTCAAAATGTTAGCTTTCTTACAGGTATTATTATACTATTTCTACTTTCTAAGATTTATAATATTACTCATATAATTATGTATTCAAAGCGTGAATTATAGAGACTGGTAGGTCAGTTTCCTTTTGCATACATAATAAAAAAAGAAAAAATGTTAGCAAAAATGTTCAATACATCCGGAGGAATGGGGCTTTAGAACACATTTTATCCTTTGGATTAACACAGAGGCACTTTGGTT
The DNA here is from genome assembly GCA_023701765.1 of Hylyphantes graminicola. Lineage (NCBI taxonomy): Eukaryota > Metazoa > Arthropoda > Arachnida > Araneae > Linyphiidae > Hylyphantes > Hylyphantes graminicola. The sequence continues at coordinate 40,980,698 of CM043112.1, forward strand.
TGGCGAACCCACGATCAATCGGACTCATTCGCCACTTAGCCTTGTATCTTATTGGTTATAATATATATTCGATGGTTTTTGTTTATAGAATAAGTTTAAATTATTTTTATAGATAAATCATGTCATGCATCAGAAAATACCAAATTGTTCCTTCACAATTGTTAAACACTCTTTGTTCTCTTGGGAACCCTTTTATTGGAATTGGCTGTCAATTCGAAGTTACGAAGTTTTTTAAAATTTTGTAAAGACGGAATACTTTTCCCCCTGCTTCAAATGGCTACTTCGAGTCGTTTTATTTATTCGTTTGAGTGCAGAAGTCAGACTTTAGTAAAAAACATAGAAGTTAAGAAGAAGACTGAAAAAGAGAAAACATAGTGATGCCTGCAGATAAATCGACTATACCAAAACCGATCCTTAAGTTTGGCACATAGCAGAGGAAAATGTACTACGCGGACGGAGAATTGTGTGCGTAAACACGCGGCTTGGCGCCGAAGGCTTCGCCTGCTCCGAGTTGGTTGATAATTTGGCCCTGATATTCGTGCGCCCTGTTACGTCAAAATCGAAGGAAAAATATAAATTAAAATAACACTTCTAACTGACTGAGCTAAACTAATAAAAAAAATAGAGGCTTATAGAGTCTTGAAATAACAAAATAAATTTGTTTATTGGATGTTAAATACTTTTTTTGTATTCGATTTTCGCCGCTCAAAAATGATAACTATTTTTCCTCTTTTCTCGTAGAAAAATTTGTATACTGCAAACTTCAAGGTCGGGAGAGGTATAGCCAACTTCCTAGTAATGAAATAAACCAAATCTCATCTACTCATTTGTAAACTGTTAGTTCATGCTGAAAAAGCATCTTTTATTATTTAAATAGAAGTAATTAAAAATCAAGAAAATACTCTATGCACCGCAAGACAAAATACAAAAAAAAAAGAAAAAAAAACATTTTCGTCAAAGGTAAGGCATGGAAAATTGTGCTATTTTTTTAAGTGTATATTTTCAGTGCTTTGAGGCTCGACACGAACAATATCGTTATTCCAATCAATTTGTGATCTTCTGCTCGTAATTACTTGAGATCAAATACTCTTCAAATACAAATACTGCGTAAAATCACTGCCTTTCTCTATCAGTGTGTATGGTTAGTCCCCAAGTTTGTTAAACGGATAATATTAAATTCCCTCTGATTCAGAACTACCATTTTTATGTGTAATTAAAATTTTATAAGTAAAAATATATTGGTACCTTCTAAGTATTCTAGGATAAGGCAAACAAACTTATTATCATGCTATACACTTTAATAAATGTAAATAGTGGTAATATTACATTACAAATTAAATATGAGTTTCATTTTAATGCGTAAGAGTAACGGGCCTATTTATGTGCTCGGCAATCATCAGGTCCTTCCAACGACGCTCCCCTACTCTCTTTAAAAGAAATTATAAGTCGGATACAATTTTAAGCTTCCACACTACGTTTATAACGGTAAATGTTAGAAGGTTTTAGATTTCTTTCAGTCCGGTCTCTGTCCACCCACTTTCACAGAACGAACCGCAAATCTCACAAACAAGTTAGAAAATTACGTCATTTTGAAGCAAAAAATCAGTTTAGGCTCCAAATTCAATATTTCATTAAAAAAAATTAATTCGAAGTATATTTAAAATTTAAATAAAAATTTAATTTACATTGAAGCATGCATGAAATTCCATTTTTATTCAATATTTTCACTTCACTGTTGCCCCTTACATCAAACGTTCGAGAAAACTTTTTTTAAAATAAAATAAATCTTCATGAAAAATATTTATTTTTGTGGGGGATTTTATAATACAATTTTGATTGTTGTTAATAGCACAAATAGGTTTTAATTGTATGGTTTGGTTAAAATGTATGAAGAAAGATGCATTAAAAAGTTTATAACTTGCAAAAAGAATGTTATGTTTAATGACAAACAAATTTATTCTAATGTGTATAAATTTAATGTAAAAATGATTGTATATGACACTTGCTGCTACAAACCTAGTTGTTTCAAGATAAGAATTTCAGTAAGTATTTAAGTAACATGAAAGTAGGCCATTTCAGTTTTTTTTCGAACTTTTTTTCCCCCCCTTGTTTCTCTTCAAATGCGTGAATTTCATGCAGAGTCCTTCAATGCGACATTTTTCCTCTTTAGTCTTCGTTGCACTGCGGTCCTTTTTTTTTTTCAGTGGAAATTCGACAATTCGGGAAGCACTGAAAGATGCCTTGTTAACGTGTACCCGATTTTGCCCGTGACTGAAACTTTGATAAAACACGTTTAAATGACACCATGTACGCTCTTCTAACTATTTGCAAGGTTTCTTGATAATTCTAAGTAATGAGTTATGTCCCAAATTCGTTAACCATTGTCCCACGATTACCATTTACTGGTACAATAAAAATTGAATTAAAGGGGAAAATAGTTACCGACTATTTCAGATTGAATAATGTCAGTAAATGTAAGTCAACATTCGAGTTCGCTTTATAAATAAACTCTCTATATTTTAAGTAGTGTCATTAAACATATCACCTCCTAACTTTCACTGAATATAAAACCAAAATTTTCAGAGATTTCATAATCAGCTCAATGCGTCTTTTTTGCTGTCGCTGGCCGTAAGTATTTGTAATCTGAAATCCTTACTTTCAATTAACATAAATTTAGAATATGTTATGCTATTTTTACTGTTACCAGTAATTAATGGTTTAAAGCAGACATAGTTGCGACCACTTTTGTAATATGGCAACCCCTTTCAATGATAAACGAATTTAAAAAAAAAAAAAAAAACGAGGTTAGCAACTACCATTATATTTAAGATACCAGTTTTACATTTCGGAAATGTAAGTACCAGGTTTTTTTTTAATAAAAACAAGATAAGCGACTAGTGGTTAATTGCATTCAATAAATTAAATTTAAATTGCTAATAACAAAAAGAGTGTTATTTTTCAAATATATCGGCAATATTTTAAACAAAGAGAGAGTACCACAAGTTGAATAAGGGGTTTTGACGAATCACCATATTCTTATTTGCAGTGAATAAATTAGCGTTGTTTTATTTAATTTACCCTTTAACTTTTTAATTTTATAGGTTCGGATTTTTCAAAATAATTTCTTCTGAATAAAAATTTCGATTAGGACAATGAGTCAAGTCAAAAAATACGAAAACAAACGGCCAAACCTCCCTCCCCATTTTTTTTTATGACTCTTGACACGTTTTGGACACCTAAAATACATTTAGGGACTTCTAAATTTAAATATTATTGATTTATTTTAATAATGGTAATAATGGAAAATAAAATTTCTTAAATTTGAATAAAATATTTAAGCAATATATTGATTTTAGATTACTTTAAACACTGCCATAACTTTTTAAATTTTAAAAATTAATACAACTGTGTTCCATTTGTAATTGAGGACGACAATTTTGAATTAATTAGCTGTAAATTATAAATTTCTAAAAGCGAACATCAAAAATGTACTTAAATATTTTTGAATGCTGAAACTTGTGCAAAAGCTCGTCTTTATTATAAGTAGCTTTATTTGTCCTTAATTTTTTTTCATCAGCAGAATCACAGTTTTACAAAGAAGTGTTTCCATTTTAACCTCGCATTTTGCATAAAAACTATTGAAACTTATTAAATAATAAATTTTTAATGATCGTACCTTAACTTCAATGTTGTTTTTAGTATAAATATGAAATAATTGGATAAAAAGGATATGGTTTATATTAAAAAAAGACATTTTTGAACTACAAACAACGCAACTAATTTCCTAACTTTGGCAAAATTGTGAAAAATTTAATCCAAAATTTTAAATAATAAAAGGTCTTTGATTATAATTATACAGAAAAGAGAGAAACTTTGCATGGCAATTAGAGGTCGTTGAATTCTCAAATTGAAGAAAGACTAAAAATTATTAGAATTCTTATTTAAGAAACCATAGACTGGGAACTCTAACGAATTTATATTACAAAAAAAAAAAAAAAAAATCCGAATTCGTTGCTGTTACAAATTATTATTGCATTAAATTAACCTGAATAATTAAGGATATTCAAAAAGGCAAACAAACTAATGAATGAAGCATCGGCGGGTGAAATGGCACTTAGGTCTCTCTTGCATGTGCTGTCCTCTTTCAATGTGCTGTCGGGCAGGAGAACATCGGCTAAGCTTGCCTTTTAAGTTTTTTACCAGTTTTCACATTACAAAATGCAAATACTGGGTTCATGACTTCACGTAAAAGAGGATTTAGAGAGAATAATGATTATAATTTTAAAACATTAAATAAATATCTGAACAACAAATCAGTGGTAGTAAAAATAACCAACATTTTTTAAATAGATCTACTTCTTTTGAATGTGCAATAGATTGTGTCATTTTTTTCCTGAACAAGGCACAAATTATTGTATTTGCATTTGGAGCAAATGAAATGTGTTTCTGTGCACTCCTTGTTGAGTTTTAGCTTATTTTTATCCCTTTTCGACCGGCGGTTAGGTGGCGCTGATTTTAAATTATGAGACTAAATTTGGAGTTTTATCGAAAAAAATGCGTTAAACAGCATCTCTGCCAGCAACTCCTTAAAAACAAAGTCGTTTTGTTATACAAATAACGAATGGTAAGTCAGCTGCATCGGTATCGATATTATATTGAAGAGCTTGAACACATAAACAAAAAAAAAACCCTTTTTTTTTTCTCTTTACTACCGCACGATCGTGCGAGCCCGATCGGAAAGGGTTAAACAGACAAGATAGAATTCCTCCCCCAAAGTAATTTCGTTTCGTCCGAATCCATAAATAAGCTTTAGAGAAACTATATAGTACTATGGAAAGATTGTAATATTTTCAAACTAAGGTGATCGAGTTTGTGTTACTTCAACTGAAAGATTATCCGTGTCGAGAAAAAAAAATTTTTTTTCTTTCTGGAAAGTATTAACCTCTAAATCTAAAACCAAACCCAAAACTCAGTTTCCCCTTTAATTGGCTTTATCGTAATTCATACAACACAAATGTGATATTGTAAACAGTATATATTTTTATGGTTAAAGGTTAGGTTTTTGAATATCGTCGCACTAGAGCTACACGTAGGCTATTGGCGACAGGCGTCGTATTTTAGAACAACAGTCAAGTGACGAGCCGACACCTGAATAGGCACCCAACGCAACCGTTAAGGGCGACATCGTACGCAGCGTTAGGGCTTTGAAGGATATTTAACGTGCACTCCTTACATGGGGTATTATTCCTCACTCATTTTTGGCTGCACGGCCGTTTATAGGTCGGTAGTTATTTTTGCGATGCAAGGACCCGAACCTGGGACCTTTCGCATGCTAGGCGAGTGCCTTACCGACTGGGCTCCCCAGCCTTTCATGGTGAAAGAGTTTTACATTATAATAATCGGTCAAATAACAAAGCCACGTATGTGCAAATTATTGGGATTTTCAACTGTTTGAAAGAGTGGGATTAACAGTATCCAGTTTTTCATCTCTGTATTTTTTGCACATTCGTGGTTTTGTCATTTGACCGACTTACTTTTGTATCTTGTATCGTACTTCAACATCAGTTTTGACCCGAGGGCCTCCAAACTTCCTTCGAAATATTCCATTGGGGACGAAGGAGCTCCTTGTCTCTAAGGGCCCCACCAAATTCTGCTGCTACTGAATCAGCATGCAGATGATGTCATGAAAATGGTTTTAGATATAAACTGGTTGATGAAAACACTTTGATAACCTGAGGCTGGAATCATAAGACATATGAAACAAATCTACGGAGTTGCGTGTAAAACTGAAGTAAAATGCCTATGGATTTAGACCATTTCTGCTATCATAGCTCAAACTTATACGAATGTATGCAAAATGGATGATTATTTCAAGGCAAACACGGTTCAATTCGTTGTTGTAGGGTTACTACAGTTTCCTGCACACGGCAAAAATATTCACTATATTCTCCACATTCTTTTACGACCTGAGCTACACCACTGTGCGTGTGAAAATGGGTGAATGTTCAAGCTCATTAAAAATCTGATACCGACACAGGATGACTTGTGTCAGTCGTTTATAAGTACGTAGTTCTAAGGATTGCTGTTATTGATGCTGAGAAAAGTAAGGCAACTTTGTCGATAAAACTCATAACATTTAGTCTCTATAACCTTAAATCAGCGCCATCTGAAGGGGTTAGAAATAAGAAAGGTCCGACGAATCAATTATTTATTGGAAAAAAAAAACCACGAAATTTTTTAGGGGTTAATAACACAGTTTATTTCTGTTACAGTTACAATAACACAGTTTATTTCTGTTTACAGTTACAATAACACAGTTTTATTTCTGTTTACAGTTACAATAACACAGTTATTTCTGACTGAAATGCCTCGTTGGAGCATTGTCAAATTATTCCCTGAAAGTCTTCCCACGCTCAAAAACGGTCCATCAGTCCTGGCGCGTCCACTGCAGTTGCCGGCCACAAGGCGATTAGTCCCAATTTAGGGGATGAGAAAGATGGTAAGCACAAAGAACGATAAAGTATTTTCCTACATAATCATTTGAGAACTGTTATTGCAGCGCTTCCTTCCTTTTTTTTTTGTGTCGTCAAAGTAATAAAATTTTGCTAAGCTTGTTAGGGAAATATATGTTGCCTTGTATTTTTTTCGAATTTAATATACGCAAAATCTCTTCGGCCATATACTCAATACTTTTCGTTGCCGATATGGCTTCATATTGGTATTAATGGAAAGTTAAAAAAAAAAAAAAAAAAACATTTTTCAGACATTTGCTATTTAATATATTTTTATTCTATCGCACTCAAATTATTTCTCCTTAATTGATTTGTAACAGTTTTTGAATTAGAATTTTGCGATATCCAAACAACAACAAAATTTAATGACCTTCATTTTTTATCAATAGGAGACTCTTCTACAAATTATATTTTTGTATACATCCACTTGAAATTTTAAAAAAATCGTATACAAGCGATGTAATATTATTACTAAAGGGACTTATTATTTAGACTAATGCAAGCATTTACTCATATCAGCCATAACTAAGAAGCTTGACTAAACAGTTCTTCGCAACAAACGCTTTCCGAAAAGTTGTTTTTTCAAAAACAAAGCTTTCAAGGAAGAAAATTTGACTAGTTAAATAATGGTACTTTTGTTTGCTGTGTTTCCGTTCTCTGACTTGGAAAAGTGTTTGTGACAGGAGAAGACTTTTCTTTTTTATTTAATCTTGACTTACTACAGAAAGAGAACTAAGAGAAGTGTTTTAAAGAACGTGGAAAAACGGCTCTGTTGAATCAAAAACTTCTTAAGTCACGGAATATATTCGGCTATGTTCTGTTTTTTGCCTTAACCATCCTATAAACGGATAGTGTTGAGAAAAAACACCAATAAAAAACAATGTAATTTGGGTTTAGCGATTTTTGTCTAAAGTATTGAAATCGTGTTAGGAAGCAGTTCTATGTAACAGATTTTTGTGTTATTGGTAAAAGAAAAAAAAAAAAAAAAAAAAAAAAACAAAGTCCAAGTTGCTTTATAATGATATCTTAATAACGGACGTCTTAAAGTGCCGGACGTGCCTTTCAATTATTGAACATGCGTAAACTGTCTGGGATATAATTGTTATGAAAGATCTGGGGTGATGGTCTTTGAAATCTTAAAATCTTTGCCCTTCGTATCTTTGAGGCACAGGACGTGAATATGCAATTTATTTGAAATAGACATTATCTATTCATGGTATTACACCTATTCTTTTTATAAAATATATTTTAATCTGGGTAAAATTTGTATGGCTATTGCAATTACTGTAATAATGAACTAGCTCGAATGGTTTGTTTTGGTAAAATTAAAAACCTCGATGGCTTCAAATTTCAAATAATAGTCTGTCAGCCCTTACCAGTTCCCTACACTCTTAAAACAAAAGAGTGAAATCCACTCCAGTTGGAGAAGTGCTTTTTTCGACACTGGAAAGGAATGAATATTAACTCAGACTGAGTTAAAATCACTCGTTTGGAGTGATCCTGTCAGAGGTTTAACACACAAAGGATCCATTCCAAAAGGAGAAGTGCATTTTCCAGACTGGAGGAGTGAAAATTAATCAGACTGAGTTAAAATCGCTCGTTCGTTTTAAGAGTGTATTGAATACTACTTTCTTTGCAACGAAGTAAGATAATTAAATGTTTTTTTTGTGTATTTTTGCTATATTAATAAACATTAGCTGTTTTAGAAATATACTGGCTACTGTATTACCCAAAAAGTAAAATTTATACTGAAGTATATTTGTATATTATTGTTAATGTCGATAAAAAATATCATGAAAATTTTGAAAAAAATATCCCAAACAACCTTAATTTTGTCGAATTGACCCATAGTTTATATTTTCATTTTTCTGATTCTTTTCTGATGACATTTTTAGTTGAAACAACAGTTACTCATCTGTAATGTATGAATTGTTATCGAATATTTAAAAAAAAGGCATTTCGTCAAAATTGGGGAACGCTACGTCCTGCTTTTATGCATAAGGGTAAAAAACAACTTCATAATTGGGCAGAAAGTGTCTGTTTTTTTTATTTCATAATCAACATGGAACCATTTCACATTAAATATTTAAGACATAATAGATTGCAGAGTTTCACCGTTGAAGGTATTTTTTCGTTTCCAAAGCATTTAAATTGGCAATTATCAATTCAATTAATTAAATTAAACTGGCCTTAAACTTTAAAGACCCGTTTCTTTTTTAGCCGATGCAAAATGTCACCAACCTTAGCTAACGAAGATTGTTATGACAGCAATGTTTTCACAACTTTGCTTGCGTCAGTAGAGCCAAAATCTAATATTTCCAGCCTTGATGAAATGATACCAACATCATACCTACTGAGGTTCATGTTTAGTTTGAAAGTTGCCGCTCTAGTGCTTACGGGAGGGCTATTGGCGACCGGAGTCGCAATTAACTAAAACCAGTCCAACCTAAAACCACTCTACAGGTTGAAACTAATATAGATACAGCTTCAAATTTTATACACAATTTTCTAGTAACTAACGCACGTTTCATAAAGATTTTCAAGAAAATCGCGCATGAGCAATGTGTAGCTACAATAAAAACTTTTTTGGTTTTTAAGTTATTGCTCGAATACGAAAACAAACAGGCTTCAAATTCGGTACACGAGTTCCCAATACTCTTCGAACGTTACAATACATTTTCCCGGGAAAAACCGTGTAGTTGCTATCGAACTTTTTACTTGTTTAAGTTATTGAATTTTAATTATCTATACAGGTAGAAGTCATGACTAAGTCACGTATCAACGCCCAGACAAGTATTAATTCGTAGCTAAGTTTCCGATTCTTGTGAAGTACAATCTTTCGAAGAAAGGTTGTATTATATCCCGTTCTAATATTACATCTAGCGGCATGCGTTCGATCATGCCTTATATTTAAAGAAATATAAGGAGAAAATGATTGTGCGCAAAGGGAAAATTGAAAGATTTTTATATAATAAATAGCAAAACAAAATTAGTGGTAACTAAAATTAACACGTTCAAAGGAATGGACTGTACCACTCCTTGAAATTAAATTAATATATAGCGCTTCTAAATGACATATGAAATCTAGTTTACTTTGTCTACTTTTGATGCATTGCATTCCATATTTTGTGAACAAATTAAAAATATCTTATTTTGCATTTTTGTTTAAAGTGTATGCTGAATATTTAAATAATTTAAATTGTTTAATTACACGTTTAATATATTTTATATAATTTTAGACTAAGTGCTTGGATACGATTTTATAAATACAAAAATTAAGTCCATATGAACTCCCAATAAAAGCAACAAATTTTAAACTTGACTTTTGCATATTTGTTGATGTTAATCTACTACTTGTATATCAATAAATAATTAATACATGTTTAATTATCATTATTATTACCTTTTTTATGGAAAAGAATGAATTTCACAAGATAATCAGGTTCTGAACTGATAAAGAAATTGCAAACATGTAACTGAAGAAGGAAAATTATAAATTTTTGGACTGGAGCGATATTTATGTATCCGAAAATGAGACGCTGAATAATAAAATTATTATTTAAACCATGTTTGTATTTAGTTGCTGATTTACAGAACATTTCGCTCCCTGTTTGCTAATGAGATTAATAAAAAAAATATTCGGTCTTAAATTAGACGTGGTCATTTGGTTACAGCATCTTTCCACGCAGATTCCTTCCTTGTCAAGCTATGGTATAAACAGATCGTAAAAAAAAAACAAATAATAATAATAATAATAATAATAATAATAATAATAATAATAATAATAATAATACTAATATTGATAATAACATCAAAATTGAATCTTCTTCGAATTATAATATGATTTATTATGTCAGGCCCCCCATTGTGAGTTTCAATTATTTTCTCACCAATACAATTTCATATTACATTTCAAAAATAAATTTTACAGCACTATCCTGAGGAGACTAATGTTCTTTTTCACTGCAACTACTTTCTGCCATTGCTGTTGGTCATCGTAACATGTTTTTGTAAAATCAGTTACAGTCTTCTAGAATATGCTTATCATTTTCGTATTATCTCCCATTTGCTCTAAATTTAATATAAGAAAAAATAATAATTATAATTTGATAACGAACTTTTAAAAACATTGGAATCGCTACCATATTAGAACGACCGTGGATTGTTATCGTATTTGTTGGAAATATCTTTACTTACAATAAAAATAAAATAACTGTTATCCTTACAATAAAAAATCCCCATAATTTTATGTTTTCTAATTTCAATTTTGATTGTCCTTCTGTAGTTATCAAAATTTTCAAAATTTTTAAGCAATGTCGAACAATCGAATGTTTTTTGACAAAACGGTAACGCTGTGAAAATAGCAACGCTAAGCTATGTAGAGATGTAGAGGTGAATTCTTTAATAATTATTGTTGATAATTGTAAGCGCTCTGTTCCAGGCTCTGGAAAACAAGAAAGATTTCATGACGACAAGTTTGTGAATGAGTTATTATACAATATCTTATGCTAATGCTCCATTTCCGAGTATATTTTTCAATTAAATTACCACTAGTTACATTTCAAAAATGTAAATAGCATTGAATTAGCAAATAACAAATTCTTCATAGAAGTCATAAAAAAAAATTCAATTTCTGAAACATAAGGATGAATTAAAAAAAAATAATGGTAGCAATTTTGGGACACTTTGGACATACTCCATGCCACCAAATTTTCCGGTTTCAAAGATAATTGACTCCAAATTTTCAAATATCGCACAGTAATTTGAGCCGAAATAAAAAATAATTAAAGTAAAAACTAACATTTAGGGATTAATGATAATATTCTTATGATGTCAAGCTCACCGAACTGCGATTTCTTTGGTTATTTTGTTTTATTTCCCTACTACGTAGAACAAGCCCATTGCTAAACATAGAAGCTAATTTAAATATTGCGAGAGTCGAACAAGCTATCCATATTGTGGTTATAGGTTATGAAAAAAGTTAAATTATACATTATATACTTATAATACATTTGGTAAACTAACAGTATTTAATTAATAATTAAAAATGCCTCACTTATCATTACCAGTAAAAAATTATGACACTAAAAAATTTCTGTAAATAATTTAAACTGTTTGATCTTTTAATTCCTCGAGTAATATAAGTAGTGTTTAGTGATATTCTTTGGTAACTTGCCATATCTATTTTTTACTAAAAAAATCAATCTAAAAGACATTAGAATACAAGCAGAATAAAGCGAGTTCTGGTGAAAGAGAGAGAGAGTTTGAGAATTCGTTCATTGCGAGCATTTTTTTTTTTTTGGGGTGTGTGTGTGTGTGTGTGTGAAGTTCTGGATTTAATGGTCAGTACTCATAAGGATATCATCGACTGAAAGTATGTTAATTCTGCCCTTACTCAGACAATTTGTAGGATAAAACAACAAATGCATGATTAGAACAGTTTTATTTGCTTAATAGGATCAACTTTTCTCCCCAGACACTCTGGAAAAGATTTTCAGATCCAAAATACAATTCACGTGTTATTTCAGCACAGCTATGAAAATGTTATGTTAAATTATGGACGTTAAGTAAATGTTAAATTATGTTATGTTATAAACTCTAAAGTGAATTTTTTATATAAAAAATACCTAAAAAATATCAGTTGAGTTGAACTAAATTAGATTATTTTTTAATGTATGATGTATAAGAATAGCTAGTGTGAAAAAAGCTTTGTACAGGTTTATTAGTATATTTTTCATTAAATTGTTAGTCACTTTTCTTTTCTCCTTTTAATTCGAAATAATTAAAAAAAAAATGAACAAGTCGGTATTGACATGCTGATGATGTCCGTCTGTCTGTCCGTACACTCCTTCCAAAATCGGTTATAACCGTCGGATATCAAAAATTCGTTTCTTGTAAAAAGGTATGACCTCAGACACACAAGTTTCATACTTTGTATCCTCCTGTCTGTAGAAAACGACGTACATCTGTCTACTGTTTTTCTAATGTTATGTCCACACTGCGACAATAAAAATGACAAGACATTGCGCGCGCATGGGAATGCCTATACGAATTGAACAGACATGCACGCACCAACCTCGAATGGACCAAATTGCATATACATTTCCATGCAAGCGCAATTTCTTGTCATTTTTATTGCCGCAGTGTGGGCATATCATAATATGCATAAATCTTGTGCAGAAGCGGTTTCAGATGACATGTACTGTTGCATTTAGACTGTTTTTCATAAGAAAATCTCTGACAGCATTTAAATAACATGATATTAGGCAATTTTTGTTTTATCTATATACATAAATGGCGACTTCTGTTTGTCTGTTTGTTTGTATAGGACGCAAAAACTTAAGAACCACGCAACAGATTTTAGTCGAGATTGTCCGCTGCAGCTTTGTCTCAAGCCATTTCATAAACAGAAACTGACGTTACGCAATACATCATTCAAAACGCTCTGTCGCAGTCGCGCTGCAAGGTTTTGGGAGTTGAGATCTTAATTTTTAATTAATTAAAATCACACGTAGCAATCAGTTGAACTCTTTTTTTTTTAAGCTTTTAAACGTTTGTTATTATAAAGTGATTGCGTTGTGAAACCATTTTTGATTTAGAAACCCGCAAACACCTAAATAACTACAATTTTATTTGTAAAATCCCAGCTTTCACATTAAGGAAAACGTAAAAACCGTTTTTAATGGACTTATAAGAATAGTAATAGAAAGAATTGCAAAATGTAATATTTTAAACTAAAACTTTGAATTAGAAAAAAGTGGTAGTAATCAAATCTATCACTTTAAGATGATTTTGCATCAATCGGACATCAGACTACCAACATGCTTCAGAGATATTTTGAGTAATGCATTGCGGTTTGTTGATCAACAGAATATATTTGGTGTCAGTTACTCGGCCATAAAATTGTCAGTTGTATTAGAAATAATTGTTTTAGAGTTATGTTAATTTTTCCATTATACTGTGTTTTCATATTGCTACGCATTTTAATCAGTCCTTTGAAGAAATTTGTTCTTAGATGTCTGGTAGGAGTTTATTTTATTATAAATCTTTTATTTTCAGAATTTTTGGTTAAAACTAAAAAAATATATATTAACTCAATTTAAACAAAAATGTGATTCATTTACAAATTTTTTGGTTATCATTGTAATGATGAAGTTATATCTGCGGATCAAAAGCTAATCTTAATAGTATGCATTTGTAATTTTTAATTAAAAAAATGTCCTAAATGTTTAATTAAAATGTCCTAATGTTTAATTAAAAAAGCCTAAATTGGCGAAAAGAGCAGCTAACGCTACGAAGTCACTTCCACGATGCCGGCTATTTCCCAGCACATGTGAACGCGCTTTAAAAGTGAATGAAAACCGAACCTAATCCGATACATTTCATCCATGAGAAAATGACTTAGATCGGAGGGCCTTTTGCTCTTGGTCCATTAACACAGATTTCCCAAATTAAAAACCGAAAAAAGTAAGAATTTTTCTTAATGGAACAGAGCGGAACCAAATAATTTTATTCTTTAAAAAAAAACCTTCCTGAATTACCATGATGTTACAAATTAGTATTGCTGCATTAACCTGAATAACTGGGGATTTTCCAAAAGGAACACTCCGGTATAAGGTATTGGCCTGGTGAAAAGCCCACTATGATTATTCTGGCTTGTTCAATCTTCTATCAACTATCTTATGAAGCGGAATTTCCCATCGCATGTTCTTTACCAATTTTCACACTTCAAAATGCAAAATCTGGATTTATAATACATTTAGTTAGCTATCTAGAGATTAATTTTCAGTTTTTAAAAATTATCAAGTAAATCGCTGAATTAAAAAAAATGAGTGTTAGTAATTATATCCAAAATTTTGAAATTAAGTTATATTTATATAGCCATACTTATTTAAGGTATCCGCCTACGTTTGAGACAATTTTTTTTAAAAAAATCGTTATTTATTAGGCATTTCGAAATATTTTAAAGACTTATATGCATAAAATATAAATAAAAGATTAAAAAAATCTGGAATAAAAATTATTTTTATATAAATTTTGAGCTATTTGGTTCGAACCACAATACTCAGAGCTTTTGTTAAAAAATTACTTACATCTTTTTAGATTTTTTACTTTAAAAAAAAAACAGCTATAAAATGAAATTACATATAGAACCGAATGATTCTAGGTCATTGTCTGTAAAACAGTTTGCTGAATATGCTAAAAAAAAACCTGATGATATGTATAAAACTTTTTGTTAAATCATGTTTTGAGTGAAGGTTTATAAAGCAAATTTTGTATTTCTTAGAAATGTGCTCTAAAATTGCTACTCTGCGAACAAACGTGTTTTGGAAAAGTGACCAATAATTTATATTACCAGATTACTAAAGCAAAACCTGACACCAAAGAAACTGAACTAATGTAGCTTTGCTATAGCACCTTATAAAGTAAAATTTAATTAGAAAAAAAACTAATTAAATATAAGCAATTAAAAAGTTAGTTTCGGTACGAAATAAAACTTCCAGATGATTCGACTACTTTTTAAAACGTAGGGTTTGCATCGGATCAAACGAATTGCGTCTCTGTGCACTCGTAGTTACTTTTTAGCTTGATTTATAAACGACACACGGAAGTAAAGCTTATCCACGAAAAGTCACTTCGTTCCGATCGCATCCTTAAGGGGAGAACATAGTTAACAAAAATCCAAAAAATCGATGGTATGGATCGGTTAATTATTTCTTATAAAAAAAGCAAAATTATAAAAATAAACAAATGTGTCATGCTTCCTTTTAATTACTAATTGTATGCTTGTATTATTAGTGTATTATACAGGGTTAGCAAGAAATAAGTTGCCCACTTCCGAGGGCTGTAGAATACGTTCTATTCTTCCAAATGAGATAAAATTTGAACTACAGATAATTCAAATGTTGCGCTTCAGATTTCTTTAAAAATAGTTCAACATTTCGCCGCTAGATGGCGCTGTAATACTAATGGTACTTATTTGCATATACTGAAAATACGAATTAGCAAATTGTTAAAAATGAAGGGGGGCATATGGAACAGTTGTAATGCTACTTTTTTATTGTTATTTAACATTTATAAAGCATATAAAATGTTTTATGTGTATTACAGCACCACCTATCGGCGAAATTTTGTGCTATTTTTTTATTAAATAAATGAGAAGCGCATCGTTTGAAATATCTGTAGTTAAAATTTTATCTCATTTGGACAAATAGAACGTATTCTACAGCCCCCTGAAGTGAGCAACTTATTTCTTGCTAACCCTGTATTATAAAATAAGAATTTTTTTAAGTTGATTTATTAAAACTATTCACTGGTTCAATGTAAGAAAAAATTGCTGACGGTTAACATGAAATTCGGTTAACACGAAATGTTTCGATGGTCCTTCGAGTTCGTGTTAACGGGATCGACTGTATTTGTTTTTCGTTTTTTTTCTCAAAACTATAATTTTCAGCACATCGGTGCACTTTTCTCTAAATCTATTTAATATTTCTTAATAGATTTTTTTTGTTATAAAACCATTTGAGATCTATTTAGGTCACCTCATTTTGTCTTACAAATTTTTTTAAAAAAATGTTTCAATATTTTACACTTTTCTGCGTTGAAAATCAGAATTTTTATTATTTTGAATATAATGTTTCTTTAAATCAAATTTAAAAATAATTTTAGGCAAAAAAAAAAAACAGATTACCAATTTAAATCTAACTGTTTACTTGCATTTAAAACAAGTTTTACGCACATTCATTGTATATTTTTTGTACAAATGATGCCGAAAAAGTACTTGTATTTTTGAAAATTCGATATTGTTTGTTTCAAAAGGTGTCTTTTTCCTAAAAAAAATATTTTAAAATAAGATTCTTAGGTATAAATATAATAATAAAAGTACAATGTATAACTTGGTACAATTTGTTTATTTGTAACATGATTTTTAAATTATTTAGAGCCTTTCGAAATTAATACAAACAATTGCTAATTTTTGCTGTCGCTAACTATGTTCTCTCCTTAAATTAGTTTTCGAGAAAGTAGAAAAATACGTTAATGTTTTTTCTATACATTTTTATAGCTCGCCTTTTAAGTTTCTCACCAGTTTCCACATTGCTAAGTGCAAATTCTGGGTTCATGACCTGCCAGAGAGTCTCCGATTTTTAAAAGGTTATAATTTTAAAATATTAAACTAATCTTGTTATAACAAATCAATGGTAGTAAAAATAACCAACATATTTTAAATTGGTCTATATTTTTTAATGAGCAGTAAATTGTGTCATTTTCTTTTCCTGAACAAGGTACAAAATATTGTGTTTGCATTTGGAGCAAATGAAATGTGTTTATGCACTCATTGTTGATTTTTAGCTGTTTTTTAAAGGGACAAGATATAATTAATCCTCCGAAAGTCATTTCGTTCCGCTCGAATCCATAAATAAGCTTTAGAGAAACAACAAAAATACTATGAAAAGATTGTTACATTTTTTAACTTAGGTGTTCGAGTTTGTGTTACTTCAACTGAAAAATTATCCATGTCGAGAAAAATTATTTCTAGAAAACCAAACCCAAAACTCAATTATCCTTTTTATGTATTAGTTTTATCGTAACTCATACAATAAAATGTAATATTGTAAACATTGTACATAGTTTAATATTTGAAAAAGTTCTTCATTTAAATAATGGGTTAAAGAACAAAACCACGTATGCACAAATTCTTGGTATTGGCAATTGTTGAAAAAGTGGGATCAACAGTATCCAGTTTTTCATCTTTGTAAAAATATTGATACCGACGTAGGTGTCTTGTGTCGATCGTTTATTTTTATAACCAAATGTAGTTCTTAAGGAGGTAATGTTGTTGAAGGCAAGTTTTTGATAAAACTCATAACATAGTCTTATAACCTTAAATCAGCGCCATCTGAAGTGTCCGTAAAGGGTTGTTGGTTGATCATTGCGCATAATTACAAAGATTCGACGATTTATTAATTATTGGATATACACGAATTTATTAGGATTAATAACATTAACAGAGGATTTTTTATTTTTGACAGAAATGTCTAGATGGAGTTTTGTCAAATTATTCCCTGAAGGGAGTCTTCATCACCCGGTCCATCAGTCCTGGCGCGTCCACTGCAGTTGCCGGATACAAGGTTCTTCCCAATTTAGGACGAGAGACCACTTCAAGAGATGGGAAACACATGAACGTCTTCATATTTCTTACTTAATCTTTTAGAATCTTACCTCTTTTCTGCACTTCCGTCTATTTCGTACTTATCGTAAGACACTTAAAATTTGTTTAACAAAGTACGGCTTGTCACTTATTTACATTAACTATTTAAATAGCATTCGTATGAAATTAGAAATGGAAGTTGAAATTATAAGTAATTTGTACCTATTTTTACAGCACTTATTTTCGGGAGATAGTTTTGAAATAAGTCAAACTCACGTGCCTTAGGCATAATATTGTTCCTATTATGGATAACTCACAGTATATATTTATGTGAAGCATTCAGTTTCAATTCGAATATAAGCAACCATTTGGGGTTTAAATGAGAGAAGTTGGTTAAGAAGATATGTTTATACACAACAGGACAAAATACAAAAACATATTTTCAATACAGGTGATACACATGAAAAATGTGTTATTTAGTAAATACAATAGTTCTATAATCCTATTTTTAAGTATTTAGAGGCTTCACACAATCGTATCGGTATGCAAATCAATATTGGGATTTTAGTACATTAATGATAAACTTGCTTGTAATACTTGTGATCTTCTATACAAAGTCTTCGTAAAGTTAATCCAACTTCTTTAACGATGAAATTAAGTTCCTTTTGATTCAGAAACTACCAACACTTTTATCTAATTCAATTTTATATAGAGAATATAATCCTTTTCAGTCATCAGTAAAAGTTAAAATAAAGGTAATTTAAAGCTATACGCATTTATTAAATGTATATAGTGGTAATATAAATTAACATGATTTCAAATATCAATTCAGCTTAAGATGCACAAGAGAAAGCAAACATTTTAAATTTTATATAAATTCCGATTCGTTAGTTTCTAAGTAAAGCAGCAAAAATTAAATCTATTCGGGTTCTTTTATATGTGTATAAATTAAAATGAAATTGTGTTGTTATTTCTTAAGCCACTCGGTAATCGAGACCAGATTAGAGAAAACCCGATTTTAAGGCGAAGTGTGGTACTTTCCGTGTCTCTATTGAGCACCACAAGGGATGAAGTCCGACTTATGCTTGTCAGCATGACACTTCTTTTGTATAGGAATTTGAAATTCACACATCCATTCTCACTCACATATCGGAATATCGATCCACATGAAAGGCCGATAACCCCTGATCTGGTACCAAAGAAGTATTAATTTGTATGGGAATATGGAGGACTTTGTCCACAATGTATTTAACGTGCCCCAGATACCGTTAGCAACACGCGGTGAAGATGAAACAATTATTAGGGGAGAAAGGTTGCCATTCGAGCAACCTGCATTTGAAGTTAACGCCTCCAGGTTAACCCTTTCAGTCCCAAAAATTTGCTATACTACAGAAACATCTGATATTCACAAAATAAGCTTATTTTAGGTCAGAGAGAGATAGAGTTTAAAAGTTCCATAAGAAAAACAAATCATTTTAATTTTTTATATGGTTTTTTAAATAATGCCAAAATTGTTAAACTGTGGAAAACAACAAAATAAAAAATATATATATTACCTAAAAACTCTTCGAGTTATATTTATTTTAAGGCATCTGACCACATTATTAAAAAAAATTTAGTAATTATTTTAACCGAAATAGTTTAAATTGGGTTTTAAATATGTGGAACTGAAGTGAACTTTTCAAAAATCAGCTGAAACGCTTGTTAGCTATTTTCTAAATAAAAAAAAAACGTAGTTCGTCTAACTTGTATTGAGATTAATGAAAAATATTGTAGAATAAAGCTAAGTGTGAAGAATCGAATGATGTGTGTTTGGATGTCATATGGGACATAAACATTTGGGGAAAAATTTAGAAAGTGATGATGCCAAATGGCACTACTGGGACTGAAAAGGTTAAAAGCACTTAAAATTAGTTTAACAATGTAATGGCTGTAATTTATTTGCATTAACTTTTTAAACAACATTTTTATGAAATTAAAAATGAAAATATAAATTATAAGTAATTTGTGCTTCTTTTTACAACACTTACTTTCAGGGGATAGTTTTGAAATAAGTCAAACTGTCGGTATCATTTGTGGTTTAGATGAGTGAAGTTTGTTAAGAAGAAATGTTTATACATAACAGGACAAATAGTCCAGGCAACGAAGAGTTCTAGAGGGAAAGTTTTGGAACACAATTTTTGACATCATAACTTTGTTTAGACTAGTTAGGAGGTAAACATATCAAAAGTCCCCGCCCCTAGCCCCTGTGCTGAAGGGGGGAGGGGGGGTTGAATGTCCCATTTTTCGGTTTTTCGCTTATATCTCGAAAACTATGAGTTCTAGCTATATAATTGTATTACACAAATTCAAAGCTGATTAAATTTGCTACAAGCTGCACCCCTCAAGTGTTTTAATATCTTGTATAGTTTTCGAGATATCCGCTCTTGAAAGTCAGTAATTTTGGAGAAAACACTTCTCCCCCCACATTATCCCTCTTTTTTGACCGGATAACTCTTCAATAATGCACCGAAACACTAAATTTTGGCCCTAGATTGGTGGAGAATTTAATTCTTTTCAATAATATATCTTATTTTACTATTTTATCTATTTTCCTTCAAATTTTAAAGCGGTTTCAGTGTTGAGTGAAGATTGTACTGAAAGTCCCATAGAGCTAATGCATAAGTTTTGGAATCGCAACTTTTGGAAAATAATTTATTTGCCATGTTATTCCATTTTCACAAGGTATTAGAATCATCATAACATCAATTTAACACAAAATTGAAAAGAAAATAACATCTGGTTATTTAATTATTAATTAATAAAGTTTTAAAATAGTGGCGCCATCTGCTGTATATGTTTGAAATTTCAAAACTTCAAAAATATATAATTAAATAACTAGATCATATTTTTGTTTCAAATTTGTTTCATTTCGATGTTATGTTGATTCCCGTACCTGGACAAAAAGGGCTAACATGGCAAAGCAATACATCTGTGGAAGTTGTTATTCCAAAACTAATGCATTAGCTCTATCGGACTGACAACAACTCTTATGTACACTTATTCTATACTGAACGTCTAAATAACACTGATACTCAGTTTGTAGGCACGTTGTTACTTTAATATTTTATCTATTTTATTTCATTCGTCAAACACCAGTGGGAAAACTGTCAGATGCTATTCATGTTCTTCATCTTCGGAATCAATTTGAGAGACCCTTTTGAGGCTAGTCCCCTGGGAATTTTGGCATTCTGAGGAACATTTGAGACTTGATTTTTTACAGCTACCAGTTTGAGCTGGCACAGACTTTCATGTCTCTGCAGAAAATTATTTTCATAATATTGTCAGGTGCTGCTGCTAACTCACTGTGCACTTTGACCATCAGGCAGTTATTCTCAATCTTCCAATCATACACAAGAGGAGACAGGTCATTTCCCAGCCACAGCTCATCTTGGTGTAATATTCAGAGGAAATAATGTTTTACTGCTTCCTCGGTGGGAAGAAGACGATATATCAGGCTTGATGGCGGCTCCGGATTTCAAGAGTGAATTATATATGTGTCATTGGGGAAGGCCTCTTTCGTTGGAGCCCCATAACACCTCAAGATGCAGGTATTGCCTGCCTTTTGTACCTGGTATGTGGTTAAGGAAGGGTATGAAAAGACCGCTGCTGCTTTCTGGACTTCTGACGACTTCGTACACAACTTCACAAATGCGATCCCGCTTTTTCGAAATGTGAAAGGTGTAGTGTCGCATCCAGCTATTGTGTTTGCAAAAATAGCACGTCCTAAACCCAGTTGCTGTAACTCTTGGGATGAGAATAAAAAATCCTTTGTCTTCCCACGTCCAGGCTTTATGAAACCGATGTCCTTATGCACATCAGCTGTAGCCATCAACAGAACTGTAAGGACGACACAAAATATTAAAGTATAACAACTTGCCAGCAAAATAAGTATCTGTGTCATTTCCGACATTATCACAGCCGTATGCCGTATCCACTATCAGAACGTCCACATCCCTTTATGCTCGAAGGGTCCTACATTCAATTGTCCTCAAGCTACACCTTAGGTATGTTGATGAGACCATTTTATTTAAATTGTTCGACAGAAAATCATCTTGTTTGACGTTTATCTTGGTGTCTTCAGTGAAAAGGATATCAACCGACTGCGACTTCTTGAGTCGATAGCTCTTCTGCTGGTCCCAGTGCACAGTGAGTTAGCAGCAGCACCTGACGATGTTCTGAAAATTATGTTCAGATGATGTAAGAAAGACTGTGTCAGCTCAAGTGTAGCAGCAAAAATAGCAAGCCTCAAGGGTCCTAGAGCATGCCAAACTTACCATTGGAACAGCATCAATGAGGTTCCTCAAATTGACTCCGAAGATGAAGAACATGAAGAGCATCTGACAGTTTTCCCACTGGTGTTTGACGAATGAAATAAAATAGATAAAATATTAAAGTAACAACGTGCCTACAAACTGAGTATCAGTGTTATTTAGACGTTCAGTATAGAATAAGTGTACATAAGAGTTGTTGTCAGTCCGATAGAGCTAATGCATTAGTTTTGGAATAACAACTTCCACAGATGTATTGCTTTGCCATGTTAGCCCTTTTTGTCCAGGTACGGGAATCAACATAACATCGAAATGAAACAAATTTGAAACAAAAATATGATCTAGTTATTTAATTATATATTTTTGAAGTTTTGAAATTTCAAACATATACAGCAGATGGCGCCACTATTTTAAAACTTTATTAATTAATAATTAAATAACCGGATGTTATTTTCTTTTCAATTTTGTGTTAAATTGATGTTATGATGATTCTAATACCTTGTGAAAATGGAATAACATGGCAAATAAATTGTTTTCCAAAAGTTGCTATTTCAAAACTTATGCATGAGCTATGGGACTTTCAGTACAATCTTCACTCAACACTGAAACCGCTTTAAAATTTGAAGGAAAATAGATAAAATAGTAAAATAAGATATATTATTGAAAAGAATTAAATTCTCTACCAATCTAGGGCAAAAATGTAGTGTTTCGGTGCATTATTGAAGAGTTATCCGGTCAAAAAAGAGGGATAATGTAGGGGGAGAAGTGTTTTCTCCAAAATTACTGACTTTCAAGAGCGGATATCTCGAAAACTATACAAGATATTAAAACACTTGAGGGTTGCAGCTTGTAGCAAATTTAATCAGCTTTCATTTTGTGTAATACAATTATATAGCTAGAACTCATAGTTTTCGAGATATAAGCGAAAAACCGAAAAATGGGACATTCAACCCCCCCTCCCCCCTTCAGCACAGGGGCTAGGGGCGGGGACTTTTGATATGTTTACCTCCTAACTAGTCTAAACAAAGTTATGAAGTCAAAAATTGTGTTCCAAAACTTTCCCTCTAGACCCTTTTTTCAGCCTTCGTTGCCTGGACTAAAAATAGAAAAAAAAATACTTTCAATGATGGTGATACATGAAAAATGTGCTGTTCAAGCAAATGCAATGGTTAAATATTCCTATTTTTTAGTACTTTGAGACTTGACACTATCTTATTGGTATACGAATCCATATTTTGATCTTATTACATTAAATATAAATATGTTTGTAATACTTGTGATGAATACTCTTAGATTGGTCATCCAGGCATCCTGACCAAGACTGCCTCCGAGGAGATCCAGAATCGTAACAGCACACTGTCATCCTCGGAAATCGTCACCATCAAAAAGATAGAGTTTAATACGCTTTGGCGAATTCCATCTAGCCACTCTTGGTATTTTGAGAGAAGTCCAATGCCACCATTTCAATGTCCAGAAGAAACGGCAGATAACTCTTCCTCGCTCCTAAATTGCCGCACCAAATCTCTTGTTGTCCAACAGGGAGAGAAAAAATTCATGGAGTGCAATGCAGCGGCGAACCGGCATTCCCTGAACATATCCTCTTCAATTATATCCCTATACAATTGCTCAACTTCTGACATTCTACGCGAACCGCTTTTGCTTATGGACTCCGCTACACACCTGGGATTAGAAACAACAAATACAAAGTCTTCGTAAAGTTAGTCCAACTTGTTAAACGATGATGATAAATTCCATTTGGTTCAGGAACTACCACCATTTTTATCTATTTAAATTTTATATATAAAATAAAGCCGTTCTGCTTGATGAAACTTTCGGTAGCCTTGAGAAAATTTAAAACTATATACATTTGTTATATGTAAATAGTGGTAATATAAAATAAGAGTTTTGTTCCAAATATCAATTCAGCTTTTCGATGCACAAGAAAGACGAAACATTTCAAAATTTATGTAGGGAAAGTGCAGTGCTACGTCACGCAAGAACCGCGTGGTTTCCGGAAAGGCAAAGATAATCTTAACAGTGCACAGATTTTCAGTGGGTTTGACCAGGAACTTGGTTGGTTTTGATTTAGAAAAGCTCATGTTTCGTGCGTAATTATGCTTTGTATTCTTTTTTTATGAAGTTGAGATTCTTAAGAAGTAAAAGCAAATTATTTTTAAGATATGGCAGCATAACTTTGATTTGAAACGAGCCTGAAAATATGTGTATTTCAACCATCACCATTAGATATGTTTGCGAAAAGGAAAAAAAAATTAAACAAACATTCATATTGGATTATTTTATATTATAGGACTTAACCCATGAAAATAATACCGTAAAATTAAATGAATATATATGTTCCTTGATTTTTTTTTATCCTTAATTTTGTGGAAATCGAGTATCCGAAAGTCGCGGAACTCCGGCGACCGAAAGTCGCGAAACTCTGGTGATCCGAAAGTCGTGGAACTCCGTCGATCCGAAAGTCGAGAAATTCCGAAGTTCCGAAAGTCGAGAAACTCCGGTGATCCGAAAGTCGAGAAATTCCGGCTATCCGAAAGTCGGTTAACCCCGGTGATCAGAAAGTCGCGAAACTCCAGGGATGCGAAAGTAGCAAAACTCCGATGATCCGAATGTCGCGAAATTCCGGCGATCCGATTGTCGTCAAATTTCAAACCCTGCTGTAAGCAGTAACGAAAAATGACAAATAAAAACAAAAAAGGCAAATAAAAACAAAAGTCATACCTTCTTATATTTCAACTTTAAACATATTCACTTCTCATCGCCTAAAAGCGTAATTGGATACTTATAATTTAACAATTTCCTAAGAATGGTCACGAAACGCCACGTCAAAGATACGAAAGGCGTCCACTTTTTTGCCTTTCCCTTATCAGCTGATCGTTCTTTGTTTGTAAACATGCCCATTCCCTATACATTTCGATTCGTTAGTTTACGAGTAAAGCAACAAAATTTAAATCAATTCGGGATCTTTTATATTTGTATTTCTAAAAAAAGAAATTGTGTTGTTGTTTCTAATAGCATTCAGTAACCGAGCCTGGAGTAGGCATAACTGCTCGATTTTAAGGCGAAGTTGGGCGGCTTCTGTTTTTTTATTGAGCAATTCAAGTCGGAAGTCCGACTTATGTCCGTGTTATTTCACGAGAATCCCCTTTTTAGATATTTGGTGATATTCGGCTCGACCCGCTCCCCCCTAAATGCATCACGTAATTTATGGACGCTTCCATAAATTACGTGAAGCATTTAGATGGGGGAGGGGGGAACCTTACATTGATACTTTTCATTTTCTAATTTAAAAGAAATTGCAGCTCGAGCGAAAATTAAGTATTTAAAACTTGTATCTGAATTTTTATGCTGGATCCAATTTCCTCACCTAATTCTTATTCTATTTATGGGTCATTGTTTTCTTTATTTTAATAATTTATCAAAGAAAATTCGCCATCATATTTAACGGAAACATCAAGATTCAACCATGCATCAAGATTCAACCATGTTCGGCTTAAAACGAAAAAAATAATAACTCTAAATGTAGTTAAAAGAAAATGACATTTTGGAAAAAGTGAAGGTCATCAATTTTATTCTTGTACCAAACATTAAATTTGCTATCTTATTCATACAGCCACAAATAAAATCTTTAAAGCAAAACCAGAGTGAAGGAGGAGAGTTGGATGTCCCATGTAGAGATGGCTGGATGAGACGGAAGAAGATCTAAGAAGGATGAAAGTTAAATATTGAAGAGTCAAGGCCAAGGACAGGAAAAAGTCGCGCGGCGTGTTGGTCCAAGGAGGCCAAGGTCCTTTATGGACTGTAGCGCCGAGGAGTAAATAAGTAAGTATCTAATCCATACTTTATTTGCAATATTACAGTCTGGCTTTTTTATCCCGATTGTTAAAAAAGTTTCCGCACGAAAATCACAAGTGAAGACCATTGTACTGAATAATTGATGTGGGATAATCAAAGTTTTATGAACTTATTTTATATAGAGCTGAAAGGTAACGTTTTAATCAGAAGCGAAGGTGTTTATGCTAATGCTATTCACAAGTCGTGGCTAATTCGTTAATGATTCAGCATTTATGAATACTGCTCCATAACTGATACATATTTTTGACTGTGCCACAAATTTAAGGTGCATCACGTAACAAATTTTATGGCTTATAAAAATGAATTGACGCAATGTGAAAGCACAGGTTGCAAAGACGACCTATCCTAAATCACAACGAACAAGCTAACGTGAATTTCGTGTAACGTAAAGGTCAACTCAGTGTCTCGACAAATGTCTTGCCTCTTAAAACTGAACTGTCGACATTCTGTTGTCAAGCATTACTAAGTTGATCACTAACTTTTTGAGTTAATATTAAGCGTATTAACTTTGGCTTACAATTATTGCTTTATTTTTATAACGTGAGAGAGAGAGATATGTTCAAACGTCCATGTTTAAAATTTATTGATGTTTCTTCAATTATTGAAACAAATTGCTGAAAAATTGATAGTATTAATCGAAATCATATGGAGGGGGGATCCAATCTTCGTAGATCACTTTCAGTGGCACTACATCCAAAAACAGGAACAGTCGTTTGGACAAAAGAGTCATGTCATACCTTCACAGGTTCCTTACTCGTTCAGCTTTTCTAAACGAGTTTCTGCAGAACAAATAAAAAAACAAACAGTTAGTTAAAAACCTTACCATGTAGTACTGGTACACCATCGTACTAATCCATTATCTAATCGAACTTTATTTATGAATTTCAAAATTTGGAAAGAATAACGATAAAATTATTAATTACTCTTAATTACTGCGAATCATACTACAAGTCATTTTAAAACTCCACTAGGTGACGTTGCAATGCCAATTCATGCAAAGAATATTATCCAAAGATCCACAAGGGTATTCAAGTGGGTTTTATGTGGGATCAAATCGTCAAAAGCCATCGATTAACGTGGAGAAATTGGGTTTAAGTGACTAAAATGGTTTTGACAGAAAATGGAATTGGCTAGGCTCAGAAATTACTGAAATTCAATACGACTTTGACTTTCCTTTATCAGTATTTTATTTCCCAATCGGGTCTGCTTTATTGGCGTATAAGCATTTTAAGGACTTTGCATATTCCCCAAAACTAAGAAGACCTTTTTGTGGCACTATCTAGGCGTCTTCTCGCTACGTACTTTGATGATTATGTTAAAATAAATCAGATTTACCGGTATTTCATTTTACCGAGAGAACCCCACCCAAGATACTGAAGCGATCTTTTACACTCCACATAATTAAAATTTTGAAAAATTATACATAGTTATTTATTTTGCTCAAGGGGCGATCAGGGTTAACAAAAACCAAAAAATCGAATTTTTGAAACCAGTATTTTCTGATAAATGGAAGCCTGATCTGTTGAATGAGACCAATTTTGCATGGATGGATCGGTTAATTATTTCTTTAAAATAAAATTAAAATTATAAAAATACACAAATAAGCCTATTTTGGATTACTAATTGTGTGCTTGTATTATTAGTGTATTATATCGCACACCTAGATCTAAAGGGAGCTAACTCAAAAATGTCAATTTTTGAGTTATGCACACCATCAAATTTCTTATTTCAATACCTACCGACCAATAAAACATATTTTTAATAATAATAATTAATCGACGCTGGATGGCTACAAATGTCCCTTTTCTTGAAGTAGCAAGCCTCGCTCCCTCTCCACCGAAACAGGACCATCCCTAGTTGCAATCAGTATCACAAGCGGATAGCACGTTGGCCGTCGTAAACAAACTGGAGTTATTTTAAGTTGCACCCATGTTGTCAAAAATTGAAGCAGTATTATTTTGACTTCTCGCCCTTTTGATGGTTAGCGCTGAGTAAATTAATACAACATTCTGAGTTGAACCAGTATTGCTGGCTGGGTGAGTAAATTTTTCATTTTTATTTAGAATTGTTACCGTATTGTTGAAACATTTTTGAATTTGTAGTTGAGTCTGTTTAGATGAGTCATTTTTGAAACTCTTATATTTCTTTAAAAAACAAATTAAATTTATTTTTTTGTCTATAGTCGATTGGAGTCTTTTCATCTGAATATAATTTTATTTTATCCTAGCAATTACATAGTTTGTTCTTTTTTACTGATCAATTTTTGAGTTAGATCTCTTTAGATGGGCTCCAACAAGTCTAATTTTACAACATCGCTAATGAGTTCGAAAACTTTTTATTTATGGCTTTTTAAATCTATTTGACGCACAGGATCTTATAATTTAGTGAAATACACATTTTCTATTTCAGGTAAACACTGAAACGTGGACGGTTTTAATGAATATGGAATTTGAAAGGAAGGGAGAAATTCAATATCACTCTCATTATATTTAATCAACATGCAACTCTGGAAGATGATTGAAGAAGACATAAATTAGTGATGAAGTCTCATCTATGGAAACTCATGTTGCTTTATCCATGGATGATGACTCTATTCCGAACACGTTTAAACAACAAAAGACTGGTGCACCAAACTATTCTATTTCACCAATCCGAAGCGATGAAAGTGATATTGACGACTCCGATGAGGATCCTAATTTCCGATTGGTTCACAAAAGTAAGACCCCATCCAAGGTCGTACCTCCTATTGCATCGTTGACTTTGTCAAGCACTAGCAGTAGCAGTTCGAGTTCATCAAAATCTAATAGTTCGTCGGACACAGAAGATGATAAAGAGCAAGTAGACCCTCAAAATGCTACGGTTGCTGGAATTAAGTCCCCCGAGGAGAGAGAAGAAAAGCGTATAAAGAGAATGCGTAAACCAGCTAAATGGATCTTGAAAGTCGCAAATGTGCTAAGAAATTCTGGTAATACCTACCAGTCTTTGTCGAAATCAAAGAAACAAGTGCCACTGAGAAAAGTTGGACCGCCCTGTGGAGAAAAATGACATCTAAAATGCAATGAAAAGATCGATAAAATGTCTAGGCAGCAGCTCTTTGATGTATTTTAGGGACTCAGCAAGCTTGAAAGACAGAGAATTTGAAGTACAACACAAGCAACAAATAAAGCCTAAATACTCGAGCGCACAAGATTTTAGAGCGCTTAACGCCGCCTTTTATTTATAGGTTAATGGATCCAAAATTAAAGTATGCATGCAATTTTTCAAATCCACTCTTAGCTTTAGCTACAAAGCCATAAAAACAGCACTCTCCAAGAAAACGGAATCAGGAGTTAATGAAGCCGATTTTTGAGGAAAACTCGACCATCATCCAACTATTGACCCACAAATTAAACAGAGTGTTTTAGTTTTATAAATTCTACTCCAAGGATTGAATCTCACTACCTGAGAGCTCTAACAACCAGAGAATTTATTTCAAGTGACAAATCATTAGCCGATATCTACAGAGATTATAAACGACTTCGTGAAGGGGATGGGTTACTTGTAGCCACGTCTTCCACATTCAACAAGATATTCAACACCGAATAAAACATTTCTTTTTTCGTACCGAAAAAAGATCAATGCTATCTCTGCGAAAGGTACAAGAACTCAGACGAAGAAGGAAAGCTAACGTTAAGCCAACAATATGAACAGCATTTGCAAGAAAAAAAACCTTTGGCAAGAATTGACACGGAAAATGACAAGAATAGGGCAGATAGTCCCGTCACAGCAGTTTATGCCTTACAAATCGTATTTCAGATTACCAAGAGACAAATGTCCCTATTCTCTTATAATTCCAGAATCAACTGCCTCAATTTGACTGTCAGTGATTTAAGGACAAAAGATGTCGTGTGCTACTTTTGGGACGAAACCGAAGGATATCTAATACTAAAAATTAACATTATTAATAATTATATTGATTGATTTCAGTCTTTCTAGTGTTTTCTTGCTAATTTATTTTCCAATATATTCCTACTGCTGGTCCACAGACCACTTTATGAATTGCACTAATTATAAATAATACAAAATACTATTACATTTTAAGTTTTTGTTGCCTCTTCAAAAGGGAGCCAACTCAAAACTAAATTCACCAACAAGGGCTCAACTCAAAATAATGAAACAAATATACAAACATTGTTAAGCAATAGGGAAATAACTATGAAAACCTAATTTTTAGCCCCAAAACATGATGAAAGCACAAGATTCCTACAATATCTTTCTTCTAGTTGCATATTCTAAGCATGCCATTTACAAAGAAAACTCCTGCAGTTCACAGGGACACAGAATCAGTTTTTCGCCTTTTCTGAAAAAAGTGCTTTTTTGAGTTAATACCTGTTTAGATCTAGGTGTGCGATATTATAACCCTTTCCGACTGGGCTCATACGATCATGCGGGTAGTAAAGAGAATGTCGAAGCTCTTCAAAAATATCGATACTGAAGCAGCTGACTTGTAAAATTCGCTATTTGTTTTTGTTTTTTTAAATACTTTGTTTTTAAGGAGTTGCTGGCATTGATGCTGTTTAACGCATTTTTTATGATAAAACTCAATATTTAGTCACATAATTTTAAATCAGCGCCACCTGACCGCCGGTCGAAAAGGGATATATAGTAAGAGTTTTTTTAAGTTGATTTTTTAAAACTATTCGCTGGTTCAATGTAAGAAAAAATTGCTGACGGGTAACATGAAATTCGGTTAACAGGAAATGTTTCAGTGGTCCCTTCAAATTCGTGTTAACGGGATCGACTGTATTTGATTTTCGCGATTTTTCTCAAAACTATAATTTTCAATACATCGGTACACTTTCCTCTGAAATTATGTCATATTTCTTAATTTTTTTTTTGTTATAAAACCATTTTAGATCTATTTAGGTCACCTCATTTTCTCTTGCAAATATAAAAAAATTGTTTTATTATTTTACACTTTTTTCTGCTTTGAAAATCAGAATTTTTATGAATTTAGAATCAATGTTTTTTAAATCAGCTAAAGAAAAAATAAGACAAACACAGAACACAAATACCCTTGTCCATTGTGATCTCAAACCCGGGACTGGCCAGTTCACTGATCCCTCAGCCTTCAGTCAGCCAGTTGACATGCAGGATATCTTAAAATGCCCTTCACGTATTACTGTTATCAAGTTTATTCTATAGCCAAACGAAATAAAATCTTTTTTTTTTGTTGATTCCCTAGAATTTACTCCATTTGTTTAATGTTTACAAAAATATATTTAATAGTCACAACTTTTTGTATATACATATATATCATAATAATATGTTTTAAAAAATGTTGGTCAGATGAAATGTCTAGTGTCTACCTCCACAGGAAGTTGAACAAAGCTATGTGCATTTTTTATGTGTGTAGAGGTAATATAGAGAAAAGAATTTGCTTTCATATTTAAAGCGATATAGTCCAGGCAACGAAGAGTTCTAGAGGGAAAGTTTTGGAACACAATTTTTGACTTTATAACTTTGTTTGGACTAGTTAGGAGGTAAACATATCAAAAGTCCCCGCCCCTGTCCTGAAGGGGGGGTTGAATGTCCCATTTTTCGGTTTTTTGATTATATCTCGAAAACTATACGTCCTACCGATATAATTGTAATACACAAAATGAAAGCTTATTAAATTTGCTACAAGTTTCATATGAAGAAGGTTTTGATATCTTGTATAGTTTTTGAGATATCCGCTCTTGAAAGTCTGTAATTTTGGAGAAAACCTTTCACCCCCCTAATTTTTCCTATTTTTTGGCCGGATAACTCTTCAACAGTGCACCGAAACACTAAATGGTTTCCCTAGAGTGGTAGAGAATTTAATTCTTTACAATGATATATCTTATTTTACTATTTTATCAATTTTCCTTCAAATTTTAAAGCAGTTTCAGTGTTGAGTGAAGAGGGGACTGTCAGTCCCATAAAGCTAATGCATTAGCTTTGAAATCGCAACGTTTGCAAAAGAATTGCCTTGCTGTGTTATCCCCTTTTCACAAGGTATTAGAGTCATCATAACATCAGTTTAACACAAAATTGAAAGAAAATAACATCCGGTTATTTAGTTATTAATTAACAAAGTTTCAAAATAGTGGCGCCATCTGCTGTATATTTTTGGCATTTTAAAATTCCATCCACATTTCATCCACATTTAAATAATTTAAACCACAACAATGGAATAATTTTCATCAAACAATAGGGCGAACTCCAAATTGTCAAATAATCCGTTAATAAACAGGATTAATAAGTCCCAAAATTATAATACAAGGAGTCTAGATCTAAAAATCTTTTGAAAGAAACCTTTCTTAAAACAGAATATTTCATTTTTTACATATTTTGATAAAATCGAGCCGTCTAATCTGTACAAGATAACAGGGTAAGAGCATAATAAAGTGACGTTTTGTTCAGTAGATGCTGACTACAGATAAGGAAAGAAAAGGAGCAGTACCCCTATTTCGCAAAATTTATAAATATTATACATAACAGATAATTGTTTTTAAGTAGCAGGCGATAACAAATGAAAACTCTATTTGTGCATGACTAGGACTTTGTAATTTACTTTACATTGATTTTTTTTGTTATTTATTGAATATCTATAAAAATATTTTTCAAATGTTTATACTTGTCTACATTACATACATGCATGGAAAGAAAGCTTATATGTATTTCCATTTAGATAACATTTCACTTTATTCAGCCGATCCCATACACTACCATAAATTCAGATATCCGCTTGTACAAAACTCGCACATATGTATAAAACTTGAAATAACATTGCTTTTTAAAGAGTTTTTGAAGTCTGGTTTTAGAGAAATTTTAAAGTATTCATTCTTCTGTAATTTCTTTTTAAAAACAGCAAAATAAATCGAACAATAATTTATTAAAATAAAAGAAAAACATGTGGATATAAACTTCTACTGCTTTTAAAATAAACGCATCTATGTTACAAGCACATAAAGTTAGTTTAAAAATGTTACGATTGTTATTAAGTTGCATATAATTTTTGTTAGCATCATTATAATGGATTACAAAGTATCAGAAATGCAAATTTAAATTTGAAATCATTCTAACTTATTTTTACGACCCTTATTTTAATCGTATAGTTTTGAAATACGTGAAGTTGTCGAGCCAAATTCACTTGACTTAGGCATCACATTACTAAAATTTTAATCCTCTATTATTCCTCTATTATTTTTTATGGCATAATAGGGACTAGTGCTATTGAAATCACTCGTGGATTAAGGTCTTAGTACCCTAGAAAAGTTGCTTTCGCACATTGAAGCGGAACTCGAGTATCGATTATTTTTATTCAATTTCGATACGAAAGTCGACCAAAATGTTTCAAAAACACGTTTTTTAGGAAACGTGGAACACATTTTTGTTTTCAGTCGTTCGTTCTTACCCTGGAAAGTGGTTTAACCCTGTAGTGCATAGTGTCGCCATATGGCAACAAAGTAACATAATCCACTTTATCTCTTAAAAAATATCGATACCAAAGCAGCTGACTTGTAGCATTCGTTATTTGTACAAAAAATGAGTTTATTTTTACGGAGTTGCTGGCACTGTTGCTGTTTAACTCATTTTTTTTTTTTGATAAAACTTCAAATGTAGTCTCATACTTTTAAATCAACTCCATCTGACTGCCGGTCTAAAGGGTTTAGTCTTGTATCGAATCAAGGAACCTCGAAATTTCCAAGCTCTGCTTTGAATGATTACTGGTATGGATTAAAAGCAAAGCAATTTAAAAACAGCTTTGGAATATCATTTAAGTTTTACTGGCTTGCACTTGAAATCATAAATTTAAAATCGCCCTTTTAAGAATATTTTGCTTTCTTTTAATAGTTAGGTACAGATAATCGCGGCGGCATTTGCGGTAGGGCAATCCTCATCAACCAGCGTCATTCATAAGGCAGAAGTAAGGTAACTTTATTAAGTTTAAATATTATTATGTTTAAATACCAGTTTTTACATTTTGAAAATGTAATTTCTTGTTTTTAAATAGGAGCAAATTCTGTAAAGGGCTAGGCATAATTTTTTTTTGTTAAATTGAAAGCCTGAAAAATTGATAAGTGGTAGTACTTAATACACATTTTTGAATTACGAATATTAATCAGACTTGTTTCTTAATTGTGACGAATAACATTGTCCGATCAAATTAACTTTGAAAGTTCAGAGTTAAGGAAGAGTTACAGGTTTATGATTCTTGCACATTGCTTCATAAATTTGTCAAAATGTCTCAAATATCAGGTACAAGTGTTAAAACTAAAATTTTAACTGCGAATGGAACAGTTTTCGAGCCAATTTCATTTGAAAATAGGAACTACAAGTACGTCATACAATTGGAAATTGGAATCTAGTTCTATTTGCTCTGAAGGGTTTTCCCTTTATCCCTTTTATTTCATTGTTGTCTACATTTTATTTTCATTAGAAATTTAAAATTTACCAAACACGCAACGCTGGTCTAGATCAGGTCTTCGCAATAACCACATAATACAGACACGCAAGTCACAGCTACAACAAACGTTGTCTTAAACTCCACAAACAGACCAACCAGCAGCCAATTGTAGTTGGGGTTTTTAATATGGATTTTTTTTTAAAAATTGAAATTATTTAAATTCTAATGCAGTTAAATTTTTTTCAGTATTTTTCCCATAATGTATGAGTACTAAAGATACATATACATTTTTCCGGGAAGAAAAAAAATCATGCATTAGAGGGTTAAAAATTTTAGTATGATGGATTATTTCTCCTGTTACGAATGACAACTTTGAGTCGCTTTATTCATTCGTTTGAGTACAGAAGCCAGACCTTATTACAAAACATAGAGTTAAGAAGAAGACCGGAAAGAGAAAACAAGTGAAGCCATCAGAAAGTCGCCAGGCCACCCTAGTAAGCCCAAACAAATCGCTCACGCAATGTTGACTGTTAGTTCCTGGTGAAATTCATCCTTTTATTAGTTAAATAGAAATAATTAAAAATCAAAATATGACTATTTGCGCAACTGCAGGCTGTATAACGAGATCTGAATTTATACAAGGTTGTATTAATTTCCTTCGCAAAAAAGAAAAATGCGTTATAAATAGTTTAAAACTTAGAGA
This sequence comes from Hylyphantes graminicola, assembly GCA_023701765.1. NCBI lineage: Eukaryota > Metazoa > Arthropoda > Arachnida > Araneae > Linyphiidae > Hylyphantes > Hylyphantes graminicola. Next base: position 41,015,658 of record CM043112.1, read on the forward strand.
GTCGGAAATAATCAAGTCGTTTCGTAAACCGATGCAAACTCTTCCGTATATAACTCCCAATGCTTCGCTGAAATCGTTTGTTTGGGCTGACTATAAAGCGATAGAGGGCTTCTTTTGGCGAACTAGGTTTTGTATTGGTTTTTGCTCGGCAACATCTCTCCCTTATTCTTATGTGTATGGTAAAAATTCTGTTTGATTTTAGGGGACAAGATGAAACAACAAATCGGGTAGAAAGGTTGCAATTTCGGGCAACTTATTACTGCTTTTGAAGTAAACACCCCCTGTTAAAGGAACTTAAAATTAGTTCACAATGTACTGCCTGTAACTCAAGTCAAAATTTATGCTAGTATTATCATAAAAATTATGCTAGTTAGCTATGCTAGTTATGCTACCTTATGCTAGTTAGCACGTCTTGCTTATAAATGTAGCATTCATAAAAAAGCATTTCATGCTTTAAAAGTAGTCGCTGATGCTAAATAGCATTGCAAGCTTCTCAAAAGCAAGCTGTGGTGGTTACCATGACATGGGTTTATCATCCTGACATATTGATCTTGCTGACATCCTGGTCAAGACTGCCTCAGAGAAGATCCAGAACCGTAACAGCGCACTGACATCCTCGGAGTTTGTCTCCATCAAAAAGCTAGAGTTCAATACGCTTTATCGAATTCCACCTAGCCACTCTTGGCCACTTTGGTAGAAGTGTAATATGGTGCCACTTATTCAATTTCCCGAGGAAACGGCAGACAGCTCTTTCTCGCTTTTTAAGTGGCCACACCAAATCTCTCGTTTTTCAACAGGAAGAGAAAAAATTCCACTTTATTACTGCTTTTGAAGTAAACACCCCCATGTTATAGGCGCTTAAAACTAACTCAACAATGTACTGCCTGTATTTTTTTAATTAACTTTTTTAAATAGTATTCTTATGAAATTATAAATGAAATTTGAAATTATAAATTATTTCTACAGCACTTATTTTAAGGGGATAGTTTAGTTACAGAATATAAATTGACATTATTAACTTATTAAATAGTATTTTTATAAAATTAGAAATGAAAACTGAAATTATAAGTAATTTGTTCTAAATTTATACAGCACTTACTTTCAGGGGATAGTTTTTAAATAAGTCAAGCTGTAGCGTCAAACTCAGGTTCCTTATGCATAATATTGTTCCGATTATTGATAATTCACAGTCTATATTGACGAGAAGCATTCAGTATCAATTCGAATATAAGCAACCATTTGGGGTTTAGATGAGAGAAGTTGGTTAAGAAGAAATATTTATCCACAACAGCACAAAATACAAAAACATACTTTCAATAAATATGATGTGTGAAATAAAGGTGACATGTGTGTGAAAAATGTGCTATTTAGCAAATGCAATAGTTCTATATTCATATTTTTTTAGTATTTTGAGGCTTGACACAATCGTATCGGTATACGAATCAATATTGTGATTTTAGTACATTAGATATAAATATGCTTGTAATACTTGTGATCAATACTCTTAGATGCAAAGTCTTCGAAAAGTTAATCCAGCTTCTTAAGCGATGAAATTAAGTTCCATTTGATTCAGAAACTACCACCATTTTTACATAATTAAATTTGATATAGAAAAAAAAATCGTGCTCAGTGACGTAGTTTTCGATACTCTAACAATAAAGAAACTATATACATTTATCAAATGTAAATAGTGGTAATATAACATTTTTACATTTGGATTTTTTTTTTACCCAAGATTTTTTTTTTTTTTTCAAATATCAATGCAGGTTACGGTGTACAAGAGGTGTGAAACATTTTAAATTTAATGTACCGATTCGTTAGTTTCTTAATAAAGCAGCAGGATTTAAATCAATTCAGGATCTTTAATATTTGTATTTCTTGAAATGAAATTGTGTTGTTTCTAATGCCACTCGGTTATTGAGCGTAGTAGAGAACTACCCGATTTTAAGGTGACGTGGGGTGGTTTCCATGTCTTTATTGAGCGCCACATGGGAGGAAGTCCGACTTATGCTTTTCAGCATGTATTAATACAGGCATCTGTATACATGTAAACAATACATATATACAATACAATACACATGCATCTGTAATCGATCTTAGTGAGCGTTTCCGGAGACATGGAGATACATTTACAATGATGCAACGCCATGATGCGTATCCCACGGACCGATTCAAAAAGAGTTCGCCGAATGGCATTAAATATGCAGGAGTACAGTCAAACTCGTTTATAACGACGGGACCGCAACATACATTGTTGAATCCGAGTGCTCGTAAAAACGAGTATCTAAAGGAAGAAAAAGTATTACCTTAGTATTATATAAGTACCTTAAAATAAAAAGTATTGGTAGAAAATAAAAAATATTGGAGCGATGTACTGATTTTTGTCCAAAAACATTAATTTTTATCGCAATCTGCGAAGTGAAATTCTTTGATTTTGCAATTTGATAAGTTCTTTTTCTTTCAATCACCAGCAATTGCATTTCGGTAACGTAAACACTATACTAAAATATCCTTCGTGAAGGAAAATAGTACATTGTAATATATTATATAATGAATTGAAATGGTAATTTTAAAACAAGAGAAGTGTTTAAATCCAAAATTTTAAAATGATTTTCATCAATTTGGCTAGAATTGGAACCTCTTTACTGCAGTGAATATAGCGACTACTTTAAGTGATTGTACAGTAGAAAAAGCCAAAACAATATTTTTTTCTAAGTGAAATAATAAAATTATTTATTGATTTTGATTGAAACTATTTACATAATTTTTTTTAGAAATCCCGCTAGCAAGACCTGCTATTATTTACTCTTTCTCTCAGCAGCATTAACGTTTCAGTAACATTCTTTAGTAAGCTCTTTGCGCTTCATTCTGTACTTCATTTGGTAGTGGAGACTCGGGCTAGTTTTCTCAATCAGGAGTTTTTAAACCTAACTTCATTTTAAAAGGGACTGCTAAATGATGAAAGTTATTGCATTGGGTAAAACCAACATTATCTTACGAGAACAATTATTTAACCCTTTCAGTCCCAGTGATGCCATTTGGCATCATCATTTTCAATATTTTTTTCAAAATGTTTAAGTCCCGTCACGACATCCAAACACACATCATTCCATTCTTCATACTTTGTTCTATTAGACAATATTTTACATAAATCTCAAGAGAAGTCAGAACTACTATTTTTTATATTTAGAAAATAGTTAAAAAGCGTTTCACCTAATTTTTGAAAAGTTCACTTCTGTTCCGCATATTTAAAACACAATTTAAACTATTTTGGTTAAAAAAATTACTATTTTTTTAAAAAAAAGAATATGATCAGGTACCTTAAAATATATAACTCGAAGTGTTTTTAGGTAAGATATATATTTTTTTATTTGTTGTTTTTCACAGTTAAAAAAAAATTCGGCATTATTTCAAAAACCATATAAAATTTAAAATGATTTTTTTTTTCAAATGGAACTCTTATTTTTGACCTAAAATAAGCTTATTTTGTGAATATCAGATGTTTCTGTAGTGTAGTAAATTTTTGGGACTGAAAGGGTTAAACTGTCATGTTTATGAAAGACTCGATTCATTATTTTTTTAAAACTATAATTAGATCTCAGTTTTACAATTGAAACTTAAAATGTGTCACTAATATTAATATATAAGATGTTTTTTTTTATGTAGCTATGTATTTATTTTGTTTATAAATTACACAGCTACTTCTCCGCTCAGATTTCACAGTCTTATATAACTACTAAGACAAACCAATTAGTCAGAAAACTAAGAACCGATGGTTTTACAGATTCAAGTATGCTACTATTATCGAGACAATTTTTATCGGCTCTTTTACAGTTCTCAGGATGCGAAGCAAGTGCTTGTACATAGGTATGTGCTTTACGTAAAGCCCTTCATCAAAAAAGTTTTTGTAAAGATAAAGTCTTTGTTCCACTTCGCGAGAAAACAAAATCGTCACATATACATTATACAGTTCTCTGGAAGAAAAGAAAGTACATAGGTATGCGTTTTGTTTTAAGCTCTTAAAAAAATATTTTTTAGTTCCACTAGTCGCGTGTTTGCGAGTACACGAAATTGTTTAGGTCTACTAACTAGTTGGTGAGTTACTTCGCCAAACTACGAATCAGTCGTCTAGAACAGGGGTACCCAACAAAATTTTCTCGAGGAACCCTCTTCGAGCCGCTTTTGTGTCAAGGACCCTCATTAATTTCTAATCCTAAAATTAAAAAAGTGAGAGCCTTGTTTTGTATCTTTATATTTTATACGTTTTATAAAGCTACAACTGAGTTCTCCATCGGTACACAGTTAGTAGTAATTTTCAGTTCTTAATGAGATGAGTTAAAAAAAAATTCTATACTAGCTTCCGACAATAAATTTTAAACATTAAAACAAGTTATCTAAATGTTTTATGCAAATAGTGGTAATAATGAAAAAAAGAATTTATTTTATGTTCGAACATAAACACTTCAATTTAATAAGTTTTAAGATTCAATATTTTTTGCAAAAAACAAACAGAAATTAAATTCATTTGGAAACGTTTGAAATTCTCTTTCCATTCTAATTCACAAAACTTAAGCTACGATGTAAAATCATTATGTAGTATTATTTGACTTCTAATATAAATAATTGTACAATGCGTGAGTTAAAAAATAGGCTGTTTTTTTCAATTAAATTTGCCTGATAAAAAAATATTTTTGAATGGGAATTTCCTGATTTTTTAATCGATGTACATATTAAATACGTTCCTTTTTTTATGTTTCTCATAGACTTTAAAGATCTAAAAATCTGCAAGTTTTCTACTTCAATAATTATTTTTATTTCAATCTTTAATATACTTGAACCGTATTACAAATCCCCCCCAGATAATGTTGCCAACTTATAAAAAAATTATTGATTCTTAACAAATTGCAAGGCAGGATAATCTTTATTAAAAATAACTTGTAGTGAAATATCGGAAACTATATACATTCTAAGATGAGGAGTTCGTTCAAAAACCATCTAGAATGTTGCAATTGAGTATTATTCATTGCCATTTTTTAAAATAAAATAACATTATAAGAAGTTAAGGTAAGCATATGCGTTCAATATCATTATAAATATTAATGAATAATGTGCTAGTTCAATAATAATATTGCATGGAACATAAACGATATAATTCAAATTTTGCACTTTTTTAGATTTATACAATGCTCATAAAAAATAAAATAGCATTTAAAAGTGTTAAAATTATATTTCAACGAATTTCAAAAAGATTTATAAAAGAGAAGGTTAAATCAGTTGCATTTCACACATATATAAAAAAAACGTTTGTAAAAATATTCAATGTAACCGGCAAATGTGGAATACTTTTTCCTTTTAGATTAACCAAGAAGCACTTTGATTTGAAGACCCGCTGTCGATCGGGCTCAATCGCTCTTTACTTCGTTATCTTATTGGTTATAATTATATCTCGTTAAAAAAGTTCGAAATTTTTTATGGATTCTGCAGATGACCTTCTTTTGGTATTATATGGGACTGTGCTATTAAAATCGCTCGCGGTTTAGGTCTTATCGCCCTAGAAATTTTGCTTTAGCACATCGAAGTGGAACTCAAATATCGATTATTTTTGTTTCATATGGATGCAAAAGACGACCAAAATGTTCACACAAAAAAAAACGCTTTTTGAAAGTGAAGAAAAACTTTTTGATTCCAGATTTCCCCCCTCGATCGTGGTTAAAGTGTCGTATTGTATAAAAGAACTCTGACTCCAAATTTCTAAGCAATCCTCACTAAGAGATGTCAATATTATGGTGTGCGTTCGTAAATTTAGATTAAACACCAGCATTTGCATTTTGAAAATGTAAATCTTAGTTTATTATGTGCAGAGATAGCGTCGCCCAATTTAGTTCCACAAAATCTTTAATTTTAAATTAAAATTCTAAAAAAGAAATAAGTGGTACACTCTTAAAACAAAAGAGTGAATTCCACTCCAGTTGGAGAAGTGCATTTTCGACACTGGAAAGGAGTGAATATTATCTCAGACAAAGTTAAAATCACTCGTTTGGAGTGATCCTGTCGGAGGTTTAACACACAAAGGATCCACTCCAAAAGGAGAAGTGCATTTTCCAGACTGGAGGAGTGAAAATCAATCAGACTGAGTTAAAATCGCTCGTTCGTTTTAAGAGTGTAGTATTTAATGCGCAATTTAAAATTATTTCTATCAACCAGACTTGTCTCAGCATGTTGTATATCGGTAATGTTAAATTGGCCAATTTCAATGTACCTTTTCACAATAACTACTGATCAGATCATCTTAAAAATATCTGTGTGTATTATACCAACCTTAAAAATTAATCTGAGGTTAAAAGTTTGTTTTAAATAACTGTTAAATTTTTTTTTAATAAAATAAGTTTTAAAGTACCCAAAAAATCCTGAAATTTCTCACTCTTTTGCCCCATAACATTTTTTTCACTTTAGTTTTATTAAAATTCATAACCTCAGATTAATCTATACTATGAATTACATCACACAAACTAAAGTTTGTGTGAAAACGTAGCATAGTTTTTGAGAAAAGGTACATCGAAGTTCAAAAAATCAAGTTCTGAGAAAAACGCGATTAAAGTTTTTATTGTTAACCCATTTCTTTACGAAGCCATGACATTAAAATGGCTTTTAAAGTCAAAAATAGTTTTCCAATCGTCTTGATACTTTGTGACATTATTAATAAAGGTTGTAATAGTATTTTAAGCCAATAATTTTTGTTTTTATTTTTTTACTGATTTGAGGGTATTGAACCCCCTTAAGGGTAACGAATAACGTTGAATGTTCAAATTTGTTTCATCGATTAACTTTTCGATTGTGAGAGCACAATTAATTGTTCATGAATCATATTTTATTTAAGCTGTAATTTATTTGCATTAACATTATAAATAGCATTCGTGAAATTAGAAATGAAAATTGAAATTATAAATAATTTCTCCTTATTTGTACAGCATTTATTATCAGGGGATAGTTTTGAAATAAGGTAAGTGCCGAGTCAAACTCACATGCCCTAGATATAGTATTGTTTCCGATTATTGACTTGATAATTCACAGTCTATATTTATGTGAAGCATTCAGTATCAATTCGAATATAAGCAACCATTTATGGTTTAGGTGAGGGAAGTTGGTTAAGAAGAAATGTTTATACATAACAGGACTAAATACAAAAACATACTTTCAATAAAGGTGATACACATGAAAAATGTGTTATTAATCAAAAACAATAGTTGTATATACCTAGTTATTATTTTTTTTAATCTATTTTTTAGTATTTTGAGGCTGGACACAATCGTATCGGTATACGAATCCATATTGCGTGATCTAAGTACATTAAATATAAATGTGTTTGTAATACCTGTGACCAATACTCTTAGATTGATCATCCTGGCATCCTGACCTGGCTGACATTCTAGCCAAGACTGCCTCCGAGGATATCCAGAATCATAACAGCACCCTGACATACTCGGAAATCGTCACCATCAAAAAGAAAGAGTTTATGCGCTTTGACGAATTCCACCTAGCCACTCTTGGCATTTTGAGAGAAGTCCAATATAGTAAATATAAACCAATATATTTTGAGAATAGTCCAAATTGGTGCCACCAATTCAATATCCCGAGAAAACGGCAGACAGCTCTTTCTCTCTCTTAAGTGCCACACCAAATTTCTTGTTTTCCAACAGGGAGAGGAAAAATTCCTGGGGTGCCACAGGTGCAGCGGTGAACAGGCATCCCCTGAACATATCGTTAATTGCTTGCAGTTCTCGACTTCTGATATCCTGAGCTACCCACTTTTGTTTATGGACTTTTTGAGTTTCATGGAGGTGGTGTGGCTCTGCTACACACCTGGGGATAAAAACAACAACAGATACAAAGTCTTCGTAAAATTAGTCCAACTTGTAAAACGATTATAATAAATGCCATTTGATTCAGAAACTACCACTATTTATATAATTAAATTTTATATAAAAAATAAAATCCTTCCCGATGAACACTTGAAGAAACACTGATTGCAAAAATTTAAAATTATATACATTTTAAATGTAAATAGTGGTAATATAACATAAGATTACGATTTCAAATGTCAATTCAGCTTACGGTGCGCAAGAGAAACGAAACATTTCAACATTTATATACAATCCGATTCGTTGGTTTACAAGTAAAGCAACAAAAATTAAATCATTTCGGGATCTCTTATTCTTGTATTTCTAAAAAGGAAATTGTGTTGTTGTTTCTAATTCCATTTGATAACCGAGCCTCTAGTAGATGTAAGTACTCGATTTTAAGGCAAAGTGGGGCGCCTTCCGTGTCTCTATTGAGCCCTACAAGGAAGGAATTCTGACTTATGCTTGTCAGCATGATCCGTTTTATAGAAAGGTCCCTTTCACACATTCATTCTCACTCACATATCGGAATTTTGATCCAGATCAAAGGCCGATAACCCCCTGATCTTTACCCCCAGAGGTATTAATTTGTGGGAAGATGGAGGACTTTGTGTCCACGACATATTTAACGTACCCCAGCTAACATTAGCAACACGGCGGTCTTTAGTCGAATACAAGGGACGACCCAGCAACCATCACAATGGCGAGCACAGCCGAGGTTTGTTTTAAATAAAACAAAATGTTCCCTTAAGAAAGTATATTTTTTTAAAAAAAATTCTTTTCGATATTCAAATAACAGTACAAGATGGGCGTTAAAAATAAAAGGCTTTCCTAGCTATCCAATTTCAGGCAAAATGATACATAGACAAATCGCGCGCGGTCTACATTTTTCTCTTTGAGAAATATTGACAACCATTTTACAATGAGAACAACACTCTAAAAACCAGAGGGTAATAAAGGTAACTGCATGCAACCAAATCATCCAACTTTGGTTTCTTATTTTAAGCATGCTAACTTATTTACTATATATTTTTTAAAAGTTGCATTTTGCCTCTGTCTCGATCATGTACTCTCCGTTATTCTCTGGTATGGATTAAAAGCTAAGAAATTTAGAAACAGCTTAGTAATATATGTCATGTTATTTACTTGACGAATACGTTTTGTCATACGTTTGTGTAATTTTATGTCGAGTGTGTGTAAATACACCTGCGTCTCGTCAAAAAGCTGGTACTTGAAATCCAACATCAAAATTTCTCAAAATCACCCCCCCTTTAAAGAATATTTTACTCTCTTTTAAAAGTTACCTCGCATATCGCACACCTAGATCTAAACAGGTATTAAATCAAAAAAGCACTTTTTTCAGAAAAGGCGAAAAACTGATACTCAATCAATGGCTTCACTTGTCGAACCAGGTTTTGTAGTGATTTTTACCCGGCAGCATCTCCCCCTTATTCTTATTTGTATGATAAAAATTCAGTTTCATTTTAGGGGACAAGATGAAATAGCAAATAGGGGGGAAAGGTTGCAATTTCGGGCAACTTATTAGTGCTTTTGAACTAAACACCCCTATGTTAAAGACACTTAAAATTTGTTTAACAATGTACTGACTGTAACTTATTTCCATTAACTTTTTAAAAAGCATTCTTATGAGATTGGAATTGAAAATTGAAATTATAAGTAATTTGTAACTATTTGAAAAATGAATTGAAAATTTAAATTATAAGTAATTTGCATTTATTTTTACAGCACTTATTTTCAGGGGATAGTTTTAAAATAAGTTAAGCTGACACGTCAAACTAACGTGCCTTAGGTATAATATTGTTATGATTATTAATAATTCACAGTATATATACTTATATAAAGTATTCAGTATCAATTCACATATAAGCAACCATTTGGGGTTTAGATGAGAGAGGTTGGTTAAAAAGAAATGGTTATACATAACAGGAGAAAATACAAAAACATACTTTCAATGATGGTTACACACTTAAAACGAACGAGCGATTTTTACTCAGTCTGAGTAATTTTCACTCCTCCAGTCTGGAAAATGCACTTCTCCTCTTGGAGTGGATCCTTTGTGTGTTAAACCTCCGACAGGATCACTCTCAAGAGTTCGTGATTGCCCACCTTGATGAGGAACTTTATGCCTGAACCTCGTGGGACTTAACTTTCGTTCTGTAAAAGTTTACATTAAAATAAAAATAAAAAAATATTGATGATTTTAGCGACGAGAAGCAGGTGGCGAGCTCACATGTCTAGAAAAGAGATGAGGCAGTAAAGAAGAAAGCAACTCTTTAAGTAGAAATATCCATTTAAGGAGTCATAGGAGTCTTAAAAATGTGCTAAGAAGGTACTACAAAGCATAGTTTGATCTTTCATGTTAATTTTTAACTACTCAATTGTAAATATATTTTTTTATATGTAATTCTATAAGATATGTTTAATATGAAACAAATTTTAAAATTTATGAAACTTTAGCCAAAAGTAAAATAAATGATATTAAACATAAAGCTATTTGAACACATTGGGATTATGCTTGCGCGGCAAATTTTGATTTCAAAATTGGAAAAATGACCAAGAAAATTACTTTACATTGTACAAATATGTACAAACAAAGACTTATAACTAAATTCTCAGCTCAATTTTAATTAGAAATTATTTTAAACAATTTTTTCTAAAAAAATTAATAAAATTTTTAAAATTTTGATTTCAATTTTTTTCTAATTATAAAAAAAAAAAATTCTAATTAAAAATTTCTAAATAAAATTGAGTCTTAATTTCTAATAATTTCTAATTAAAATTGAGCTGAGAATTTAGGTATAAGTCTTTGTTTGTACATATCTGTACAATATAAAGTCCTTTTCTTGGTCGTTTTTTTCAATTTTGACCTCAAAATTTGCCGTGCAAGCCTAATCCCAATGTGTTCAACTAGCTTTAAGTTTAATATCATTTATTTTAATTTTGGCCAAACTTTCATAATTTTTAAAATTTGTTTTATACTAAATAAATCTTATAGAATAAAATATAAAAAAATTATACTTATACATTGAATAGTTAAAAAATAACATGAAAGATAAAGCTTTATTTTGTAGTACCTGTTTTGCACATTTTTAAGACTCCTATGACCCCTTAATAAAGTGAAGCTGATGAAAAATTACATTCTCTCTCAACCCCTACCACCGTTACTAGTGACAAAAAGATGGCGGTTAAGGGCAGAAATTCAATAAGTGGCCACTAAATGGCGCTGTATGCAACATACATAAAGAATGTGCAATTTAGGCACATGCAATATTTATTGCATAATTTATGCACAAATGCAATAGTTCTATATTTATATTTCTTAGCATTTTGCGGTTTGACGCAATCGTATCAGTATGCGAATGCATATTGTAATCTTAGTACATTAAATATAAATATGTTTGTAATACTTGTGATCAATACTCTTAGATTGGTCATACTGACCAGGCTGACATCCTGGCCAAGACTGCTTTCGAGGATCCAGAATCTCAACAGCACACTTACATCCCAGGAAATCGTCACCATCAAAAAGCTAGAACTTAATACGCTTTTTCAAATTGCACCTAGCCACTATTGATTGATTCAGCGTATAGTTTTGAAATAAGGTGAAGTGCCGCGCCAAATATTATTTTGGGAGAAGTCCAAGATGGTGCCACCAATTCAATTTCCCATGGAAACGGCAGACAGATCTTTCTCGCTCGTAAGCGGCCGCATCAAATCTCTTGTTTTCCAACAGGGATAGAAAAAATTCCTGGAGTGCCAGAGGTGCAGCGGAAAACAGGCATCCCCTGAACATATCCTCAATTGCTTGCAGTTCTCGAATTCTGACATTCTTTGCGACCCGCTTTTGTTTATGGACTTTTTTAGTTTCATGGCGGTGATGTAGCTCCGCTACACACCTGGGAATAGAAACAACAACACATACAAAGTCTTCGTAAGGTTAGTCCAACTTGTTAACTCTTTTCGACCGGCTGTCAGGTAGCGCTGTTTTAAAATTAGGAGACTAAATTGGGAGTTTTATCGAACAAATGCGTTAAATAGCATCAATGTCAGCAACTCCTTAAAAACAAAGTCATTTTTTATGCAACTAAAGAATGGTACAAGTCAGCTGCTTCGGTATCGATATTTTTGAAGAGCTTTAACATTCTCTTTAATACCCACACGATCGTGCGGACCCGGTCGGAAAGACTTAAACGATGATAATAAATTCCATTTGATTCAGAAACTACCGTTATTTTTATATAATTAAATTTTATATACAAAATAAAATCATTCTCTCTGACGGCAAGATTTCTCAACAGAGCAAAATTTAAAACTATATACATTTTTAAATGTAAATAGTGGTAATATAACATAAGAATTTGATTTCAAATATCAATTAAGTTAACGGTGCACAAGAGAAACGAAACTTTCCGAAATTTATATACAGTCCGATTCGTTAGTTTATGAGTAAAGCAACAAAAAGATAAATAAATCCGGGATCTCTTTATTTGTATTTCTAAAAACTAAATTGTGTTGTTGTTTCTAATGCCATTCGGTAACCGAGCCTGGAGCAGAGATAACTACTATATTTTAGGGCGAAGTGGGTTGGCTTCCTTTTCTTTACTGAGCCCCACAAGGGAGGAAGTCCGTCTTGCTTGTCAGCATAACACATCCGTTTTACAAAAAGGTCCCCGCCTTCACACATCGAATCTCACTCACATATCGGAATTTAGATCCAGTTCAAAAGCCTATTCTTTTGTTTTTTCCTTTCAAATGCTGTGAATTTTACGTTTATATGTGGAGTACGTCAATATGACATTTTCCCTCTTGAAACACTGAGTGATGCTTTATTGGTAATGTCACCATAATTCGTATCGCTCATGTATCTTTCATCAAACATGTTCAAATGAGTTCCAGTGTGGGTAATTGTAACTGTTTCCGATACCCAAAAATGTCTTCTTGATACGACACGATGAAGTCCATCAAATAAATAGTGAACCGTTTTCCAGCATTACTGATAAAATGCGTTGTAAGGGGCAAATACTCCATCGACTATTTTGGATTTAATACTGTCAGTATTACATAAATATAGGACACTATTCGGATCCACTATAAACAATCTGTTGGAATTTAAAGTTGCTTCATTAAACATATTAACTTTTCCTTAAGTTTAAAACCACAATTTTCAGATTTTATCTGATAATTTAGCAGGAGCAACGCACCATTTGTCAATTTTTTTTAACAGTTTGTTGCATTTCCATTGAATTATAGCATGTCTAGGAAAAGCATTAATGATTTGAGTCTGTGAATCATATAAAATTTGAGCCATTTTTCAAAACTCATATTCATATTGGTTACCATTCATATTGATTAGAATCATGTAACAATATTTCACTCAAGGCCGTTTGCTCTGTAATCACTTCTTAGTTTTCAAAATCTTGGGAGATGAAATCCTAATTTCATTGAATAAAAATCCTTTTACAAACTATTATGATATAATTGCTGTTACCAGTAATTTATAGTTTTTAATAATACGGACGGTCACTCTTGTTCTAAGACAACCCTCATTCAATTACATTGTCAGTAACATTTGGAAGCAACGAGGATATCAACTACCATTATATTTAACATACCAGTTTTCACACATTTCGAATATGTAAATACTAGTTTTTACAAGAAATATAGTATAATTTGTCATGAATACGCTCTTTAAACTCTTATATTTTATAATGAAATAAAAGAAAAGAAATAAGTGGTAGTGATTTAATATACACAATTTAGAATTGTTTCTAAGAATCATACCTGTCTCAAAAGATAAGGGTGTCTCAAAATTTAATAACTTTGTCTGATCAAATTATTTTCAGTAATTAACTTTATGACTGTAGAATCATCTTTAATTTTCATGTATCAAATTTTATTTTCGTTGTTTTTATTTGAAAAACTATGAAAAGTAAATGGTTAATTATTTGAACAGTATATTTATCCTTAGAACAATAATAGACTAGAGTTAACTGCAAAATGTAGTACGTCGGGTCACCAAGTAAAAAACACTACTCGTTGTGAATGTACATTCGAATGAAACAAAAAAAAAAGATTTTTTATTATCACAGAGACCCAAAAGCAACTTACAAAAAATATTCTTATTTTATAAATTGTTTTAAATTGATCAACTATACAGATACCACCATTGTGGGGATGTATAATTAATATATTAAAATAATAATAAATTAAAATAAATTATGTCTTTATAATATTTGATTAATACAAATTAAAATTTTGAATGGAGTAAATGAAGTGGAAAAGCTCATGGTAGAATTTACAAGTCCAGACATGTTTGCAGAGACGAAATAAAAAGTTCAAATTAACTAAAAAGTCAGTCGACTGGATTTATTTAAATAAAAATGGAAAAGCATCCACGACAAAAATCGGCTGATGCACTTATAGTTTCACAAAACATCCCGCCGTTGCCAGATCTACAAAGATCCACAATCAGTCACCATATTATTTAAATAAAAAATACAAATCAACAAATATTCACAAAATATTTCAAATGAGACTAAATAAATATCACAGTAAACATCAGCTGTCCAGATCAGTTCCAATTTATTTAATTCTAATAATATTCTTTTTTTAGCCACCACCGAGCCCTGGACATCCCTATTGACCACCATCTACTAGCTTTCGCCAGAACCAACTGTTCCCAACAAATCATTAAATGTCTTAAATAACAAATAATTGCTAATAATCTCTAATGATGACAAACAGCGATACCAATGTACATGCATCTGTTATTCGATCTTAGTGAGCGACTGGAACCTTTTCCGGGGACATGGAGATAACAATTGCAATGATGCACACGCTATGATGATCCCCACGAATAGATTCGAACAAAAAAAACCCTTTAAGATTGCCAAATGGTATTTCACATGCAGGAGTGCAAGCTTATCTAAAATAAAACATTGATGAAAATGAACATTAAAAAAGTGTATGAAGAACAATGAACATTAAAAAAGTGTATGAAGAACAATGAACACATATCGTTGAGGGTTGGACAAAACAAGGCTATTCAAAGTGTAACTTGTGGTCACTGTAAATATATTAATAGTTAAAGAAAAACTGTCATAAATGTATTACCAGGACGGGTCCTGCTGAACGGCGCAAACTATTACCCCGCGCTTAAAAATACGAGCAGTTACTCTGTAAAACCAAAATATTGGTACGCAAGGAAACCTTTTCATATCCTTATTAGATAACGAAGGATACATTTATTTTATCATCAAAGTATGGAATTTATAAGTTGGCCGCCGTTAGGATTCTTTAAAAGACAGAGTAGACAAAAAAACTATATATTTTAACATAAATTGCAATCTGCTGACAATTTAGAATTCCATTACATTTAAAAAAAACCCGGCAGAAATTAAGAAGGGGGGCATACGATATATCCGTATAATTCTAACAATTTTATACCATTCAGTTCACAGCTTTCTAAAATTATAAATATTTCCTAAATAATTAATACTTTTATAACGATTTTTTGGTATTTTAATGATTCGAACATGCTACTACACCAAGTATCCACTAGATACGTTTTGCTTAAAAACCCACCCCGATATTCCACAATAGCGAATACTCATTTCATGCATCAGGGAATACAACATATTCCTTCAAAATTATTGAAGAACAACATCTTTGCTCTCTTGGGAACCATTTTATTGAAATTGGCTGCCATTTCGAAGTACGAAGCTTTTAAACATTTTGTAATGATGGGTTAATTATCCTGTTTCGAATGTCTACTCCGAGTGTAGGATGTAGCATTAGCTCAGAATTTACATAAAGTGGTAGTAATTATGTAAGAAACGTTCGTTGTAAATAGTGGAAATACTAGAGAGTAATAAATCACCAGGTCGTAAACCGATGCAAACTCTTCGATATAATTTGAAAACTGTACAGAGTTACTGTGGATTCAAATCCTGACCGTGATGTGTCACCAATATCTCTAGTGTAGTTAAGGGTCAACGTTAATTAAAAAAAAACATACATGTATGATGCATGTCAAAATGCGGTATACAGAGTGAGTCTATTTCTAAATATACAGGGTGGTCACTAATAAAACAACCCAACTCTGGGACTTCTATACAAATAACTACTCAGAGTAAGACTCACAATTTGGTAAACAACATATTCAAGAGGAGGGGGAACGGATTATACAAAAAAAATAGTATATGCTTTAAAATGCATACTTTCTGATGTACAGCGACCTCTATCGGAGTTTGCATGTTTGCCAAATTTTCGGTCTTTAATCGCTGTAGTTCACTGAAAAGAGTGTTCAGAGTAGGGATGTTTTATTACTAATCACACTGTATATAAAAGTCATGAATTAAAAACTAGCGTATTCTTCTCTTGGAGCTATATTTAATTAAACAAAAGTTTATATCATGATTTTACGTCTAAAGTAGTCACACACAATTAGAAATTTATATCATTTGATAAACTTTACATTAATATTTTATTTCATAATGGTATAAATCTAAAATGTGTGTGTTGAGTTTCATAATAATCAAGATTTTATATTTAGCAATTTTCGATAATTTATTGTACGACCATACATTTGTGCACGACTATGACATTTTAATTTACTGTACATTGATTATTTTATTTATTGAAAATATATTTAATTATTTTTCAAATGTTTATACTCGTAGACATTACATACATGCATGGGACGAAAGCTTATATGTATTTCCATTTATATAACATTTCACTTTCTTCAGTTGTTTCCATACACAACCAAAAATTCAGATATGCCCATGTCCAACACTGGCACATATGCATCGAACTTGAAATAACATTTTCTTTTTTAAAGAGTTTTTCCAAGTCAGATCTTAGAGAATTTAAAGAAATGATTCACCTGTAATTTCTATTTAAAACGGCAAAATAAGTCAAAATTATTTTTTAAAAAAGTGTGAAAGTAAACTTAGACTGTTTCAATTTTTGACTTGATTATTCACTGTCTATATTTAAGTAAAGCATTCGGTATCAATAAGAATATGAGTAACCATTTGGGATTTGATGAGAAAAAGTGCTTTAGAAGAAATGTCCATAAATCAAAATAAAAAAATAAAAAAAACAACAAATTTAAGGAATAAAATAATGCTATTTTGCTTTGAAAAATATGCTAAAAAGTTTTTTTTTTCAAAAAAGAAGTCTATGTTCCAATTTTTAGTGCTTTGAGGACCGTCACAATCGTATCGTTATTCGAATCAATATTGCCATCTTGTGCTTGCAATACTTACGATCAACTGTTAGATTCAAAGACTGATTAAAGTTAGTCCAACTTGTTAAACAATGTTATTAAATTCTCTTTCATTCAGAAAATACCACCATTCTTATATAATTAAATTTTATAACAAAAAAATATATCGACACTTTTCATTCCCGTGGATTCTATCCTTTATTATATAAAACTATATACATTTATTAAATGTAAATAGTGGTAATATAAAATAAGAGTTTCATTGCGCTTATTAATTCAGTTTACGGGGCGCAGGAGTCACGAAACATTAGTATGTCTTTGGGTCTGGGGCCTTAAATCGTTATGATCAGGCCCAGGCAACACCTCATCTCTTGTTTTTAAGGAGGAAAAAATATATTTAAAAAAAAACCTATTTTAGAAGTTGCATACACTGTTAAGACTAAGTTGTAAAATTTGGGCTTTTTTTTCCACCCCCGGATGAAACGGCTGTCTGAATTGGCATTTCTAGGCTTTGAATCGCCTTGGGTCAATGAATCTTGGGCTTGTGAATCACCTAAGGGTGCCAGGTGCCATTCAGGAACACCTAGGTGGAATTCGAAGTACAAACCTTTTAAACATTTTAAAATAATGGATTATTTCACCCGTTTCGAATAACTACGTCGAGTCGTTTGAGTTGTTCGTTTTAGTAGTTCGTTTGAGTGCAGGAGCCAGACCTTAGTAAAAAACATGGAGTTAAGAAGGAGACTGGAAAGAGAAAACAAGTGAAGCCATCAGAAAGTCGCCAAGCAACCCTAGTAAGCCCAAATAAGTAGCTCACTCAATGTTGACAGTTAGTTCATGCTGAAACGTATAATTTTATTCTTTAAAAAGCAATAATTAAAAATCAAAATATGGCTATTTGCGCAGCTGTGGGCTGTATAACGAGATATGAATAAACACAAGTTAGTAGTAATTTCCTTTGCAAATGTTGAAATGTGTAATTATTACAAATGTTAAAAGTATATTTGCTTTAGGTTTAAATTAATAATATGTAGAAGGCAGCACCACATAAAATGCAACTGGGCGTGGCTTAATCATAGCATCCAATCTTACCGATGGCATCACTCCCAAAAAAAAAACTATCTGTGTGAGAAGATGTGTTGTCTTGGAGTTCTTACTTACAAATTAATTTCCGACACAAATGAGAAAAATGCGTTGTAAATAGTGGATAGTGGAAATATTAGAGAGTCGGAAATCGTCAAATCGTTTCGTAAACCTAAGCAATATCTTCTATAAAATAAGGCCCAATACTTCGCTGAAGGCCTGTCCGTGGCCGAGTGGTTAAAGGCAACCGCCTCAGGATTCAGCCTTCTCCGGAGTGCGGGGTCTCGAATACCATCTACTGCCAGTCACCCTATAAATCGGATATCTGTATTGGGAAAGAGTAGAAAATCCAACTCGCGACGGGTGGGCCCGAGTACACTGGGACAGACGTGCTCGTTAAATCGAAGGAGTTCAAAGTCCCGACGGCGTCAGCGTACGATGTTGCTCGAAACTCCGTTGGGTGCCCGCTCAGGTGCCGACCTCGTCACTTGACCAGAGTTCTAAATTACGAGGCGTTATTGGCTGTGTTAAAGCTCCTTAAGGAGGCTGGAAATAGGCAGCCGGAAGCGATTACATCAAGACTTCGCTGAAAGCGTTTTTTTCCTTACTACAAAGGCTTACCTAGTTAACCAGGTTTTGTATTGTTTTTTGTCAGGCAGCATCTTCATGGTTCTTCTTGACTAAGTCAGTTTGAGACTTTTTAACAACAGTTAAGACTGTTTTTAGAAGACAAGAGGAAACAACAATTTGGGGAGGAATATGGCCACCTTGCGCAACTCTTCACATATTTTTAAGTAAACAATTAAGAGTTAAAGGTTCTTAAAATTAGTTTTAAAATATACTGCCTGCATTTTATTTACGTTACTTTTCAATAGCATTTTTATGAAATTAAAAAATTAAAATTGAAATTAGAAGTCATTTGTACTTATTTTTACAGCACTTATTTTCAGGGGAAAGTCTTGAAATAAGTCAACCTGTCTCATCAAACTCACGTGTCTTAGGCATAATATTGTTCCGATTATTAACTTGGTAATTCTCAGTATATATTTATGTGAAGCATTCAGTAACAATTCGATTATAAGCAGCCATTTGGTTTGGTTTGGTATACATATATTTTCAGGCTTGTGGGCTTGCTCAGAGAGCCGTTTATAAAACCTTCGTCAAGTAAGAGAGTCACAACACACACACTCCCATGTACACATATACGTGACAGATGCTACCATTTGGGGTTTAGATGATAAAAGTTGTTTACGAAGAAATGTTTACCCATAACAGGACAAAATACAAAAACATACTTTCAATAAAGGTGATACATGAAAAATGTGGTATTTAGCAAATGCAATAGTTCTATATTCCTATTTTTTAGTACTTTGAGGCTTGTCACAGTCGCATCGTTATACGAATCCATATTGTGATCTTAGTACATTAAATATAAATATGTTTGTAATACTTGTGATGAATACTCTTAGATTGGTCATCCTGGCATCCTGACCTGGCTGACATCCTGGCTAAGACTGCCTCCGAGGAAATCCATATTGACAGCACACTGACATCCTCGGAAATCGTCAACATCAAAAAGCTAGAGCTTAATACGCTTTGACGAATTCCACCTAGCCACTCCTGGTATTTGGGAGAAGTCCAAGATTGTGTCACCAATTCAATATCCCGGTGAAACGGCAGACAGCTCTTTCTCGCTTTTTAAGTGGCCACAACAAATTCCTTGTTTTCCAACAGGAAGAGAAAAAATTCCACTTTAATGCTGCTTTTGAAGTAAACACCCCCATGTTATAGGCGCTTAAAACTAGCTCAACAATGTACTGCCTGTATTTTTTTAATTAACTTTTCTAAATAGCATTCTTATGAAATTATAAATGAAATTTGAAATTATGAATTATTTCTACAGCACTTATTTTAAGGGGATAGTTTAGTTACAGAATATAAATTTACATTATTAACTTATTAAATAGTATTTTTATGAAATTAGAAATGAAAACTGAAATTATAAGTAATTTGTTCTAAATTTATACAGCACTTACTTTCAGGGGATAGTTTTGAAATAAGTCAAGCTGTAGCGTCAAACTCAGGTTCCTTATGCATAATATTGTTCCGATTATTGATAATTCACAGTATATATTTATGTGAAACATTCAGTATCAATTCACATATTAGCAACCATTTTGGGTTTAGATGAGAGAAGTTGGTTAAGAATTAATGTTTATACATAACATCACAAAATACAAAAACATACTTTCAATAAAGGTGATACATGAAAAATGTGCTATTTAGCAAATGCAACAGTTCTATATTCCTATTTTTTAGTACTTTGAGGCTTGACACAATCGTATCGGTATACGAATCTGTATTGTGATCTTAGTACATTAAATATAAATATGTTTGCAATGCTTGTTATCAATATACTCTTAGATTGATCATAATGGCATCCTGACAGGGCGTACATCCTGGCCAAGAGTGTCTCCGAGGAGATCCAGAATAATAACAGCACACTGGCATCCTCAGAAATCGTCCCCATCGAAAAACTAGAGTACTAGATTTTACGAGTACCCGGATTTATCGAGGAAAGCAAGATTATTAGATTGGTCCAGGGGCCCGGATGGCCGAGTGGTTAGCATCGCAGGCCAGCAGTCTGCGTGCTGTAACGGGTGCGGGTTCGATTCCCACCTTCGTCCTGGGTGTACTTCCTTTCTCTATGACCGTAAAAACTCTGTCTGTGTCTGTCCTACTTGGCGAAGGCTTAATAAGCGGGTTTCTGATCAAGCACACAAGCCGGAATATATATGTTCCCTACTCATAGGTTGGTCCAATGTTAAGTCAGTGGAAGGGAAATTGCCTGATACGAGCAAACCTCGGATTTAACGAGGAATGAATAAGATTGGTTAAATATGCTGTTCAACAGCTTATTTGTAGAAGCAGTGTGAGGAAAGGGTTCTTCATTGTCATACTGATTAGATAGATGGTTCGAGGTTCATTCTTCGACTTTAAATTCATAGATAAAGTTTGCCAAATTTTATTGGTTGATGTCTAAAGCGGAAAGTTATAACTTTTGAAAAGAAGGTTAGATATTTAAGCTAGTTTGAAAACCTTTCAACGTTAACCTTTTTCTCCTTAAAGACATTATTTTACTTAATCTAAATCAGCTCTCGTTACTCGTTAGCAATTCGACTTTTTTGGATTATGAGCAATTTAAATCGGACACAGCAACTCCAGGAAAGCGGTCAAACAGGTTCAGTGGACTAAGGGGCGATTGCATTCACTCCCTCTCAATTCTCGGAAAGAGAAGATTTCGCGAATAATGGAGGAAATTGACATGGGGCGTGTCGAAACCATTGTAAAGCTATGTTGGTCATTCTAAGGGTTACTAGAAGATCATAGAACAGTCACCAATACGTAGTTTAGCGATAAGAGAATGAGGGTGCAAAAATATTTGGATGCAAAAATGAGTTTTATTGGGATTGATAGCCGAATTAAATAAAAAAAATTTAAAAATGCGTCCGCTATTTAGAGGGTCCGTTATTTAGAGGGGATTACATTAAGTAACCTATGTTAAGGGACTGGGACTTGAGAAAGTGTCCGTTATTTAGAGGTGTCCGCTTTTTAGAGGTGTCCGTTAGAGGAGGTAACACTGTATAATGATATGAATATGTAAAAATAATATAAAGGAATCGAATATGTTTAATTTGTAAAAAATAATAAAATTGAATCAATGCATTGAACATCACTTAAGTAGTGATAAATTTTCTTACAACCAGATTCAACTATTGATAACTATTTTGTCCAATCTGAAATAATAAACTATTTATAATATAATACTAATTTAAATGCTCAGAAACAACCTTGAAATTCAATCAAAAATAGACTTAGACAATCTTAATTATTTGAAAAAAGAAATTAACCAGCACGAATAAGCCGCACACCGGACAAAGCTTGCGATTTTTATAAAGAAATCGCGAATTTACAAAATAAGATACATTTTAATAATCTCTTTTAACCCAAATGAACAAATATTAAAAATTAGTTTTGATTAAGAAAAATTTTAAAATAACTGTTTCAACCTTAATTATATATCCACCAATAATAAATCCTCCAAACAGACCACACATATCGTATCAAACAAACCATACGTAACTTACCGTACAGCATATATAATATTATATACGCACTATACAAATTTACCATCTCATACCTATCTTGAAAATCACACACGAATCCACTTACTTTAGTTGACGCCATATTTTGGCCAAATTTAATAGGATTTATAAAAATCAAGTTCAAATATAAAACCTTGGCCCATTAAACCTACCTCGTGACTAAATGCTCATAACAAAAAAATGCATAAAAATGCCTGACTTAAAATACATTTTTGCAAAAATCCAGGCTCTAATAGGTAAATGACAGTATTGCGCCCTCTAGAAGGGAGAGTGTAGGCTTTACAGCCCATTAATCAGCTCGCCAGAAGAGACAGTCACAAGAGGCACACCAAGAAGGACTACACAAACACATAGACAAATAACAACAATTATTGACAAGCAGAAACATACCGGGATTCGAGCCCGAGCCCAGCAGCTCCATGGGCTAGTACACTAACCACTACGCCGGCGGGCCGGCAAGGCTCTAGTAGGTAAAACCGAACTTCATCACAATTTAATAGATAAGTAATACCA
This sequence comes from Hylyphantes graminicola, assembly GCA_023701765.1. Taxonomy (NCBI): domain Eukaryota; kingdom Metazoa; phylum Arthropoda; class Arachnida; order Araneae; family Linyphiidae; genus Hylyphantes; species Hylyphantes graminicola. The sequence goes on from CM043112.1 coordinate 41,038,571, forward strand.
TTTTACCATCGAGCTAAAAATCAAGTTCAAATATAAAACCTTAACCCATTAAACCCCCCTCGTGACTAAATGGTCATAACAAAAAAATGCATAAAAATGAATGACTTAAAATACATTTTTTTTATAAAAATCCAGGCTCGAAAAGGTAAAACCGGACTTCATCACAATTTACTAGACAAGTAATACAATTTTACCATCGAACTCCATTATATCTATTATAAAAATCAAGTTCAAATATAAAACCTTAACCCATTAAACCCACCTCGTGGCTAAATGGTCATAACAAAAAAATGCATAAAAATGCATGACCTAAAATACATTTTTATAAAAATCCAGGTTGTAATAGGTAAAACCGAACTTCATCACAATGTACTAGATAAGTAATACCATTTTACCATCGAACTCCCTCTCACTGCCAAAGCACCATAAAATCCACTAAATCCACTCCATTTTTACTTTACGGCGATATTTTGTCCACGCGATATTATGGGCACGCGATATTTCGGCCCGCGATATTTTGGGCCCGCGATATTTTGGGCGCACGATATTTCGGCCGGCGATATTTCGGCCGCGATATTTTGGCCCGCGCTATTTCGGCCGCGATATTTTGTCCCATTACCAAATAAAATAAACTTGGAGAAATATATCGGCAATCAACTATGTTTTGTGTAAAATGTCTCCAATCTGGCTGAGGGTGTCTCGGCAAAATGAAATCTTGGACAACTTTAATATTCACTGAGAGCTAATATTTATTTCAATCTGAACATCAAATCATTTAGCGAGAAGCTGCCTAGATGTTGCCACAAAATATATATTATTACTTCTCGGGACTATGCCGAGTCTTCAAACGGCTTGATACGTCAATAGAGCTGCCCCTTTGGAAAAATTACCAATAAAAAAATACAACTTCTTGGCGCAACAACCCATTAGTGCCAGGGCCTGCCGTGTCCAAGTCAGCTTTCGTGACCAAGGGTTCTGGAGTGCTAGCAGATGTCTCGCTTATGTGGTCAACCTCACGCGGGTCTCCCCAGTGTTTAGTTCCCAATCATGCTTGGTCCCAATCATGCTCGACTCCTCATTTTATCGACCCAATTAAGGAATGAAAAGTTGAGCAAACCTCGCCCAATCCGGGATTCAACCCTAGTTCTATGACACGGCAATGCAAAGCACTACAACTGCGCCATATGGCCTCAAAAGAAAGTCAAAGTGGTAATTAATGTTCTTCTACATTTTAGAACCAGGCTAATTAAATTTTATATTAACACCATTTCAGTCACTGAAACTCAGTATCGCCATCCTTAATAGACAAATTTTGACGATTTGATCCCTAATAAAGCTCACTTGAATACACTTGTGGATCACTTTGATAATACTTAGAACTTAGAATTTTAGTATGCTCGCAAATTTAGTATGCTCGCTTGAAACTTAGAATTTTAGTATGCTCGCAGTAATTTAGGGTGATTTATAACTTTTTCGTTAAGCTTTTCAAATAAGAAATACAGATATAGCGTCCCATCATATAACTGACAGGCACTATGGTGCACAAGTAGCACTGATAATTTTTTTTGTCCCTGCAGAATCTCTTTAAGAAGACCTAATTGAGGAAAGAACCTGTGAGGGTCTCATCCGTGGCATGACGCCTCATCCCAACCGACTGTTCTTGTATTAGGATGTGGTGTCACTGAAGGTAATCTACGAAAACGGGATATGCTTTTGACTTATGATAACTACTGATACTATTACCTTACAGCATTTGGGTTTAAACACTGTTCCGATCGAAAACATAAATATATATGTTAAATATGGATGCTTGAAAAGCTGTATCTCACTTAAAGAAATAAAGTAATAAACCTAACCCAAAATAACAAAGTTTAATAAGTTTAATATTTATTCAAAATGTTTGTCATCAACTTAGTAATGCTTGACAGTTCAGTTGAAAGAAGCTTGTGAGTCATCAAAAGGAGGCAGTACCACTTCAACTGTCAACTGGGGGCGTTACTTAATAATCTCGTGATATTTCTTGCAGCTTGTGTTCCCAATGGCATCACTTCCAAAAAACATATCTGTGGGTGAAGATGTGTTTTCTTGGAGTTCTTACTTACAAATTATTTTAAGATGATTTGACGTATTCCTAAATATAATTTTTACTTAATTTCCGACACAAATAAGAAAGATGCGTTGTAAATAGGGGAAATATTAGAGAGTCGGAAATCATCAAATCGTTTCGTAAACCGATGCAAACTCTTCTGTATAATAACGCCCAATACTTCTATAGAATCGTTTATTTGGTCTGACTACAAAGTGATCAATTACTTCATTTGGCGAACCAGGTTTTGTATTGGTTTTAGCTCGGCAACATCTCCACCTTATTCCTAACTGTATGGTAAAAAGTCATTTTTGGTTTTAAAGGACAATATGAAACAGCAAATAGGGGAGAAAGGTTGCAATTTCGGGCAACTTATTACTGCTTTTGAAGTGGAAAAAACCATGTTAAAGGCACTTAAAATGAGTTTAACAATGCACTGCCTAAAATTTATTTGCATTAACTTTTTAAATAACATTCGTTTGAAATTAGAAATGAAAATTGAAGTTAGAAGTAATTTGTACTTATTTTTACAGCACTCATTTTCAGGGAATAGTTTTGAAATAAGCTGAGCAGCCGCGTCAAACTCACGTGCCTTAGGCATAATATTGTTCCGATTTTTGAAAATTCACAGTATATATTTATGCGAAGCATTCAGTATCAATTCAGATATAAGCAACCATTTAGAACTTTGATGAGAGAAGTTGTTAAAGAAGAAATGTTTATACATAACAGGACAAAATACAAAAACATGCTTTTAATTGTGATACACATAAAAAATGTGCTATTAAGCAAATGCATTACTTCTATATTCCTGTTTTTTAGTACTTTGTCGCTTGACACAATCGTATCGGTATACGAATCCATATTGTGATCTTAATGCATTAAATATAAATATGTTTGTAATAATTATAAGCAATACTTTTAGATTGGTCATCCTGTCTTCATGACCTGGCTGACATCCTGGCCAAGACTGCCTCCGAGGAGATTCAGAATAGTAACAGCACACTTACATCTTTGGAAATCGGCACCATAAAAAATTGGGTTTAAAACGCTTTGGCGAATTCCACCTAGCCACTCTTGGTATTTTGGGAGAAGTCCAAGATAGTGTCACCAATTCAATATCCTGGTGAAACGGCAGACGGCTCTTTCTCGCTTTTTAAGTGGCCACAAGAAATCTCTTGTTTTCCAACAGGGAGAGAAAAAATTCCTGCAGTGCCACAGGTGCAGAGGCAAACAGGCATCCCCTGAACATATCCTCAATTGCTTGCAGTTCTCGACTTCTGACATCCTGAGCGACCCGCTTTTGTTTATGGACTGTTTTTGGTTTCATGGAGGTGGTGTGGCTCCGCCACACACCTGGGAATAGAAACAACTACATATACAATGTCTTCGTAAAGTTAGTCCAACTTGTTAAACGATTATAATAAATTCCATTTCATTAAAAAAAAACTACCACTATTTTTAGATAATTAAATTTTATATATAAATAAAATTTTTCTCTTTGAAGCCATATTTGTTTGCGCATTCAAAATAATTAAAAACTGTATACATTTTTTAAATGTAAATAGTGGTAACATAACATAAGAATTTAATTTCAAGTAGCAATTCAGCTTACTGTGCACAATAGAAACAAAACATTTCAAAATTTATATACAATCCGATTCGTTAGTTTACGAGTAGTGCAACAAAACTTAAAACAATTCGGAATGTCTTTATATTTGTATTTTTAAAAATTAAATTGTGCTCTTGTTTCCAATGCCAATCGGTAACCGAGCCTGAAGTAGATATAACTACTCGATGTTAAGGCAAAGTGGGGCCACTCTCGTGTCTCTATTGAGCCCCACAAAGGAGGAAGTCTGAATTATTCTTGTCAGCATGACACAGCCGTTTTTTGGGATTGAATTTGGGAAATGTTTTTTTTGAATTTGGGTTTGGACGTATTTTTGGAATTACACACATCCATTCTCACTCACATATCGGAATTTCGATCCAGATCAAAGGCCGGTAAAACCCTGATCTTGTACACAAAGAGGTATTGATTTGTATGAGAATATGGATGACTTTGTGTCCACGACATCTTTAACGTTCCCTAGCCAACATTAGCAACACGGCGGCAGTCATCCAACTAAGCCAAGCCAACTTCAGCCAAGTCATCCAACTAAGGTTTCTCATTTCATGTAAGCTTAATTTATTTTTTTTTTAAATTTTTTAAAAGTTGTATCGTGCCTTTGTCTAGATCATGTTCTCTCCGTTTTTTCTCTGACATGGTTAAAATCTAAAAAATTTAGAATAGCTTGGGAATTTTTTGCATTCATTTATTTATTTAAATACACAAGACATTAAAAATCCAATAGCATCCAACAAGAAGTGTTGGAAAGAAAATCAAGGGAATATCTGTCAAGTTATTTACTTGACTAATACATTTTCTCAATTGTGTAATTCTGGGCTGAGTGTGTGTAAATAAACCTGCGTCTCGTCAAAAAAAGCTGGTACTTGAAATTATAAATTTGAATTTCTCAACATCACTTTTAAGAACATTTTGCTCGTTTTTGAAAGCTAGACATGGGTACAGAGAATCGTGACAGCATTTGCGAAAGGGCCATCCTCATTAATCGATGTCAATGATATGGCTACAGTAAAGCAAATTGCCATTGAGTTTAAATACCAGTTTTTACATTTTGAAAATGTAATTACTAGTTTTAATATGCAAGTATGGAGATTATCAAGATGATTCTTAGTGTATTCTTATATTTTAAAATGAAATCCTGAAAAAGAACTAGGTGGTAATATTTTATACACGATTTTGAATTATTTATATCAATCATACTTGTCTCTTAGGTGGGACGAATTACGTTGCCTGATCAAATTTGTTTCAGTAATTAACTTTGAAAACAATTCGGAGTGAGGGGAGAGTCACTGGTTTGTGAATTTTGCGCATTGCTTCAAAAATCGTCGATGGGTCTCAAATAATTATACAAAGAAATTGTCCTTACATACAAAACGACCCTGCTTCAAAAAGGATCATTTCAATTAAAACATTCAATTCAGACATTTCGTTTATATGTGTTCTGATTCAACAGTTTTGTGTTAATCAAATATAAATTAAATTAATTCGGAAGCCTTTTAACTCCATTACTTTTCGTATACCCTAAACTTCACTACGAAAAAATTATATATTACTTGACTTGCAATATTAATAATTGTACAATGCCCGCGTTAAAAATAGGCTTTCCTTGCTTTTCAAAATGTGGGAAATGTACACATATATTTTAAAAAAAAATTAATGTAGTTTCTCAACTTCTAATATTCAACTCAGTTTCTAATGCAAAATGTCTGATTTTTTTCAGGCGATGTACAAAATAAATATGCGTATTTTTATGTTCTTTACATATTTCTAATATCTACATTTTTTAGCTTCCACACTACGTTTATAATGTAAAAAATTGAAGGTTTTATAACCGTGCAGTCCGTCCGTCTGTTTGTCCATCTGTCTGTCACCCACTTTCACAGAACGAACCAAAAGTCTCACAAACAATTGGGATACGTCATTTTGAAGCAAAAAATTAGTTTAGGCAACATTCCAAATTTCATTAAAAATTTATTTAGAAGTTTATTTAAATAAGTAAAAATTTAATCTGCATTGAAATATGATGTAAATTCCATTTTTATTCAATATTTTCACTGGTGCCATTACATCAAACGTTCGAGAAACTTTATTTAAAATAAAAAAAATTTGAAGAAATATTTATTTTTGTGTAATAATTCAATTTGGATTGTTGTAATAGCACAATAAAGTTATTCTGAAGGTTTATTATATATGAATGAAGAAAGATTCCTGAAAAATTCTAAATTTGCATAAAAATATGAAAAGTTTCTTTTTTATTTTTAATGCAACATTTACCAATTTATTTTTTGAAATGTAAAGTTGAGGCTTCAAATAGATATTTGTTTAAAAAATACATCATTATTCTTCGAACTTGAAAAAAAAGCAAACGATGAAGTTTAATTATCAAATCTTCAAAAGAAGATTAAAGGCAATTACCAATTTTGGCTTATAAAAGTTTGAATTAGAACTAGCTAGAAGCCCTGTTTGGCGAATTTCTTTCTGAGGTGCTGTTAGTGTGTTTCCTGTTGAGCGTAAATACTGTGTAGAAGCGGTGTAAGTGACTGATTCTGAAACAAATCACACACACAACTTTTTTACTTCACTCTTTGATGAAAGCGAACCGTATTATGGGCAAGCAGCATTGCAAGTTTAACAAGAAGTTGTTAAAGAACTAAAATAGCCTACTTTCCTGTTACTTAAATACTTACTAAAATTCTTATCTTGAAAAAAAAACTAGGTTCGTATCAGTAAGTGACATCAACAACCGTTTTTCCACATTAAATTTAAAATAAATTTCACTAAACGCAGCATCTCACTAAACACAGCATCTTTCACTAAACGCATCTTTATTTGAAGTTATAAATAAACCAGCGGGTGACCGAGCTCTGCTCGGAGAAAACAGGTATCGAAGCTAACTCGAAGATTTAAATCTTCAATGATGATTTATCAAAACAATACATACCACAAGAAAATTTGTGAAACCATTGGTGAAAAGATAACCAGTTAATGTGACCAGATTTTCAAAATCAAAAGGTGCGACAATCCATCAGACCCCCCCCCCCCCCAACCCCCGGTGTATTTTTTAAGTATTTTTTTATGCACATAATAGTCCCTTCACACAATTACACACTTGGTATAAGGAAGGCGCGTTCAACAGCAGCAGTGGTTCCAGGCAAACAGAAACCATACTCCACCAATTTTTTGATGACTTTAACTTCATTTAACAATTTCTAAAGACGTCATAGCGTTTACAACGATTATTCATGAAAAAGTCTATTTTATTTACAATTTCCTCGTTTTCGGGGCATTGCGGGACTTTTACAAAAAAGCGGGACGTTTTGGCGGGACATTTGGCCCGCGGGACAGTAACACAAACAGCGGGACTGTCCCGCCAAAAGCGGGACGTCTGGTCACATTAGTTAAAGTGCATCATTGTAAACAAAGTTAGAGTTTGGAAAAGGGAACTATTCTATACAAAGGTAAAGTTTTAAAAGTCATAGGAAATGAAATGTAATTGATAATTGGCGTTTCGTTGAAAAGCAACGAAAATGTCGAAATGTGGTAAACATTCCATTTCATACTTCATTCAACTCGATAGATATAGCAACAATACGTTAAATTTTCAAGATTGCCAAAAATCGCCAATGAACAGAATGGAACTAAAATCTTCTGCTGATTGGAACTAAAAAAATATTCATGATACAATTTCTGTAAAACTCAATAAAGTTTAAAGCAAGGTTGAATTTATTTAAATTTGAAAAATTAAAATCTTAACTAAACATTATAGCTTAAGCAGATGGCATCAGGAGAGTAGCCATTATGGCGACTAATGAAGTTTGAAAATATCCTATCTGTAACTCCGAACTGCTTGACCGTAGCGCTTCAAAACCTGTGCCAATCGATTCGTCGTGGCCAAAAACCCCAGATCCCCAAGTTTACCGGAGTTTATTAATTCTGGGGCGATTTTCGACTTGGCACCAATTCCTCGTATTATAGTATAAGATATTTAATTTTTCGTAGAACAAAAACCAAAAAACTACTCCTCAATAAACATTTACTTGCTAAATTCGGCTAGTTTCATTTATTTTATTTCGAAAATTAAATAATTAAAGTTATAATAGACGAAAATTAAATAATAATTTTCTCAGGAACTCTGAAAGATATCAATATGTTTTGTTTAAATGTTTCTTCTCCATTAATATCTTACATCTAAAATTTACTTGGAGAGATAAATACATAGCGAAATATAAAATGTTTATGATGAAGAAATGAGTATTTTTATCATTGCTTTCCTAATTTTTAAAACAATGAGAAAACAAACACCTATCCTGCATGATATGATTGTTATTATCTACAATGTCTCTTTATAAGCTAAGGAACTAAATCAAAAGCTAATTAAAACGCAGGAAATATATTTGAGAAAATAAATAAAATATAAGTTAACTTTAACGAAGTATTTGCAAGGAAACCCATTTTGACTGTCGTTGGCTAAATAACTACCGATGTGTTAGGAAGCAGCTTTAAAATAAGCTTATACACTATAACCGATTTTTAAGAACGAATAGGTAAAAGAAATCTTCAGGAACAAAATATTGATGGTAACAACAAAACAAGGTCCTTCTTTTGATCTTTGGTCTCGTTTGGATTTCGTATAAATATTTATTGTTTCATGCAATTAAATATTTTATTGTCCTATTGCATAATTCATTTTACTCCTTTTTTTCCAAATTAAATACGCGCTCAGGAAGGGTAGGAATTTTTTAATGATTGGCCTTTATGAATAACTGAAACTGATTAAGATTTGTAACTGGGCCAAATTTTAATTCATCAAGTAAAACCATTTTCCAGTTATTAGAAATGAGTCGACACGAAAGGCACAAGTTGCGAAGTTGTCATATTAAGTGTATTGTTCGAAGTTGTTATCGAAGTTGTCATTCTAAGTGTATGTCACAACTGACAAAATGACGTGAAAGTCAACGCTGTCGGCCAACAAACACCCTATGTCAATAAAATAAATATTTAAATTTTGATCCAAAATATACTGCAACAATTAAATTATCAAACAGGACGTAATTTTGCTGAGACCGAAGTTTCAAAGATATCAATTCAAAGAAATCCGAAATTGCTTTTTATTTTTATGTTCCCCTCAAACAGCGCCGGATTTAAAGACCCAGGGCCTCTAGGCATTTGACATTCGGGGCTCCCCACCACCATAGCGAAGATATTTTGGAAATTTAGCAGATTAAATACGTTAGTACAGATCATTTAGTTTTTAATCGACTTTAATAAATATCGGAATAATAGAGTATGTTACTATTGTTATTCTATGAAATTTATAAAATCACACGACGAATTTTCTGCTGTGCAAAAGAACGAATGACGCCATCATAGTCAATTGACTGCATTATTTCTGACCCAATATACATTACTGGGAGTGAGTTCAGCCTGTTCTCTCCTATGTTAGTTCTTAAGCATTTTTTCACTACTTTTTTAGTTTTACCTATTCGGCAATTTTCAAATTATTTTTGGCAATATTTTTTATTAATTATTTTATCATTTTAAAGTTCCCCCTCCTGACTGAGCCCCTAGGTCCGGGCCTTATAAGGGCCGAAATCCGGCACTGCCCTTAAAAGTACTGCTTTAAAATTATCCATGTAAACATATCAAAACTAATATAAATATAGCGTGGATATATCCCTTTTCGACCGGCGGTCAGGTGGCGCTGATTTAAAATTATGAGACTAAATTTGGAGTTTTATCGAAAAAAAAAAGCGTTAAACAGCATCTATGAAAGCAACTCCTTAAAAACAAAGTCGTTTTTCTTATACAAATAACGAATGGTAAGGCAGCTGATTCGTTATCGATATTTTTGAAGAGCATAAACATTCTCTTTCCTACCCGCACGATCGTGCGCGCCCAGTCGGAAGGGGATAACAAGTGAAAGCGGGGCATTCAAAACAGTTATACATAACTGGGGGTATTTATGTAAACAATTTAATGCAGTCGAATAGTTTTTAAATTCTTTATTTATTTGCCATCATTCACATTCCCAAGAAATGTAAATTAATTTCATTGACTTTTTTTTTACATGTTAGAAAGAAATTAAGGAGATCGAGATGGAACTTCGTAGTCTCGACACGGAGCGTCCTTACTACACATCGAAGATATCCCAAAATGGGGCGAAACGTTAGTAGGGTTCAAAAAAGCCAGGCGAACCGGCTGGTCTAAGAACAGGAATCGAAGAGCTCACGGGACGAGAGTCCGAACTAAGGCTCAAAGAGCGAGAGAAGGGCCGACGTCTTGTCTGCCTTGGTGGTGGAAGTGGCAATGGCCGCAACTCTTTTCCGAAAGACCGCAAGATATCTGAAGACGTCTGCAATGGCGTCTTTGATCGTCCGAAGCGCATCCAATAGGGAGGGGTAGCATTCTCTCCTTCCTAGGGGGGGGGGGGAGAGAAAGAACTTGAACCATAAAATAAACTAACATATAATTTTCTTTCTTTCCAGAATTTTGGTAGTAACAGAGCAGATAAATCGAATTCAAGTGCAATATGCAAGTTAAGTTCTAAGTATGTATTATTTTCATTATTCTTTGCGGTACCACTCTTTAACTCAATATACTAACACTTTTTCAGCAAAGAATTGTGTTCTGGATTATTTTTGCAATTAACATAACATTAAAGATTTTTAATAAATTGGGAAATAAATAAAGGGTGTCCAAAAATAGTCTGTACTCAGACTTTTCTGTAAAGAAAACTTTTAGGAGGAACAACTTTTAATTTGGGAGATAGGCCGTCGACGACTCGGGAAAGAGAATCATGAAAAAAAAAATCTACAAATTCAAATTTAATTAGAATCCGTGCCAATCATGTGTTTACAAGTTAAAAACCCCATAATAATAATGTTTTATCATACATTTTTTTTTCCGTAAAATTATTGATTTCAGTTAGAGGAATAGGAAATGAAAATTAGAAATTTAATTCAAATACGTTTGTTTATATCTTCGTCTAATTTAAAGCAATTGTTTAGTTTGTTTTGAAAACAACTTCAAGTTCCGCTTAGGTATAAGGCACTTTATATTTAACACCCATATTTATTAACAAATTATCCAAAATATCAAAACCATACACTTTTGTATTCGAATACAAACAAAGGTAAACAGTAATGTTTTTTAAATACCTAGTGCATCAAGATATTTCTTCTAAGGACTGCAGAAAAATTTTACAACTTTTTACATGGATTCCTTGTGAGATAAAAGGCTTAATGGTATATATTATATTTGACTGTCCTCGATAAGACTTGCCAAGAGTACCATATCCTTACGTGTCTCACTTACTTTAACGTCATTAAGGTATTTGCCACTTGTCACCAGCAACCAAACATTATATAAATGTTATGTGTTACGAATTGGCCCTTAAACAACACGAGGACAGCAACTACAATTAACTAAAAGAACCAGTTTCACATTTCGAAAATGCAAATACTAGTTTTATTTTTGTTATGTGTTTCTAGACCTACTTCTACGCTGCATTTAATAAATTAAATTGAAATTGTGAATAAAAAAACTCGTATTCATTAAATCCACAATTTTTGAAAGAATTGTGCTAGAAAGATATATTTTTAAATGTTATAGATAAGACTACAATTCATGATTATAAAATCACACAAAAATTATCTTTAAAAAAAAAACCAATTATAAGATATAAAAAAATTTACATTTTCTTCTTATTTATTAGTTTTAAATTTTAATTAGCGTGGTTCTCTTGCCATTTTTAGCTTATATTTCCAAGGATAAGAGTAAAAGTCATCAACTGAAAGTTACTTTGTTCTGCTAGCAACCATACAAATATACGGAGAAATGGGGGGAATTTAATTCAAATACATTATCACAATTTGAAATAGGGATCTTGATGAAGCAACAAAATATTATTCCTGTAATTAAATACTATTGTTTATAAAATTTTCACTTTACCTTTTTAATTATAAAGGTTTCGGGATAATCGCAATTTTTTTCAATTTTGAAGTATTTTCCAAAAGTTTTTATTTTTTATTTTTATTATTTTATTATTTTTATTATTTTATATTTATTATTTATTTCTGGGATTATTATTTTTATAATTTTTATGAGTGTTTTTGTATGTTATGAGAGTTTTGAGTGTTTGGCCTCGTATGATACGTTTACAGGTTCTTTCGTCAATCAGCTCTTTTAAAAGAGATTCTACAGGAAAAAAAAGTTGTAAACGTTACTAAGAGTTACTAGTACACCATAGTACTTATCAAATATCTAATAGAACGTTATTATTTACGTATCTGCTATTGATGTTTCTCTCATTTGGAAAACTTAACCATAAAATTATTAGCTTCCCAAAATTCTCTACAAGTTATTGTTAAGCTCCGTAGGTGGCGTTGCACAGCAAATTTAAGCAAAGAGTATTATCCAAATGACCCACAAGTGCATTCAAGTGGGCTTTATGAGAGATCACCTCGTCAAAAGCCGTCGATTAAGGGTGACTGGCTGAGTTTAAGTAACTAAAATGGTGCTGATAGAAAATGTAATTAGCTAGGTTTAGTAATGTAAGATGAAATTTGAAACGCCTTTGACTTTCTTTTACCAGTATTTTTTCCAAACTTGTCTGCTTTATTCGTGGATCCAGCCTTTTGAAGACTAGCGCATATTTCCTAGAACTGAGAACCACTCTTTTGTGCTATTATTAGGACCGGCGGTCAGATAGCGAAGATATAAAATAATGAGACTAAATTTGGAGTTTTATCGGTAATAAATGCATTAAACGGCATCAATGACAGCAACTCTTTAAGAACGAAGTCATTTTTTATACAAATAAGGAATGGTACTAGTCAGCTGCTTCGGTATCAATATTTTTGATGAGCTTCAACATTCTCTTTTATAAGAGCGTGATCGTGATAGCTTGGTCGGAAAGCTCTCGCTACCATTTTGATGCTTTCTGTGAATGTTAAAAGAATCCTGAGATTTAATTTTACCGAGAAAACCCAAGCCAAATTGTTTCTCCAAAAATCTCTAACATATCATGGCAAGCGTGCCAACGATTATCCCATCCGGAAAATTCCATGATTTGCTATTAATCTATTACAAGAGGTTTATTAATATATTCTGCGAGAGATAGTTGTGTCATCTTGGCATCTGAACACTATTCCAAAATACATTTATCAACTGAGCTGTTGCCGACAGGGCGGATGAATAGTCAATTAGCTAGCTGGCCAGTCCGGAGAACCAGGGTTCGAAACCTGGATTATGGCTATGTATGTTTGTTTTTGTCTAAATTAGTCACGACTAAGCTGTGACATATACTTGCTTGCTAAATCGTAGGAGTTGAAAATCACGAGCAAGCGCGTGATGTTACCACTGTTTTGCTCCTTGGTCTCCGTTCAGGGAGGTAAACGTCGTCCCTTGAATCGGATTCTAAATTGTGAGGCATAATTTGGCTGCTTTGGAGGTTAGAAATCGATATTCGGAAAACGAAGAAAAATCTAGCCTTTCTTATAGGGTAATTTACATTGTGTTACCATTGCACTATTTCTATAAATGTGAAACATTCCAGGTGTGAAATTCCGGATATATTTGGCGATAAATCTGTGATTGGTGTCGCATTACTTCATTCGCAAGATATAGGCCGCTTGCTGTACTAACAGAAAAAGCTTAAAATAAATGTTTAGTTTATCATTTCAGGGGGCTACCTGATGTCGGACTTAAAAAATAAGGAAAATTAAATTGAAATATAAAAGCAAATGTTCATAGCCCAATTGCTGCACGATTATCAGCAACAAAGTTCTAACGGCAATAATTTCGTAGAATTGTTGTTCAATCAGCGAAAAGCAGTGCTGCGGATCTATAGTGCAAAATGAAACAAACACAGTAGGTCATCGCGAGATTCTCTCGTCGATTAAGTTGTTTTGGTGTTTCTGCAAACCCTTTCAACTAAAGCATTTGCTACAATATAATTACTTATAAAACAAGTATTTTGCTTCTAGAAAATAGTAGAGGTGATCAAAGAATTGCTGCTGAAATCCTGGAATACGGTGCCGCTTTTAGCTTCCACACTACGTTTATAACGTAAAAAGTGGAAGGTTTTATAATCTTTCAGTCCGTCCGTCCGTCCGTCACCCACTTTCACAGAGCGATCCGTAAGTCTCACAAACAAGTGTGATACATCATTTTGAAGCAAAAAACCAGTTTAGGCTACATTCCAAATTTCATTTAAAAATTTAAATTAGAAGTTTATTTAAAGTTTAAATAACTAAAAATTTACATTGAAATAAAATTGCAAATTCCATTTTTATTCAATATTTTCACTGTTGCCATTTCGTTAAACGTCCGATAAACTTTATTTAAAATAAAAATAAAACTCTTGAAAAACTATTTATTTGTGTGATATAATTCAATTTGGATTGTTGTAATAGCACAAAAGAGGTACTTTGATGGTTCGTTTTATATGTATGAAGAAAGATGCATAAAGAATTATAACTTTGCAAAAAGAATATGCCAAGTTTCGCTTTTATTTTTGAGGCATCAGTTTTATTAATTTATTTTCCGAACTGCAGACTTGTTGCTACAGAAATATATTTATTAAAAATATATCATTATTCTTCGAACTTAACAAAAATTAGCAAACGATAAAGATTAATTATTAAATCTGCAAAAGAAGATTAAGGAAACTAGTTAATTTTGGAATAACAACTAGCTAAAGGCGCTGTTTGGCGATTTTCTTTTTGTGTTGTAAAATATATTGTTTCCTGTTTAGCACAAATTGTTGTGTTGAAACGGTTAAAGTGACAGATTCTGTAACAAACCAACTTGTTTCAACTTTAAAACTTGTCGCCAAAAATTGTAAAACAATGTGATGCTATGGTATATTTACAAGGTAATGCAAAATTACAGGATAGTTGATATGAAAATTGTACCTTTGATATATTCTACAACAGTTACAAATATATGTTTTGTTGAAACGTGCAAGAAAAGAGAATTGTGCATGTTTCAGCTATGGTTTGGTGGTTGTAGTCAAATGCATATGTAGGTACACTATTTGATTATCATAGTAGGAGAGTTTTGGTGAAATCTCATGGGAACCTCTGGCAAGCGTTTGAGTTACAGTAATAACTGTCAAGAACTTCGTGGTTTTTCCTGGGTTGGATATAAAGAAGACAATCTGTCAATGATTGGATATGTTTTCTGCTGTTTAGATGCAGCGATAAGTAATCGAGTTCAGGAAAGCAATAGACTATGACACATTTTCAACAATCTGAGGATGAGTGCACATAGCCTGAAACAATAGCCCTGCTTGCGATGTTCAAAAGAATTGCTATGTTCAGAAGAATTAAAATTTTATATAATTTTCTTTTTTTTAAGAATTCTGGTAGTCATTAAAAAACAAATAAAAATCATAAGCAAAATATAAGTAAAGACCGAAGTCTGTCTTATGTTAGGCTTAATTTTCTTTTTTTAATTCGATTTAAAATATAGATATTTTCTACCGGCGCGGCGGTCATATGGCTCTGATTTGGAGATTTATCGAAAAATGCGTTTAACAGCATCGATGCCAGAAACTCCTTTTAAAAAATCGTTTTTATACAAATAACGATGACAAATTAGTCGCTTCGGTATCGGTATTTTTTGAAGAGCTTGAACATTCTCTTTTATACCCGTACGATCGTGCGAGCCTGGTTGGAAAGGGATATATAGAGAGATCTACGAAACCAATTACGCTAAGTGGTTGAATATTATGCCTATCGAATAGGAAGCACTAATTACTCATATCTGATATGCAAACAGTTTCTCGATATAACTTGGCACCACAGCCAAACATAAAACACTTGGGTTCACTTTGGACGAAAATTGTGTATTATAACAGCAATTAAACTGACTAGTCTACAACCGTAATTGTTGAAACATGAATACAGAAGCTATAGCTAAGTAGCAAACATCCATTGCCAGTATGCAGGTTATTAAATGTGTAAATTCATAAATGCCTGAAGTTTTCTGAATTCATATTAAAATTTAGAACGATTGAATACTTCAGCAACTTTTTTTTATGATTATTGTAGATTACTGACGTCTCTACAATAGCACTTTTTAAAATTACTTCACATATTTTATGCAAAATAATTTATTGCAAATTAAAAAATAAAATGTTTCACCATTTTCGCTCAAATCCGATAATTTTTTTCTATCGTGTCACCTTTCAATCGGAGATCGGAGATCGAAAATAGCAATACGAAGTATCGACGAGAAGCATCCTTACTTCCCCATCTAAGATACCCCAAAAAGGGAGAGCGTTTGTGTTTTCCAAAAGTAAACTATAAGTCCATATAAAAATAATGTGGAAAACCCGTAAGAGAGACCCCAGCGCAAAGCGATAGGCTTGTCTAATAAAAAAACAATGATGAAAATGAACACCAAAAAGGACAATGAACACATATCTTTAAACACTGGACATAACAATGCTATTCAAAGTGCAACTTGTTGACAAAGTAAAAAGTATTAGTTAACGAAAAAACTTAACTGTCATAACGGTAATACCAAGAAGGGTCGTGATGAACGGTGCATGGACGTTTATTTTTGTTCAACTATATGATCATAAGCGATAGGTTCTCATATGCAGATCCATCAATAGAGGTTTTGTAATTATGTGAAGTAGAAATAATTGCTAAGTCAATAAAATCAATATTAGGGTCTCTGTGAAGGATATTATTTCGCACATACCAAGGAGCATTTGTCATTCTTCTCAGGGTTTTATTTTGAAATATTTGTAGTTTGTTTCTGTGCGTCTTGCGAACAGCGGCCCGCGCTGGAGAGGCGTAGAGTAAAATTGGCCTTATCATTGACTTATAAAGTAAAACCTTGTTGTTAAGGTACATTTTGGAGTTTTACCCAATGATGGGATTTAGACTGACGCTGGCACCTGTGGCTTTAGCTATAGTTTGCATCATATGCTCTTTAAAGCTGAGTCTATTGTCCAAATGTACTCCGAGGTATTAGGTATGTGGCTCATTTTTGATATCAGTATTAAAGATCTCAAGATCGGTGTCCTAATTTGACAATGTTTTGTGCTTTCTAAAGAGGACTGAGACACTCTTTTGTGCATTAATTTTCACTCTCCAATCTTCACACCAAGTTTCAACTAAGTATAGCGCTGTTTGCGATTTGTCGTAACAATGTCAATTGGAGAAATGAAAATAAATATTTAAAAAAATTCAAATTGAAAATACTTTTTATTCTAATTTAATTATCTGCTGTTGTAATAAAGAAACACAACGCATAAAATAAGACAAATAGAAAAGTTCAGTGGATGAACGTGCTATCCTATTTTTGATTTTTTTTAAACTTTTGTGTAAATAAAGTTAAAGTTTACTTCTTTAACCCTTTAGTATGGCGGTCAGAGGGTGTTAATCTAAAATTATGAGGCTAAATTTGGAGTTTTATCGAAACAATTCGTCAAATAACATCAGTGCAGCAACTCCTTAAAAATAAAGTCATTCATTTTATATGCAAATAACCAATGGTACATGTCAGCTGCTTTGATATCGATATTCTTAAAGAGATAAAGTGGATTATGTTACTTTTTGCCATATGTCAACAGTATGCACTAGTGGGCTAATAATAATTAGTTTAACTTTTTTATAAAGTCAAGTGTACTTTTAGCGAATCGCCGAAAATCTACTCAAACAAAGAAATGAATCACAAGGATCTATATTTCACTTAAATAAATGTGCTTCATCAGACAACTACGTTTTTAATCATCAAATTATTCTCTGTAACTAAAATAAATTAACGTATGCTTTAATAAAAAACTTCACATTGTGTAACGATCGAAAACGGAAATTTATTTTAAAAGTCTTTGGAAATATAAGATAAAGATACTTATTCTACATTTCTAATTTGGGTATTTCTACTAAGGGTAATCATACTTTATTCCGCAGTCCAGTTTAATTTTCAGCTACCTAGCTATAAGCATAAGGGCCACATGGGGGAATTATGGATCACTCTCTTTCCGGGGTAAATAATGATCACTAAGTTTCAATAATTAAAAATGGTTTTTAGAAAAAAAAATATGCCAAGTCATCCTTATACATTCTATTTTCTTATATCAAGTTCAAAAACAATGTAACTCTGCAGCAAATAATAGAAAAAATACTTTTTACACTACTATAAAAACATCTTCAAAAAAGATTGTCTTTGAAAAACATGATTTTTCTTAAGATCCATACTGGAGAAACGTATTTGAACTAACTATTTTGTTGGTGCTATTTTTCAATAGGAAAAGGTCTAAGCTTTTCATTCCGATATAAATTTTTTCATATTTTTTTTTTTAAGATTTCAAAGGTATATCGATTTATCCCCCAGTTTACTGGGGTAATTCTGGGTCAGTGATATTTTTAAATTTTTTATGTGTTTTTAGCTAAGTGGTATACGTCATTTTGAAGCAAAAAAATCAGATTAGTCTGCATTCCAAATTTCATTAAAAAATTCGAATTAAAAGTTTATTTAAAATTTAAATAACAAAAAATTTAATCTACATGCAAATTCCATTTTTATTCAATATTTGGCTGTTTTCATTTCGTTAAACTTACAAGAAACTTTCGAGATACTTCGAAATGTAAATTAATTTAAAAAACGATAAATAAGCGAATTTTCGAAAGAATGTAAATGGGAAATTGCGGCATAATTTATTAAAAAAAATCATCATTATTCTTCGAGTTTAAAAAAAAAATTAGCAAACGATAAAGTCTATTTTTTTCTGAGAAAGAAGATTAATAAAAAGTTAATTTAGGCGTTTAAAAGTTTGCTTTGAATTATATTTTAACTGCAACCAAAAATTAATTTACTTTTAATATGCATTACTATAAAAAAAAGGGTGATCCATAATTACCCCATGTGTGATCCATAATTGCCCAAACCCGGGGTAATTCCTGATCACTCAATAATTAAAATAAAACTAATAATAATTAAGTTTTAGGTAAAGTGATTACTTAAATAAATTCTAAATTATTTAAGCTTACTCCATGCAAAATTAAATCTTTCTACCTTTCATACTTGAGAAAAAAAATAGGATGTTGTGATTTTTTGATCCATAATTCTCCCATATGACCCTACAAAATAAAGCCGTTCTGCTTGATGAAACTTCGCTATATTTCAGAAAATTTAAAGCTATATACATTTGTTAAATGTAAGTAGTGGTAATATAAAATAAGAGCTTTTTTTCAAATATCAATTCAGTTTTTCGGTGCACAAGAAAAATGAAACATTTCAAACTTTATATACATTCTGATTCGTTAGTTTAAGAGTAAAGCAACAAAGTTTAAATCAATTCGGGATCTTTTATATTTGTATTTCTAAAAAAAAGAAATTTGTTGTTCTTTCGAATGGCATTCGGTAACCGAGCCTAGAGTAGGCATAACTGCTCGATTTTAAGGCAAAGTAGGGTGGCTTCTGTTTCTTTATTGAGCAATTCAAGTCGGAAGTCCGACTTATGTCCGTGTTATTTCACGAAAATCCCCTTTTTTGATATTTGGTGATATTCGGCTATACCCGCTCCCGCCTAAATGCATCACGTAATTTATGGATGCTTCCATAAATTATGTGATGCTTTTAAAGAGGGGGGGGGGGAGCTTTAAGCTGATACTTTTCATTTTCTAATTTAAAAGAAATTGCAACTCGAGCGAAAATTATGTATTTAAAACTTGTATCTGAATTTTTATGCTGGATCCAATTTCCTCTCCTAATTCTTATCCTTTTTATGGGTCATTGTTTACTTTATTTTAATCATTTATCAAAGAAAATTCACCAGCATATTTAACGGAAACATCAAGATTCAACCATGTTAAACTCCGGCTTAAAACGAAAAAATTAATCACTCTAAATGTAGCTAAAAAACAATGACATTTTGGAAAGTGAAGGTCGTCAATTTTATTCTTGTACCAAACATTTAATTATCTATCTAATTCATACAGCCGCAAAGAAAATCTTTAAAGAAAAACCAGAGTGAAGGAGGAGAGTTGGACGTCCCAGGAAGAGATGGCTGAAGGAGGCGGAAGAAGATCTAAGAAGGATGAAAGTTAAAAATTGAAGAGTCAAAGCCAAGGACAGGAAAAAGTCGCGCGGCGTGTTGGTCCAAGGAGGCCAAGGTCCTTTATGGACTGTAGCGCCGAGGAGTAAGTAAGAAAGTATCTAATCCATACTTTATTTGCAATATTACAGTCTGGCTTTTTTATCCCGATTGTTAAAAAAGTTTACGCACGAAAATCACAAGTGAAGACCATTCTACTGAATAATTGATGTGGGATAATCAAAGTTAACTTTTTTTATATACAGCTTAAAGGTAACGTTTTAATCAGAAGCGAAGGTGTTTATGCTATTCACAAGTGCTAATTCGTTAATGATTCAGCATTTATGAATACTGCTCCATAACTGATACATATTTTTAACTATGCCACACATTTAAGGTGCAACACGTAACAAATTTTATGGCTTATAAAAATGAATTGACGTAATGTGAAAGCACAGGTTGCAAAGATGACCTATCCTAAATCACAACGAACAAGCTAACGTTAAATTCGTGTGAAGTAAAGGTCAACTCAGTGTCTCAACAAATGTCTTGCCTCTTAAAACTGAACTGTCGACATTCTGTTCTTCCAATCGGGCATTACTAAGTTGATCACAAACTTTTTGAGTTAATATTAAACGTATTTAGGCTAGTAAGTAGGTATTTAGATTACAATTATTGCTTTGTTTTTATAACGTGAGAGAGAGATATGTTCAAACGTCCATGTTTAAAATTTATTGATGTTTTCAATTATTGAAACAAATTGCTGAAGAGGTAATAGTATCAATCAATATCATATGGGGGGGGGGGGAGGGATCCAATCTTCGTAGATCACTTTCAGTGGCACCACATCCTAAAACAAGAACAGTCGGTTGGGAAGAGGAGTCATGCCACGGATGATACATTCACAGGTTCCTTACTCGTTCAGCTTATCTAAAAGAGTTTTTGCAAAACAAATAAAAACATTTAGTTAAAAACGTTACCATGCGATACTGGTACACTTTCGCACTAATCCATTATATAAAATAGAACGTTATTTGTGCATATCCTACATTTGGAAAGATTAACGATAAAATTATTAACTACCCTAAATTCTGCAAGTCATTGTTAAGCTACGCTAGGTGGCGTTGCACAGTCAATTCATGCAAAGAGTGTTATATAAATGATTCACTAGGGTATTTAAGTGGGTTTTATTTGGAATCAAATCGTCAAAACGCATCGATTAAGGGTGGGGTGCTGGGTTTAATTGACTAAAATTGTGTTGATAGAAAATGTAATTAGCTAGGTTCAGAAATTACTGAAATTTAATGCGACTTTGACTTTCTTATGTAAGTATTTTTTCCAAACGGGTTCTCTCTATTGGAGGATAAGCATTTTGAGGACTTTGCATATTCCCCAAAACTGAGAGACCTTTTTGCGGCAGAATCTCGGCAGTTTCTCGCTACATGCTCTGACGATTAGGATAAAATAAATCGGAGCTCTCTGTGAATGTTAATGCCGGTATTTCATTTTGCCGAGAGAACCAAAGCTAGAATGGTACACTCTTAAAAATAACACTTTCATTTTTGACGATTCATGAATCCTCAAGCCTCATTTCGTTAATTTTGAGGATTGTTTCGTCAAACTATCACGTGACTTTTGAGTAAACGCGAATCCTCAGTTTTACGATCGTGATTTGACGATTTTGTATCTTGATTTTGAGGAAACTGAATCTCGTTGTACTCGCACCGTTGCATTCTGGGATTGGAACTTAGCGGTTCAAACAATGGCGGCTTCTTGAAGTTTGGTTAGGCCTAACATAATAA
>CM043112.1:41065142-41068082 GCA_023701765.1 Hylyphantes graminicola
TTTTTTTTTTTTTTTTTTTTTTTTTTTTTTTTTTTTTTTTTTTTTTTTTTTTTTTTTTTTTTTTTTTTTTTTTTTTTTTTTTTTTTTTTTTTTTTTTTTTTTTTTTTTTTTTTTTTTTTTTTTTTTTTTTTTTTTTTTTTTTTTTTTTTTTTTTTTTTTTTTTTTTTTTTTTTTTTTTTTTTTTTTTTTTTTTTTTTTTTTTTTTTTTTTTTTTTTTTTTTTTTTTTTTTTTTTTTTTTTTTTTTTTTTTTTTTTTTTTTTTTTTTTTTTTTTTTTTTTTTTTTTTTTTTTTTTTTTTTTTTTTTTTTTTTTTTTTTTTTTTTTTTTTTTTTTTTTTTTTTTTTTTTTTTTTTTTTTTTTTTTTTTTTTTTTTTTTTTTTTTTTTTTTTTTTTTTTTTTTTTTTTTTTTTTTTTTTTTTTTTTTTTTTTTTTTTTTTTTTTTTTTTTTTTTTTTTTTTTTTTTTTTTTTTTTTTTTTTTTTTTTTTTTTTTTTTTTTTTTTTTTTTTTTTTTTTTTTTTTTTTTTTTTTTTTTCTTTTTTTTTTTTTTTTTTTTTTTTTTTTTTTTTTTTTTTTTTTTTTTTTTTTTTTTTTTTTTTTTTTTTTTTTTTTTTTTTTTTTTTTTTTTTTTTTTTTTTTTTTTTTTTTTTTTTTTTTTTTTTTTTTTTTTTTTTTTTTTTTTTTTTTTTTTTTTCTTTTTTTTTTTTTTTTTTTTTTTTTTTTTTTTTTTTTTTTTTTTTTTTTTTTCCTTTTTTTTTTTTTCTTCTTTTCTTTTTTCTTTTTTCCCCTTCCCCATTTAGACCACCCAACACAATACACCCCACCAATCACCCACCACTAAAAACATCAGGGAAGGAAACAAATGCACATATCTAAAACACCCCGCACAGGGAACACCCTCCAACACAACCAACCACCATCCAAATCAACCCCCCCCCAAAAGGATTACCCACCTCAAAAACCCCCCCACATACCCCAAAAAGGTACCAACCCTCTAACCCGTAGTTGATATACACATCATTTTTACCCACATACACCAACAGTAATATACCCCCTCTAACTATAAACATTAGTATAGTTATCATATACGACATAGAGGAAAATTTCACACTACCATTGCTAAAATAAAGGATAGGTAGATTCGGGTACCCCAAGCATAACCATCTTAACCCAGTAGCCTGCCACCCCCCTCACCCACCCCCCCCCCCCAAACCCACCCCCCCACCCCCCCCCCACCCCCCCCCCCCCCCCCCCCCCCCCCCCCCCCCCCCCCCCCCCCCCCCCCCCCCCCCCCCCCCCCCCCCCCCCCCCCCCCCTCCCCCACCCCCCCCCCCCCCCCCCCCCCACCCCCCCCCCCCCCCCCCCACCCCCCCCCCACCCCCCCCCCCCCCCCCCCCCCACCCCCCCCCCCCCCCCCCCCCCCCCCCCCCCCCCCCCCCCCGCCCCCCCCCCCCCCCCCCCCCCCCCCCCCCCCCCCCCCCCCCCCCCCCCCCCCCCCCCCCCCCCCCCCCCCCCCCCCCCCCCCCCCCCCCCCCCCCCCCCCCCCCCCCCCCCCCCCCCCCCCCCCCCCCCCCCCCCCCCCCCCCCCCCCCCCCCCCCCCCCCCCCCCCCCCCCCCCCCCCCCCCCCCCCCGCCCCCCCCCCCCCCCCCCCCTCCCCCCCCCCCCCCCCCTCCCCCCCCCCCCCCCCCCACCCCCCCCCCCCCCCCCCCCCCCCCCCCCCCCCCCCCCCCCCCCCCCCCCCCCCCCCCCCCCCCCCCCCCCCCCCCCCCCCCCCCCCCCCCCCCCCCCCCCCCCCCCCCCCCCCCCCCCCCCCCCCCCCCCCCCCCCCCCCCCCCCCCCCCCCCCCCCCCCCCCCCCCCCCCCCCCCCCCCCCCCCCCCCCCCCCCCCCCCCCCCCCCCCACCCCCCCCCCCCCCCCCCCCCCCCCCCCCCCACCCCCCCCCGCCCCCCCCCCCCCCCCCCCCCCCCCCCCCCCCCCCCCCCCCCCCCTCCCCGCCCCCCCCCCCCCCCCCCCCCCCCCCCCCCCCCCCTCCCCCCCCCCCCCCTCCCACCCCCCCCCCCCCCCCCCCCCCCCCCCCCCCCCCCCACCCCCCCCCCCCCCCCCCCCCCCCCCCCCCCCCCCCCCCCCCCCCCCCCCCCCCCCCCCCCCCCCCCCCCCCCCCCCCCCACCCCCCCCCCCCCCCCCCCCCCCCCCCCCACCCCCCCCCCCCCCCCCCCCCCCCACCCCCCCCCCCCACCCCCCCCCCCCCCCCCCCCCCCCCCCCCCCCACCCCCCCCCCCCCCCCCCCCCCCCCCCCCCCCCCCCCCCCCCCCCCCCCCCCCCCCCCCCCCCCCACCCCCCCCCCCCCCCCCCCCCCCCCCCCCCCCCCGCCCCCCCCCCCCCCCCCCCCCCCCCCCCCCCCCCCCCCCCCCCCCACCCCCCCCCCCCCCCCCCCCCCCCCCCCCCCCCCCACCCCCCCCCCCCCCCCCCCCCCCCCCCCCCCCCCCCCCCCCCCCCCACCCCCACCCCCCCCCCCCCCCCCCCCCCCCCCCCCCCCCCCCCCCCCCCCCCCCCCCCCCCCCCCCCCCCCCCCCCCCCCCCCCCCCCCCCCCCCCCCCCCCCCCCCCCCCCCCCCCCCCCCCCCCCCCCCCCCCCCCCCCCCCCCCCCCCCCCCCCCCCCCCCCCCCCCCCCCCCCCACCCCCCCCCCCCCCCCCCCCCCCCCCACCCCCCCCCCCCCCCCCCCCCCCCCCCCCCCCCCCCCCCCCCCCCCCCCCCCCCCCCCCCCCCCCCCCCCCCCCCCCCCCCCCCCCCCCCCCCCACCCCCCCCCCCCCCCCCCCCCCCCCCCCCCCCCCCCCCCCCCCCCCCCCCCCCCCCCCCCCCCCCCCCCCCCCCCCCCCCCCCCCCCCCCCCCCCCCCCCCCCCCCCCCCCCCCCCCCCCCCCCCACCCCCCCCCCACACCC
>CM043112.1:41068582-41252825 GCA_023701765.1 Hylyphantes graminicola
TGTCGACTCCAGGCGTGATTACCGAATGGCATTAGAAACAACAACATAATTTCCTTTTTAGAAATACAAATGAAAAAGATCCTGAATTGATTTAATTTTCGATCCTTTACTCGTAAACTCACGAATCAGAATGTATATAAAGTGTGAAATGTTTCGTTTTTCTTCTACACCGTAAAGCTGAATTGATTTTTGAAATTAAATTCTTATATTATATTACCACTATTTACATTTTAAAAATGTATATAGTTTTAAATTTTTGAAGCTCTGACAGAGGTTTCATCAAGGAGAACGACTTTATTTTATATATAAAATTTTATTATATAAAAATGGTGGTAGTCTCTGAGTAAAATGAACTTATCATTTAACAAGTTGGACTATTTTTACGAAGATTTTGTATCTGTTGTTGTTTCTAATCCCATGTGTGTAGCGGAGCCACACCACCTCCATGAAACCAAAAAATTCCATAAACAAAAGTGGGTGGCGTAGGATGTCAGAAATCGAGAACTGCAAGCAATTGAGGATATGTCAGCGGATGCCTGTTCTCCACTGCACCTGTGCACTCCATGAATTTTTTCTCTCCCTGTTGGAAAACAAGGGATTTGGTGTGGCCACTTAAGAACGAGAAAGAGCTGTCTGCCGCTTCTTCGAGATAGTGAATTGCTGGCACCATCTTGGACTTCTCCCAAAATACCAGGAGTGGCTAGGTGACATTCGTTAAAGCGTATTAAATTCTAGCTTTTTGATGTTGACGATTTCCACGGAGGCAGTCTTGGTCAGGATGCCAGGATGACCAATCTAAGAGTATTGATCACAAGTATTACAAGCATGTTTATATTTAATCTACTAAGATCACAATAGGGATTCGTATACCGATACGATTGTGACAAGCCTCAAAACACTAAAAAATAGGAATTAAATACCACAATTTTCATGTATCACCTTTATTCAAAGTACGTTTTTGTATTTTGTCCTGTTATGGGTAATCATTTTTTCTTAAACAACTTCTCTCATCTAAACCCCAAATGATTGCATCTATCATGTACATGTGAGCGTGTGTGTTGTGACTGTCTTACTTGACGAAGGTTTATAAGCGGCTCTGTGACAAAATCGGACAATATTATGCCTTTGTGCGACAGCTTGACTAATTTCAAAACTGTCCCCTGAAAATAATTGCTGTAAAAATAAGAACAAATGACTTCTAATTTTAATTTTCATTTTTTAATTTCATAAAAATGCTATTTAAAAGTAACGTAAATAAATTGCATGCAGTATATTTTAAAACTAAATTTAAGAACCTTTAACTCTTAATTGTTTACTTCAAAAGATGTGATGAGTTGCGCGAGGTGGCAAATCTTTCTCCCCAAATTGTTGTTTCATCTTTTCTTCTAAAAACAGACTTAGTTATAAGAAGAACCATGAAGATGCTGCCTGACAAAGAACAATACAAAACCCGGTTAACTAGGTAAGCCTTTGCATTAAGGAAAAAAAAACGCTTTCAGCGAAGTATTGGGCCTTATTTTATAGAAGATAGTGCTTAGGTTTACGAAACGATTTGACGATTTCCGACTCTTTAATATTTCCACTATTTGGAACGCATTTTTCTCATTTGTGTCTTAAATTAAGTAAACACTCTATTTAAAAATAAGTCAAATCATCTGAAATTAATTTGTAAGTAAGAACTCCAAGACAACACATCTTCTCACACAGATAGTTTTATTGGAAGTGATGCCATCGGTAAGATCGGATGCTATGGTTGAGCCAAGTCCAGTTGACATTTTATGAGGTGCTGCCTTCTGTATATTATTAATTTAAACATAAAGCAAATATACTTTTAACATTTGTATTAATTACACATTTCAAACATTTGTGAAGGAAATTACTACTAACTTGTGTAAATGCAGATCTCGTTATACAGCCCACAGCAGCGCAAATAATCATATTTTGATTTTTTAAATATAGCTTTTTAATTAATAAAATTATACGTTTCAGCATGAACTAACAGTCAACAATGAGTGAGCTATTTGTTTGGGCTTTCTAGGGTTGTTTGGCGACTTTCTGAAGGCTTCACTTGTTTTTTCTTTCCCGTCTCCTTCTTAACTCTATGTTTTTTACTAAGGTCTGGTTTCTGCACTCAAACGACTCGACGTAGTCATTCGAAACGGGTGAAATAATCCATTATTTTAAAATGTTTAAAAAGTTTGTACTTCGAATTTCACCTAGGTGTTCCCGAATGGCACCCTTAGGTGATTCACAAGCCCAAGAGTCATCGACCCAAGGCCATTCAAAGCCTAGAAATGCCATTTCAGACAGCCGTTCCATCCGGGGGGGGGGGAAGCCCCAATTTGACAACTTTAGTTTTAACAGTGTATAAGTATGCCCGTATGTGTCCGCTCAAGTATAGCCGAGCCGAATATCACCAAATATCACGGAAGAGGATTTTCGTAAAATAACACGATATATTTTTTTTATGCTTGTTCCGCACAAAAATTAGGGTCAGCTTAAGATAGAGAGAGAATATAGTTAAATTAAATAAAAGTATGTTTCCGGCCAAAATCGGGGAATACCTTACATGATGAAATCTATCGTGACATTCCGGAACATATTTCAAGATGCCGGTGCAATTGAAAAAACTAAGTAAAACTTCTTTTAAAAAAAGATCAAATAAAACGTACGAATTTTGAAAAATATCACGGGGGGTTATGGAGTGGGGGGGGGGATTAACAAATATCACGTAATATCAATATAGGGGATGGATAAATCTGTCAAAATCGCATCACGTTATTATTGGACACCCCAAAGTTCTTAAATAAGCACAATGCGTTACAAATGAATTATACGTGTATTCATTGCACCGATTACAAATTTTTTCCCAAAAGAAATTATTTTGGAAAATACTGAGGAATTTCAAAACTAAATAAAAAATGTTCTTATTTCGAAACCTTTATAATTAAAAAGGTAGATTGAAAATTTAATAAAAAAAATTGATTTATTCACTAGAATAAGAATTTGATGCACCGCCAAAACCCATATTTCAAATTGGGGCACTCTCTCACTTGGGTAAAAAAAAAAAAAACTCACATTGACGGACTCCACATATAATCGTGAAATTCACAGCA
This sequence comes from Hylyphantes graminicola, assembly GCA_023701765.1. NCBI lineage: Eukaryota > Metazoa > Arthropoda > Arachnida > Araneae > Linyphiidae > Hylyphantes > Hylyphantes graminicola. The sequence goes on from CM043112.1 coordinate 41,071,699, forward strand.
TTCGAAGAAAAAGAAAGATAACGAAGAAAATAAGTATAAAAACAGAGAGAACATCATCGAGGCAGAGAAAATGCAACTTCTAAAATAGTTTTTTTTTAAATAAATTTAAAATATTTTTTCTTATAAAAAAAGAGATTAGGTGTTGGCTGGGCCTGATCATAACGATTTAAGGCCCCAGACCCAAAGACATACTAATGTTTCGTGACTCTTGCGCACCGTAAACTGAATTAATATGCGCAATGAAATTCTTATTTTATATTACCACTATTTACATTTATTAAATGTATATAGTTTTATATATTAGAAAACTCATGGGAACCATTGAACGAAACGCGACGTTATATATTTTTTTTGTTATAAAATTTAATTATATAAGAATGGTGGTACATTCTGAATCAAAGGGAATTTAGTAACATTGTTTAACAAGTTGGAATAACCTTAATCAGTCTTTAAATCTAACAGTTGATCGTAAGTATTACAAGCACAAGATGGCAATATTGATTCGAATAACAATACGATTGTGACGGTCCTCAAAGCACTAAAATATTGGAACATAGACTTCTTTTTTGAAAAAAGAAACTTTTAAGCATATTTTTCATGCTTTAAATTTGTTGATTTTTTTTTTGGTATTTTGTCTTTTGATTTATGGACATTTCTTCTACACCACTTTTTCGCATCTAAATCCTAAATGGTTGCTCACATTCTAATTGATACCGAATGCTTTACCTAAATATAGACCGTGAATAATCAAGTCAAAAATTGAAACAAAGTTTATTTTCACACTTTTTTTAAAAATAATTTTGATTTATTTTGGCGTTTTAAAAAGAAATTACAGGTGAATCACTTCTTTAAATTCTCTAAGATCCTACTTGAAAAACTCTTTAAAAAACAATGTTATTTCAAGTTTGATGCAAAAGCCCGAGTTTTGGACATGAGCATATCTAAATATATGGTTGTGTATGGGGACACCTGATTAAAATGAAATCTTATATAAATGGAAATGCATATAAACTTTCGTTCCATGAATGTATGTAATGTCTACGAGTCTAAACATTTGAAAAATAATCTCATATATTTTTAATAAATTAATCAATGTATAGTAAATTAAAAAGTCATAGTCATGCACAAATGTATGGTCGTACAAGAAATTATTGAAAATTGCTAAATATAAAATCTTGATTATTATGATACTCGACGCACAGATTTCAGATTTATTCCATTCTTAAATAAAATATTGAGGTAAAAGTTTATAATATTATATAAATCGTAAATTGTGTGTAACTTTTTGATGTAATATCATGATATAACTTTAATTTAATCTAATATAGGTTCAAGATAAGAATGCAATAGTTTTAAAGTTCATGACTTTTATATAAAGGGTGATTGGTAATGAAACACCAGCCCTCTTTACAGCGAACTACTGGAATTATAAACTGAAAATTTGGAATGCATACAAACTCCAATAGAGGGCGCTGTACATCTGAAAGTTGGCATTTCAATGCATATATTTTTTTGCATAATCCGTTTCCCCCTATCTCGAAAATTATGTTTACCAAATTTTGAGTCTTACCTCTGAGTAGTAAATAAAAATGTAGGGAACGTGATCAAGACAGAGGCAAAATACAACCTTTGAAAAATGTTTTAAAAAAGAAATTAAGCTTACATAAAAGAAGAAACCGAAGGATGCAGTGTTGGACGACTCCAGTAAAGAAAAGGATGACTTTGCTGTATACAGTTACTGCTATTACCCACTAGTTTTTAGAGTTTTGTTCTCAGTGTAAAATAATAAATATTTGCCAGAGTAAAATGCAGATAGATTTGTCGATTTATTGTTTTGCCTGAAATTGGATAGCTAGGATAGCCTTTTATTCTTAACGTCCGCTGACTTGTACAGTTATTTGAATATCAAAATGAATTTTTTTAAAAAAAATTATACTTTCCTTTGCTAAAATTTTGCTTATTTAAATACAATTTCGTTTTTTATCCGCGGTAGTTCAGTCGTCTGAAGCGTCGTGCTTGCATCGGAACGTTTGTGGGTTCTGTCTTTGGAGGTGCTCGCAATTCTGATGGTTGCTGGGTCGGAGCTTGTATTCGACTAAAGAACGCCGTGTTGTTAATGGTGGCTGGGGTACTTTAACCCTCTAATGCATAGTGTTACCGTTCGGTAACAAGTTACATAATCCACTTTATTCTATTAAAAATAGACCTCCCTCTCGACAAATTTGTGTTTTTTTCATCTATTACATTCCATTTTAAAGTGTTAGCTAATAATAACCCTCATAATTGACAGTAGTAAAAGTGTATTCAAAATTAAAAAGTGAAGTTTCTAACTGTTGTGAATTTACGTGTTTGGCAGAATTCAAAGTAATAATACTAGTACTAAATACAATTAAATTGCCTTGAAAAAAATATTATAGTTCAAGAGGGTTATTTTGAACCATATTTAGTAGTTTTCTAATCATTCTTTTCAAAATTGGTAGTTTGTAGTTGGTTTTTACATGTGTTACCGTTTGGTAACATCATGCATTAAGCACAACTTTTGTTTGCTAATTTGCGTGTATCTCTTTAACGGATTCACAAGAGTTCAGTGTTTAAAATGCTCGGTACTACTTGATTTTAAGAGTAAAAGTAACTGTTTTATGTCGTATCATTCTGCCATTTAAACAAATTATGTTTAAAAATGATTTTTTGTATATTTTTATTCATAAATACCTGCTATTTGTACTAAACCTGCTAATGCCTTCTATTTGTACATTAATTTTGTTTCAAAAGTAACTACTATTCATAATGTTTTTAATAACTAATTTTTCCTGTTTAACAAAATCTAAATGTACTAAATATTAATACTCTTTTTTGTTTGTTATACACGTTTTCATTAAAGATTTTATACCTAAAACTATGTGTCTGTGTGCCTCTGCAACTTCTTATAGAATAATAAAATTATCAATTAGCTTTATTTTTAAGTATAATTTTTAAGTATTAGAAATATAAAAAGTAAAAAAGGTAATAATTTGAATAAAAATAAATATTCGTACCCCGAACTTTAAGGGATCAGGAGTCTTGAAAATGTGCAAAGAAGGCGCTACAAAGCATAGTTTGATCTTTCATGTAATTTTTTAACTACTCAATATACAAGTATAATTTTTTTATAGTTAATTCTACAAGATTTATTTAATATGAAACAAATTTTTAAATTTATGAAACTTTAGCCAAAACTAAAATAAATGATATTAAACATAAAGCTATTTGAACACATTGTGATTAGGCTTGCGCGGCAAATTGTGAGGTCAAAATTGAAGACATGACCAAAAAAATGACTTTATATTGTACAAATATGTACAAACAAATACTTATACCTAAATTATCAGCTCAATTTTAATTAGAAATTATTTTAAGAATTTTTTTCTAAAAAAATTAATAAAAATTTTAAAATTTGGATTTAAATTTTTTTTTTAAATAATTTCTAGTTAAAATTGAGCTGAGAATTTAGGTATAAGTATTTGTTTGTACATATTTGTACAATATAAAGTCTTTTTCTTGGTCATGTCTTCAATTTTAACCTCACAATTTGCCGCGCAAGCCTAATCACAATGTGTTCAAATAGCTTTATGTTTAATATCATTTATTTTAGTTTTGGCTAAAGTTTTATAAATTTTAAAATTTGTTTCATATTAAATAAATCTTGTAGAATTACATATAAAAAGATTATACTTACATATTGAGAAGTTAAAAAATTACATAAAAGATCAAACTATACTTTGTAGTTCCTTCTTTGCACATTCGTAAGACTCCTATGATCCCTTAAGCATCTATTCAGCGCTTAAGGGGTCTAAGGAGTCTTAAAAATGTGCAAAGAAGGAACTACAAAGCATAGTTTGATCTTTCATGTAATTTTTTAACTACTCAATATACAAGTATAATTTTTCTATATGTAGTTCTACAAGATTTATTTAATATGAAACAAATTTTAAAATTTATGAAACTTTAACCAAAACTAAAATAAGTGATATTAAACATAAAGCTATTTGAACATATTGTGATTAGGCTTGCGCGGCAAATTGTGAGGTCAAAATTGAAGACATGACCAAGAAAATGACTTTATATTGTACAAATATGTACAAACAAAGACTTATACCTAAATTCTCAGCTCAATTTTAATTAGAATTTATTTTAAGAACTTTTTTCTAAAAAAATTTATAAAAAATTTTGAATTTTGATTTTAAAAAATTTTAAAAATTATTTCTAATTAAAATTGAGCTGAGAATTTAGGTATAAGTTCTAGTTTGTACATATTTGTACAATATAAAGTCATTTTCTTGGTCATGTCTTCAATTTTGACCTCACAATTTGCCGCGCAAGCCTAATCACAATATGTTCAAATAGCTTTATGTTTAATATCACTTATTTTAGTTTTGGTTAAAGTTTCATAAATTTTAAAATTTGTTTCATATTAAATAAATCTTGTAGAATTACATATAAAAAATTATACTTGTATATTGAGTAGTTAAAAAATTACATGAAAGATCAAACTATGCTTTGTAGTTCCTTCTTTGCACATTTTTAAGACTCCTTAGACCCCTTAATGCATGGTGTTACCGTTTGGTAACAAATTTAAAAAATGAAATTATTTAAATTCCGATGCATTTAATTTTTTTTCCGTATTTTTCCCGTGATGTATGAGCATTAGAGATACAAATTTATTTTTTTGGGACGAAACAAAAAATTCATGCATTAGAGGGTTAAATATGTCGTGGAATAACTTTTAAACATTTTTCGATAACTACATAATCTAATTTATTATTATAACTTTGTTTCAAAGTGAACTAGTTATGGATTACAGACATTTTGTATGAAATATGTACGAATATCTTATTAATTGACTGTTGACGATCTTTTGCATCCGAAAACTATTGACTCTTCTTAACCGTTTTTTGTGTGTGTTGTATAGTTGAGAACTATTTGTTCCGTTGCCTTTTCACTAATGTGTATCTGAGTGCTTAGTGATTCTTTTCGATGCACAGTGTTTTGACTGTTTCCCGAATCATCATGACAACTCTTATTCATACTCTCAACGAATATAAGCAAACTGAGTTGTATAAAAAGTATAATAAGCAAGAGTCTAACAAAAACTCAGAACTGCCAGATATTTGGATTTTTACCACACACAAAAAGGGTCAGACTACTGTTCCTGACTGCCTTGGGGCTATGAGAGATTGGTTTCAAGAAATTTCTAGTTTTGCGCGGTTTGGATATGGTTTACAGAATGTTTTGGTTGGTGCTTACCTCACGCCAATTTTCTCTGAATTTGTAAGGCAGAGCGGCGGGCTGTTGAGGATCTGTCTTCTCTCGAGTCTAAGTTGATTGATTTACAGAAAGAACTGAATGATATTAAATATTCTTCTTTTAGTGAAAGGAATGAAGTTCTTTTGCTCACTGAGGAAAATTATAAACTAATTGATACCTCGACTGAAACTGCAAAATAGAATTAATGCTTTACAATCTAAAGAGGATGTTGTTGAACAGTAATGCTCTAGACTGGGAATTTTTAATAGTAGCCAGTGGCTACTAAAATGAAAAAAAAAATGGTAGCCACATTTGGATTTTTAGTAGCCAGTTTCAAATCTATTATATACGACAAAAATAAACTGCGATTTTCCACAAAACACAATTTTATTATAGACATTATTGATATGAAAAGATTGACAGTAAAAAAAAGGATCATACCGAATATGTAAGCATTATGTGATTGGCAATTATTAAAAGGAGAAAATTAATTTTTGTACTTGTATACTATATTAGTTTCGGAGAATTCGATTGGAAACGATTGTTCATGAAATTTTCTCATATCAGAATGGTTTAAAGGAATAGTTGAGATCTTAATCAGATGTAAATCAATCACTTGTAAATTGCCGCGATCGTAAAGCAATATTTAAAAATCAAATTTGCATTTAAGATTTTCGTCGCCCAGCTCCATTTACGTCACACGGAGGCCGACTCAGTGATGTCACACAAAACGCCGGCAAATGATGGGGGAAAAATTTCCTGGATAAGCAACAACTGTCATCAAGTATTTCTTGCCGACAGAATCGAATCTGAGCGTTTTATTATTATTATTTTAGAAATGCAGCTTCAGACAGTATTAATTATTTGTTGAACAAAAATTAAAAATTATGATCGCCAGTTTTGGCCACTGGGGTTCGATTTTTAGGTAGCCACTTTTGATGTAATAGTCTCCAGTTGGCGACTGGCGACCGCTAATCTAGAGCTTTACGAACAGTTAAAAAAAGAACTACAGGCTTGGTTCACGGATTCTTCCAAAGGTTTCGTGGCTGATCTGACAAGAGATACCAATGAATTAAAAACCTTAGTCAATACTACTTTGGAGACTTCTAGAAAACGCGATGCTGAATACGACCAAAGGATTAATCAGCTCACTGCTTTCATCAAGGAGGCCAGAGCCGAAGAAGTTAAGGCTCGCGAGGATGCTCGGGCTGTTGAACAAAATACGGTTGAGGCCATGGCTGCCCGGGAGGTTACCCTCCTGGACCACCTAGGACCACCCCGGGGTCTGAGTTAGCAACGCGGCCTCCTTTGGAGGTCTCGAAGACTCGTCGTGCTCTTTCAAGGTCTCCTTCGCGCCCATCGGATGCAGGTAAATACCAGTATGTTATCGAGTTGCACGACACTAAATGCAAATCTGAAGAGGTAGATAAACTTAAAAAGGACCTAAATGTCTATTGTTCTAAATACGACATTTTGATTAAAGTAATCTCTGTTATAAAGTTAACCAAAGGTGTTACATTTATTTTGGCAACTGAGGATGACGTAAATAATATTAAGGTTTACTTTGAACAATCACCCTTTAAAGACAAAAATTCATTTACTCCAAAATTGTATAAACCTAAACTTATAATTAGAAATACCCCAATTGTAGACAAAAATTTGCTTCTGGAAAAACTTAAGTTAAATGATGAAATGTTTAATGAAGAAAACGTTAAAATTATATTCAATATAAAATCAAACTATAAAGGTGCTGGTTTAACCCATTGGATCATTGAAGATAATCCCATTTATTATTTAAGATTAAAAAATGCAACAGTCTTTATAAATCTTAATATTTGTGATATCGATGAATTTTCATCAGTAAAATTCTGCATCAAGTGTCTTCAATATGGTCACACTAAGAGATGGTGTAAATCGGCTTTGGATTTGTGAGTTAGGTGCGGAAAATTGAGACATGAAATGGGGGATCCCCCTTGTGTTTATCAATTATCTTCATGTAGACTAACACAAAGTATAATAGTGCACTGGAGATTAATCATAGAGCAGGTACCAATAGAGGCCCCATGTATCATAAGCAAGAGAAAATAATGGAGGGGCGAACCGACTTTGGGCCGCCGTCGTAGCGTTTTAACATTTTGTAGCTCCTTCAGACCGTCTTCGACCGCCCTGGCATCGCAGATATATTTTATATATTTCAGTTATTCTGATTGATACTTATTCTCAGAAGAAGTTAATTATATTTTTAAGTGATAAAAGATAACGTTAATGGGTGTTTTTAAATATGATGACTTAATAGGTACAGCTGTGGAAATAAAAAAGTACCCACTTGAGGTTATTTCCTCCGTTATTCATCCTAAAGAATCGGACCTTTTTGACATTGTGAACAATTAACATTCTGAGTTAATTGCATGACACAAAATTTGCATAAGGGCCCTTACTAAAATTTCAGGTATTTTAGAGTTTTTTTGGAGGTTTAAACTAGGTATTCATGGTATTAAAAGGTATTTTTAAGGTTTTCAGTAATAATACCTCTTGGAATAATACCTGACCGAAGGTATTTTTAAGGTTTTATTTTCAAATACCTAGAGAAACCTCTGAAGTTTTAGGTATTTTACAAGTTTCGCGAGGTTTCTAATAAAAACCTATGGTATTTTAAGGTATGCAGATAAATACCTCCTGAATACTACAGGTATTTTGAGGTTTTATTTTTAAAAACCTATATACCTCGGATTCATTTGGTATTCATATAGTTTAGCGAGGTTTCTAATAAATACTTATGGTATTTTAAGGTATTAAGAGGAATACCTCTTTAATACTACAGGCATTTTGAGGTTTTATTTAAGTATTCTGAAAAATATATTTATAATTGCGTGAAAAAAATCCGACTTTTACATTATAATTTCAATATCAGGCGCGTGCAAAAAGTTAGACTTTTTGAAACAGTGAAAAAAAGTACTTTTTGTCATCCAATAAAGCAGTGAATAAAAAGCTTTTTTCACTATTTTCATAAGATGCCAACATTTCAAGCTAAAAGTTCTATTTCATAATATTAATAAAATCCAGATATTTATCGATCTGCTTTTTTTTTAAAGATAGTAATGCGCGTGAAATATTTTTGGACCAATGATTTTTTTTTCACACAATTATAAAAAATATTGTATCAACCACGTGCGAAAAGTAAACTTTTTAAAACACGTGTCATTATTGCACGAGCGAGGTAATCCACTAGTTTTAAAACTGTTACTTTTCACACTTGTTGCATAAATAACTATTGTAGGGATAGCATGGTATTGAAGCACGTACTATTTTTTTAAACTATTATCGAAGTCATTACGAAGATTTTTTTATGAAATTAAATTAATGTATTTTTAGAAACTATAGTTTTATAAACATAATTTTGGCAGAAACTTTATGTGAATGCAAATTAATTTCTCTTTAAAAGTTATTTCACATGCATACAAATAATATGTTACATATTTTATGGCCCTGATATCCATACTTACAACTCTAATAATGCAATAGAATGAAAGTTATAAGATTCTTACTGGCTAATTAAGTAACATTTACAATAGACTTTAAAAGCAACTATGCAATATTTTGTGGTTCAAATGTATTAAAGATAAAGTATCTCCCATTTTCTTTTTATTTTTTCTAAATACAAATATCTTGGGCTCTTGGTATTTTTCTATTCATTTTTAGTAGGAACCAAAGAATATGACTCAAAAGTTAATATGGATGCTATCAAACAATTTTGCATGAGATTTAAACATTTTCAATAAGATACAATCAAATACTCTGATTAAGATATATTTATAACTGTTTAAGCTATTTATATATTTTCTAAAAACATCTTTTCAAAGTTCCTTAAAAGTATGGAAGAAAAGTTTGAAAGCACAAAGTTTTATAAAAAATTACAATAATTTAACTTCTAATGGGAAAACGTTGGGCTCTGTTTTTAAATAACGACAAAAAAATACCTCTCTGCACTGTAAAAAATTTGGCTTGAATTTACTAACGATTACTTAGTAACTTAACAGGTTTTCACCATTTACTAGAAAATCATCTGTAACCTAAAGAAACTACTGTAGTAATACTAAGCAATACTAAGTAAATTGTTGTAACGCTTACAGCGCCACCTGGCTATCTTTTTGAGAGATGCGTAGTTTCCCTTATTGCATTGTTTTGTTTCTCGAAATTTGTTCGATCGGCAATCGGATTTAGCAAAAACTAACCAGTGATCGCGTCCGTAAATTGAAAGTGTACGAGACTAAGAGATAAAAGTCTGATTCGATATCGGTCAAAGGTGAAAATTCAATCAATGTGTTTTTCATCGAAAAATTATAACGAATCAATATCGCAACGATGAGAAACCGAAAAACGCGTTTTTTTTTATTTTAGTACATACATACAAATTGCGTTAAATTTTTTCTAAAACTTCATATCCGAAAGCTTTATATCGATCAAGATTTTAACCTCATTATTTACACGCAAAGGATCTGCATGTCCCGATGACCGCGTGAACAAGCGCGCTACTTCTCGTTGAAAGACGAGCTAATCTTGAGGTTGTGAGTTCGAATCCTGCGACCTGCTCCGGAAAAGTCGAAATAATTCTTGACTAAAAGAAAATTAGTGGCGCCCTCTTGTTTAACATTTTTGAAACTTCTAGTTACTAACTTTTTACTAGTAAAGATACTACATAAGTGGATGTATTGTTTACTAGAATATATCTTGTAACGTTTACTGAAGTTTTTATAGTATGCTTGCAATTTAAATGATTGTATTGGATACTAAGCTTTAATTAGTAATATATACACATATTTCTTATGTAACATAACTAAAAAAACTTATGGAAGCTGAGTTTCCTAGAGAATTCTTAGTAACCTTACAGTTTTTTTTTTAGAGTGTGATGACATGTACCTACGAAAACTTAAAAAAAATGCAAAAGAATGTCATTTACATAATTAAAAAGTATAATTTTTAAAACATTAATTAGTTATAATTAAAGCAAAATTGTAGTAATTATTAATAAACTATAGATGGAAGCACTAACGAGTAAGAACTTAAAAAATGGTTTTAATCATAACTAATTAATATCTTTAAAATGTATTACATATTTTAATAGTAAAATAACTCTCTTCTGTATATTTTAGTAAGCTTTCGTGAGTACAGGTCGTATACTTTATTTAAAAACATGTGCAACCCTTAAATGCTAAAGAAATCATAATAACCCAAACAAAATGCATTCAATATCGGGGTATTTGAAACAATTTTTATATTTTTAAGTAATTATTATATTGATTTTTTTAAAAAAATATGAATGGAAACCCTTTAATATTTTTAAAGAAATAAATTTAAGACAAGAAGTTTAAGCGAAATCCCAATTTTTAAAAATGTTTATTCATAATTTGCTGAGTAAATCACAAAATACTTTACAATTACCCTTTAGGGGACTGTGTATAAGATTACGTGTGTAATTGATAAATAAAGACGGCTTTGCATGCATGCTTGTCATTTTAGAGATGGACCCCAAAAGGTCCACAAGTGATTCGATTGAATAACTCGTCAAATATTCATCCAAATGTACCAAAAACTTAGATTTAAGGGTTTTCAAGAGTGCTTAACATTTCTAAAATATTAAAATTGGGTGTTGCTATTGGAAATTTCAAAGATCGCAATATTTTTAATATGAAGACGGCCCCTTATGCAAATTTTGTATCGTGCAATTAACTCAGAATGTTAATTGTACACAATCTCAAAAAGGTCCGATTCTATAGGGTGACTAACGGATGAAAAAACCTCAAGTGGGTACTTTTTTTATGGTGGTCCAGAGGTCTGCTTCGTAGTTTGATTGCTTTTGTTTTGTTTAAAAAAAATGCCCTTTACTATGTATTACTATGAAATATATTGGTTTATTTTAGTTTATTGTTTAAATCAGCTGTTGATCGATTATAATGTGGTTATATTTTGGACTAACCTTAAATATTATTAAAAGCTTAAAATAATATTTATATATATATGCATAAATTTTGATTTGTTTACATCTGTCTTTCTGAACAAGTAAAAATTTAAAAGGTTTAAATTAAATTAGTTGTTATAGTTTGAAATTTTTTATAAATTCGATCTTTGGCTGAGTTTGTTTATTTGTTTATTTTTGTAAATTGATGTTAGGTTGATTATTGGCTTTTGGTTTTATTGCATATAAGTGTATGGTTATTATTTTGTGCTTGGGTTTTTGAAATTCCGGTTCGGTTGATGTATATTGTAGATTATTCATTTTATTTTATTTTTTGAGTTCACAATTTTCATTTATTAGAGAATTTCCTTTAAAAATAATTTTGAATCTGAGTTTAATTTAGACTTAAGCTTTAATTTTTGACTTGCTTTGCAAGTAAAATTTCGACTAGATAATTACTTTTATTTTAAGAAAAGGAAAATATATTAATTCAAATTATTAATATTTGTAAAATTTGTTTTTGTGAGCTCTGATTTGGTTATAATTTAAAATGATTAAGTTTCTTGTGGGAATTTTTTTAATTTACTAACTTTTTCCCTTGAAACTATCTTTTTTCTTACTCTATAATTCTGGTATTTTTGGTAGGTTTTGTGATATGTGTTGCTGAATATTAGAACTATTATTACAATTGGAATTACATATGTTACTTTAATGTGAATTTGTTTCAGAAATTTAAGTTAAATTTTTTGAGGGATTTTCGTATATTGTTTTAAAATTTTATGAAACTTGTAGTAATAATATTGGCTATACATCTATTTTGATTATATTATTTTTTTTAAATAATTTTTAATTGGTTATAAATTTGTATTGGTTTTGAATTGTTAAGAAGTTTTTGTACCGCTTTACGACGTTGTTTATTTTATTGAAATTGCTATATCATGTATTAATCCGTTTTAAGGCCTGCCAAGAGGCTTTGTGCCTGTTGTTTTCTGTAAAAATTTTGAGACATTTTAATAAATGGTGTCCTGGGTTGCGGACAGTAATGATTCATTACTGATCATTACATGAAGTATTCATTACTGATAAACAGAGTTTTTTGTTGTGGCTATCTATAGTTAGTGTTTGGAAAATTGCAAGGTGGCAGTTTATCAAAGAAGTGCTTTTAATGAAATTTAAAATGATGCAGGATAGTTTATCAGTTTGTCTGTTCAAAATAAAAGCATGCTTATTTTGTAGTGTTTATTTTTATTTGTCTTTTATCATCAGGTGCTCTTTGTGAAAGCGGTTCGAGTTGTTCGAGGAATGTAGGAAAATATAAAATCTTTTTTGATATATGCACCAACTTTAAGTATATTATAAAAATCTTTTTAACAATTTAGTTTAAATTGTATGGCTATTATAATAACTTGTTACAATTTACTAAATGGCTGTAACGGTATAATACGTTACTTTTCCGTTGCAAAAGCGATAGAAATACGTTGCTACTCCGTTGCAAAAGCGATAGAAATACGTTGCTATTCCGTTGCAAAAGCGATAGAAATACGTTGCTACTCCGTTGCAAAAGCGATAGAAATACGTTGCTACTCCGTTGCAAAAGCGATAGAAATACGTTGCTATATTCCGTTGCAAAAGCGTTGCTACACCGTTGCAAAATGGTAACAGGTGGCGGTTTTGCGACCTCTTTAAAACGTTGCAAAATTGGTTGCAAATTAGTATTCCTTACGAGACACATTTGCGACTTAATTGCGTTTCTTATTTGCGTTTTTGCAACGAAACGACTTTTCGTTTCTGCAACGTCTTAAAAACGAAAGCGTGCTACTTGGGAAAGTCATCCATATTCCCATACAAATCAATACCTCTGGGGGTACAAGATCAGGGGGTTATCGGCCTTTGATCTGGATCAAAATTCCGATATGTAAGTGAGAATGGATGGGGACGTTCCTATATAACGGATGTATCATGCTGAAAAGCATAAGTCGGACTTCCTCCCTTGTGGCACTCAATAAAGAAATGGTAGCCACCCTACTTCGCCTTAAAATCGGGTAGTTATCTTTACTCCAGGCTCGGTTAACGCGAATGTCATTAGAAACAACACAATTTCCATTTTAGAAATGCAAATATTAGATAACTCGAATTGATTTAATTTTTGTTGCTTTACTCGTAAACGAACGAATCGAAATGTATATAAATTTTTAAATGTTTCGTTTCTCTTGTGCACCGGAAGCTGAGTTGATATTTGAAAACAAATTCTTTTGTTATGTTACCACTGTTTACATTTAAAAAGTGTATACAGTTTTAATTTAGAAATATTCAAAGAAAGTATGCTTCAGAAAGCAAGATTTTATTCATATATAAAATGTTATTATCTAAAAATAGTGGTAGTTTTTTTTTAAATCAAATGTAGTTTATTATAATTGTTTAACAAGTTGAACTAACTTTACGAAGACTGTGTCTGCTGTTGTTTCTATTCCCAGGTGTGTAGCTGAGCTACGCCACCTTCATGAAACCAAAAAAGTCCATGAACAAAAGCGGGTCGCTCAAGATGTCAGAAGTCGAGAACTGCAAGCAATTGAAGATATGTTCAGGGGATGCCTGTGATGCCACTGCAGGAGTTTTTTCTATCCCTGTTGGAAATCCTGTTGGGATTTCTTGGGGCTGCTTAAGCGCGAGAAAGAGCTTTCTGCCCTTTAATCGGAAAATTGAATTGGTGGCACCATCTTGGACTTCTCCCAAAACACCAAGAGTGGCTAGGTGACATTCGCCAAAGCGTTTTAAACTCTAGTTTTTGATGGTGCCGATTTCCGAGGATGTCAGTGTGCTGTTACGATTCTGGTCAGGATGTCAGCCAGGTCAGGATGAAAGGATGATCATTCTAAGAGTAATGATCAGAAGTATTACAATCATTTATATTTAATGTACTAGCTCCCAATATGAATTCGTATATCGATACAATGGTGTCGAGCATCAAAGTACTAAAAAATAGGAATATAGAACTATTGCATTTGTTAAATAGCACATTTTTTATGTGTATCATCACCCTTATTTAATATATCTTTTTGTATTTTGTCCTGGTTGTGTATAAACATTTATTCTTAAACAACTTCTCTCATCTAAACCCCAAATGGTTGCTTATATGCGAATTGATCCTGAATGCCTCACATAAATATATACTGTGAATTATCAATAATCGGAACAATATTATGCCTAAGGCAAGTTGGTTTGACGTGACAGCTTAACTTATTTTAAAACTATCCCCTGAAAATAAGTGCTGTAAAAATAAGTACAAATTACTTGTTATTTCAATTTTCATTTCCAATTTCATACGAATGCTAATTAAAAAGTTAATGCAAATAAATTACAGTCAGTGCATTGTTAAACTAATTTTAAGTGCCTTTAACACGGGGGTGTCTACTTCAAAAGCAGTAATAAGTTGCCCGAAATTACAATACCTTTCTCCCCTATTTGTTGTTTCATCTTGTTCTTTAAAACCAAAATGACTTTTTACTATACAGTTAAGAATAAGGTGGCGATGTTGCCGAGCAAAAACCTGGTTCGCCAAATGAAGTAATTGATCACTTTGTAGTCAGACCAAATAAACGCTTCCATCGAATTATATTGGGCGTTATTATACAGAAGAGTTTGCATCGGTTTACGAAACGATTTGATGATTTCCGATTCTCTAATATTTCATCTATTTGCAACGCATTTTTCTCATTTGTGTCAGAAATTAAGTAAAAATTATATTTAGGAACAAGTCAAATCCTCTTAAAATAATGTGTAAGTAAGAATTCCAAGAAAACGCATCTTCTCCCACAGATAGTTTTTTGGAAGTGATGCCATTGGGAACACAAGTTCCAAGAAATATCACGAGATTATTAAGTAACGCCCAGTTGACAGTTTAAGTGGTACTGCCTCCTTTAGATGACTCACAAACTTCTTTCAACTGAACTGTCAAGCATTACTAAGTTGATGACAAACGTTTGAAATAAATATTAAACTTATTAAACTTTGTTATTTTGGGTTAGGTGTTAGGTTTATTACTTTATTTCTTAAAGTGAGATACAACTTTTCAAGCATCCATATTTAAAATATATATTTATGTTTTCGATCGGAACAGTGTTTAAACCAAATGCTGTAAGGTAATAGTATCAATAGTTATTGTAAGTCAAAAGCATATCCAATTTTCGTAGATTACCTTCAGTGACACCACATCCTAATACAAGAACGGTTGGTTGGGATGAGGCGTCATGCCACGGACAAGACCCTCACAGGTTCTTTCCTCATTCGGCTCTTCTAAAAGAGATTCTGCAAAACAAAAAACACAAAAGCAAAAAAAAAAAAAACAACATTTAATTAAAAATGTTACCATGTGCTACTAGTACACCATAGTGCCAGTCAATTATCTAATGGAACGCTATTTATGTATTTCTTATTTGAAAAGCTTAACGAAAAAATTATAAACAGCCCCAAATTGCTGCGCGCATACTACAATTCTAAGTTTTTTTATTTTCCACTCGGTGGCGTTGCACATACAATTAATTCAGAGTATTATCCAAGTGATCCACAAATGTATTCAAGTGAGCTTTATTAAAGATCAAATCGTCAAATGTTGTCTATTAAGGAAGGCGGTACTGAGTTTCAGTGACTGAAAAGGTGTTAATATAAAATTTAATTGGCTTGGTTCTAAAATGTAGAAGACGATTTAATACGACTTTGACTTTCTTTTGAGGCTCTACGGCGCAGTTGTAGTGCTTTGTATTGCCGTGCCATAGGTCTAGGATTGAATCCTGGATTTGGGAGAGATTCACTCAAATTTTCATCCCTTAATTGGGTCAATAAAATGAGGAGTCGAGCATGAATGGGACCAAGCATGTTTGGGAACTAAACACTGGGGGGGGGGGGGGTAACGCGTAAGGCTGACCGCATAAGTGGAACATATGCTAGTACTCCAGAACCCTTGGTCACGAAAGCTGAATTGGGCACGGCAGACCCTGGTAGTTATGGGTTTTTGCGCCAAGAAGTTGTATTTTTTTATTATTATTTTTTCCAAACGGGGCTGCTCTATTGGCGGATCAAGCCGTTTGAAGACTCGGCATATTCCCTAGAAGTAAAAATATATATTTTGTGGCAACATATAACCAGCCTCTCGCTTAATGTTTCGATGTTCAGATTGAAATACATCTTAGCTCACAGTGAATATTAAAGTGGTCCAATATTTCATTTTGCCGAGAGACCCTCAGCCAGATTGGAGATGAAATTTTTTTTTACACAAAACATAGTTGATTGCCTATATATTTGTCCAAGTTTATTTTATTTAAGTAAGAAAAAAATATTGCTATGCCGCGGACGAAAAAGAAACAAACAATTCGGAAAGATATTCTAGATTGTTATAGGTTGTACGTTTCTGGTTGTCTATTTCTAACCTCTTTGGAGCTTAAACACGGTCAATTGTGCCTCATAATATCTTACCTCACCCTAATCATATGAGAAGGTCGACCCCTTAGCGTGCACCCAAAACAAACCAGTGGCGCCATTGTGCAATTATTAGTGACTATTTTGACTGCACAGATTTAATGATCGCGTAGGTGAGTATACTCATGGCAAATTCCGACAAGAATACAACACAAATATACATGCCCATAATGGGTTCGATCCCTTGACTTCAACTGCTTGGCCAGCTCCATGACCATTCAGCCAGTTGATCAGAAGTAAATCTTTGAAAAAGCATTCTTCACGGATAAATGTACTAAATTTTTTTCTATAGACAAACGAATAAAAAAAATCGAATTTCGGTTTTTATTATAATTTATCCTATTAGTTAATACTAATGGTTTTCGAAAAATATGATTAATGGCCACCACTTTTTTTAGATATCACGTTTTTATAAAGAAAAAAAAATATTTCCGCTGCATCCGACGGTAATGTTCCTTCTTCTTTGGTTGAAAAAGCTATGTTCGTGTTATATGTACGTAGTGGTATTATAAATATATATTCCTATCATATTTAAAAGGTAACGATGCACTTCAATTCAATAAGTGATCCGATTCCATTATTTTTTTCATAAAGCAAACAGAAAAATAAATTAATTTGGAACCTTTTTTTGTTTTTAAAAACCAAAACTTAAGTTACGAAATAAAGCCCATTGCATATTAGTTGAATTGTAAAAAAAATAATTGCACAAAGCTCTAGTTAAAAATTGGCTTTAATTGCATATAAATTGTCAGAAAAAATATGTTAAACTGCAAGATTTTTCCAAGCGATGTATACAAAAAAATTGCTGCGTTTTTGTTTCTCGTAGAATTTTATTATCTTCGAATATGCATGTTTTTTATTTCAATCTTTGATGAATGTAAACTATCTTCTATAAAAATAGCTTTACCAACATGAAAACTCTTAACAAATTAAAATAGTGGAGTGTCGAAAAGTCGGTATGGTGGTTTCGATGCCCGCTTGCCATGCGAGTGGGTCCGGTTTCGAATCCCATTTGAGGCATGGATATTTATGTTGTCTCGAGCATTTGTGGAAAGCGTGTTGGTTGAACCTGTGGGTCTAAAGGTTCTGTGGGCGGTCAAAACTCGGCACCATAGGTGCTGGTTGTCTCGAGAAAATTACCATAACTTTCACCGACTTACCATAATTCATTAGGTGATCTCGGAGCAGAAGAGAGACTTCCAACCCTCATGGGTGCTCCACGCTTTGCGAAAATAGAAGCAACTGCGTCCTTTCTGCTTTCTTGCCTAAAGGCACAAGTCAATGTCAACAATTAGTGAATACATTTAAAAAAATATATATTTTGTATTGAAATATATCAAACCTTACCGTGAAAAGGTGAGAATCGAAACTTCAAGAAACTTCTCGTTCCAATCCCCATAAATGTACGATTTGGTCTCTAAGGTTGCTATTATTCTTATTGATAACATTATAGGCAGTTAAGGAAATTTAGGCAAGCATGAGTTTAAGATTTATATCATGGAATAATATTCCAGTTAAATAATAATTTTAACTCGAGCTACCACGACTACGCACTGTTGACAGAATGAAAAATGTGCACAAAATGGGTTAAAAATCTGCATTAATTTGGGATTAACTCGATCTTACGAGAAATCAGTCTAATTCTTTGATGACGATATTAGTGTCAGTGACATTTAGCACACCGTAAGTATTTGTTTTTAATTATAAACTAGTAGTAAAATTGATAGTCCTATGAATGAATTGGACTATAATCCAGTACCCAAACTAAATTAAATTAAAGAAAAATTAAGAAAAAATTATCTCACACAAACTAACAATTAATATAAAAATGTTTGCATAAAATATAAACGAAATTATTCGACATGGATGCAGTGAACGAAATTATAACACTTACCTGGTCAAATATTTGCTAATTTTTTAATAAGCTGAGTCAAATTCGGGTGAATTCTGTAGCTTGTTAATGGCATTGAAATTAGAAAAATATCAACTTCATTCAAAATTTATATAAAAATATTATTTGGATTTTGCATTATCCTTTTGTTATTTTTGATAAGCTTGGATATTCTCGTTTATACCCGCACGATCGTAATAAGAGATCGGTCTTAAAGGGTTTCTATTACACATGTATTTGCCAAAACCTACAAAATAAACTTCGATTCCGACAATTAGTAGAGGATCCAATGATGTAATGTAATATAATCGTTACCGGCTGCATATTTTTAGCCTCCATTATTAGTTTTAACCCAGCCAATTACTCATCGTAATTTATAACCCTGGTCAAGTGACAGCTTCGACTTCTGAGTGGGCGCCCAACAGAACTTCGAGCGACATCGTACTCTAACGCTGACTTCTGACTCCACAGATTTAACCAGCACGTATATCGCAGTGTTCTCGGATACCCCGATTAGTTTTAGACGATTTTTCCATCTGCAGCAATATGTGTATAGTAGGGCTAAGACAAGGACATAACCAAGAGTCTTCTCGGTGAGAGAGGCTCGTCGCTCATACCTCTCGGCCACCGGGGAGACAATTGTCCCAAACGTAGGACAGTTCAATTCAACTAACATTAATAGCCCTGCTGCACTTTGTGTTAAGAAGATGGAGATGCTTTGAACGAAATAAAGTGAGACCGTCCAAAAGTCGTCTAGCCACTCAAGTGGAAATTTGAATCACTGAAAATTTTTCAGTAATTTTCATTCTCGTAATCAATATTCGATGAAGAAAATCATTTTTTAGACCAAAATTAGACTATTATTAGATATATAAGACTGTAAAATCTGAGCGGAGAAGAAGCTGTGTAATTTATAAGCTAAATAAACCTCCATAGCTACATCAAAAAATACATCTTATATATTTTAATGTTAGTGACAAATTTTAATTTCAATTATAAAACTAAGATCTAATTCTAGTTTTTAAAAATATATGAATCGAGTCTTTCATTAACATGGCAGTTTAAACGATTGTTCTCGTAGATGTCGGTTTTTTCAAATGCAATAAATGGCATCATTTAGCTCCCCATATAAGCGTAAAATTCGCAGCATTCGAAGGGAAAAAAAGAACCAAAAGGAGAATAGAAATGGAGAAAACATAATTAAGCCAGAGGCAAAATAAAACTTTTAAAAAAGGTTTTAAAAAAAACGAAATTAAGCCTTAAAAAATATAAACCAAAGGATGTAGTGTTGGACGACTCCAGTGGAGAAAAGGATGACTCTGCTGTATGCAGTCACTGCTATAGCTCACTAGGAAAGCCTTTCATTTTTAACGCCCGACTTGTACAGTTATTTGAATATCAAAATTAATTAAAAAAAATATATACTTTTCTTTGCTAAAATTTTGTTTAGTTAAAAATAAAAACAATTTTATTTTTGAGACGTGGTAGCTCTGTCGTGCTTGCATCAGAACGTTTGTAGGTTCTGTCTTCGGCGGTGCTCGCCCTTCTGATGGTTGCTGGGTCGGCGCTTGTATTCAAATAACTACCGCCGTGTTGCTCATGGTGGCTGGGGCACGTTAAATAGGTCGTGAACGCAAAGTCCTCCATATTCTTATTCAAATTATTACTTCTGTATACTAGATCAGGGGGTTATCGGCCTTTTATCTGAATCAAAATTCCGAAAAGTGAGTGAGAATGGATGTGTGAAAAGAACCTTCCTATAAACTGGATGTATCATGCAGACAAGCATAAGTCGGACTTCCTCCTTTGTGGGGCTTAATAGCGACAAGGAAGCCGCCCCACTTTGCCTTATAATCGAGTACCGAATGGCAATAGAAACAACAACACAATTTCCTTTTTAGAAATACAAATATAAAAGATCCCGAATTGATTTAATTTTTGTTGCTTTACTCGTAAACTAACGTATCAGAATGTATATAAAGTTTGAAATGTTTCGTTTTTCTTGTGTACCGTAAGCTGAATCGATATTTGAAATCATATTCTTATGTTATTTTACCACTATTTACACTTAAAAAATGTATATAGTTTTAAATTATAGCCATGTTCTTATGAAGTGTATGACGGGAGAGATTTTATTTTTTAAATAAAATTTAATTACATAAAAATAGTGGTAGTGTCTGAATCAAATAGAATTTAGTATCATCGTTTTACAAAATGGACCAACTTTACGAAGACTTTGTATCTGTTGTTGTTTCTATTCCCA
This sequence comes from Hylyphantes graminicola, assembly GCA_023701765.1. Taxonomy (NCBI): domain Eukaryota; kingdom Metazoa; phylum Arthropoda; class Arachnida; order Araneae; family Linyphiidae; genus Hylyphantes; species Hylyphantes graminicola. The sequence continues at coordinate 41,092,561 of CM043112.1, forward strand.
GGTGTGTAGCAGAGCCACATCACCACCATGAAACCAATAAAGTCCATAAACAAAAGCGGATCGCTCTGGATGTCAGAAGTCGAGAACTGCAAGCAATTGAGGATATGTTCAGGGGATGCCTGCTCGCCGCTGCACCTGTGGCACTCCAGGAATTTTTTCTATCCCTGTTGGAAAACAAGAGATTTCGTGTGGCCACTTAAGAGCGAGGAAGAGCTGTCTGCCGTTTCCTCGGAAAATTGAATTGGTGGCACCTTCTTGGACTTCTCCCAAAATGCCAAGAGTGGCTAGGTGGAATTCGCCAAAGCGTATTAAACTCTAGCTTTATGATGGTGACGATTTCCGAGGATGCCAGTGTGCTGTTACGTTTCTGGATCTCCTCGGAGGCAGTCTTGACCAGGATGTCTGCCAGGATGACCAATCTAAGAGTATTGATCACAATTGTTACAAAATTATTTATATTTAATGTACTAAGATCACAATATGGATTCGTGTACCGATACGACTGTGACAAGCCTCAAAACACTAAAAATAGGAACATAGAACTATTGCATTTGATAAATACCACATTTTTCATGCATCACCTTTATTGAAAGTATGTTTTTGTATTTTGTCCTGCGTAAATTTAATTTCTAATTTCAAACGAATGCTATTTAAAAAGTTAATGCAAATTGTGTATTATATACTACCACTTATTTCTCGTTTAGGATTTTTCTTAATATCGCAAATGCTGTCACGATTCTCTGTAACTAGACTAGTAAGTAATAAAAGACGTAAAATATTCTTAAAAGTGATTTTGATATATTAAATTTAGGATTTCAAGTACCATCTTTTTTGACGAGACGCAAGTGCATTTACACACACTCGACCTAGAATGACACAATTGACAAAACGTCAAGTAAATAACTTGACAGATACAGTGGTGGAAATTGATTTTTGAACTAACATTCTTTTCACCAGATATCGCTTTGTATTAAGTGCTAACAATTCAAATTTTGTGTAATGTATATTCAGAGTATAATAAAGGATTTTCACACATAATTTTTTTCAAAAAATGATATTAAATAAAAATATATATAATTTTAGTTTTTAAGCATGTCAAATGATGGAAATTGATTTATGAACTCAAATTTATTTTGAACCCAGGTACCAAATATTTTAACTAGTTCTTCATTTGAACTTCAGGGGAGCTTACTATCAGTGTTTATAAATAAGATTAGAGCCAAATTTGTTGAAATGTATCTGTTTTATTCCCATTTTATTAAATAGGAAAGCTTGCGGGACTGCCTCAAACCAAAAAGGTAAAAAATGACCCTTATATAATATTGTAACAAGTCTGTAAGAGAAATTAGCATATTAATTAAAAGATGAATAAAAATAATTCATAAATATTTGAAGAATCATTCTGAATTCGGCAAAAACCATCATTAAAAAAGGTGTAATCCTCGTGGGACGAGGGACAAAAGCAGGATTATTGGACTTGTATCCTAAAAAGTAACCATTTGTGTCAGCATTTGTGCATTACAGGGCGAATTTGTTATGAACATTCAATTCCTGTAACTCCCAGAAGAGTAGGACAAATATTGATATCGTCGTCGAACTTTAAATGTTCCAAAATGAAGGCTGGTCCAAAGCTTATTCTTCACCATAAGAACAGGCTATTAAAATATAGTCGTAACTACATGAAAATGGATTGGGTGGGGGTGGAGGGAGAGAAATAGGATAAAAGTTACATTCGCTGATGAAAAAAAGTTCAATTTGGATGGACGGATGGTTTAAAATGTTATTGAAAGAATCTTCGGAAATAACCAAGATCTGTCTTCAGCAGAAATGTTAGTGGTGGAAGTTTGATGGTCTGGGTCCCGATATCTTATGATTGAAGAAACAAGGTTAAGTTTCTGAAGGGCTGACAAACATCACATTATTGCAGATTAGTTCTAGAAAATTCTTTAATTCCTTTTTGCATGGCAAAACTGTGCTTTTGATTAGATTTTTATGCATGATAATGCAAGCATCCACATTTCAAACGAAATGGAAGACTGGTTAAATGAACTAAGTGTTGTTCATTTAAATCATCCTGCCAATAGCCATGACTTAAGCCCCAAGAATAATGTCTGAGATCAATTGGTTTGAATAATTTACTCAAATGGAGTATGGTTTTAATGAAGTGTGCATCAGTTATGGATTAGAAGGACTTAATCATTAAAAACTGCAAATTGCTTGACCAAAACTTGATCCAAAGTTTTGTGTTGTCTATGAAAATCAAAATCAAGGAAGCATTAGCGACAAAAAATAGTTTTAGCAATTGTTAATTGAGATTGAATGCAAAAGTTCATAAATCAATTTCCCTATGCTAAAACTAAAATATCTACAAAATAAATTGTTTACGAATTTATATAAAATTTTATTTACGTGTATAATTTATAATGCAAAGCCTGTATAGTATATAAAATTTAAATCGATAAAAATGCATTTAATAAAGAAATACTGTTAAAAAACTGTCAGTTCATAAATCAATTTCCACCACTGTATTCCAAAGCTGTTTTTAAATTTTTTAGCTTTTCATCCATACCAGTGGTCATCCATACCAGTCCATGTCAGTGGTCATTCAAAGTATGGCTTAGAAATTTCGAGGCACGGTTCCTTGATTCGATACTAGACTTGAACCACGTTCCAGTGTAAGAACGAACGACTAAGAACAAAAATGATTTCCGCATTTCTAAAATCGATTTTCGTATCGAAATTGAATAAAAAAAATTACTTAAATTTATATCCCTTTTCGACCGGCTTTTTTTTTTACAAATATTGAATGGTACAAGTCAGCTGCTTCGGTATCGATATTTTTGAAGAACTTGAACATAATACCCGCACAATCGTGGTCGGAAAGGGATATGCAATTTAATTTTACTCTTTATGGGCAACTTAAAGTTGAACATTAAAGTTGAAAGGTTGAGAAATTCACTAAGGAGTGTTGTACCTTTGACCAGGTCAAAGGACCTGGTCAAAACCTGGAGGACCAGGGTGTTCCTCTTGGTCTGGTGTCTCCCCTCCGACCTGTCCGACATGGGTGACCCTGCCAGTAGCTAAGCTACCGCCGTCATAGCTCTCGGGATCAACAACACACGCAACACCTTCCCTTACAGTTTAATAATGTTGCTACTGTTAAGTTATCATAATAACTCACCAAAAATGTCGGTTTTAAAAATGATTTTTTAAAATAAATAGATAGTTGATGAAGTGTTCTGAAGGTCGACTTCTTAATTAACCTAACTTTAATTAACCTTCTTAAACGGGCACCAGCAATGTACTTTCTTTGCACTTTTAAAAAGTCGTTTTTGAACGCGGCCAACATGCTAGAATAATTCAAAAATGCTCTTGCTGTAGGGGGGAACAAACGAAACTTATTTATGCTTGCAAAAAAGGAATAACTGAACACCAGAAATACACTTAGAAGTCTCTCTCTTTGGCCTAATTTATTCCAAAATTGTGGATTTGTGAATACCACGAGTTTTTATCCGCAAAATCAATTTAATTTATGAAATGTGTTAAAACTGTGTTTAGAAGAACAACTGCCCAATCGGCTTTATATTTTACAAATTAGTTTTTACAATAAAAAATGTAAAAAACTGTTATGTGAAATATAAGGGTTATTGTTAACCTTCTATTGGTCGAGGGAAATGAGATAGCACAATTTGTATCAATGTACCCCATGGTTTTAACGGACTGAGTAATTTTATGAAATAATCTAAGAGCTTCGAAATTTGTGTTGACTGTTTTATTGAGCAAGCTTCGCCGATCACAATTCTCGCATGTCTTGGTCTCTCATCAGCAATACCACTCAGATTAGAAGGCCTAGGCAGCATAACTTCACACCAGTAGACAGATTCCGTTATGTTGAGCTTGATTCATCTTTTCTTAAAGATTACACGAGATCGAGTTAGAAACGCTTATTGGTCAAAACCACATAATAGTTTTCTATAATGACGTCAGGCATCTTGGTTCACCGGCCTTATATGTTGTTAGATTTTTGAGGGTATTACATGTCATGGACCTAGTCTAGCACTGCTTGTCTAAAAGGTATGCAATCGATAACATCATTCCTAGTTACAGGAAAAATAGCTTTATGGATTCTAAATGGGTGTTGATTCATTGAAATAAAGTATTTCACCACCCAAGCGTGCAGCTAGTGACTGCAGAGAAGACAAATTGAGTGTAATAATCTCGCCGGATTTTCCTTTTACTTTTTGGTTTTTTTCAAATAAAAACAACGCAAATAAAATATGATTCATGAAATATTATTGGTGATTGGATTGTCGGAAAATTAATTACTGAAACAAATTTGATCAGGCATAATTTTTCGTCACATTAAGGAGATAAATCTGATTGGTATAAATAAGTCAAAATTGCTTTTTAAATACTACTACCACTTATTTCTTTTTTAGGATTTCAATTTTACATTTAGAACGATTCGGCATAGTCGAGTTTTACTAAATCCTACCCAGTTTCACAAGCCAGTATTTACATTTCGAAATATAAAAACTGGTATCTATCAAAACGGTAATTACTTTATGTTCAACCATATTATTGGCATTGGTTAATGAGGATTACCCTTATTACATAGGTTGTTACGGTTCTGTGTAATATTGACTAGTAATCATGAAAAAGAGAGTGAAAGATACTTAAAAGTGAGGTTTATTTATACACACTCGGTCTAGAGACAAAATTTAACTTGAAAGATATTCCTAAGCTGTGTTTACATTGCATTGAAAATTTAAAGCAAGTCTTGGGGGGGGGGGGCATAGCTTAGACATTTCGAGGCACGGATCCCAGATTCGATACAAGATTTTAACCACGATCGAGGGTAAAAACGAACAACTGAGAAACGAACGGTTTTCCATATTTTTAAAAAGCGTTTTCTTTACAATATGACGTCTTTTGTTTCGATAAAGAATAAAAAATAATCGATATTTGAGTTCCAATTCAAAGTACCAACGGAAAATTTCTACACTCTTAAAACAAGAGTGAAATCCACTCCAGTTGGAGAAGTGCATTTTCGACAATGGAAAGGAGTGGATATTAACTCAGACTGAGTTAAAATCACTCGTTTGGAGTGATCCTGTCGGACGTTTAACACACAAAGAATCCAATACTATGGGAGAAGTGCATTTTCTAGACTGGAGGAGTGAAATTAACTCAGACTGAGTTAAAATCGCTCGTTCGTTTTAAGAGTGTAGGGTGCCAAGGCCTTAATTTTAATAATACTAGTCTCATATAATGCCGGTGGAAGGTCAGCGGCCGAATCCATTAAAATAATTGAGAATATTTTATAAACACGATGCAATTATAACCATGATAAGATTACAAGATTAAGGGCGAATGAGTCCTATCGATCGTAAGTCTCCAAACCAAAGTGCCTCTGTGTTAATCCAACGGGAAAATAACTGACTTACTGGTCTCTATAATCGCACGTTTTCAAGACATAATTATACAAAGTACATTAGATTATAAACCTGCAAGAAAATAATAAAGAATATAAAGATCTGTAAGAAAGCTACATTTGTCATATAAACAAAACTATGTGCAAAAATATATTCAATACATACGGGAAAATGTGTCTTAGAAAACGATTTTTCCAGTGGATTAACACAGGGACACTCTCTTTCGGAAACTTGTAGTCGATCGGCCATTCGCCCTTTGTCATCAAGTTCGTATCGAATCGAATACGTGAAGGAAGGACCTTTTCAAGAATGCTGTTTATAATGAGCATTGCATATAAACAAAATACCAAAAATGTGCACACTTTTGATTATTTCGTCAATGTAGCGTTGTGGTAGCTATTGTTAACATTATTTAACAGGCCATTATACCATAATATAGATATTAAATGCATTCTTACCTTAACTTCTTAACTCCTTATAATGTTAGTTATTTATAAAAAAAATGGCAACCGTTAATACCAAATTGTAAATTTTATGAACGAGAAGTTTTTTTCTTTCTGATTATCTATATTTTACGGTATAGTTGCATATATCCAACTGCAAAATGAGTAAAAAATATATTCACTTTTTCAATTTGTTTAGAATTTTCATACTGGCAATGCCGCTTGCTTATAATACGGTTCGCTTTCATCAAAGAGTGAAATAAAAAAGTTGGTTTGTTTCAGAATCAGTCACTTACACCGCTTCCACACAGTATTTACGCTCAACAGGAAACACACTAACAGCACCTCAGAAAGAAATTCGTCAAACTGGGCTTGTATAGCTAGTTCTAATTCAAACTTTTATAAGCCAAAATTAGTAATTGTCTTTAATCTTCTTTTGAAGATTTGATAATTGAACTTCATCGTTTGCTTTTTTAAGTTCGAAGAATAATGATGTATTTTTTAAACAAATATCTATTTGAAGCCTCAACTTTACATTTCAAAAAATAAATTGGTATATGCTGCATTAAAAATAAAAAAGAAACTTTTCATATTCTTATGCAAATTTAGAACTTTTCCTGCATCTTTCTTCATTCATATATAATGAACCTTCAAAATAACTTTATTGTGCTATTACAACAATCCAAATTCAATTATTACACAAAAATAAATATTTCTTTCAATAATTTTATTTTTATTTTAAATAAAGTTTCTCGAACGTTTGATGTAATGGCAACAGTGAAAATATTGAATCAAAATGGAATTTACATCATATTTCAATGTAGATTAAATTTTTAGTTGTTTAAATAAACTTCTAATTAAATATTTTTAATGAAATTTGGAATGTTGTCTTAACTAATTTTTTGCTTCAAAATGACGTATCCCACTTGTTTGTGAGGCTTTTGGTTCGTTCTGTGAAAGTTGGTGACAGACAGACAGACGGACAAACAGACTTACGGACGGACTGCACGATTATAAAACCTTCAACTTTTTACGTTATAAACGTAGTGTGGAAGCTAAAAAATGTAGATATTAGAAATATATAAAGAACATAAAAAGATGCATATTTATTTTGTTCATCGCCTGAAAAAAACAGACATTTTGCATTCGAAACTGAGTTGAATATTAGAAGTTGAGAAACTACATTACAATTTCTTTTAAATATATGTGTATATTTCCCACATTTTGAAAAGCAAGGAAAGCCTATTTTTAACGCGGGCATTGTACAAGTATTTATATTGCAAGTCAAATAATATAGAATTTTTTTCGTAGTGAAGTTTTGAGTATTTGAAAAGAAATGGAGTTAAAAGGCTTCCGAATTAATTTAATTTATATTTGATTAACACAAAACTGTAGAATCAGAACACATATAAGCGAAATGTCTGAATTGAATGTTTTAATTGAAATGTTCCTTTTTGAAGCAGGGTCGTTTTGTGTGTAAGGACAATTTCTTTGTATAATTATTTGAGACCCATCGACGATTTTTGAAGCAATGCGCACAATTCACAAACCAGTGACTCTCCCCCTCACTCCGAACTGTTTTCAAAGTTAATTACTGAAACAAATTTGATCAGGCAACGTTATTCGTCACACCTAAAAGACAAGTATGATTGATATAAATAATTCAAAATCGTGTATTAAACATTACCACCTAGTTTTTTTTCAGGATTTCATTTTAAAATATAATAATAAACTGCGAATCATCTAGAAAATCTTTAAATAGGTATATTAAAGCTAGTAATTACATTTTCGAAATGTAAAAACTGGTATTTAAACTTAATGGCAATGTGCCTTACCGTAGCCATATCATTGACATCGATTGATGAGGATGGCCCTTTCGCAAATGTTGTCACGATTCTCTGTACCCATGTCTAGCTGTCAAAAGCGAGCAAAATATTCTTAAAAGTGATGTTGAGAAATTCAATTTTATAATTTCAAGTACTACCAGCTTTTTTGACGAGACGCTGGTTTATTTACACACACTCAGTCCAGAATTACGCAATTGAGAAGATGCATTAGTCAAGTAAATAACTTAAGAGATGTTCCCTTGATTTTCTTCCAACACTTGTTATTGGATGCTCTTGGATTTTTAATCTGTTGTGGTAATTAAATAAATAAATAAAAAAATTCCCAAGCTGTTCTAAATTTTTTAGCTTTTAATCCATGCCAGAGAAAAACGGAGAGAACATGATCAAGACAGAGGCAAGATACAACTTTTAAAAAATTAAATAAAATAAATAAATAAGCTTACATGAAATGAGAAACCTTAGTTGGATGACTTGGCTGAATGCAGTTACTTTTATTACCCTCTGGGTTTTAGAGTGTTGTTCTCATTATAAAATGTTAGTCTATTTTTGTCAAAGAGTTAAAGTGAAGACCGATTTGTCGATGTATTATTTTGCCTGAAATTGGATAGCTAAGAAAGCCTTTTATTTTTAACGCCCGTCTTGTATTGTTATTTGAATAACGAAATGATTTTTTAAAAAATATACTTTTGCTCCCTAAAATGTTGATTTATTAAAAAAAAATCGTTTTTGAGCCGCGATAGCTCAGTCCTGTCGTGCTCGCATAGGAGGGGTTGTGGGTTGTGCCTCGCCATTCTGATGGTTGATGGGTCGGACTTTGTGTTTGACTAAAGACCGCCGTGTTGCTAATGTTGGCTGGGGAACGCTAAAGATGTCGTGGACACAAAGTCATCCATATTCTTATACTAATTAATGCCTCTTTGGGTACAAGATCAGGGTTTTACCGGCCTTTGATTTGGATCAAAATTCCGATATGTGAGTGAGAATGGACGTTTGAAATTCCAAAAAAGCGTCCAAACCCAAATTCCAAATAAACATTTCCCAAATTCATTCCCAAAAAACGGCTGTGTCATGCCGACAAGAATAATTCGGACTTCCTCCCTTGTGGGGCTCAATAGAGGCACGAGAGTAGCCCCACTTTGCCTAAACATCGAGTAGTTATATCTACTTCAGGCTCGGTTACCGATTGGCATTGGAAACAAGAGCACAATTTAATTTTTAAAAATACAAATATAAAGACATTCCGAATTGATTTAAGTTTTGTTGCACTACTCGTATTCTCACGAATCGGATTGTAAATAAATTTTGAAATGTTTTGTTTCTATTGTGCACCGTAAGCCGAATTGCCACTTGAAATCAAACTCTTATGTTATATTACCACTATTTACATTTAAAAAATGTATATAGTTTTAAATTTTACCATACTGACTAGAAGCCTTCAAACAGAATAATTTTGTTTTATATATAAAATTTAATTATATAAAAATAGTGGTAGTGTCTGAATCAAATGAAATTTATTATCATCGTTTTACAAGTTGAACCAACTTTACGAAGACTTAGTATCTGTTGTTGTTTCTATTCCCAGGTGTGTAGCAGAACCACACCACCTCCATGAAACCAAGAAAGTTCATAAACAAAAGCGGAACGCTCTGGATGTCAGAATTCGAGAACTGCAAGCAATTAAGGATATGTTCAGGAGATGCCTGCTCGCCGCTGCACTTGCAGCACTCCATGAATTTTTTCTATCCCTGTTGGAAAACAAGAGATTTGGTGTGGCCACTTAAATAGCGAGAAAGAGCTGTCTGCCGTTTCCTCAGGATAGTGAATTGCTGGCACCATCTTGGACTTCTCTCTTAAAATACCAAGAGTGGCAAGGTGGAATTCAAAGCGCATTAAACTCTGGTTTTTTGATGGTGACGACTTCCGAGGATGCCAGTGTGCTGTTACTATTCTGAATCTCCTCGGAGGCAGTCTTGGCCAGGATGTCAGCCAGGTCAGGATGTCAGGATGATCAATCTAAGAGTATTGATCACAAGTATTACAAACATATTTATATTTAATGTACAAAGATCACAATATTGATTCGTATACCGATACGATTGTGTCAAGCCTCAAAGTACTAAAAAATAGCAATCTAGAAGTATTGCAATTGTTAAATAGCACAGTTTTTATGTGTATCACCAGAATTGAAAGTATGTTTTTTGTATTTTTTCCTGTTGTGTATAAACATTTCTTTTCAACCAACTTCCCGAAATTGCAACCTTTCTCCCCTATTGTTGTTTCATCTTGTCCCCTAAAATGAAACAGAATTTTTATCATACAAATAAGAATAAGGGATATATGATGCTGGACAAAAACCAATACCAAAACTTGTTCGCCAAAAGAAGCTGTCTATCGCTTTGTAGTCAGCCCTAAAAAACGCTTTCAGCGAAGTATTACTTGTTATCGGAAAGACTTAATGATTTCCGACTCTTTAAGATTTAAACTATTAAGAGGTCATAGGAGGCTTAAAAATGTGCAAAGAAGGAACAATACAAAGAAAAGTTTGATCTTTCATGTAATTTTTTAACTACTCAATATATAAGTATAATTTTTTTATATGTAATTCTATAAGATTTATTTAATATAAAACAAATTTTAAAATCTATGAAACTTTAGTCAAAACTAAAATAAAGGATATTAAACATAAAGCTATTTGAACACATAGGGATTACGCTTGCGCGGCAAATTTTGAGGTCAAAATTGAAAAAAAAATGACCAAGAAAATTACTTTATATTGTACAAATATGTACAAACAAAGACTTATACCTAAATTCTCAGCTCAATTTTAATCAGAAAATATTTTATAACTGTTTTCTAAAAAAAAAAATTTTAAAATTTTGATTTTAAATATTTTTTTAAATAATTTCTAATTAAAATTGAGCTGAGAATTTAGGTATAAGTCTTTGTTTGTACATATTTGTACAATATAAAGTCATTTTCTTGGTCATTTTTTCAATTTTGACCACAAAATTTGCCGCGCAAGCCTAATCCCCATGTGTTCAAATAGCTTTGTGTTTAAAAATCATTTATTTTAGTATTGGTTAAGGTTTCATAAATTTTAAAATATGTTTTATATTAAACAAATCTTATAGAGTTACATATAAAAAATTACACTTATATATTGTGTAGTTAAAAAATTACATGAAAGATCAAACTTTCCTTTGTAGTACCTTCTTTGCACATTTTTAAGACTCCTATGACCCCTTAACTACGCATTTTTTTTATTTGTGAAGGAAATTAATACAACCTTGTGTAAATTCAGATCTCGTTATACAGAATGCAGCTGCGCAAATAACCTTTTTTAATTTTAATTTTTTGAGGAATAAAATGATACGTTTCAGCATGAACTAATAGTCAACATTGCGTGAGCGATTTGTTTGGGCTTACTAGGGCTGCTTGGCGACTTTCTGATGGCTTCACTTGCTTTCTCTTTCTAGTCTCCTTCTTAACTGTATGATTTTTACTAAGGTCTAGCTTTTGCACTGAAACGAATGACTGAAACGACTCGAAGTAGTCATTCGAAACAGGAGAAATAATCCATCATATTAAAATGTTTCAAAGCGTTGTACTTCGAATTTCACCTAGGTGCTCCCAAATGGCACAGGTGATTCACGAGCCCAAGATTCATCGACCCAAGGCGATTAAAAAATAATCTGAATAGCCAAAGGAGACATCCTTTTTATCCGGGGATGAAAAATTGCCCCTTAACACCATTAGTTTTAACAGTGTAGGGGTTTCCGTTCAAGTGTTGACGAATTGGCTGCTGGTTTGTTTGTTTGTGGAGTTTAAGACAACGTTTGAAGTAGCTGTGACTTGCGTAGATTAAGTGCAAACTATGTCGGTATTTAGTGGTTATTGTGAAAGCATTCTTCGTTGTTGTTGTCTTATCATTGCCAAATTTTTAATGAAAAATAAAATGTCGACAACAATGAATTAAAAAAGATGAAAGGAAAACGATTCAAAAGCAAATAGAACTAGATTTATATTTCGAATTTTATGACGTACTTGTACATAGTTCCTATTTTCGAATGAAATTGGCACGAAAAATTTTCAATTCGTAAGCTAAAATTTTAGTTTTAGCACTTGTACGTGATATTTGAGACCATTTGCTGATGTTTTGAAGTATTGCGCAAGATTCAAAAACCAGTAACTCTCCACTAAATCGAACTTTTTTCAAGGTTAATTAAACAAATTTGATCATGCCATGCATGCTGACGAGTGCATGCTTTGAGTGTCATGCTAACAAGCGTAAGTCGGACTTCCTCCCTTGTAGGGCTCAATAAATAAACGGAAGCCACCCTACTTCGCCTTATAATCGAGCAGTTATGTCTACTCCAGGCTCGGTTACCGAATGGCATTATAAACAATAAAACAATTTCCTTTTTAGAAATTCAAATGATCCCGAATTGATTTGATTTTTGTTGCTTTACTCGTAAACTAACGAATCAGAATGCATATAAAATGTGAAATGCTTCGTTTTTCTTGTGCACCGCAAGGCTAAATTGATATTTGAGACAAAATTCTTATGTTACATTACCACTATTTACATTTAACTAATGTATATAGTTTTAAATTTTGCATGCTTGCAAAAACTTTCATCAAGGAGAACAACTTTATTTTATATATAAAATTTAATTATATAAAAATGGTGGTAGTTTCTGAACCAAATGGAATTTATCATCATCGTTTAATAAATTGGACTAACTTTGCGAAGACTTTGTATCTGTTGTTTTTTCCAGTCCCAGGTGTGTAGCGGAGCTACACCACCTCCATGAAACCCAAAAAGTCCATAAACAAATGCGGGTCGCTCTGGATGTCAGAAGTCGAGAACTGTAAGCAATTGATGATATGTTCAGGGGATGCATGTTCGCCGCTGCACCTGTGCACTACAGGAATCTTTTCTCTCCCTGTTGGAAAACAAGAGATTTGATGTGGCCAGTAAAAAAGCGAGAAAGAGCTGTCTTCCGTTTCCTCGGAAAATTGAATTGTTGGCACCATCTTGGACTTCTCCCAAAATACCATTTAGCGCGACATTTCACCTCAATTCAAAACTTGAATCAATCAAGAGTGGCTAGATGGAATTCGCCAAAGTGTATTAAACTCTAGTTTTTTGATGGTGACGATTTCCGTCAATGTCAGTGTGCTGTTACGATTCTGGATCTCCTCGGAGGCAGTCTTGGCCAGGATTTCAGGTTGCCAGGATGATCAGTCTAAGAGTATTGATCACAAGTATTACAAACATATTTATATTTAATGTACTAAAATCACAATATGGATTCGTATACCGATACGATTGTGTCCAGCCTAAAGTATAAAAAAACGGGAACATCAAACTATTGTATTTGCTAAATAGCACATTTTTCATGTATCACCTTTACTGAAAGTATGTTTTTGTATTGTGTCCTGTTATGTATAAACATTTCTTCTCAACCAACTTCTCTCATCTAAACCCCAAATGGTTGATTTTATGGAATTGATGCTGAATGCCTCACATAAATATATACTGAGAATTATCAATAATCGGAACAATATTATGCCTAAAGCACATGTGTTTGACGCTCAAGCTTAGCTTATTTTAAAACTATCCCCCGAAAATTAGTGCTGTAAAATAAGTAAAAATCACTTATAATTTCAATTTTCATTTCTAATTTCATACGAATGCTATTTAAAAAGTTTATGCAAATAAATTACAGGCAGTACATTGTTAAACTAGTTTTAAGTGCCTTTAACATGGGGGTGTTTACCTCAAAAGCAGTAAGAAGTTGCCGGAAATGGCAAACTTTCTCCCTTTTTTGTTGTTTTATCTTGTCCCCTAAAATCAAACTGAATGTTTACCTTACAGATAAAAATAGGTAGGAGACGTTGCCAGTCAAAAACAAATTCGAAACCTGGTTCGCCAAAAGAAGCAATTGATCGCTTTAAAGTCATCCCAAACACACGCTTTCGGCGAAGTATTGGTTGTTATCGGAACGACTTGATGATTTCCGACTCTCTAATATTTCCACTCTTTACAACGCATTTTTCTCATTTGTGAAGGAAATTACTACCACCTTGTGTAAATTCAGATCTCGTTATGCAGCCTTTGATTCTTAATTACTTCTATTTAAGAAATAAAATGATGACTTTCACCAGGAACTAACAGTCAACATTGAGTGAGCAATTCGTTTGGGCTTACTGAGGTTGCTTGACGACATTCTGCAGGCTTCACTTGTTTTCTCTATTCTGTCTTCATCTTAACTTCATGTGTTTGTTTTCTAAGGTCTGGCTTCTGCACTCAAACCAATGACTAAAATGGACTCGAAGTAGTCGTTAGTAACATTAGAGATATGATATCATATTTAAATGTTTCAAAGCTTTGTACTTCGAATTTCACCTAGGCGCCCCGAATGGCACCCCTAGGTGATTCACAAGCCCGAGATTCAACGACTCAAGGCGATTCAAAATCCTGAGGGTGCCAAATGAGACAGCCTTTTTATCTGGGGGGTGAAATATAAATAATTTAGGAATCCATAAAAGTAATCGTAACGATTTTTTTAAACTTAATAATGCGGATATAAAAAAAATCAATAAGGTTACAAGGTTAAGCCGAATGAGCCCTAATGATCGCGAGTCTCCAAACCAAAGTGCCTCAGCGTTAATCCAACGGGAAAAAATGTTTTCTAAGCCACATTCTCCGACTGTATCGAATATTTTTTCGCCCTTGAACTACACTATGGATATTGGTGCCAAGTCACCTCAGGATTTTAATCCACGCTGTAACTCTACCTTAACTCTGAACAGTTTTCAATTTTTTTCGCCTGCTATCTAAAAACAATTTTTTATCATGTTTAATAATTACGGATTCTGTATAATAGAGTTACTGCGAGTTTTCTTTAATTTTCTGTATCAGATACAACATCCACTGAACAAAACGGCACAGGCCCTTTCCCTGCTATATTTTACAAAATCGACAGGTCGAGTTTATAAAACTCTGTCATTAAAAAAGAAATACTCTGTCGAAAGAAAGGCGTATTTCAGAAGATCTTTATATCCAAGCTCGGTTTGTTATAATTTATTTTGACACATTAATTAATATAAGGGAGAGTTTAGATATTTTATGCCCATATAATTTTTCAGAAATTACGAATTAAAACTTATTTAAACGGATGCCAGCAATGTCCTTTCCCCGCAATTTTAGAAAGTCATTCGTCGAAAGCGGCAATGACCTTAGAATAACTCTAAAATGCGCTTGCAGCAGGGGAAAACTATCAAACTTTAATATGCTTGCTAAAAAGGAATTGACCGAACGCCAGAAAGACATTTATTAGTCCCTCTCTCTCTCTTTGACCCACTTTATTTGACATCACATATTTAATTCTTCCCAGCCACTATTAGCAAACCAGCGGTCTATAGCCGAATACAAGCGCCGACCCAGCTAAGATCAAAATAGCGAGCACCGCCGAGGACTGAACCCACAACCCTTCCGATACGAGCCTAGATCCTCCTAGATACGAGCACGACGCTTTACACGACTGAGCTGCCGCGGCTCTCAGAATAACTAAAATGCTCTTTAGTCCAGGAAACGAAGAGTTCTAGAGGGAAAGTTTTGGAACACAATTTTTGACTTCATAACTTTGTTTGGAATAGTTAGGAGGTAAACATATCAAAAGTCCCCGCCCCTACCCCTGTGCTGAAGGGGGGAGGGGGGGGTTGAATGCCCCATTTTTCGGTTTTTTGCTTATATCTCAAAAACAATGCGTCTTACCGATATAATTGTAGTACACAAAATGAAAGCTTATTAAATTTTCTACAAGTTTCATACCAAGAAGGTTTTGATATCTGGTATAGTTTTCGAGATATCCGCGCTTGAAAGTCTGTAATTTTGGAGAAAACCTTTCACCCCCCCCCCAATTTTTCCTCTTTTTAGATCGGATAACTCTTCAATAATGCACTGAAACACTAAATGGTGGCCCTAGAGTGGTAGAGAATTTAATTCTTTACAATAATATATCTTGTTTTACTATTTTATCTATTTTCCTTCAAATTTTAGAGCAGTTTCAGTGTTGAGTGAAGAGGGGACTGTCAGTCCCATAAAGTAATGCATTAGTTTTGAAATCGCAACGTTTGCAAAAGAATTGCTTTGCCATGTTATCCCCTTTTCACAAGGTATTAGAATCATCATTACATCATTTTAACACAAAATTGAAGGCAAATAACATCCGGTTATTTAATTATTAATAAATAAAATTTTAAAACAGTGGCGTCATCTGCTTTATGTGGACATAAATGACAGAATTCAAAAGATAGAAACTTTTATTAAATTCTTAAGGGCCAAAAAAACCTAACTAACTTTTTAAACGCCAAAGACAAACTGAATTTCAAAAAGATAGAACAGCGCGAGATGATAGACAAGTCGCCGAGAGAAAATTAAACAAATACTCTCTTGAAATAATTCCGCACAAAATAATGAAATAATTTCGCTACAGACTCCCCCTCTGGATTCGCCGACGTCCCGGCAAGGATCCAGCAAGATTGTCTTTGTTCAGTTTTTCTTGGGACGGCCTCTCTTGCGTAGAGGGTTTACAGGGCTCCCGTAGTCGTGAGCCTCAAGGCACGGGCGTAGAGCGGATGTGTGGTACACCCCTGATGGCACGTCCGGATTTTCTGGATTTGCCACTTCATAGCTGGTTAGCGAACGTTGCGTCTTCACTATATACGGTCCGTCGCGTCGTGGCATGAACTTGGCAGATTTCTTGTTAGCTCTGCTGCTTATAGGATGAGTGGAGACCCAGACTTTATCACCAGGAGCGTACTGCACTGCATTTCTGCGCTTTTTATCTGCATACTCCTTTCGCTGATCTTGTTTTTCCTCCACTCGGTCTCTTATTTCCCGACTCAAATTTGCAAACTTACACAAGTATGGTGCGATTTCCGCTACGAAGTTGTCGTTGTGAATTACACTCCGTAAGTCGTGATTCACGTCGTCAGGTGTGCGCATTTCTCTTCCAAATTGTAGGAAGGCAGCAGAATATCCCGTTGAGGAGCATTGAGCAGAATTCATGGCAAAACGAATCATTGGAAGTTTTTCGGACCAAGCTGTGTGAATGCCGCTTCCAACTAGGATAGCAATACGAGGTTTTAGGTCTCTATTTTTCCTCTCAACTGGGTTAGCTTGAGGGCAATGAACTGGAGTAAGAATTTGAGCAATATCCAGTAGATTACAGATTTGCTGCATCACCGCACTGGCGAACTGAGAGCCATTGTCAGAGATGAGACGTCTCGGTAGTCCGTATCTTAAAATTACTTCTTCTAGTAAGGTTATAGCACTCTCTCGGGCTGTGGCTCCTTGTAATGCAAAAAGTTCTACCCATCTCGTTGCTGTATCCTCCACGATGAATATCCATTTTTTCCCATCTGGTGTTTCGGGTAGAGGGCCAAAAAGATCAATTGCCAAAGTCTCAAAATGCTGGGAATACACTGGTGTTCTTAAAAGTCCAGCCGGTTTCGGATTTTCGGCTTTATACCGACTGCAATCAGGGCATTTCTTGGCGTAGTTAGAGATGTAGGTTCTCATTCCTGACCAGTAGTATCTTTTGGAGATCCTCTGAAATGTTCCCTCTTTACCATAGTGACCAGCGGTTTTCAATCCGAAAGGCATTCGAGTGAAGCGATAAACTCCAAAGACGCAAACAAAAGCAGTTTTGTCCTTATCTGGTGGATACATCTTGACCTGATGGTAACCAGCTTTTAGATCGATGGTGGACATATCGTTAGTCTCTGAGGCTTTTTGTAGCAGGTCATCCATCCTCGGTAATGGGTAAGGATCAGCTTCCGTGACGGAATTTAATTTCCTGTAATCTACACATGGTGCCGCATATGGTGAGTCGCACATCTATAATTCCAGAGGCAAGAGGAGAGTCCAATTCCTTCTTGAGCACCTCCCGGCGCGCGGGTGACATGCGATACGGTATAGTGGCCACCGGGGGCGCATTTCCGGTGTCAATACGATGCTCCAGATATGGTGTAGGACCTCCCCCTGAATTGAAGGTATCCTGGAACTCCATTATTAACTTGTTCAATTGGGTTCGCTGCTTAGGAGGCAAGCCTTGTCCTTCCTCTTCTCGAAATTGACCTTTGATTGGTGGCTCAACCTCTTCAATCTGGGACGCTGCTATGTCTTCAGACAGGACGTCCGATTTAAGGACATCCTGTTGCAGGACTTCTGGTTCTGGAACAGCTTCTATTGGCCGTAAAAGGCTTACCGGTATATCTTCTTGGAAGTGAATCTTCCGCTTTGGGTTCTCACAGAAGTGCCAATTTTTGTTCTTCATGTTGAGTACGATACCAGTCTTTTCTAGGAAGTCCGTCCCAAGCAGAGTTCGATATCCTTTTGCTCTTGGCAGAGCAAGAATATCTAATGGTACAGATTTATCTTCCACCCTAATGTTCACCTTGGCGGTGTACGCTTCTTCCGTTGACTTACATCCGTTTGCCAATGTCATCGCAATCTTTGTGGGTTGGAATGTCACACCATTGTGAAGCAGACATGAATATAAGATCTCTCCAGCGACCGATCTGGAAGCGGCAGTGTCTGCACAGACTCGAGCACTTACTCCTGATATGTTGGTGTCAATCAAAGCCAGTGGTGAGTTCGTTGTGTGGTAGGCGTGCATGGTCAAGAAGTTGACAGCAAACTTTTCATCTCTTCCTGGTGAACAGGTGGGACAGTTAGTTTTAATCACTCCTATTCTGCCACATCCATAACAACTGACAGTTGGTCTTTCCACATTTAAAGTTTCATTTCTAGGGTTAGAGGGGAACGTTTTCGTTTTTTGTGGACCAGGTTTGGAATTTCGGTTAAACTCGTTACCTTGACGACACTTCGGAAATTCATTCCTCTTAGGCTCTTGAGATGTAGTCTTTTGCCTTACGCTTCTAACTTCGTCGTAAGAGTCCAACTTATTCGCAAGTTCAATAGGATTTACCAAATCCGACCAGTTGTCCAGGAAATGGTCTCGGACATCGGGTGGAACGCGACGCTTAATTTGATCACTGATCACCAAGTCACACAGAGGTTTAAACTCTGTAATTCCAAGTCCTGATATCCATCCGTCAAAAAAATTCTGCAAATCAAAGTAGAAATCACGCAACGTAGTGTCAGGACTTCTGAGATGTTGTGTGAACAACTGGCGAAACTTCTCGGCACTCATCTTAAAACGCTTTAAAAGTATTTGCTTCACATAGTCGTAATCTTGAACATTTTCTTCACTTTCTTGAGCAATAAGTTTAGCAATGTCTTTTGGGAGAAGACCGACCAAATACACAACCCACTTTGTGACTGGTATCTTTCAAAATGTTAACTGTATTTCGAACAGGTTCAGGAATAAACTGATATCATCACTTTTTGCATCGAAGCTAGGAATCAACTTCTCGAATCCAAATTTAGGAAACTCGGTGTCGTTTGACAAAGCGGAACCCAATGAAGAATTTGGATTTTCTGAATGAGATTGCAATCTCAGTTTTTCCAGTTCGAATGATCGTTCTTTTTCAAGATTCAATCGCTCCTGTTCAAGATTCATTTGTTCTTGTTCAAGTTTGTCTTCTTTTTCTTTAGCAATTCTTTCTAAGATGATTTCTTCAAGAAGCGATTTCACATATTCCAGTTCTTCTTTATAAACTTCACTTTGCTGAATGTTGTTTTTTATTTCTATGACTTTGTTAGTTACATCATACTCTATATTTAAGTCCTCGGCTAATCTTTGCAAATCCGACTTTTTTGCTTTCGCAAAGAATGACATGGCGTCAAAATATATGTTTTATGCTATAAAATAGTTCCAAAAAAAATCCTTCTTGTTTTAAGTATGACCACGTATAAGTAACAATCCTTTATAAACTCATTAAAATTAACAGGGATTCTAAAATAATCTTCTTCAGGTACTAAAATGTTCCTAAACGAAATTTGAATTGGATAATTCAATTACCATTAGTTCCTGAGTTCTCAATTAACAAGAAAAAGTAAAAGGATTTTGCTTATCTTTCTTCTATTGTGAGTTATACATCAGCATTTAACATCGGGTGATGTCGTTATTTGATATCCCAATCGACGAACTTCTATAACGGAACCGTTTAAAAGTAGCCATCTTGCACCGTTGAAAATAAGCTAACTTCTTTCTACAAGTTCAAAGTTCATTAAAACTAATTCAAATATCGTAGATCGGGCCCCACGTTGGGTGCCAATTTATAGTAATGTTACTTTATAATACTGTGGACATAAATGACAGAATTAAAAAAAATAGAAACTTTTATTAAATTCTTAAGAGCCAAAAAAAACCTAACTAACTTTTTAAACGCCAAAGACAAACTGAATTTCAAAAAGATAGAACTGCGCGAGATTATAGACAAGTCGTCGAGAGAAAATTAAACAAATACTCTCGTGAAATAATTCCGCACAAAATAATGAAATAATTTCGCTACATGTATAGTTTTGGCATTTTAAAATTTCAAAATTATATTATTAAATAACTAGATAACATTTTCGTTTCAAATTTGCTTCATTTCGATGCTATGCTGATTCCCGTACCTGGGCAAAAAGGGCTAACATGGCAAAGCAATACACCTGTTGAAGATGTAATTCCGAAACTAATGCATTAGCTCTATGGGACAGACAATCCCTCTATGTACACTTATTCTATACTGAAATTCTAAATAACACAGAAACTCATTTTGTAGGCACGGAGGCACGGGTGGTCAAATTCCGCCGTGTTGCTAACGGTGGCTGGGGCCCGTTGAATAGGCCGTGCATAATCCCTTGCAAATTAATACTTCTGTGTACCAGATCAGCGGGTTATCGGCCTTTGATCTGGATCAAAAAATAAAAACGAAAATAAAAACGAAAAATCATTCCGATAAGAGAGTGAGAATGGATGTGAGAAAGGGACCTTCCTATATAGCTTATGTATCATGCTGTCAAGCATAAGTCAGACTTCCTCCCTTGAAGGGCTCAATAAAGAAACGGAAGCCGCCCAACTTCGCCTTAAAATCGAGCAGTTATGTCTACTCAAGGCTCTGTTACAGAATGGCATTAGAAACATTTTTTTTTTTAAATACAAATAAAAAAGACCCCGGATTTATTTAATTTTTGTTGCTTTACTCGTAAACTAACGATCAGAATGCGTTATGAGGTAAATGAATATAAAGGTTGAAATGTTTCGTTTTTCTTGTCCACTGTGGGGTGAATCGATATTTGAAATAGAACTCTTAGGTTATATTACCACTATTTACATTTAGCAAATGTAAATAGTTTTAAATTTGAAAAACTGTTCGACTAATTCATCAATGGGAACGACTTTATTTTATATATAAAATTTAATTACATTAAAATGGTGGTAGTTTCTTAATCAAATGGAATTTATCATCATCATTTAAGAAGTTGGACTAACTTTGCAAAGACTTTGTATCTGTTGTTGTTTCTAATAGCAGGTGTGTAGCGGAGCTACACCACCTCCATGAAACCCAAAAAGTCAATAAAAAAAAGCGGGTCGCGTAGGATGTCAGAAGTCGAGAACTGCAAGCATTTGAGGATATGTTTAGTTCTGCACCTGTGCACTCCAGGAATTTTTTCTCTCCATGTTGGAAAACAAAAGATCTGGTGCGGCAATTTAGGAACGAGGAAGAGTTATCTGCCGTTTCCTCTGGAAATTGAATTGGTTGCACCATCTTGGACTTCTCTCAAAATACCAAGAATGGCTAGGTGGAATTCGCCAAAGCGTATTAAACTCTATCTTTTTGATGGTGACGATATCCGAGGATGTCAGTGTGCTGTTACGATTCTGGATTTCCTCGGAGGCTGTCTAGGTCAGGATGTCAGCCAGATCAGGATTCCAGGATGATCAACCTAAGAGTATTGATCACAAGTATTAAAAACATATTTATATTTAATGTACTAAGATCACAATATGCATTCGTATACTGATACGACTGTGACAAGCCTCAAAATACTAAAAAATGGGAATATAGAACTATTGCATTTGCTAAATACCGCATTTTTCATGTATCACCTTTATTGAAAGTATGTTTTTGTATTTAGTCCTGTTATGGGATAACACTTCTTGTTAGCCAACTTCTCTCTAAACCCCAAATGGTTTCTTATATTCAAATTGATACTGAATGTTTCACATAAATATACACTGTGAATTATTAATAATAGGAATAATATTATGCCTAAGGCACGTGAGTTTGACGCGACAGCTTAACTTATTTCAAAACTATCCTCTGAAAATAAGTGCTGCAAAAATAAGTACAAATTACTTATAATTTCAATTTTCATTTCTAATTTCATAAGAATGCTATTTAAAAAGTAAATGCAAATAAATTACACTAAGTATATTGTTAAACTAATTTTAAGAGTCTTTAACATGGAGGTGTTTACTTCAAAAGCAGTAATAATTTGTCTAAAATGGCATCCTTTCTCCACTATTTGTTGTTTCATATAGTCCAATAAAATCGAAATGACTTTTTACCATACAGATAAGATTAAAGTGGAGATAATTAACAATAATATATTATAAATTACGGGTACGATTATAAATAACGGGCAAAAACCAATTTGCCAAAAACTAGTTTGCCAAAAGAAGCCCTTTATCTCTTTGAAGTCAGCCCCAACAAACGCTTTCACCGAAGTATTATGCGTTACTTACGGAAAAGTTTGTATTGGTTTACGAAACGACTTGTCGATTTCCGACTTTCTAATATTTCCACTCTTTACAACGTATATTTCCCATTTATGAAGGAAATTAATACAACCTTGTGGAAATTCAGATTTCGTTATGCAGCCTACAGCTGCGCAAATAGTTAATTTTTATTTTTAATTACTTCTTTTTAAGGAATAAATTGATGCTTTTCAGCATAAACTAACAGTCAATATTGAAGGAGCTATTCGTTTGTGCTTACTAGGGTTGCTTGGCGACTTTCTGCAGGGTTCACTTGTTTTCTCTTTCTAGTCTTCTTCTTAACTCTATGTTTTTTACTATGGTCTGGCTTCTGCGCTCAAACGAATGACTGAAACGACTCGAAGGAGTCATTAGAAACAGGTGAAATAATAAATCATTACAAAATGTTTAAAATCATTGTACTTCGAGTTTCACCAAGGTTTTCCCGAATGACACCCCTAGGTGATTCACTAACCCAATCGTCATCGACCCAAGGCAATTCAAAGCCCTCAGGTGCCAAATGGGACAGCCTTTTCATCCGGGGGAGACAAATAGCCCCAATTTGCCACATTTAGTTTTAACAGTGTAGGGGTGTCTGTTCAATTATTGACGAATTGGCTGCTGGTTTGTTTGTTTGTGGAGTTTAAGACAACTTTTTATGTATCTGTGACTTGCGTAAATGAAGTGCAATTACTGTCAGTATTTAGTGGTTACTGTGAAAGCATGATTCGTTGTTGTTGTCTTTTCATTATCAAATTTCTAATAAAAAATAAAATGTCGACAACAATGAATTAAAAAAAGATGGAAGGAAAACCCTTCAAAAGCAAATATAACTAGATTTATATTTTGAATTTTATGACGTACTTGGAGTTCTTATTTTCGATTGAAATTGGCACGAAAACTGTTCAATTCGCAGCGAAAATTTTAGTTTTAGCACTTGTACGTGATATTTGAGGCCATTTGTTGATGTTTTAAAGCAATGCGCAATATTCAAAAACCAGTAACTATCCCACTAAATCTGAACTTTTTTTAAAGTTAATTAAACAAATTTGATCGGAGAATGTTATTTATCACACCAAGGAGAAAAGTTCGATTAATGTAAATAATTCAAAAATGTGTATTAAATACTACCACTTATTTCTTTTTCATTATTTCATTTAAAAAAAAAGAATATATTTTAATCGCATGCATTCCAAAAAAAAAAATTGTATTCTTACTCGTACAAACTATTATATTTATATTTTGGCCATATATAATAACATATTATATTTATTTCTGAAACTAGCTCTATCGAAAAACAATCGGTTTTAAAACTTTTAAATAGTTTCACGCTTACAACATACAAGTCTAAAAACTCTCTTTGGAAACAACTATTAAAATTTGTTTACGACTCTACACATATTTTAAGCGTTATGTATAATTAACCCAGAAAACTTTCTTGAAATTTAATATTTAAATATAAGCACTACTCCCCCCCCCCCGTTAACAAACTCAGATATTATTAAGTTCAATTTAAGAAAATTTATTAATCCTAGAAAATAGGTCCCGGCATAACTTTTCCACCTCTCCCACGGGTGGGTGCTCAGTTGCCACGATTGACATTCTGCCCCTCAATTGGGGGGTCTCTTGCTCATCTTCTTTGTTTTTCCATGTCCCTTTCTCCCACTCGCTTTCCTGCGACTATTCAGTACTATCATGCCATGCAAACATTTCTACCATACCAGAGGTGGAGGTAGCTTTTCTATCATGTACTCCTAAATAGTTAAATGCTTTTTTTATAGAAAATATGTGAATTTCATAAGATGGTGCATGTATATAGCCATAACATAAAATAGCAAGTATTATGTGAGCATGTATTTAAAATAGAAATATTTTTATTTTGACTTTTTTAGAAATTACTGATAAAGAATTAGTTTAAATTATCTAAAATATGATTGAAAAAAATATAATTTCATGTTTGATGCAAATGCCTGAGTTTTAGACATATATTGTATATTTTCTGGATGATGGGAAAACTTGCATGCAGTGAAATGCTATCTAAATGGAAATACATATAAGCTTTCGTTCCATGCATGTGCATGATGTTTACATGTATAAACATTTGAAAAAAAATTATATAGTTTCGATACGAAGAACACTTTTTTTTTTAAAATCAAATACAGAATACATTGGTTGCAAAGGGGCCCCCGGGACCTTCTAGACAACACATACACTCAAAAAAAAGTTTGGTAATCTGTACTAAATTTTGGTAAAAGCAACTAAGATTTTTGGTGCAATAGGGGACAAATAAAGATTTGGTAAATGCTACCATTAAGATTTAGTAAACGGCATTTGGTAAATTCTACCAAATATTTTGGTATCGGACACAGATGACGATTTGGTACATGTAACAAAAGTATTTTGTAAATTTTACCAAATAAGGCACTGTTGCGTTTACTAGCAATTTGGTAACTGAAACTCATTGATTTGGTAGGTGTAACTAAAGTATTTAGTAAATCTTACCAAATATCTTGTTAAACGCATATGACACTGTTGTGTTTACCAACGATTTGGTAGTTTATACTCATTGATTTGGTGGGTGTAACTAAAGTATTTCGTAAATTTTACCAAATATTTTGTTAACGCAGTACGACGCTGTTGTGTTTACTAACAATTTGGTAATTTATACTCATTGATTTGGTAGGCATAACGTAATTATTTTGTGAATTTTATCACAAATTATTATATTTACCAAAAATGTAGCTGTTGTGTTTAATAAAATTTGTTAGTTTATATTCATTAATTTAGTAAATATATTACCACATATTAGGCTAATATGTGGTAATATATTTACTAAATTAATGAATATAAATTAACAAATTTTATAAAAAACAGCTAATTTTTCTATCAATATAATAATGTGATAAAATTCAGAAAATACTTTAGTTATGCTTACTAAATCAATGAGTATAAATTATTATGCAAAAATTAGCTAATACTATAAATAATTTGAAAATTTAGCTATAGACTTTCACATAATGAATTGTACTGAATTATAATTGCTTTGCATCACATTTTGACAGAAAATTATCTAATGAACTTAAAATTGTTTTTAATGTTTGCTCAAAATTTGGTACAATTAAACATGCAAAAGTATGTTGCATTACTATTTTAGCATTTTGTAAGTATGCAATGAAAGAAGAGATTGAACTTGAAGTTACTTTATAAAAATAAACAATAACTGACAACATTTACATAACAATTTATTTAATCAATGCAGGTATCTGGCAAAAAAAGTATATAATATAGTCTGGATGAATTCACACATATAAACCCATAATGGAATGCAACATATCACAACTCTAAGTATACACAATAGGCAGTGTAAAAGACCATGTTATGACAATAATTTTTGACAAAATATATATAATTCCTTCGGATGATTTCCCAACGTTTAAAGGTTACTTACCAGACAAGGTATCTGAACTGAAAGTAAGCAAGTTATCTAGACAAGCAAACTGCTGCATCTGAAATTTGGTATCCTCCTACATGATCATCTGTTTAATTGCATGTTACAGATACACAAAAAACATGTTTATTACCAACCATAATTATCTGACGCAGAAGTGATAGCTCATCATTTTGACGAGAAATAACACTATATACGAGTTTGTAACCTATACCATTAAATGCAATTAGTTCAACGACAAATAGTACATCCATTTTTTTAAATCTGAATAGGGGAGAGTGTTGTACCTTGGGACGCTTGTACCTTGGGACACTGACAATTTCTAAGAATCTATTAGCAATATTCATACATTGTTTATTTCTTATAGTAGCCTTAACCAACAGACATCATCATAATAAAATTTAACACTGGCATCATTGAATTGAGGAATTGGTGACAAAAAATAATATTTCATTACCCCAAAGTAAATATTTTTCTCATTCTAATATAATTTTTTACCTTAGTTCTCTTACAAAAGGTCAACTGCATTTTATTTTCTTCATAAAAGAGAAGATTTTAAAATATTTTGGTTATGAGAAAATAATGATAATGCATTTGGATTGGCCACTATGTTGCTTTTATTTAAACCATGTAGTGTGTTGTACCTTGGGACAGTATTAATAATTTGATTAAATTCTTAATAATTTGGATAAATAAAAATATCTTTATTATTTATTTTTAGAGCAATTCCACAAAACCTGTAAAATACAACTCAGCTTTGTTTTGGATATATTTTATAATGATTGAAGTTTGAAAATATAATTCTGGCAACACCTGATAAATCCTTTTCCTTCCGTGTGATGAAATGTTCTAAAGAGCACATTTTCTGATGTATTTTGAAATAAAGTTTGTTTCCTGACCCAAATTAGTTCAAGTGTATGACTATTGACTGAATTATAAAGCATGTCCCAAGGTACAACATCATGTTGTACCTTGGGACAGTTAATCCTCTCAACTTTAAATGAGTGGCAATTTTTTAATTTCAAGCTGCCAGAATTTAAAAAAATATATTATAGAGGAATATATTGGTGTGTTGAAATGCTGCTTTGAAATTTTTATTTTGACAATAATTATCGAAGAAAAAAATTAAAATGTAGAAATTGTCCCTAGGTACAACACTCTCCCCTACACATAAAAACAGAAAAACACTAATATCGGATGTTGATATTCTCATTTCCTATAAACAATCGCTCATCAAAATATCTCATGAATAAAACTCACACATTTGCAGCTGATATTTTATGACAAGTGTTTTAGTTATTTTTACAACAGTTTGAATTAGCATATACTTTAGATGCTTAATGTTTTGATTCATATCGCACACTCCATAAATCTACTAGTGGACCATACTTAATAATTTGGGGATAATGTATCACGTGGCGATGTTTACATTAAAGATGTGTTTTAAATTGATACACATATAGTTCTTGATGCTCAACAATAAGAATGTTTCATCATTTTACCATTTACATGCAATCCGGCAATAAACACAAAAATTTTAGATGAACTATATTTTAAAGTGCCATTTTTTTAATATCCCATTTAATAGCAGGAGACTTATTAGTACATGTCAAGCTATAATCAAAACAAAAGATTTTGGAGTTTCACCCTTTCAGCTCCAGTGATGCCATTTGGCATCATCATGTTTCTGATCATAATAAAAAAAAATTAGGGCTGACATCTATTGGGATTAATTAAAAAAAATTGTAATAGAAAAAAGTTTGAGGAATCAAATATGATGCACTTTTTGATATTATCCGAGTTATCTTAAAGCACAAGAACAATTCTTTTATTTAGCAAATGACACTCTCACTTACAAGTTAACCATTGCAACTTTTTAGAGCACCACCCCGCCTCCGGCAGCAAGGAGGGCGGTATCAATGGCTGGGCACAGCCTGCACCATTTCTTCACGCGGGTGATGGGTGTGAGATGGTTCAACTTGAGATGACTCATGACGGATTGGAGCATCATGTTCCAAGCTCTGCTGGCGTAGACAGTAGGGCAGCCAGTCTCGAGGCATTGGAAGGTGCGGGCATCGGGAAGGAGACATGAAGAGTGCTCCCTCTTCTGGTGCAGCTGACAGAGGTGTCTTCCAAGTCCTCCTCTGGACAGCGTGCAGTTGTGGGGACGTTGTTGCGATTGCCGTTTCCCTTTGGTCTGCCCCGCCGTGGGGCTGGCAGTTGCTGGGGCGCAGCCGGTCTGTTGGAGCTGGGGGCGGGTGGTGCTCTATGTCTTCTCCTGCCGTCTTCCTGGAACAGGTCCTACGAGGAAGGGGCTAAAGGGGGGGGGGGACAGTTTTGAAAGCGTTGGATGGTGGACAGCCCTACGCTTGGGGACCCCTCCACTTGCCAGATCCCGAGGGATGGAGGAGGAGGACGTCCTAGGTCAGGTGGTGGGGAGGCTTGAGGAAAGGCCGGTGCTTTCGGGGGGGGGGGGGGCGCTGCATACTCCTGCCACTTGCAAGAAGGGGTACGGGGACGTGGGGTCGGGCTTCGATGAGGAGTAGATTTTCGTTCGTTGCAGGACAACCCTCGGAATCCTTTTTGAGTGTGTGGACTCCACATGTAGGTTCCTTTGTTTCAATATCCAGGACGGGACCAGCCTTGCATGATGGACACATTGGTCCTTGGGGAGGGTCCAGATCGCTTGGAGCTTGGACTGGAGACTTGCGAGTGGTCCGGGGTGGAATGGATTGAAGGATATCCGAGTACGCAAGTCTTGAGGTGGGAGTGCCTGTTGTGGATGGGGAAGACCCTGGTGTGGTTGACAGTAACTTTTGTCCTTGGTATAGCGTGGAGGTGGAGGGCCCGGCGGCATGCAAGGTAGGGAGCTTGGGCAGTGAGCCCCATGTCTCCGGAACTCCTTGAAGTGGAAGCCACAAGTCTGGCACATAAATGCTTTTGCCTTCGGGGGGCTTGTGGGGTTGAAGAAATCCCAAACAGGCCCTGGCCTGTCGCTGGAAAGGCGAGTGGAGGGGGAGGACTCGGGGGCGGCTGGGATGAGGCAGGCTGGGGATGATACCTTGGGCCGGACTTGGCAATGGCAAGGGGGAGAAGAGGTCTGAGTCATTCAAGGTGAGGTGAATATCTTGAAGGTGGTCATTGCACTCAGCTCTACTTGGGAACAGGGTTTCGGAGAAAGTGCTTGTCCAGGCATCCTTCGAAGTGGTGGTGAAGCTGAGTGGCCCGTTAGTAGGCATCAGGTGAGACTGGGGGAATGGTTGCTTCATCTGTTTTAACATCCTGAGGGGACACACGAGTGTGAACCAGAGGTGGAGATGGTCGGGGGACAAAAGTCACTGCGGAAGAGGCCCCGAACAGCAGAAGTTGGCTTGGGGTCTTGTCCTTAGAGTAGGTTGCCTTCTTTAGGTCTTTTTTTTTTCTTCCAGTCATTCTGCAAGACCTCAAGAATATTCTAAAAAATATAAAATACATATTAAGTATCTAGAAAATTGGACATCTTGAAATGTTTAATAATAGTGGGAGGATTTCTTTTTGACTCCTTCGATAAAAGAAATCAATGAGTGTTTTAAACGTAAAAAATATATTTTACATGCAATGTGATATCGATTAGGGTAAATCCTAGTCCCTGCTCCGTGATTTTTGAGCTTGGCGACATCTCTTGGCTAGCGATTAAAAAATAATATAGCTTCGGAGATCCCATTATGTTCAAGATTCTGTCAAGGATGACACATGCTTGAAAAGTATCTGTTCAATGACTAAGGGTTAATAACAATCCGACAGTGCTTCTGTTGCCAAAGGCTTGGCCGATTTCTAGCAAGGTTGGGTACTGGGATATACCTTTCTTTTTGAGGAAATGTAGAGAAAAATTCTAGTATAATAAATAATTATGGGAAAAGGAAGATTCAACAAATAGCATAGCACCAGGGCAAATCCTATTTTGAGCTTCTTCTCGAGCATGTTTTGATTTAAAATGAAACTAAACAATGGAATGTCGACGAACCCAAACAAAACTAAACAAAATGTCTTTCAAATTAAAATTGTCTGCTTCTACAAACAAGTGTTTAGGCTTTCAATAGACCCTACAATACTGCTCTGATACTGATGTTTTTTAGCGAAAACAAAACTGTAAGCAGCATTGGGACTTTAGATGATATATAATGTGCACTCCCTCTACACAGGGTATTATTGCTGGACATTTTTGGGTGCACTGGGCGTTTAAAGGTCGGCAGCTATTTTGGCGATGCCCGGACCCTAACCTGGGACCCTCCACATGCTAAGTGAGTGCTTAACCCACTGGGCTCCCCAGCCCCTATAGATCAATTTGAAGCAATGCATATTCATAATAAGACAATTTTTATGACAAATGAACCAAAAACTAATCGAGAATTTTCAGGTTAATAAAGTAGGGAAACCTAGCGTAATCGGGCCGGATTGCTATTTGGCGTTCGGTTCGGCTAGTACGTATTCGCTACTTGGCTGCAAAACTTAAGCCGCCAAATCGAGACCTGCCCCCTGCCCGAATACGCTAACAGTACCTAAAGTAGTTTTCAGATCAGAAACAAATTGGTAAACTGCTGCAAATCACTAATGTAAAACATATAGTTTTCATTACATTACGTGATACCGATTAGGGTTATCGTTAATCGTAGTAGCCGGTCGGCGACATTTTTATCTAGGCGAAATCTTTTGGCTAGCGACGAGGATTTTACCGTATTGTGATACAACTTTAAAAAAAAAGGAATTTGACAAACACTACACACACACTTTATAACAGTAACTCAAAACGGTAGTTATTTGAACTTTATCGAATTTTGCAGTACAAACCCGAGTACACTTTATTGTTACTGATAAGACCATAAAAAGTGAAATTCTATACTGCCGAATGCAGTAAGTCTATTTATTAACAACTGGCATTACGGATACAATAAAATGTTTAAAATAATAATAAATTTACCTGTGAAATTCTAAATAGCGGCCGACGACAACATAAACAACAATTGTTGCTGAACGATGTTCTTCTTCTTCCTTGACTTGTGACGTCATGGAATGCTGTCGTTGACAAAAAGTTTGGTAAATGGGACTAAAAATCCTTTACCAAATAATTTGGTAGTCGTTACAAAATAATTTGGTATGGGTTAATATTTTTTTGGAACAGTGAACCAAATTTTTCAAACGTATTAAGCAAATATATTTGGTTTTGTGCAGTAAAATCATTTTGTATGGGCCAATAATGTTTGGTAACCGATACAAAATATCAGTTACCAAATAAATTTGGTAGAATTTGAGGAATCATTTTTTTCAGTGTAACATTATATAATCGAAATTATGAAGAAAAATTAAAATAACAATTTCAGATTATACCCGATAAATGAAAAAAATCGGTGTGAAGTAAATTATAAAGTCTTAGTCATGCACAAATGCATAGCTATACAAGAAACTATTAAAAATTGTTAAAAATAAAATCGCTATTATTATGAATTTCAACACACACTTTTTATTCCTGAATCCATTCATAAATATAAGATTAATATAAACGTTTATTAAATTACACAGTTCGACAAAAAAAATGCAAGTGTTTGTCCCGAAGCTACTTTGGCGATTTTTTGCTTCTTTGGTGGTCCAATAATAGAGAAATAACATTTTTAGCCCAAGTTTAATAGGGAGATTCATCAGAGATCAAAAAACTGATTTTTTAACGTTTTTTCATAAAAAACGCCTTTTTTTGACGTTTTTTTTGGCTACAAACAACCTGCAACTGGTTCTTACCTCTATATGGGTGTTAAGTGAGTACCGATAGGCCATTTTGGAACTCTAACACCGCTCCAAAACTGTCCAAATTAGCGATTACTGGCCCAAACAGCCCTTTTTTAAGGTTATTTCATGTTTTTTCGCGTATGGAGCTATAATTACGTATCTGGATCTGCTTTCGTGATAAATAAAATTAAATTATGAACAAAAAATAAAATGAAAACATTTATGCGCTATATAATAGCCCGAGCATTTTCAGAATAGGCAATTTACTTGGCCAAAAGTGCTATTTTTCGCTAGTATTTCACGTTTTATCGCGTATATTTGGCTTCGCACTAAATGAAAATATACCGATGTCTGTCTGTAGCTACTCAGTGAACACCGACTGACTTTTCTGACACTTCTGCAATACATAAGCATCGCACATTTGGTTTGGCAATACATAAGCATCGCACAACCAGCTAAGAGATCACCTAATTCAAAATGTTGGCTTAAGTCGAAATGTCGTAAAACTGAAAAGATTAAGAGTTTTCTGCTTTTGCTGTGAGGCAAAATGCAGGCTGGTTGTGCTGGATGTGGGTATAAATGTAGATACTCCACAATAAAATAAGAATAAAATAAAAGTCACCCCAAACAGTAATTTCTTTCTCTCAATAACACGTACCAGATTTCCTGGTGTTAGATACATACAGTCAATGACTAAAGTGCCCACACCCTCAACTCTTTTTGCCCGCACAATGACTGTCGGCTAAAGCAAAACATGCAACTTTTGGCTAGAAAATCACCTATTTTAACCAAATGTGCGATGCTTATGTATTGCAGAAGTGTCAGAAAAGTCAGTCGGTGTTCACTGAGTAGCTACAGACAGACATCGGTATATTTTCATTTAGTGCGAAGCCAAATATACGCGATAAAACGTGAAATACTAGCGAAAAATAGAGCTTTTGGCCAAGTAAATTGCCTATTCTGACAATGCCCGGGCTCTTATGTAGCGTATAAATGTTTTCGTTTTATTTTTTGTTCATAATTTAATTTTATTTATCTCGAAAGCAGATCCAGATACGTAATTATAGCTCCATACGCGAAAAAACATGAAATAACCTTAAAAAAGGGCTGTTTGGGCCAGTAATCGCTAATTTGGACAGTTTTGGAGCGGTGTTAGAGTTCCAAAATGGCCTATCGGTACTCACTTAACACCCATATAGAGGTAAGAACCAGTTGCAGGTTGTTTGTAGCCAAAAAAAACGTCAAAAAAAGGCGTTTTTTATGAAAAAACGTTAAAAAATCAGTTTTTTGATCTCTGATGAATCTCCCTATTAAACTTGGGCTAAAAATGTTATTTCTCTATTATTGGACCACCAAAGAAACAAAAAATCGCCAAAGTAGCTTCGGGACAAACACTTGAATTTTTTTTGTCGAACAGTGTTATATAAATCGCAAATTGTGTGTTGTTTTTCGAAGTAAATTGATGTAAAATAATGATACATCCTTTTATTTATTTTAATCTAGCTCCAAGAGAACGTAACAAAAGATTTTTAAGTTTATGACTTTTATATATATGTCAGATATAGACTAATTCTCATACGATATTTCGACACGCATCTATGTATTTTAGTTGAATTAACATCGCCCTAGTGCTACACTAGGTCTATTGGTGACACGACACCTCATGATTTGATCCACAGTAATTTTGATCTGCTTCTATTGCCTGCTTCTAAACATTTATCTGTTATGTATGTTAATTATAAATTCTGTGAAATAGGTTTACTGCTCCTTTTCTTTAACTATCTGTAGTAAACATCCACTTAACAAAACGTCACTTTATTATGCTAGTACCCTATTATATTGAACAAAATAGACGCGTCGAATTTATTAAATTATGTCACTAAAAATAAATATCCTGTCGGAAGAAAGGTGTGTTTCAGAAGATCTTTAGATCCAAGCTCGTTGTATTATTATTTATTGGGACTTATTAATAATGTTTAATAACGGATTATTTGACAATTTGGGGTTCGCCCTATTCTTTGGTGAAAATGACTTCATTATTGAGAATTAAATTAAAACTAAACGTAACTTTTTTATTTCAAAAATAAGTTACATATTGAAGAAAATACTTATGAATGTAGAGTTTAAACATCTTAAGCAAAAGTAAAACTATTCGCTTATATTTAAGTGTGGATAGTGCCAATGTAACTGGAGAATTTACTTTAAAGTTTATAAACAAAATCTTACTTTCCTAAATGGACAGTTATTATTAATTTTTTTTTTCGAAAATGCTTTTGGATTTCAGATTACTTTTGTTCTATGTTATGCAAATGGACTTCGGTCGAGCCATAATGTAACAAAAACACTTTCGTGTTTGCAAAAAAATTGCTCATAAATCACATACTTATGAACAAGCACTTTCTTCGCATAAGGAATTGAAATTATCCAATCTTAAATTCAAATCATTCTACTTCGAAGATTGTGGTGTGTGTTTTTGGTCAAAAATCAGTATCTCCTCCAATATTCTTTGAAGTACTTTTTATTTTAAGGGTACATCCATTTTTTTCTTTCCTTAGAGACTCGCTTTTAACCTGCACTCGGATTTAACAAGCATGTGTTGCGAACACTTCGTTATAAAGGAGTTTGACTGTACTCCTGCATGTTTAATGCCATTCGGCGAACTCTTTTTCGAATCTGTTCGTGGTAAGCGCGTCCGTTATCCCCGTGTCCCAGGAAAAGTACTAGTCGCTCACTACGATTGACTACAGATACAAATGCATGAACAGGTTTGTCATTATTAGAGATTATAAGCAATTATTTGTTATTTAAGACATTCAATGAATCATTAATCAAATACTTTTTTTAAAAAAAAAGATTTTATTTTAATTTGTTATTATTATTTTAATATATTTATTATGCACCCCCACAATAGTGATTTCTGTATAAATGATCAATTTAAAACAATTTATAAAATAAGAATATGTTATTGGTAGTTGCTCTGGGGTCTTTACGATAAAAAAAAATCTTTTTTTTTGTTTCATTCGAATGTACATTCCCAACGAGTAGTGGTTTTTCTTTGGTGACCCGACGTACAACATTTTGCAGTTTAGTATATTATTCCTCTATTGATAAATACACTGTTCAAATAATTTACCATTTACTTTGTATAGTTTTACAAATAAAAGCAACGAAAATATAATAGGACATATGAAAAGTAAAAGATGATTTTATAGTTATAAAGTTAATTACTAAAAAAAAAATTATCAGGCAACGTTATTCAACATATCACTAAGGAGACAAGTCTGACTAATAGAAATAATTCTTAATTGTGAGTATTAAATAACTACCACTAATTTCTTTTTTTGGATACCAT
This sequence comes from Hylyphantes graminicola, assembly GCA_023701765.1. NCBI lineage: Eukaryota > Metazoa > Arthropoda > Arachnida > Araneae > Linyphiidae > Hylyphantes > Hylyphantes graminicola. The sequence goes on from CM043112.1 coordinate 41,127,569, forward strand.
TTTAAAATATAAGATTGTAAGTTAAATTGCACTGTAACTTTTGAAAACTAGTATTTACATTTTTGAAATGTAAAAGCTGGTATGTTAACCCTTTCAGTCCCAAAAAAATACTACACTACAGAAACATCTGATATTCACAAAATAAGCTTATTTTAGGTCAAATATACGAATTCCGCAAGAAAAAAAAATTCATTTAAATTTTTTATATGGTTTTTGAATCAATGCCAAAATTTTTTAATTGTGGAAAACAACAAAATAAAAAAATATATGTTACCTAAAAACACTTCGAGTTATATATTTTAAGGTATCTGACCATATTATTAAAAAAAAATTTAGTAATTATTTTAACCGAAATAGTTTAAATTGCGTTTTAAATATGTGGAACTGAAGTGAACTGATCAAAATTCAAGAGAAACGCTTGTTGACTATTTTCAAAATAAAAAAAATAGTAGTTCTGACTTATATTGAGATTAAAGTAAAATATTGTCTGATAGAGCAAAGTGTGAAGAATCGAATGATGTGTGTTTGGATGTCGTAACGGGACATAAAAAATTTGAAAAAATATTGAAAGTGATGATGCCAAATGGCATCACTGGGACTGAAAGGGTTAAATATAATGGTAGTTGCTATCCTCGTTGCATTCAAATATTACTGATACTGAATGATAAGTTACTGATAATTATAGAATTAGGGTTGTCATAGCACAAGAGTGTATTTGTGTGTATTAAATCACCACCACTTATTTCTTATTTTGGATTTCAATTTAAAATATAAGTGTAAGCTAAATAGCGAGGAAAATGAAACACAATATACTAATGAAAACTAGTATGTTAAATAAAACGGTAGTACCTATCCTCGTTGCATTCAAATGTTACTGATACTGTTATTGAATGAGGGTTGTCTTGGCACAAGAGTGGAAGTCTGTACTCTTAACCCTCTCAGTCCCAGTGATGCCATTCGGCATAATCATGTTCAGAAAAAAAAATTCTAAAATGATGATGCCAAATTGTCTTTGGGTATAAAAGGGGTTAAAAACTATCAATTACTGGTAACAGTAACAATAGCATAATAGTTTTATAAACGGATGTTTAAAAAATTAAATTAGGATTTCACCGTCCAAGGGTTTGAAAACTGAAAAGTGGATTGCAGAGCAAACGGCCTTGAGTGAAATATACTAATTGTTATAAAAATGATTATTGGAAAATAGTCCAAATTTCATGCGATTACTATGATTCACAAACACAGATCAATAATGCTGTACCTTGACATGCTGAATTTCAATGGAAATGCATCAAACTGTTAAAAAACAAGTAGGTTTGTTACATAATCTGTCACTTACACCGCTTCCACACAACATTTATGCTCAACAGGAAATACACAACACCTCAGAAAGAAAATCGCCAAGCAGCCTTAAGCTAGTTCTAATTCAAACTTTTATAAGTCAAAATTAATAATTTTCTTTAATCTTCTTCTGCAGATTTGATAATTAGTATTTGAAGAGTAGACGAAAAAACCCGATTGATTTTTCAGAGAACCAAACGGAAAATAAAAATGGATAAAAACATGAGCAATACAGCGTCAAAATAATAGTAACTTTTAAAAAAGTTTTTTTTTAAGAAAAAGAAATTAGGTCTTAAAAAAATAGAACCCAAAGGATGCAGTGTTGAACGACTCCAGTGAAGAAAATTAAGACTTTGCCGTATGCTGTTATTGCTATTGCCCACTAATTTTTAGAGTGTTGTTCTCAGTGTAAAATGATTGCCTATATTTGCCAAAGAGTTGAAATGCAGACCGATTTTCCGATTTATTATTTTGCCTGAAATTGGATGGCTAGGAATGGCTTTTATTCTTAACGCCCGACTTGTACAGTTATATGAATATCAAAATGACTTTTTAAAAAAGTATGCTTTTCTTTGATAAAATTTTGTTTATTTAAAACGAATTTATTTTTGAGCCGCGGTAGCTCTGTCGTGTGAACCGTCGTGCTCGCATCGGAACGTTTGTGGGTTCTGTCCTCGGCGGTGCTCGCAAATCTGATGGTTGCTGGGTCGGCGCTTGTATTCGACAAAAGACCGCCATGTTGCTAATGGTGGCTGGGGCACGTTAAATAGGTTGTGGGCACAAAGTCCTCCATATTCCCATACAAATTAATACTTCTGGGTCCTAGATCAGGGGGCTGTCGTCATTTGATCTTTACCAAAATTCCGATAAGTGAGTGAGAATGGATGTGTGAAAGATACCTTCTTATAAAACAGATGAGTCATGCTGAAAAGCATAAGTCGGACTTCCTCCCTTGTAGGGCTCAATAAAGAAACGCAAGCCGCATAACTTCGCCTTAAAATCAAGCAGTTATCTCTACAACAGGCTCGGTTACCGAATGGCATAAGAAACAACAACACAATTTCCTTTTTAGAAATACAAATGATCCCGAATTGATTTAACTTTTGTTGCTTTAATCGTAAACTTACGAATCAGATTGTATATAAAGTTTGAAATGCTTCGTTTTTCTTGTGCACCGTAAGGCTGAATTGATATTTGAAGTAAAATTCTTATGTTACATTACCACTATTTACATTTAACAAATGTATATAGTTTTAAAACTTAATGACAATTAGAAAATTTTTCATCAAGGTGAACGACTTTATTTGATATATAAAATTTAATTAAATAAAAATGGTGGTAGTTTCTGAACCAAATGGAATTTATCATCATCGTTTAACAAGTTGGACTAACTTTGACTGTTCTGTTGACTTTGTGTCTAGACTTTGCATATGTTGTTTTTTCTACTCCCAGGTGTGTAACGGAGCTACACCACCTCCATGAAACCCAAAAAGTCCATAAACAAGAGCGGATCGCTCTGAATGTCAGAAGTCGAGAACTGCAAGCATTTGAGGATATGTTCAGGGGATGCCTGTTCGCCGCTGCACCTGTGCACTCCAGGAATTTTTTCTCTCCCTTTTAGAAAACAAGATATTTGATGTGGCCACTTGAAAAGCGAAAAATAGCTGTCTTCCGTTTCCTCGGAAAATATAATTTTTGACACCATCTTGGTCTTCTCCCAAAATACCATTTGGCGCGACATTTCACCTTAGTTCAAAACCATGCGCTGAATCCATCAAGAGTGGTTAGGGGGGAATCTGCCAAAGCGTATTAAACTCTATATTTTTGATGGTGACGATTTCCGAGGATGCAAGGGTGCTGTTACGATTCTGGATCCTCGAAGGCAATCTCGGCCATTATATCAGCCAGGTCAGGATAACCAATCTAAGAGTATTGATCACAAGTATTACAGACATATTTATATTTAAGGGGGAATAGTACTGAGAATCGACCTCTCAAGCGAAGGCTTCTCTCTGTGTTAATCCTATGGGAAAAAAATAAAAACTTTGCCACACTTCTCCGGCTGTATTGAATATTTTTCAAACGGTTTTTTTTATATGATACATGCAGATGATTTGCAGGTCTCTATCTTTTCATTTTTTTGAAATTGGTTAAAATAATTTTTTGATTATTAATAAACATTTTTACAATATGAACAAGGTCGAAATTTGAAAAACTGAGAAGATAGAGACGTAGAACTTTAAATTTCCTTCGCAATGAAAAAAAAAGTGTGAAATTATTTGCATTTTTCGGGTCGAAAAGTGGCAAAGAAATTATGAAATTCCCTTATCCAGGAAGTGGCGCCCCCTAGGTGTAGAACATAAGCTCCTCCCCCTGGTAACATAAGCTCCTCCCCTTGCATTTAAATGAGCTAAAACTCCGATAAGATAAGGTACGTGTAGTTCAATTTTAAGAGTCAGCGAGTTTTAACTTCTTGTCTGTAAGCTAGAGTTTCAATTGAGTGTGCCTGTGTGTTTTTGGAGGCTGATTTCGAAAATGCAAAGAGATTTTTTACTATCGCTTCCAGTTTAAAAGTATTAAAAAGAATTAAGCAGCATAGATTCATTCTATTAGATTCGAAATCTTAATTAGTAAAATGTTCATTTTAAATTGTTTCCATGTCTATGATTTATTTAAAAGATCTTGATAAATGTTTGGGAACGTGGATCTTATAAAAAGCATTACAAAGTGTGATCAATTGCACAAATTTTGGACTAATTTTTGTTGAAATATTAATTCAAGTTTAAATCCTAAAAAACAATATTTCTTGAAGTTTTTGTTTTAATTTTGAATTTCTTTCAAAAAGGTTTTTTACGACATTTTTAACTCTGTCTGGGCATTAGGCAGTAGTATTGGCTTGTTTTTATATTAGGGATTTTTTTTTTCAGTTTTTCATTTTCCGCTATTTCAATAGATGTTTCGGTTTCACTCTCAAAGCGAAGTATTTTCATCTGTTGTGTTCTAATTTAGTTTAGTAAAGTTATTTTAAATTATCTTCGCACTAGAGCTACACGAGGGCTATTGGCGACGGGCGTCGTAGCCCCGGTCAAGTGACGAGTCGACATCAGAGTATGCACCCAACGCAACCGTTCAAGGAGACATCGTACGCAGTGTTGGTACTTTGTGGAATATGTTTAATAATTCAATTGTGTTTGTTGTAATAGCACAATAATGTTATTTTTATAATTGCGTGAAAAAAGCCGACCTTTACATTATTATTTCAATATCAAACGCGTGCAAAAAGTCAAACTTTTTGAAACAGTGACACAAAGTACTTTTTTACACCCAAAAGCAGTGAAAAAAAGTACTTTGCGTCAATCTTTTCATTAGATGCCAACATTTCAAGTAAAATTTCGATTTGATAATACTCATAACATCCAAAGATTTATCGATCTGCTTTATTTAAAAATATTATGCGCGTGAATTATTTTTGAATCAAAGAAATTTTTTTCTCGCGATGGGAATATTTCTTTAGTCACGCCCTTCAAACTGCGAGTTCATTGGTTGCTTTCTTTGACAAAATGTTGAAACACGCTTATTGGTTTTTATAGCATCACGCGCTCCGAACTGCTAGTTCATTGGTTGTTTTCTTTGACATCTCCCCTGGAAGCTCCAAACTCATTTTAGTCTAATTAGCACGTGAATTTTTTTGAACCAATGAGATTTGATTTTTTTCACGCAATTATAAAAAATAGTGTATGAAACACGTGCGAAAAGTAAACTTTTTAAAACACGTGTCATTATTTCACTCGCTCGTACCTCGCTCGTGAAATAAATTCCACTAGTTTTAAAAAGCATTACTTTTCGCACTAGTTGCATAAATATCTATTTTAAGGCTCATTATATATGAATGAAGAAAGATGCATAAAAAATATTAAATTTGCATAAAAAAATATGCACAGTTTCATTTTTAATTTTAAAGCAACAATTTTACTTATTTATTTTTCGAAATGTAAACTTGTAGTTGCAAAAAGTTATTTATTTAAAAAAATCCATCATTATTCTTCAAACTTCAAAAAAATTAGCAAACGATAAAGATTAATTATCAAATCTGAAAAATAAGATTAATGATAATTATTAATTTTAGCTAATAAAAGCTTGAATTCGAACTAGCTAACGGCCCTGTTTGGCGAATTTATTTCTGAGGCGTTGTTAGCGTGTTTCCTGTTAAGCGCAAAATGTTGTGTGGAAGCAGTGTAAGTGACAGATTCTGTAACAAACCAACTTGTTTTTTTAAAAAAAAAAACCATGAATGCATTGAAGTATCTTTCAATTCCAAACACCACAATACAATTTCAATTGACAAAGCTCCTCAATTCAGAGAGCTCCTTCAATTCAGAATGAATTTGTGCTATTTTAGTTCGGATCCGGCCCGTGCAGCTAAAAAATATCCTACGAATAATACTTTGTGTAAGAGAGTGCACGTTAAATATCCTTTAAAGTACCAATGCTGCGTACGATGTTGCCTTTAACGGTTGTGTGTTGGGTGCCTACTCATGCACGTTAAATATCCCCTAAAGTCCTTACGCTGCGTACGATGTTGCCCTTACCGGTTGCGTTGGGTGCCTACTTAGATGTCGACTAGTCAATTGACTGTGGTTCTAAAATATGATGCCCGTCGCTCGTGTAGCTCTGGTGCGAAGATTATTAAAACCTAACCTAACCTCCAATGAATCAAAAAATCAATCGAATATATACCGTCTAGAGACGGTTTGTGATCGTTAAATCCATTGTGGTTCAATGGCAGATAGTCTTATACAATATTCCTTTTCTTACTGAAGCGCCCGAACAACTATGGATTCGATAATGTTATTCCTATCAAATATTACGAGGAAGCAAAAATCTTTCGTAGCGAAAGGAATATCGCAAATTCCAGTCAGTCAAAGGAATCGCGTTCCCAGTCAGATAAAAGCATCTTTTTAACGGCACTTCAAAATTACGAGGCACGTTGACAAAAATCCCTTAAGGGGTCATAGGAGTCTTTAAAATGTGCAAAGAAGGTACTACAAAATATAGTTTGATCTTTCATGTAATTTTTTAACTACTAAATGTATAAGTATAATTTTTTTATATGTAATTCTACAAGATTTATTTATTATAAAACAAGTTCCAAAATTTATGAAACTATAGCCAAAACTAATTTTTAACTACTAAATGTATAAGTATAATTTTTTATATGTAATTCTACAAGATTTATTTATTATAAAACAAGTTCCAAAATTTATGAAACTATAGCAAAAACTAAAATAAATGATATTAAACATGAAGCTATTTGAACACATTGTGATTAGGCTTGCGCGGCAAATTGTGAGGTCAAAATTGAAAAAATGACCAAGAAAATGACTTTATATTGAACAAATATGTACAAACAAAGATTTATACCTAAATTCTCAGCTCAATTTTAATTAGAAATTATTTGTAAAAAAATTTAAAATCAAAATTTTAAAATTTTTATTAATTTTTTTAAAAAAAAGTTCTTAAAATAATTTCTAATTAAAATTGAGCTGATTATTTATAAGTCTTTGTGTGTACATATTTGTTCAATATAAAGTCATTTTCTTGGTCATTTTTTTAAATTTTGACCTCACAATTTGCCGCGCAAGCCTAATCCCAATGTGTTCAAATCGCTTCATGTTTAATATCATTTATTTTAGTTTTGGCTAAAGTTTCATAAATTTTAAAACTTGTTTTATAATAAATAAATCCTGTAGAATTACATATAAAAAAAATTCTACTCATTTATTGAGTAGCTAAAAAATGACATGAAAGATCAAACTATGCTTTGTAGTATCTTCTTTGCACATTTTTAAGACTCCTGTGACCCCTTAAGGTTGCTTATAGCTCAAGTGTAGATTTAGAGCGACGTAATTTAATTAACCTGCAAACTAAGTATGTCATCCCGTTTTCTCGGAGGGAAGATGGTTGGTTGGTACATGTATTTCCGGCTTGTGTGCTTGATGAGAGATCCCCTTATAAACCTTCGTCAAGTAAGACAGACATAGACAGAATTTGTACTGATACAGAGAGAGAAATTACACCCAGGGCGAAGGCGGGGATTTCTCATTGGGTGTGTAAGATTGGTTGACGAGGGAGGGGCTTAGAAAAAATAGTTTCCAAGTGACCAATCGGCTACTTATAGAAGAGCTGAAATCAGAGATAATCAAGATAAATACGTCAATCAATTAATTGAGCATTGTGATTTGCTGGTCTCCGAGTTCTCTGACCCTCCCTCTTTAACAGTTCCAATATCTTCACCAGATGTCGCCTTCGGCCAAGTTGAGTTGCCTTAATCGGTACTATCCCGCCTTAACGTACTAAGATATAGCAATATGGATTCGTATACCGATACGACTGTGACAAGCCTCAAAATACTGCAAAAATAGGATGTCATATGATTCATGTATCACTTTTATTGAAAGTGTTTTTGTGTTTTGTACTGTTATGGGCAAACATTTCTTCTTAAACAACTTCCTTCATCTAAAGCCCAAATGGTTGCTTACAATCGAATTGTTACTGAATGTTTCACATAAAAATAGGCTGTGAATTATCATTAATCGGAACAATATTAGGCCTAAGGCACATGAGTTTGACGCGACACAGCTTGCCTTATTTTAAAACCATCAACTGAAAATAAGTGCTGTAAAAATAAGAACAAATTAGTTGTAATTTCAATTTTCATTTCTAATTTCATACAAATGCTATTTGAAAAATTAATGCAAATAAAGCACAGGCAGAACATTTTAAACTAATTTTTAGTGCCTTTAAATGGGGGTGCTTACTTCAAAAGCAGTAAAAAGTTGCCCGAAATTGCAACCTCTCTCCCCTATTTGTTGTTTCATATTTTCCCCTAAAATGAAACTGAATTTTTATCATAAAAATACGGATAATGGGGGGATGTTGCCGGTTAAAAATCAAAACAAAGCCTAGTTTGCCAAAAGAAGCCCTCTATCGCTTTAAAGTCAGTTCTAGCAAACGCTTTCAGCGAAGTATTGGGCGTTATTTTACAGAAGAGTTTGCATCTGTTGACGAAACGACTTGATGATTTCAGACTCTCTAAGATTTCCACTATTTACATCGCATTTTTCTTACTTGTGAAGGAAATTAATACAACCTTGTAAAAATTCAGACATCGTTATGCAGAATACAGCTGTGCAAATAACCTTTTATAATTTTTGCTTTTTAAGGAATAAAATGATACGTTTTAGTATGAATTAACAGTCAACATTGCGTGAGCTATTCGTTTGGGCTTACTAGGGTTGCTTGGCTACTTTCTGCAGGCTTCACTTATTCTCTCTTTCTAGTCTTCTTCTTAACTCTATGAATTTTACTAAGGTCTGGCTTCTGCATTCAAACCAATGACTAAAATGGATTCGAAGTAATCATTCGAAACAGGAGAAATAATCCATCATATAAAAAAGTTTAAAAGCTTTTACTTCAAATTTCACCTAGGTGTTCCCGAATGGCACCCTTAGGTGATTCACAAGCCCAAGATTCATCCACACAAGGCGATTCAAAGCCTTGAGGTGCCAAATGGGACAGAATTTTCATATGGGAATGAAAAACAGATCCAATTTTCCACTTTTAGTTATAACAGTGTAGGGGTGTCCCGTGATCTAAATGCCCAAGTTTGTGACATATATTAGATATCTGGTCGCTGGTAGAAAAACTCGCATTCAGTGAAATGCTATCGAAAAGGAAATACATATAAGCTTTCGTTCCATGCATGTGCTTAATGTATACAAGTATAAACGTTTGAAAAATAATTTAACATATTTTCGATAAGAAGAAGCTTTTATTTTTGAAAATCCGAATACTTTGGTTCCCAAGGGGACCCTGGGCCTTTCTAGACAACGCATAAAATTATTCAATCGAAATTATCAAGGAAAATTAAAAACATTTCAGATTATACCCGATATATAAAAAATCTATGTTAAGTTAATTTTAAAGTCCTAGTCATGCACAAATGAATAGCCCTACACAAAATTATAAAAAAATGTTAAATATAAAATCGCGATTATTATGAAACTCAACAAACAGTATTTAGGTTTAAATCCATTCATAAATTAAAGATTAATATAAACGTTTATATAGTAATATAAATCGCAAATTTCGTGTGACTTTTCAAAGAAAATGTAAGTAAAATCATATTTAATACTTTTATTTAATTTAATCTAGCTCCAAGAGAACGTAACATTTTTTTTAAGTTTATGTTTTTAATATATATGTCAATAATATACTCATTCTCATACCATATTTCGACATGTCTCTATGTATTTTGGTTGAATTAACATCGCCCTACGGCTACACTAGGTCTATTGGCGACACAACCCCTCATGATTTGATTCGCAGTAATTATGAACATTTTTCATTTGTTATCGAAAAGTAGCTGTGTAGTTTATAAGCAAAATAAATACATAGCTACATCAAAAAAGACATCTTATATTTTATTGTTAGTGACAAATTTCAAATTTCAATTATAAAACTGAGATCTAATTATAGTTTAAAAAATATTGAATCGAGTATTTCAACAACATGGCAATTTAAACATTTGTTCTTGTAAGATGATGTCATTTTATAGCCAGTGCAACATCATTTAGCAGTCCCTTTTAAGGTTAGGTTAAAAACCTCCCGATTTAGAAAAATATCCCAAGTCTCCCCTACCAATACCGAATGCAATGCTAAGAGCTTTCTAAAGAATATTACCAACACGTTAATATTGCTGAAAGAAAGAGTAAATAATAGCAGCAAGGGGTCTTGATGCGGGTTTTCTATAAAAAAAATGTTAATAGTTTCAATCAAAAACTTTAAATAATTTCTTATTTCACTCAGAAAAATAATTGTTTTGGCATTATCTACTGTACAGTCACGAAAAGTAATCGCTATATTCACTGCAGTAGAGAGTTTTCAAGTCTAGCCAAATTGGTGAAACTCATTAAAAAAATTTTTTGGATGTAAACATTTCACTTGTTTTACAATTACCATTTCATTTTATTGTATAAGATATTACAACGTACTGTGTTCTTTTATGATGGATATATAGCTATGAGGTTTAAGTTACCGAAATGTAATTACTGCTAATTGAAAGGAAACTGTCCAATCTTCGCAGATTGTGGTAAAAATTAATATTTTTGGACAAAAGTCAGTATCTCCTCCGAAATTATTTGAAGTGCTTTTTATTTTTAGGGAATATCAAATTCTTTTCTTTTTTAGAGACTCGTTTTTTACGAGCAATAATATTTAACGAGTATATGTTGCAGCCACTCCGTTATAAACGAGTTTGACTGCACTCCTGCATGTGTAATGCCATTCGGCAAACTTAATGGATTTTTTTAGAATCTTCGTGGGATGCGCAACATGTGCATCATTGCAAATGTTATCTCCATGTCCCCGGAAAGGTTACAGATGCTTACTAAGATCGACTACAGTTGCATGTCAATTGGAAACATTAATTGCCATTAGTTGGAATTATTAATAATTATTTGTTATTTAAGACTTTAAAGTCTATTTATCAAGTATTATAAAAAAGATAGTTTATTTTAATTCTTTTTTATGATTTTAATATATTTATCATACATCCCCACAATAGTGATTTCTGTATAGTTGATCAATTTAAAGCAGTTTATAAAATAAAAATAGTTTATTAGTTGCTTTTGGGTCTTTATGATTTTTCATCCCTTTTTTTTTGTTTCAATCGAACACAAAGAGTAGTGGTTTTTCTTTGGTGACCCGACGTAATACATTTTGCAGTTAACTCTAATTCCATCTAGGGATCAATATACTGTTCAAATAATTTACCATTTACTTTTTATAGTTTATCAAATAATAGCAACGAAAATAAAATAGGATATGTGAAAAATTAAAGATGCTTCTATAGTAATATAGTTAATTACTGAAACAAATTTGATTATGCAACGTTTTTCAACGTCTCACTTAGGATACAAATTTGGTTCATAGATATAATTCTAAATTGTGTACAATAAATCACTACCACTTATTTCTTTTTTCGGATTTCAATTTAAAATGAAAGAGTATACGCAAAAAAGTAATAACAATACGTAAAAGTTGCTTATTAAAACTAGTATTTCCATTTTTGAAATGTAAAACCTGGAATGTTAAATATAATGGTAGTTGCTAGTCTCGTTGCATTCAAATGTAACTGATAATGAAGTGCAATTGAATGAGGGTTGTCTCAGCACAAGAGTGGCCGTTCATAATATTAAAAACAATCACGTACTGATAATAGTAACAACATCATAACAGTTTACAAATAAATGCTAATTAAATGAAATTAGGATTTCATCTCCCAAGAATTTGACAAAACTGAGAATTGATTTCCTAGCAAACGGCCTTGAGTGAATTATTGTTACATTGTTCTAATCATTATGAATATGTTTTTTTTTAAATGGCCGAAATTTCATACGATTACTCTGATTCACAAACTCATATCACTAATGCTTTGCCTGGACATGCTAAATTTCAAAGAAAATGCAACAAACTGTTTAAAAAAAATAGAACAATTGACAAATGGTGCTACTGCTAAGGTATCATATCCCTTTCCGACTGGGCTCGCACGATCGTGCGGGTAGTTAAGAGAATGTTCAAGCTCTTCAAAAATATCTATACCGAAGCAGCTGACTTGTACCATTCGTTATTTGTATAAAAAATGACTTTGTTTTTAAGGAATTGCAGGCATTAATGCTGTTTAACGCATTTATTTCGATAAAACTCCAAATTAAGTCTAATAATTTTAAATCAGCGCCATCTGACCTCCGGTCGAAAAGGGTTATAGAATATCTGAAAATTTTGGTTTTATACTTAGGGAAAAGTAAATATGTTAAATGGTAATATGTTTAATGACGCAACTTTAAATATCGACTATTTATTAAGAGCGGAACCGAATAGTGTCCCATATTTATGTATAATACTGACAATATTAAATCCGAAATAGTCGGTGAAGTATTCGCCCTTTACTATGCATTTTATCAGTAATGATGGAAAATGGTTTACGAATTATTTTATAGACTTCATCGTGTCGTATACAGAAGACATTTTTGGTTATTGGAAACAGTTACAAAGACCCACACAGGAAGACTTTTGCCATTTGAACGTGTTTGGTGAAAACCAATAAAGCACACTCTAAAAAAATATCTGTAAGGTTACTAAGAATTCTCTAGGAAACTCAGCTTCCATAAGTTTTTTTAGTAGTGTTACATAAGAAATATGTGTATATATTACTAATTAAAGCTTAGTAAGTTATACTAAGAAAAATGTAGTAGATTTACAGGGGATTTTCTTGTATGTTTACAAAGAAACTGGTAGTAAACTGGTTACAAAAGTTTAAAACCAGAAGGCGCCACTAATTTTTCTGTTAGTCAGGTTTTATTTCGAATTTCCCGAGGACAGAACCCAAGATTATCGGGATCCGTGGAACTGCGCGTTAGTCCGCTCTGCTATCGGGGACTTGCATTTTGATTGCGTGTAAATAAAGAGGTTCAAAATCTTGATCGTTAAAGGCGTTTTATGTTATTGATTAAGAAATTTTACGATTCATTTTTTTTCGGATATGAAGTTTTCGAAATAATTTAACGTAGTTTTTATATACAAAAATAAAAAAAAAACCCACGTTTTTCGGTTTCTTATCGTTGCGATATATAATCTCTAGAAAAGATAGATAGGGGGCGCTGTAAGGCGTTACATAAATTTACTTAGTTATTACTACAGTAGTTTCTTTAGTATACTTACTATCAGAGATTGGTTACAGGTGATTTTCTAGTAAATGGTGTGATACCTGTAAAGTTACTAAGTAATCGTTAGTAAATTCATGCCAAATTTTTTACAGTGCACCACTTAGTGTTTCAAGAGGACAAACTGTCAAATTGACAGACTCCACAAAAAAGCATAAAATTCACAGCATTCGAAGGGGGGAAAAGAACAAAAAGAAGAATAAAAACGGAGAAAACATAAGCAAGACAGTGCAAAATAATAGTAACTTTTAAAAAATGCTATTTTTTTTAAAAAAAGAAATTAAGCTTTTAAAAAATAGAAACCAAAGGATGCAATCTTAGACGACTCCAGTGAAGAACAGGATGACTTGGCTGCATGCAGTTGCTGCTCTTACCCACTGATTTTTAGAGTGTTATTCTCAGTGCAAAATAGTTGTCTATATTTGTCGAATATAAAATGCTGACCGATTTGTCGATGTATTATTCTGCCTGACATTGGATAGCTAGGAAAACCATATATATTTAACACTCGACTTGTACAATTATTTTAATATCTAAATGATTTTTTTTAATATTCTTTTCTTTGCTAAAATTTTGTCAATTGGGTTTTTGTGCTGCTATAGCTCAGTCGTTTGAAGCGTCGCACAGTGGGGCCAAATTCAAATCTACCGCGCCAAAATTAACTCAGGTTCCCCTATCAGTCAGATCGCCATTAAGAGTTGTGTGGGAGACATAAATTGCATAAAAATTTTACAGTTAAGTGATCTTAAGAACATTATTGATATTATTTTTTTCACTTAAATCTTGCTTTTTTTTATTCAAACGTCCGTGTGTCTGGGCGGTAAGTTAACGGTAGAACTAGAGCATTTTTCATGAATTGAATTTTGAATATGAAGGGGATAAACCCTATAGAAGAATAGCTTCATATACGGTTTTTTCTCTTCTACTATAATGTCAATGATTTTTGGTGTAGGAACTGTCTCTATAAGTTTTATATGAGTTTCATTATTACTTAATTTCTCAATTGAAGATTTTATTTTAGTATTATCGACCGTTTCATGAAATCGTTAGTCATATTAAGTCTATACATAAAAAAAGAGAAATCTCATAAGATTGCAAGTTATTGCAAGTAAAACTTTAAGGAATATGTTCAGTAGACTTGATATTACATTGCTACACAAATATTACGGCGTTGCAAGGAGTTGCAAAAAAGTGGCACCCTTTTGAACGACGTATATATATTTTAATTTTCGTAGTTTTCATGTGCTACATTTATCGAGCTAAAAATATATAAGTTAACTTTATAATAACTTTTAAAAGAAGCATAAATATAATATATGTAATTGAATTAAAATATTCCATATAAAAAATCTCACAATTAAGCATATAAAACTGATACATGACCTCTCACTTTAGGAGTAGACAGCTGAATAAACAAACTGCAAATTAGCGTTAAACAAAAAATCTTCCAATTTGGCAGCCTGTCAATTCCATATGATAAATCTGTCTATTCTAATATTTTATAAACATGTTCCACAACATCTTAGCATTATATAAATATAAGTAAAAATGGTTTTTTTTTAAAGTCGGTTTTTTTAGTTTTGGCTCGCTAGATTTCGATTTGGCCCCACTGTGCGTCGTGCTCGCATCGGAACATCTGTGTTTTCTGTCCTCGGCGGTACTCGCAATTATTTGCTTGGTCGGCGCTTGTATTCAAACCGTCGTGTTGCTAATAGTGACTGGGGCACGTTAAATAGGTGGCACAAAGTCCTCTATATTCCCGTACAAATTATTACTTCTATGTACTAGATAAGGGGATTATCGGCCTTTGATCTGGATCAAAATTACGATATGTGAGTGAGAATGGATGTGAGAAGGAGACCTTCGGATGTGTCATGCTGACAAGCATAGGTCGGACTTCCTCCCTCTAGGGCTCAATAAAGAAACGGAAGCCACCCAACTTCCCCTTAATATCGAGCAGTTACGTTATGTCTACTCCAGTATCGGTTACCGAATGGCATTAGAAACAAGAACAAAATTTCCTTTTTAGAAATACAAGTATAAGAGATCCCGAATAGATTTCATTTTTGTTGCTTTACTCGTAAACTAACGAATCAGAATGTATATAAAGTTTGAAATGATTTGTTTTTCTTATGAACCGTAAGGCTGAATTGATATTTGAAATAAAATTCTGATGTTATATTACCACTATTTACATTTAACAAATGTATATAGTTTTAAATTTTATCGTAGTTGATATTGCTCGTATAACAAAATTACGACTTTATTTTATGTATAAAATTTAATTATACAAAAATAGTGGTAGTGTCTGAATCAAATGAAATTTATTATCATCGTTTTACAAGTTGTTGCTGTTTCTATTCCCAGGTGTGTAGAAGAGCCACACCACCTCCATGAAACCATAAAGTCCATAAACAAAAGCGGATCGCTCTGGATGTCAGAATTAGAGAACTGCAAGCAATTGAGGATATGTTCAGGGGATGCCTGCTCGCCGCTGCACCTGTGGTACTCCAGGAGTTTTTCTCTCCCTGTTGGAAAATAAGAGATTTGGTGTGTCCACTTAAAAAGCGAGAAAGAGCTGTCTGCCGCTTCCTCGGGGTAGTGAATTGCTGGCACCATCTTGGACTTCTCCCAAAATGCCAAGAGTGGCTAGGTGGAATTCGTCAAAGAGCATTAAACTCTATACTTTTGATGGTGACGATTTCCGAGGATGCCAGTGTGCGGTTACGATTCTGTATCTCTTCTGAGGCAGTCTTGGCCAGGATGTCAGCCAGGTCAGGATGCCAGGATGATCAATCCAAGAGTATTGATCACAGATATAACAAACATATTTATATTTAATGTACTAAGATATCAATAAGGGTTCGCACATACAGAAACGACTGTGATAAGCCTCAAAATACTAACAAATAGGTATATAGAAATATTGTTTATGCTAAATAGCAAACTTTTCCTGTATCACGCATTATTGAAAGTATGTTTTTGTATTTTGACTTGTTATGTGTAAAAATTTCTTCTTAACCAACTTCTCTCATCTAAACCCCAAATGGTTGCTTATATTCGAAATAATACTGAATGCTTCACATAAATATATACGTGAAATATCAATAATCGTTATAATATTATGCCTAAGGCACGTTAGTTTGACGCGACAGCTTAACTTATTTTAAAACTATCCCCTGAAAATAAGTAAGAATTACTTATCATTTCAATTTTCATTTCTAATTTTATACGTATGCTATTTAAAAATTTAATGCAAATAAATTACAGTCAGTACATTGTTGAATTAATTTTAAGTGCCTTTAACATGTAGGTGTTTACTTCTATAGCAGTAATAAGTTGCCCGAAATTTGCAACCCTTCTACCCTATTTGTTGTTTCATCTTGTCTTCTAAAATTAAACAGAATTTTTATCTTTTAGGTAAGAATGAAGGGGTGATGTTGCCAGGCAAAAACCAATACAAAACCTGGTTCGACAAGTGAAGCCATTGATCGCTTTGTAGTCAGCCCAAACAAACGCTTTCAGCGAAGTATTGGGCTGTAATTACGGAAAAGTTTTTATCGGTTTACGAAACGATTTGATGATTTCCGACTCTCTAAGATTTATACTATTTACAACGCATTTTTCTCATTGGTGTCGGAAATTAAGTAAAAATCCTATTTAGGAATAAGGCAAATCATCTTAACACTTTACCTACGGGCGTCGACTGACCCATAGACTAAGACCACTCTAAGTTTGAAACTCTCATTGGAGAATTTCTACATTGAAATTGGCGTAGAAACTAGCGCGCCCGTTGTGTCCAAGGGAACCAATGTAATGGTTACTGGCTGCCTATTTGCAGCCATCTTTAGGAGCTTTAACAGAGCCAATTACACCTCGCAATTAAGAACTCTTATCAAGTGACGATAGGGATCTATTCTTGACGAAAACTTATTTTCGACTTTATCTTTGAATATGTACAGCTACTCATTGACTTTTATATCCCTCGTAGGCCCATCCTCAAGATATTTGACCTTGTGCTCCTTTTTTCTCCATTAATAAGCCTACAAACTGACTACGCTTGTCATTTTAGACATAGTCCCCCAAAGGTCCACAAGTGATTCGATTGAATAACTCGTCAAATATTCATCCAAATGTAACAAAAACTTAGATTTAGGGGTTTTCAAAGGTTTTTCACATTTCTAAGTATTTAAAATTGGGTGTTGCTATTGAAAATTTTAAAGTTCGTAACATTTTTAATATTAAGACGGCCCATTATGCAAATTTTGTGTCATGCAATTAACTCAAAATGTTATTTGTTCGCTTAGTCAGAAAGGTCCGATGTAATAGGATGACTAACGGTTGAAATAATCACTAGTTGGTAACTTTTTTTTCCACAGCTGTACATTCCGAAGAAACAGTAACCCTACAATCGGAAAGTACAATTATGCCAATCAACAAATCAATCTTTAATCGTGTTTTAGTTCCTTTCGAGACGTTAGAAGAGCTAGGCATTAAATTAAGCTGCTGGTCTAGAAGAATTTTAGTCGACGGGTCAGTCGACGCCCGTAGGTAAAGTGTTAAATTAAGTAAGAACTTCATGAAAATCGCATATTCTCACACAAATAGTTTTATTGGAAGTGATGCCATTGGGAACACAAGTTACATGAAATATCATGATATGATTAAGTCACGCCCACTTGACAGTTTAAGTGGTACTGCCTTCTATATATTATTCATTTAAACATACAGCAAATATACTTTTAAAATTATGAGAATAAACTAGGAGTTTTATCGAAAAAAATGCGTTAAACAGCATCAATGTCATCAGCAACTTCTTAAAAACAAAGTCATTTTTTATACAAATAACGAATTGTACAAGTCAGCTGCTTTGGTATCGATATTTTTGAAGAGCTTGAGCATTCTCTTTAATACCCGCAAGATCGTACGAGCCCATGTCGGAAAGAGTTATAACAGCCTACAACTGTGCAAATAGTCATTTTTTTGATTTTTAAAACTGCTTTTTAAGGAATAAAATGATACGTTTCAGCATGAACTAACAATCAACATTAAGTGAACGATTATTTTTGGCTTACAAGTGTTGCTTGGCGACTTTCTGATGCCTTCACTTGTTTTTTCTTTCTAGTCTTCTTTTATCTATATGGTTTTTACTATGGTCTTGGTATAGGCTCTCAAACCAATGGCATGCTCTGGCGTTGCGTGGTTGGTCATTATCAAAATTCTAATGGAAAATAAAATGTCGACAACAATGAAATGAAAGGAATAAAGGGAAAACCCTTCATAGCAAATAGAACAAGATTTCAATTTCGATTTGTATGAATTCAAATGAATTGTATTTTTTCAAATGAAATTGGCTCGATAGCTGTTTAATTCGTGGTTAAAATTTTAGTTTTAACACTTGTACATGATATTTGAGACCTTTTAACGATTTTTTGAAGCTGCGCAATATTCAAAACCAGTGACTCTAACTTAACTCTGAACTGGTTTCAAAGTTAAATACTGAAATAAATTTGATCAGGCAACGTTATTCGTCACACCTAGGAGACAAGTCTGATTAATATAATAAATTCAAAATTTCTATTATATGGTACCACTTATCCCCTCTTCAGGATTTATTTTTATTTTTTTAAAGTATGCTGAAAAACTAACTAGGCTTCCTTTTTAAAAACTAGTAATTACATTTTCGAAATGTAAAATCTGGTATATAAACGTGATTTTGATTCACAATAATTTTGCCATAACTTTGGAGAGTTTTCAATTTTTATCGCCCGCAATTTAAAATAAAAAGTAATTTTGCCGTGTTTAATAATTGCGGATTCTTGTCTGTTTTAAGTCATCAATTATTGCACCTGAGCAATTGGTAGAAAGTGGGGGACATTGTTGGAGTTTAAATACTTAACAAATTGAAACAACTTTTCATATCGAATCGGATTTTTCTGAAGTGGATCCCTCCCCACGTCAATCTTGAGGGAAATGAGATTGCGCAATTGTCATTAATGTATCCCACCCTGGAACATGATTCCAATCGACAGGAACAATATGTTATTGTCCGCCTTTGAAGTGGCCACCGAAGGACATTGAAATTTACTGAATGATCCACCAGGAGCTTCGAAATTTGTAATAACTGTTCCATTAAGGCAGGCATTATTCTTATCTTAACATTTTTAAGACCGGCAATCAGATGGCGCTGATTTAAGTTTATGAGACTAAATTTTAGAGTTTAATATAAAAAAAGCCATATACAGCATCAATGTCAGCAACTCTTTAAAAACAATTTCATTTTTTATACAAATAACGCATGGTACAATTCAGCTGCTTCAGTTTCGATATTTTTGAAAAAATTAAACATTGTCTTTTATACCCGCCCGATCGTGATAGCTCGGTCTTAAGGGGTTAAAGACAACACGAGATCGAGTTAGTAACCTTTTTTGGTCAAAACCCCAGATTCTGTCTACTTATGTGACCAGGCATCTATCACCGTCTCAAAATCTACATATTGCTCCAAGCGGGATAATAACTGATCACCTTTAAATGATATTTGATTTTTTTTAGGGTCTACGATATCATGGGTTTAGTTTAGCACTGCTGGCCTGTGGGGGCGTGCAACAACAGCGTCAGGAAGATTAGAAAATGGAACTTTTAATTTTTTTTCAAAGAAATTTAAATTGAAAAAAGAGCTTCAAAGAACTAACAGTAGGAACAGAGATCCATATAAATGGGAACACAGATCCATTGTTTTTGCAAAATAGCACATTGCTTTTGCCTTACCTTTGTTGAAAATATATTTTTGTAGTTTTTCTTAAAATACATAAATAATTCTTCTAAACCATTTCTCCCATCTAAACAACAAGTAATTTCTTATATTCGAGGGGATAACTAATATTTTATATAAATATGAAACGTACATTTCCAAGAAACTTATTTTTATTTTAGAATTTAATAATAATATATAATAATATTTAAATATTAAAGAATATTAGTTTTTTCCATAAAAATTGGAATGACGTCATAAAATATAGCGCGATGTGATTTTTTGAACGTTCATAATTTGTTTATTTAAAAAAAGGGTTCATATTGTTATTCTTATTGCTTGAGGAGCCAATGGGTATCAATTTACGCGTCTTCAATTATTAATGCAATTTGGAGTATTTTCAAGTTTTATTGCTAAATGTTGTGGAAATATGTGGTTTTTACAAATATTTTTAATGTTGATACTTATTTAAGTATAAGAATATCACGTCTTTAAGGCGACATTTTGCAAACATTGCCAAATGTCAAGGACTAAGGGCAGGATGCTATATTATTTGACTCATTCAATTTTACATAATTATTCTTGAAACTGCAAATAAATTTACCAAACGATAAAGATTGTTTATTTAAATTTCGAAACAAAATTAATAAATGTAGCTAATTATTTTAGCGTTGAAAAGTTCAAATTGAAACTGAATGCTTGGTTTATCTAAATTTGTTCTAATGTTATAAATTTTTTTGCAAAAGTGGTTATAGGTGACAGTTACTGTTACTAATATATTTGTGTTTCGACGATAGTTTCATTCAAGTATTTAAGTAACGGCAAGTATTGGATTTGAATTATTTTGAACTTCTCGTTCCAATAACACGTTTATTTCTGCAATTTAGTTCAAATATTTTAAGTTTATTAAGAAACAAATAGCAGAAAAAAAATTCGTTGAATATCATAAATCAATATTAAGACATCTGTTGTTTCATAATATGTAATTTTTAAGGTCTTTATTAGAAATTTCCCTTTTTAACAAGGCGGTTTTTGTTTATCAAGTTCATATTTTATCTCGTACACTCTTAAAACAAAGGAGTGAAATCCACTCCAGTTGGAGAAGTGCATTTTCGACACCCTAAAGGCATGCATATTTTCTCAGACTGAGTTAAAATCACTCGTTTGGAGTGATCCTGTCGGAGGTTTAACACACAAAAGATCCACTCCAAAAGGAGAAGTGCATTTTCCAGACTGGACGAGTGAAAATTAATCAGACTGAGTTAAAATCCACTCTTCTGTTTTAAGAGTGTATAGAACCGCCTAAGGGGCATTCAAAAGGTATTTTGTGATTTACTCAACAAATTATGCATAATTTTTTTTTTTTAAATATTGAGATTTCGCTTAAACATTATGTCTTAAATTCATTTCTGCAAAAATATTAAGGGGTTTCTTTTCATATTTTTCTTATTAAATTAATAATTATTTAAAAATTTAAAAATTGTTTTAAATACCCCAGTATTGTATGCATTTTGTTTCGGTTATTATTGCTACTCAATAAAAAATTTCCTTCAGTATCTTAATTATTTAAAAATTAAGAAAGTTTGTTATGAGCAACTCGTTTAACGTGACTGCCCCTAAACTTTGCATGTCGTTAACTCCTCTAAAAAAGCTTAAAAACTAACAAAACTTGGTATTTCGTGATAAAATATGTCATAAATATGAAATATATGGACTCAAAAAGGAGTGATGCTTTGAAAATTTTGAAGTTGGTAACATTTTTCAATATGAAGACGGCCTCTTATTTAAATTTTGTGTCATGCAATTAACTTAGAATGTTATTTTTTTAACAATGTCAAAAAAGTCCGATTATAAAGGTAATTAACGAACGAAATAATCACTAACGGGTATTTATTCCCCAGTTTAACCCTTTCAGTCCCAGTGATGCCATTTGGCATCATCACTTTCTACATTTTTTCCCCAAATGTTTATGTCCCGTATGACATTCAAACACACATCATTCGATTCTTCACAATTTGCTCTATTCTACAATATTTTTCATTAATCTCAATAGAAGTCAGAACTACTATTTTTTTTTTTTTTTTGAAAATAGCTAACAAGCGTTTCACCTGATTTTTGAGAAGTACACTTCAGTTCCACATATTTAAAACCCAATTTAACCCAATTTAAACTATTTTATAATTACTAAAAATTTTAATAATGTGGTCAGATACCTTAAAATATATAACTCGAAGTGTTTTTAGGTAATATATATATGTTTTTATTTTGTTGTTTTCCACAGTTTAACAATTTTGGCATTATTTAAAAAAACATAAAAAAAATTAAATGATTTTTTTTCTTATGGAACTTTTATTTTTGACCTAAAATAAGCTTATTTTGTGATGTTTCTGTAGTGTAGTAAATTTTTGGGACTGAAAGGGTTAACGTATTCAATTTCTTTTAATAATCATAAAAAATATATTAATGTAAAGATGGTAATAAATAAAATAGGTAAAATTCAGTTCCTAGAGCCTATTCTTCCTGACAATTAACACAACAAAAAAAATTGATACTTTCTAATAAATCGAAAAATTATTTAATTCTTCAAATTAAAACACTTCAACCATTTAAATTACAATAATATTATACTAAATCGCATAGCAGCGATGGGTCATCACAAATAGATACCTTTCGTCACTTGACCAGGGTTCTGAATTACGAGGCGAAATGGGCTCTGTTAAAGCTCCGAAAGGTGGCTAGAAATAGGCAGCCATAAACCATTACATTAGTTCTCTTGGACACAACGGGGGAGCTAGTTTCTATGTCAATTTCAATATAGAAATTCTCCAAAAAAAAATCCAATGAGAGTTTTAATCCTTGAGTGTTCTAAATCTATTTAATAATCGACGCCCGTATTTAAAGTGTGACATTTGAGCAATAGAAAGATTAAAAATAAAAGAATAAGCAAAAATCGACTTTTTTGTCCAAAACATCCATTCGACTAACCTTACTGATTTTTTGGAATCTATTTTTGGGATATAAAACAGTTAATGCTTTTTGAATCAAATATAAATTAAAGATGATTGCTAAGTCATGAAGTTAATTACTGAAACAAATTTGATCAGGTATCGGTATTCGTCACACTCAAAAGACAAATATTTCTAAATTGTGTATATTTAAATCCGCACCACTTATTTTATTTTCAAAATTTCTTTTTAAAATTTAAAATTATTATGCTTTTAGTAGATCGTTAACATTCGTAGGTGTTGGAAGCAGTATTTATATTTCCGAAATATAAAAGCTGGTATCTAAACAAAAAGACAAGCAATAACGTTTGACATTGTTTAAGAAGGATCTATCTCAAAAGTTGCCGCGATTCTGTGTACCAATGTCTAGTAACCTTAAAAGGAGAGCAAAAAAAAAGTCTAAAGTTAAAAAAATTTGTTTAGGGTTTCAGATACCACATTTTTTGAGGAAATGCTGGTGTCACACACCCTCGACCTAGAATAGCGTCTACGCGGTTGACAAAACGTATTAAACAAGAAGTAAAAAACTTAAGAAAGATATTGCAAAGCAGCTTTTAAATGGTTAGGGTTTCAATTAGGGTACCTTCAATACACAGTGTGCTGTACAGGGTAACGCCATGGAGCTTAAAAGGTGTGTCATGCTAGAATCGTTATCGCTCAGCCAAACTCGCCAATAAAACGAAACTAGTGATTGATTATAGTTTTACACATATAAACATTATGTTGTTACTTAGTTTGGAAGAAAGAATGTTTTCAACTTTCAGTAAGCAATGACTGATTTGCGGTTTGTTTACGTTACGATTTCCAGCCAACTATTGTTCCGCCAACGCTGCCAAAGACTTGCCAAATACCGTCTGACTTCGACATTAAAAATGGCATTTTCTGGTAGTATAATGATAAAAAATACTACTTTTAGAAATGTAATAGTCCACATGATGTTTCATTTGCAATACAAAGATTAAAAAGTAAAGCTTCATACACTTTTTCCGAGTTTAAACATCTTTTGTATTCCATAGCAATGACACATGCCGGTATTAAAACATGGATTACAGCTTTACCGTTAAGAAGTTTAATCCAAAAAAGAATAAATATTGAAGAATATAGATCATTAAAAACAAAATCAATAACAAAAAGTGGTTACGTAGCTTTGATTATATCGTTTGTATGCGATTTATTAGAGCTTCGCTGAGTCACCGTGTAATGTTTACAGGGGGAAAATAACAGTTCCGTAACTCAGGAGCATGGCTATGCTCCAGCCAATCAGGTGAGTGGATCATGTAGCAAACCTCATACGCAGATATTCCAGTAACCCTAGTTTCAATCCATACCATTGATAATTCAAACCAAGTCTGGCAAAGCTTAGAAATTTAAAGGCACGGTTTCCTGATTTGATATAAGACTTTAACCACCATCGAAGGTAAAAACGAACGACTGGAATCAAAAAGGCTCTCCACATTTCCAAAAAGCGGTATTTTGAGACATTTTGCTCGTCTTTCGGACTGATATGGAAACAAAATTGGCACTTGAGTTCCACTTCAATGGGGGAAAAGAATTTTTTTTAAAGTACCAAGGCCTTAAACCACGAACTATTTCAATAGCAGTAGTCCCATATAATGTCATAAAAATAATTGAAGAATCCATAAAAATAATTTAAAACAATTTTTAAACATACTAATGATATAAGCTATAACCAATACGATTTCAAGGTTAAGGTCGAATGAGCCCGTTCGACCTTCGGTCTCCAAACCAAAGTGCCTCTGTGTTAATCCAATGATAAAAATGTTTTCTAAGCCACATTTTCTGGCTGTATTAAGTATTTTTATAAACGGTTTTTTTATATGATAAATGTAATTGTCAAGGTCTCTAAATCATCACGTTTTGAAAATCGTTCGAATATAAATTTTTAATTTTTCAAATGCTGTTTTATTTTTAATGAGCATCGTACTTAAACAAAAAAAATGCACAATTTCGATTGTATCGTCGTGGTTGTTATTATTTAACTAGCACATTATTCTATAATATAGATGTTGGACGCATGCTCACCTTAACTTCTTAACTCCTTATAATCTAATCTAAATAAAATAAAAATGGCAGTCCTTAATTTTCAAATGTAAATTTATGAAATGTTTTTGAACGAACTCCCCATTTTACGCTGAAAGTTTTCGATATTCCACTCCAAGTAATTTTTAAGTAAAAAATTCACCATTGGAATTTTTTGAGAATCTTTGATTTTTTAATTAGTTGGCAACGTACGCTTATACGACAGTTTATTTCCACCAAAAATTAAAATTAAAAAATTCCATAATTGTGGATTCATACTGGAAGACTTGAGTCATTTTAAAAAGATACATGTGCGGGACAAATTAGGGTGGCATTACCAATAAAGCATCACTCAGTGTTTCAAGAGAAAAAAGTCACAGTGACGGACTCCACATATAAGCGTTAAATTCACAGCATTCGAAGGAAAAAAAAAGAACCAAAAAGAAGAATAAAAAACAGAGAAAACATGATCAAAAAAGAGGCAAAATACAACTTCTTAAAAAGGTTTTTTTTTTCAAAAAGAAATTTACCTTTTAAAAATAGAAACCAAAGTATGCAGTGTTGGACGACTCCAATTAAGAAAATGATTACTTTGCTGTATGCAGTTACCGCTATAACCCACTGATTTTTAGAGTGTTTTTCTCAGTGTCAAATAGTTGTCCTTACTTGTCAAATGTAAAATTCAGATCGATTTGTCGATGTATTATTTTGCCTGAAATTGGATAGCTGGAAAAGCCTTTTATTTTTAACGCCCGACTTGTACAGCTATTTGAATATCAAAACTAAGTTTTAAAAAATTATACTTTTCTTTGCTAAAATTTTGTTTATTGAAAAACAATTATATTTTTGAGCCGCGGTAGCTCAGTCGTGTGAAGCGTCGTGCTCGCATCGGAACGGTTGTGGGTTCTGTCCTCGGTGGTGCTCGCAATTCTGATGGTTGCTGGGTTGGCGCTTGTATTCAAATAAATACCGCCGTATAGCTAATGGTGGCTGGGGCACGCTAAATAGGTCGTGGACAAAAAGTCATCCATATTCCCATACAAATTATTACTTCTTGCTACTAGATCAGGGGGTTATCGGCCTTTGATCTGGAGCAAAATTCCGATAATTGAGTGAGAATGGATGTGAGAAAAGGGCCTTCCTATATAACGGATGTGTCAGGCTGACGAGCATAGGTCGGACTTCCTCCCTTGTAGGGCTCAATAAAGAAACGGAAGCCGCCCAACTTCGCCTTAAAATCGAGCAGTTATGTCGACTCCAGGCGTGATTATGAATGGCATTAGAAGCAACAACATAATTTCCTTTTCAGAAATACAAAGGGAAAATATCCTGAATTGATTTTATTTTGGTTGCTTTATACTCGTAAACTGACGATTCAAAATGTAAATAAATGTTGGAATGTTTCGTTTTTCTTGTGCAAAGTAAGGCTGAATTGATATTTGAAATAAAATTCTTACGTTGTATTAGTCTACAATTTTGCGTTTTCAAAAAACCCGTGCACGGAACCGACTTAATTTTATATTTAAAATTTAATTTTATAAAAATGGTGGTAGTTTCTGAATCAAATGGAATTTATCATCATCGTTTAACAAGTTGGACTAACTTTACGAAGACTTTGTATATGTTGTTGTTTCTAATCCCAGGTGTGAAGCGGAGCTACGCCACCTCCAAGAAACCCAAAAAGTTCATAAACAAAAGCAGGTCGCTCAGAATGTTAGAATTCGAGAACTGTAAGCAATTGAGGATATGTTCAGGGGACGCCTGTTCGCCGCTGCACCTGTGGCACTCCTGGAAATAGCCAAGAGTGGCTAGGTGGAATTTGCCAAAGCGTATTAATTACGGAAGAGTTTTCATTGGTTTACGAAACGACTTGATGATTTCAGACTCTCTTATATTTACACTATTTACAACGCATTTTTCTCATTTGAATCGAAAATGAAGTAAAAATTATATTTAGGAATAAGTCAAATCATCTTATATTAATTGTAAGTAAAAACTAAAAAAAAAACACATATTCCCTCACAGATAGTTTTTTGGAAGTGATGCCATTGGGAACACAAGTTGTAATAAATATCAAGAGATTATTAAGTCACGCCCAGTTGACAGTTAAAGTGGTACTGCCTTCTATATATTAATAATTTAAACATTAAGCAAAAAACTTTTAACATTTGTATTAGTTACACATTTAAAACGTTTGTGAAGGAAATTACTTCCACCAGCCTGCTTTTTAAATCTATGATTTTTGCTAAGATCTTGGTACATGCACTCAAACCAAAGGCATGCTCCGGTAGGTATTGACCTGTGGTCGATATCCGTCTATTTGTCCGTCCGTACCACTTCCAAAATCGGTTATATCCATCCAATTTTAAAAATTGTCTTGGGCTGGGGAGCCCAGTCGGTTAAGCACTCGCTTAGCATGAGGAAGGTCCCAGGTTCGGATCCGGGCATCGCCAAAAAAAACTGCCGACCTATAAACGGCCCGTGCAGCCAAAAAATGTCCAAAGAATAATACAAAAACACAGTCCAAAGAAGAATACAAGAAAAACAAAGAATAAGAAGTAAGGCTGAATTGATATTTGAAATAAAATTCTTACGTTGTATTACCACTATTTACATTTAACAAATGTATATAGTCTACAATTTTGCGTTTTCAAAAAATCCGTGCATGGAACCGACTTAATTTTATATTTAAAATTTAATTTTATAAAAATGGTGGTAGTTTCTGAATCAAATGGAATTTATCATCATCGTTTAACAAGTTGGACTAACTTTACGAAGACTTTGTATATGTTGTTGTTTCTAATCCCAGGTGTGAAGCGGAGCTACGCCACCTCCAAGAAACCCAAAAAGTTCATAAACAAAAGCGGGTCGCTCAGAATGTTAGAATTCGAGAACTGTAAGCAATTGAGGATATGTTCAGGGGACGCCTGTTCGCCGCTGCACCTGTGGCACTCCTGGAAATAGCCAAGAGTGGCTAGGTGGAATTTGCCAAAGCGTATTAATTACGGAAGAGTTTTCATTGGTTTACGAAACGACTTGATGATTTCAGACTCTCTTATATTTACACTATTTACAACGCATTTTTCTCATTTGAATCGAAAATGAAGTAAAAATTATATTTAGGAATAAGTCAAATCATCTTATATTAATTGTAAGTAAAAACTAAAAAAAAAAACACATATTCCCTCACAGATAGTTTTTTGGAAGTGATGCCATTGGGAACACAAGTTGTAATAAATATCAAGAGATTATTAAGTCACGCCCAGTTGACAGTTAAAGTGGTACTGCCTTCTATATATTAATAATTTAAACATTAAGCAAAAAACTTTTAACATTTGTATTAGTTACACATTTAAAACGTTTGTGAAGGAAATTACTTCCACCAGCCTGCTTTTTAAATCTATGATTTTTGCTAAGATCTTGGTACATGCACTCAAACCAAAGGCATGCTCCGGTAGGTATTGACCTGTGGTCGATATCCGTCTATTTGTCCGTCCGTACCACTTCCAAAATCGGTTATATCCATCCAATTTTAAAAATTGTCTTGGGCTGGGGAGCCCAGTCGGTTAAGCACTCGCTTAGCATGAGGAAGGTCCCAGGTACGGATCCGGGCATCGCCAAAAAAAACTGCCGACCTATAAACGGCCCGTGCAGCCAAAAAATGTCCAAAGAATAATACAAAAACACAGTCCAAAGAAGAATACAAGAAAAACAAAGAATAAGAAGTAAGGCTGAATTGATATTTGAAATAAAATTCTTACGTTGTATTACCACTATTTACATTTAACAAATGTATATAGTCTACAATTTTGCGTTTTCAAAAAATCCGTGCACGGAACCGACTTAATTTTATATTTAAAATTTAATTTTATAAAAATGGTGGTAGTTTCTGAATCAAATGGAATTTATCATCATCGTTTAACAAGTTGGACTAACTTTACGAAGACTTTGTATATGTTGTTGTTTCTAATCCCAGGTGTGAAGCGGAGCTACGCCACACCTAAATGTCCTTCCAAGTCCTAACGCTGCGTACGATGTCGCCCTTAACGGTTGCGTTGAGTGCCTATTCAGGTGTCGGCTCATCACCTGACTGTGGTTCTAAAATACGACTCCCGTCGCCAATAGCCCTCGTGTAGCTAGTGCGACGATAATTCAAACCTAACCTAACCTAAGAATTGTCTCTTTGGTAGAAACTTATGATCTCAGAGACCCAACTTTCATCAACTTTCATACATTTTGTCTGTCTGTCTGTACGTTCGGAGGGACATAAAACTACTACTTTTCGACAAATATCCCTTTGGTTTAGCATTTAAATTCAATTTCGAGTCATTTATATCACTGTTGTCAACTAAACGATGGCATGACAAAACTTTATTAATTTCAAAATAATATTATTGGAAGCAACATTTATTTGGTCATAAATGGTTGATTCCACGAAAATGCGCCATGGACATCATTTTTTGAATTTCAACTTTTTTATTTTAAACAAAATCTACTCGGCAAAAATTCTTGACACTTTATTTTCTTTTTTTATCCCTCAAAATAAACAGTTCTTATAAAATTCAAATATTTAGTTTAAAATTTGAGTTAAATATAGAACATCAAAACTTTGTCATGTCTGTCACATTTGTCATGTCAGTCACGCTAATAAATATTTATAATATTTTACTATTTATAAATTTCGTAATTTTTTTCTTTCTGGTTGGCACATCAAAATCTTATATTGATTCCAAAAAAATTCTAGACTTGAAATGCATACCAATTAAGAGCAAATGGTAATAATATAAGGTCACTCAAGATCTGTGTCTCAATTTTGTCATGTCAGTCACGGCATGTTTTAACCTAATTAATTTTAAGTATTTTCTCTTGAATTAAAATTTCAGCAATTTTTATAATCAAGACCTTTATTTGCATCACCCCATGGTAATTTTTTAACCGTCAATTCACATTTAGTACTTTTTAAGAGCCAAGAAAGTTGTCTTATGTCATGTCTGTCACGAATGGAATTAGCCAAATACGCTTGGAATGACGTCAGAATGTGATTATTTAATTGTTGAATATTCGCTTACTAAACAAGTGGCAATACAAACTTTTTTTGCGTTTAATCCTGATTAGTTTAAATTTACATTTCTTATTTTAAGTGCATTTTGGAGTAGTTCATGTTTTTTTTAATACAGTGGTGGCCGAAAGTATGGACACTTTTTGAAAGTTTCATGTGTTTCAACTGTTACCTGTACTCTTACATCTATTAAATTTCACTTATATACAAACATTTAAATATTAAGATGAAGGTAATTTGATGTAGAATTTCTTTAAAAAAACAGAATTAGCGTATCTGTATTACAAATAAAGTTATGCTCATTTTAGTTGAACAAACAAGCACAATCAATGGATTCTCTTATGCTGAAATTGCAATACAAGTTGATGGTTCAATGACTTGCAAAACTAAGACAGATCATACTATTAGTTGCATAACTTATTCGTAGCACAGATATTGTAATACTGTATATATTTTTAATTTTACATTAAATTACTTTGATGATGATGTTGTGTCCATGGATATAGATTATATGGGACCAAAGATCTCATAGACGGCTTCCGCAATCTACACACAGTGGTCCTCATAAAGATTAAATTACTTTTAATTTGATTCACAATTGTTTAATTTTCTATACAGTTAATATATTCTGTAATCGCACAAAGTTGAAAAATATGACACTATCGAAAATTGTCCACAATTTTGGCCACATAATTATTCGTAGACCTACAAATAAATCAGACAGACGATAAGTGACATTAGATTCATTTGCTATAAAACATAAATGAAAATCGTTTATTATTGCTTTAAGAAGTTTAAATAATAGATGGATGCTGTGTTTAGTGAAATTTATTCTAATGTGTATAAATGTAATATAAATATTTTAGGTCATTTAGGAACTTCTTGTTTGATTTTTATTTATTGATTTTTAAGAAATAAAATGATAAGTTACAGCTTGTACTAAATATTAACATTTAGTGTGTGTGTGTGAGTGTTTTGTTTCGGTTTACTAGGGTTGCTTGTCGACTTGCTGCATTCTTCACTTGTTTTCTCTTTACTGTCTGGGTCTATGCTCTATGTTTTTTACTAAGGTCTGGCTCCTGCACTCAAACGAATGACTAAAACGACTCAAAGGAGTCATCCCAAACATTAGAAATAATCTATCATTACAAAATGTTTAAAAGCTGCGTACTTCGAAATGGCAGTCAATTTCAATAAAATGGTTCCCAAGAGAAGAAAGATGTTCTTTAATAATTTTGAAGGAATATGTTGTATTCCCTGATGCATGAGATGAGTATCCGCTATTGTGGAATATAGGGGTGTGGTTTTAATCAAAACGTTTCTAATGGATACTTGGTGTAATAGCGTTATCGGTTAATTAAAATGCTAAAAATAGTTACAAAATTATTAATTATTTACGAAATATTAATAATTTTAGAAAACTGTGAACTTAATGATATAAAATTGTTAGAATTATACGCATATATCATATACTTCTTAATTACTGCCGGTTTTTTTTTTTTTTGGAATGTAATGGAATTATAAATTGTCAGAATGTGAACCAACAACCAAAACATCTTGCATTTTGAGGCGTGTCGGTCAATGCATGGCTTGGTACATATATACTCCAGCTAGTGTGCTTGTTTAGAGAACCGCTTACAAGCTTTCATCAGGTGGAACATACACAGAAAGTATTTTTGCAGTCACAAAGAAAGGAATAACACATAGACAAATAACAACATTTATTGACGGTCACTAACATCCATGCCTGACCGGGATTCGAACCCGAACCCAGCAGCTCCAAAGGCTAGGGTCGTAACGATTACGCCACCTCGGTGAATGATAAAATCTAAATTTCTAAATTTTAAGCGCCCATTATGGTTCTTGTATGGTGACAGATCTCTATTAAATTTCTATGGAGAAACTTTGAACCCTGTTTTTAAATAAAGAATGCGCTATGCTCTCTCGAAAAATTACCAAAAAATACAGAAGGAAGTTTTTTATTTTAACTATTTTAGTTAGTTATAAATGTTATAATTAAAACAAATCTTAGAAATTATTCACAAACTACGCAGCACTAACTTCATGTACGTATCTAAATAAAAAAATTATTATAATTAATTTAACTCTTTAAAATTGAACTTATTAATTATGTAAACGGCAAAAAAAGTGATTCAGTGTTTTTTGGTAAATTTTCGTGAGAGCATGGCGTGTACTTTATTTAAAAACAGGGACCAAGGTTTCGCTATTGGAACTGTAGAATGATCTTTTGAAATTCAATACCCTTAAGTTCGTAACATTTCAAATAAAACGCAAATAAAAAATCAAAATATTTAATATTATATTCGCATATAAAGCAAAAATAATGTTTGAAATACATTTGAACGTGAGTAGCATTGTAATTTTTAAAAAATGTATCTAGTGTTTTCTGTAAGAGAAGTTTATGACGATATCAGACATTAAATTCTATAATTATACCTTTATTTCATATTATGATTTATGTTAAAATTTATAGTGTTTTATTTCGCTTTTTCGTCTTCTAAAGACTCCGAACGGCGGCCAACTATTAAATTCCATACTTTGATGACAAAATAAATATATCCTTCGATGTCTAATAAGGATATGAAAAGGTTTTCTTGCATACCAATATTTAGGTTTTAAAGAGTAACTGTTCTTATTTTAGCGCGCGGAGTTGGCACCGTTCAGCAGGACCCTTCCTGGTGATACATTTATGATAGTTTTTGTTTAACTATTACTATATTTACAGTGACCACAAGTTGCACTTTGACTGGTATTGTTTTGTAGAACCCTCAACGATATGTGTTCATTGTTCTTCATACACTTTTTTAATGTTCATTTTCATCTTTGTTCTATTTTAGATAAGCCTGCACTCCTGCATGTGAAGTACCATTCGGCAAGCTTAATGGTTTTTTTTTTTTCGAATCTATTCGCGGATTCTTCATGGCGAGTGCATCACTGCAATTGTTATCTCCATGTCCCCGGAAAAGGTTCTAGTCGCTCATTAAGATCGAATTAACAGATGCATGTACATTGGTATCGTTGTTTGTCATTATTAGAGGTTATTAGAAATTACTTGTTATGTAAGACATTTAATGATTTGTTGGGAACAGCTAGTTCTGGAGGGTGCTAGTGAATGGCGGTCAATAGGGATGTCCATGGCTCGGTGGCGGCTCAAAAAAGAATATTATTAGAATTAAATAAATTGGAACTGATCTGGAATCCAGCTGATGTTTACTGTGATATTTATTTAGTCTCCTTTGAAATATTTTGTGAATATATTTTGAATTGTATTTTTTATTTAAATAATATTGTGACTGATTGTGGATTGTTGTAAATCTGGCAACAGCGGGATGTTTTGTGAAACTATAAGTGCATAAATCCAGTAAAGTATAAATCCAGTCGACCGACTTTTTAGCTAATTTGAAGTTTTTATTTCGTATCTGAAAACATGTCTGGATTTGTGAATTCTACCATGAGCTTTTCCACTTCATTTACTCCATTCAAAATTTTAATTTGTATTAATCAAATATTATAAAGATATCATTTATTTTAATTTATTATTATTTTAATATATTAATTATACATCCCCACAATGGTGGTATCTGTATAGTTGATCAATTTAAAACAATTTATAAAATAAGAATATATTATTAGCTGCTTTTGGGTCTTTGTGATATAAAAAAAATATTTTTTTTTGTTTCATTCGAATGTACATTCACAGCGAGTAGTGTTTTTTCCTTGGTGACCCGACGTACTACATTTTGCAGTTTACTCTAGTCTATTATTGCTCTAAGGAAAAATATACTGTTCAAATAATTAACCATTTACTTTTCATAGTTTTTCAAATAAAAACAACGAAAATAAAATGGGATATATGAAAAATTAAAGATGATTCTACAGTCATAAAGTTAATTACTGAAAATAATTTGATCAGGCAACGTTATTCAACTTATCTTATGAGACAGGTATGATTCATAGAAACAATTCTAAATTGTGTATATTAAATCACTACCACTTATTATTTTTCTTTTATTTCATTATAAAATATAAGGGTCTAAAGAGCGCATTCATAACAAATTATCCTATATTTCTAATAATAACTAGTATTTACATATTCGAAATGTTTGATAACTGGTATGTTAAATATAATGGTAGTTGATATCCTCGTTGCTTCCAAATGTTACTGACAATGTAATTGAATGAGGGTTGTCTTAGAACAAGAGTGACCGTCCGTATTATTAAAAACCATTAATTACTGGTAACAGTAATTATATCATAATAGTTTATAAAAGGATTTTTATTCAATGAAATTAGGATTTCATCTCCCAAGAATTTGAAAACTGAGAATTGATTGCAGAGCAAACTACCTTGAGTGAAATATTGCTACATGATTATAATCATTTTGAACATAAAATTGAATATGGGTTTTGGAAAATGGCTCAAATTTCATATGATTCACAAACTCAATTCATTAATGCTTTTCCTAGACATGCTATAATTCAATGGAAATGCAACAAACTGCTAAAAAAAAATTGACAAATGGTGCGCTGCTCCTGCTAAATTATCAGATAAAATCTGAAAATTGTGGTTTTAAACTTAGGGAAAAGTTAATATGTTTAATGACGCAACTTTAAATTCCGACAGATTGTTTATAGTGGATCCGAATAGTGTCCTATATTTATGTAATGCTGACAGTACCAAATCCGAAATAGTCAGTGAAGCATTCGCCCCTTACTATGCATTTTATCAGTAATGCTGGAAAATGGTTCACTATTTATTTGATGAAATTCATCGTGTCGTATCAAGAAGACATTTTTGGTTATTGGAAACAGTTACAAGGACCCACACTGGAACTCATTTGAACGTGTTTGATGAAAGATACAAGAGCGATACGAATTATGGTGACATTACCGATAAAGCATCACTCAGTGTTTCAAGAGGGGAAAATGTCATATTGAGGTACTCCACCTATAAGCGTAAAATTCACAGCATTTGAAAGGGAAAAAAAACAAAAGAAGAATCGGCTTTTGAACTGGATAAAAATTCCGATATGTGAGTGAGATTCGATGTGTGAAAGGGACCTTTTTGTAAAACGGATGTGTTATGCTGACATGCAAGACGGACTTCCTCCCTTGTGGGGCTCAGTAAAGAAACTATAGGAAGCCACCCCACTTCGCCAAAAAATCTATTAGTTATCTCTATTCCTGGCTCGGTTACCGAATGGCATTAGAAACAACAATACAATTTCCTTTTTAGAAATACAAATAAAAGAGATCCCGAATTAATTAATTTTTTTGTTGCTTTACTCGTAAACTAACGAATCGGAATGCATATAAATTTTGAAATGTTTCGTTTCTCTTGTGCACCGTAAACTTAATTGATATTTGAAATCAAACTCTTATGTTATATTACCACTATTTACATTTAAAAATGTATATAGTTTTAAATTTTGCTCTCTTGTAAAACACGCCGTCAAAGAGAATGATTTTATTTTGTATATAAAATTTAATTATACAAAAATAAAGGTAGTTTCTGAATCAAATGGAATTTATTATCATCGTTTAAGTCTTTCCGACCGGGTTCGCACGATCGTGCGGGTATTAAAGAGAATGTTAAAGCTCTTCAAAAATATCGATACCGAAGCAGCTGACTTGTACCATTCTTTAGTTGCATAAAAAATGACTTTGTTTTTAAGGAGTTGCTGACATTGATGCTATTAACGCATTTTTTCGATAAAACTCCCAATTTAGTCTCCTAATTTTAAAATAGCGCCACCTGACTGCCGGTCGAAAAGAGTTAACAAGTAGGACTAACCTTACGAAGACTTTGTATCTGTTGTTGTTTCTATTCCCAGGTGTGTGGCGGAGCGCCATGAAACCAAAAAAGTTCATAAACAAAAGCTGGTTGCAAAGGATGTTAGAAGTCGAGAACAGCAAGCAATTGAGGATATGTTCAGGGGATGCGTGTTCGCCGCTGCACCTGTGGCACTCCAGGACTTTTTCATCTCCCTGTTGGAAAACAAGAGATTTTGGTGTGTCCACTTAAGAGCGAGAAAGCTGTCTGCCGTTTCCTCGGGAAATTAAACTGGTGGCACCAACTTGGACTTCTCCCAAAATACCATTTGGCGCGACATTTCACCTCATTTCAAAACCATGCGCTGAATATCTTCGGAGGCAGTCGTGGCCAGGATGTCAGTCTTTTCAGGATGCCAGGATGACCAATCTAAGAGTATTGATCACAAGTATTACAAACATATTTAATGTACTAAGATCACAATATGGATTCGCATACCGATACGATTGTGTCAAACCGCAAAATATTAAAATAAGATAATAATATAGAACTATTGCATTTGCTAAATAGCACAATTTTCACATGTCTCACCAGTATTGAAAGTATGTATTCGTATTTTTTCCTGTTGTGTATAAACATTTCTTCTTAACCGACTTCTTTCATCCAAACCATTAATGGTTTCTTACATTCGAATTGATACTGAATGCTTCTCATAAATATATACTGAGAATTATCAATAATAGGAACAATATTATGCCTAAGGCACTTGAGTTTGACGCGACAGCTTGTCTTATTTCAAAACTATCCTCTGAAAATAAGTACAAATTACCTATAATTTCAATTTTCATTTCGAATTCTATACGAATGCTATTTAAAAAGTTAATGCAAATAAATTATAGTCATTACATTGTAAAACTAATTTTAAGTGCCCTTAACATGGGGGTGTTTACTTCAAAAGCAGTAATAAGTTGCTTGAAATTGCAACCCTTCTACCCTATTTGTTGTTTCATATTGTCCCAAAAAACCAAAATGACTTTTTAACGTTTAGATAAGAATAAGGGGGTGATGTTGCCAGGCAAAAACAATACAGAACCTGGTTCGCCAAATGAAGCCCTCTATCGCTTTATAGTCTGCCCAAACAAAAGCTTTCTGCGATGTTATTTAGGCGTTATTTACGGAAGAGTACGCATCGGTTTACGAAACGATTTAATGATTTCCTACTCTCTAATATTTCCCCTATTTATAACGCATTTTTCTCATTTGTGTCGAAAATTAAGTAAAATTTATATTTAGGAATAAGTCAAATTATCTTAAAATAATGTGTAAGTGGGAACTCCAAGAAAACACATCTTCCCCCACAGATAGTTTTTTGGAAGTGATGTCATTGGGAACACAAGTTGCAAGAAATATCATGAGATAATATAAGTAACGCCCAAATGACAGTTTAAGTGGTACTGCCTTCTATATATTAATAATTTAAACATAAAGCAATATACTTTTAACATTTGTATTAGCTGCACATTTCAAAAGTTTGTGAAGAAAATTACTACCACCAGCCTTCTTTTTAAATCTATGAGTTTTACTAAGATCTTGGTGCCTGCACTCAAACCAAAGGCATGCTCCAGCGTTGCGGGTAAAAAGTTAAGCTTTTGTGGATTTTGGTAGGTTTTATGATGTATTATTTTGAATACAATTGGATAATTGGGAAAATCTTTTATTTGTAACAAGTGTTTTCGACAGTTATTTTGCATTTCAAAATTAATTGCTGAAAAGCTATGCTTTTTTTTTGCTAAAATTTTGTTTAGTTAAAAAAAATTCAGTTTAGGAAGTAAAGAAGTAAAATATCCTAAACTGATTTACATTTTGTAAATGATTTACTGACAAATTTCCGAATCAGAACAATTTTTTAATTTAGAAACTCTCGTTACTCATGCGAACGGTAGCCTGAATTAGTATTCGAAACGATCTTTTGTAATTATTCCACTATTTACATTTATACAATGTTAAGAAAGAAAGCCAACTGCGCCATGTCTGGATGCCAATATTGGCGGAGATCGAAATAAAAATTGTGGTATCGACGCGAAGCGTCCTTACTAAACATCAAAAATATACCTAAAAGGGGTGAAACGGTAGAAAGGGAATAAAAGTGGTCATCTGACCTGTATAAACAGTAGAAAACGTAACGTAAATTTCCAGTTTGATCAAATACCAGTTTTCACATTTCGAAAATGTAAATCCTAGTTTAGAAATGGGTAAAATACTATTTTTTTTATTCGTTTCTCTTGTGCAGCGTAAGCTGTATTGATATCAGATTCTAATGTTATATTACCACTATTTACATTTAACAAATGTGAATAGTTTTAAATTTTGTTTACTTTAAAATGCGTGCATGTATTACCAATTTACTTCTTTTTATATAAGAGGTAATTGTATGAAAAAGGTGGTAATTTCAAAACTAAAAGTAAATAATCAATCTATTAACAAATCGGATGAACTTTACGGAACACTTTTGTTTCTCAGAGTTTAGTGATTTATGACGAGCTAGAGTCATTGATTTTTCAAAATAGCCCATTTTTCATGGCTCGTCATAGTTTAAAGTGTGGTTTTATATTTTGCCTTGCAGTTGTATAAATATTTCTTCTTAACCGGCGTATAACATCTAAACCCCAAGTGTTTGTTCATATTTGAGTTGATACCGAATATATTATATAAATATAGAAATCGCTTAAAAATGAAATAGGATTCATGAACAATTAATTGTATTTTCACAATCTAAAGTTGATTGCTGAAACAAATTTGATCATAGATTTTGAGCTTAGAAATTTCGAGGCACGGTTCCCAGATTCGATACAAGATTTTAGCCACGATCGAGGGTAAAAACGAACAACTGAGAAATGAACGGTTTTCCACATTTTTAAAAAGCGTTTTTTTTTTAAACATATGGCGTCTTTCTTTTCGATACGGAATAAAAAAAAAAAAAGTGAATGCCTCGAACACGCCCTGAGTGAGGGATTGCGGAACGTCTACTTGTGCGTGTTTAACCCTTTATGCCCCAAATTTAGTTTTAATTTGAATTATAATATTTTAATGAAAGCTATTAAAAGCTATTAAATATTTTGAATAAAAAAGGTCCTTAATAAAAGCAAACTAACATATATTTCTCCTCAAACGAACAATGAAAAGTAAAACAACTACCTTTAAAGTGGTATTTATAAGTACCATCAGTTCACCGCGAGTTGGTGCAGGAAACTACAGTAAAAGTTTAATAAAACCTTTATCTACCTTAATAGACTTTAAGGTGTTAAAAGCAAAGCAAAATTCACCGAAACAGATGTAGGTGAAACCTACATAAGGGGAAGTCAACGACTCATCATCCTCCTTTCACTTCCCGTGCTAAGTCTATGGCAGACACTGGCAGATGGCAGATACTGTGGCAGACATTGCTTTTGCTTGTACATTTATTAACTAGCAACTTTCTGCATTAGGAAGTTTATTGACGATTCTCAGTCTCACTTTTTCATTTTGTTGAACCAGAAATCTTTAAATTTGAAATAAAAGTTTACATTTTCTCCTGCTATTTTTTAACTGATTAAGACTTATTACTAAGAAATAAATACTGACATCTAAAATTCAAACTTTCTCCAGCCTGCCCTATTTATGTGTTGAAAAAGAAGTGACAATGTCATCATTTAAGTGCAATCGGCACGAGGTTATGGGTATAACTAATTAAACCTACCAAAAATATACTTAAATTTAATAAGGAGTCCCGAAAGTGCAAACAAAGTTATTTGCTACACGTTCGTTTTTAATTGTAAATTCGGAATGCAAACAGGAATTAACATAACACAAAATACGTTTCCAGCATGGAAAGAACACAGTTAAGGTCTGCTGGGGAAACGTTTAAAGATACGATTTGAATAAATTAAAACATAGATAATTATTAGAGTTTTTATAATTTGGTTAGGATCGCTTCCGGGCACCTATTTGTGGCTTATTTACAGAGCTTTTATACATTTATAATGAGGGATGCAGCATATAACACGATAAATTACGGTTATTAAACTTTAATATAATTTTTTCTTTAAAATGATTGCTTCTGCATAATATTTTAAATTTTGGTTACATAATATTTAATTCATTGATGTTTATTCATTTTGTTAAAACTTTAACCAATATATGCAGCTCACATTTTACTGAGTTTGCATGGGATATTGTTGTTTTCAAGATTTTTATCTAGCAACTTATTTTCTTATTTATATTATTAATTGCTGACAGCAAATCCATACTTCAAACACTACAATGTAACACTTAAGTTTCACAAGCCACATACACGCATCGTTGTTAATCTGCGGAATTTCTGTTCTGCAAGACCATTTTAACACGATGATTAGAGAAATTACATAATCTGTGAACATGTTAATTTTAATTACTGATTACTGTAGTAATGAACTATCAATCTTTGTATAATACACATTTTGGAAAAGTGAAAACAAAAATAGTTATATAGCTTATATATATCTATACGGTTGTATAAACGAGCTAGAAAACCTGCGCGATATTTTCACAAAAAGCAATGTCGCGCGTGTACCGACACTGCGAGTCTCTTCGCGGCGAGTTGTAGATAGATCGTTGCTGCGAGTATCGCATTAGCTTCGGATTCGCACGTAGTTACGCACTTTACGACTATTCTATCTTTCTTCCAACCGTTTGGAATCGAGTGCAAGTGTACTGTGCGAGTATTTATGCTTTCAAACATGGATATAAAATTGTCTCTCTCTTCATCCACTTTACAAACAGATTTTTATGGGATGGTGCACTAACGAGTTCGGAGCTTTGTAGCTATTTTAAACTCAAAAAGATATATGTAATGTAAAGTCAACTGGTTATCGATAGATATTTGAAAGAAAAAGCGTGCCAGTCAATTGCTGCTTAATTGTTTCGGATTTAAAAATTCACATTCACTTGAAATTCACTATTTGCTTCAGACAAGTGGGAAGATTTCTAGGATCTTGTCTGGTCGAAACTTAATCTCATGAAATCTTCAGCAAGGTTTTTTTTATTTATTATTATTTTTTTTTAATTTTTCATTAATCTTTTTGTTTAGTTTCGGTGCCGAGTTACGTCGAGAAACTGTTTGTTATTCTGATACGAGTAATTAGTGTTTTGATTTAGTTTTGTATTAAAATAGCATTCAACCATTCAACTTAATTGGTTTTAAAAAGCTCTTTCTTTTTGTAATCATATCATGTAGAAAGTCACTATAAATACGAAAGTCATTTTGGCATACTTTAGCTTCCACAGAGAGACATCAGATTCATTGTAAAATCAACCTCAAAATTGCTGCAAGAGCCGCCTAGATGGAACTCCCGATTACCACTTAACGATACATATTTATTACCCAAGAATTAGTTCAATAATTTGTGCAATATATTGTTCATTTACCAAACCAAAAAGCTGTATTGCAGCTACACTTAAAAAATCAACAAATATTTTAACGCGACGAAATGTTAGTCCTGTCCAAGAAACGTTGCTGAAGTGTCTGGATCCTAAAGACATAATTGTTACAACTATTTTGAGAGAAACAGAATCCAAAAGAAAATATCTCAAATAAAAAACAGAAGGTTTGACATTACAACGATATAAAAATGTGTAGTACATTTTGATCAATTATCATATAGAATGGAGCAATAGCTGCATTGAAAAAAATCTTAAATTTTCATAAGGAAAAATTACGAAGATATCACGCTTCGAATTCGCCATTACTCGAAAGGCAGACCTAAATTTGGTTAAGATTCCATGTTTGTAAGGGCTTTGTCCCTTTCTGTAGTTTGATCCGATAAATTTGAAGTATCGATCTATATGCCTATGGTAAAGAAGAAAAGTTTTTTTCTACGCACAAATAATTTGGTTT
The DNA here is from genome assembly GCA_023701765.1 of Hylyphantes graminicola. NCBI lineage: Eukaryota > Metazoa > Arthropoda > Arachnida > Araneae > Linyphiidae > Hylyphantes > Hylyphantes graminicola. The sequence goes on from CM043112.1 coordinate 41,169,252, forward strand.
TACATATTACATGCGTATTTTTTAAAAAGGGTTTATTATACCCTTCTTTAATTAAGAAATTGTGTTGTTGGTAGAAATTGCAATAATATTTTTGTATACCTATACAATGAACTAGGATTAAAAAGAAAATTAAATTTACGGTGTCAGAATAGTTTTGATAATTCTCATTTTCAGTGTTATTTTCTCCCATTAAATTATTTATAGTGATTTTTCGCTTTGGGTAAATGAATAGAAAATATAACAGAATCAAAAATAAAACATTTCACACATAAACGATTTGACTTTACAACTGCATAAAAATTAAAGTTAATTTCGATAAATTATCATACAATTGAAAAATAGCTAAGTTAACTCCTTCCGACCGGGCTCGCACGATCATGCGGGTATTAAGGGGAGCGGACACCCCCATTCCCTTTCCTACCTCGATCGGGCTGGCTAATACTAAGTCTATGGGGAAAAAATGGTTTTTGTTCCAAAAAAAAGCAAAGAAATTATATCAATATTTTGATGCGTTTTTTTTTTAATTCATAAAACTCCAATAAAGGTGTGCTTTTAGATGTTATTTTTTTAAAAACGCTATTTACTTTTTTTTAATCTAATTTTTTTTTTCGATTAAAAAAAAGTAAATAACGTTTTTAAAAAATAACTTCTAAAAGCACACCATTATTGGAGTTTTACGAATTTAAAAAAAAAAAAAAACGCAACAAAATATTCCTATAATTTCTTTGCTTTTTTTGGTACAAAAACCATTTTTTCCCCATAGACTTAGCATTTGCCAGCCCGATCGAGGTAGGAAAGGGAATGGGGGTGTCCGCTCCCCTTAAAGAGAATGTTCAAGCTCTTCAAAAATACCGATACCGAAGCAGCTGACTTGTACCATTCGTTATTTGTATAAAAAATGACTTTGTTTTTTAAGGAGCTGCTGACATTAATGCTATTTAGCGCATTTTTTTCGATAAAACTCTACATTTAGTCTCCTAATTTTGAAAAAGCGCCACCTGACCGTCCGGTCGAAAAGAGTTAAACACATAGAAAATTCTTTAAATGAAAAGTTTTCATGGATAAAAGTTTATGAAGATATTACTCATCAAAGTGTAACACATTCATTTTCGATTGCATTTTTTATGCTTTATAATGCCTATATTAATACTACTATACTCTTTCGAGAATCACAATGGCTGCCAACCTTTGTGCTCCGTAGTTTGAGGATAATCTTATTTCATCTATAAAAGTATCCATCTATGTGTATGCCAATGGTGAATGTTTGAGAATGGAAAAGTTTTTGTATAACGAACCAATATTTTAGTTTTGCATATTAACTGATTTTTTATTACAATATGCACATCAAAAATTTAATAATTTTGTTGTCGGCAGAAGTTTTAATAATATTTTTTGCGTGTATTAACAGAGGGTAACGCCGGGGTAATTTTGTTAACAATTATTTCCGTGTTATTTTCTTCTGTATTTTTTAGAGTGATAAATAGCTTAATGTAATAATTAATACTTACGTTAACAAATAGACACTCATTTTATAATTCAAAATTATTTTTATAAAATCTAACCACTCTCATACCTTATTTACAGGAATACAACAAATTAAAACGACTGTATATAAATAATGGGTTAGGTCAATTCCATTCTTCAACTTCGGTAAAATAAAAATAATAAGAAAAAAATTGTATTTTCTTCAAATTAAGTTCAAGAATATATTCCAGGTTTTCAAATTATGATTTAAGACAGCAGAGCGATAAAGGACACATATTCACATTTCCCTAAAAAGAAGAACGATGCGAGGTTGCACTAATGTCATTTCGTCGCAAAGAAAGAAGTTAGTCAAAAATGAAATACTTTTAAAAAATCATTTTTTTTATCATCTTTTAATCATTAACAGTAATATATAAGCTGAAAAACCAATTTTTCTTTAAAAATAGCTTCATGGTGTTAGTTTTATTTAAAATCACTAATCCAATATGTCATTCCGTCACATATGGAAATGAACGTTAATTTGTTTTGCTTTTTAACAATAACAGGAATAAAAAACTTAAGTAAGCAACGATTCAACTTTTTACTTCAACGAACTGGAGTACTCGAAGTTTGGTTTTGAACATTTTGCGATATTAGTTAAAACTCTGTCATAATGTAACCCCAAATTTTCATTTAAAATATATTACAAAACGTAAATATCCTAGTACGAAGGAAAAAGTTGGAACAGGTGACTTTACACAGATTCGAAAAGAAAAATTATGATATGACGGATAGGACCGATATTGGAAAGGGTGTCCGTCAGACGCACATCGTCCATTCCTATTTCCCTTTTTTTAAAATAAAAAAAAGAAAAGAAAGTCAAAAATAAGGCAGACTTCGATCTTTACTTGAATTTGGATTATGATTTTTATTTGTTAATTTAATGACTACCAGAATTCTTTAAAGAAAGAAAATTATATTTAATTTTATTTTGTAAGTTTAAGTGGTTATATATTTGTCCCTCCAATAAAAAAGTTATTTACATTATTTTAAAATGTGAATAATGGTAGTTAAAAAGAGGAATTTCTACTAATCGATTGGGCTAAAGTATTGTACATGCAAGCATGGCTCTTTACAAAGCTGTTTACGACAAGTTTGTTTTGGATGCTCCTCTTTTGTTCATCTGTCTGGGGGGTATTTAATTTGCCTCTTACTCGCTGGAATTCAATCAAACAAGGGCGTATTTATAAGTACATTAAAACGACTGCATATTAAAGCGGCGGACAAAAAGTCATCGTGCAGCATCGTAAATCGGGTGTTTTCGTACAATTTTCTGCATTTAAAGCGCTTCACTTATTTTACGTGTAGATATTGTCTCTTATTCTAACCCTCCCTGGTCCAAACCAAATCACAGACTGTTCCCAAAACTTAGATTAAATATGTTCCAAAATAGATTTTCATCTTCCAATGATTAGAAGATTACCGATTAGAATCTAATAGGTAAATGGAAGTATAATGAACAGAGACCGCAGTCTACTCCGCTTCTTTGTACGATGCACCTTGTATGCACATATGTTTTGCATTCTGAGTATTATACCTTAATATCATACAGATTAATCTGCTACTTGGTTGCATGAAATTCGCATGTGGGATCGGAAGATAGGAATCTCAAATTTGTTTAAGGCATCAATGGAGTAAGCCTCTACCGCTTCAGTGCAAGTGCTAAGTCAAACATGGGGATAAGAGATTGAAAGATATTAAGTATAAACATATTTTTCAAGATGAATTCAAATCTTCTTTTACATTTACTTACTGAGGAATAACAAAATATGCTTGTGAAATATTGTAAACTTTTTTTTTATTTATTGAGATTTGAATTCGAATTTCATCAAATAACGTCCATAGAAAAATCTGAATTAATTCTCTAAAAAGTTTGTATCAACCTATGCCATGCATTTTATCAGCGCATTTTTTAAGTTGAAAGATGCAGCTTCGTTAATAAACCCAAATGAAACCTGATTTGAAATAAAATACAAAAAGAGAGCTCTAACATATTTAGATGGCGGGTTCTTGTATAAAATAAATACTTTGACTGATTTTGAAAATAAATTGTTGGTTTACATTATTATTTTTAAACTTAGCTTCGCATATTCCCCAGGTTAGGTTTGCTTGAACTATCTATGGACTAGAGCTACATGGCCTTCATATTTTTAGTGCGTTTACCATTTACGAAGATTAAAGGAGAAAAAAAATTTGGATCAGAATAACGTTAACGTGTGTGTGACACTCACTTTCCAAAATGTCATAATTTATTAAATTACTTTTAGAGTGACTAATTCTGTCTTTTTCAGCCTGCATTGGACGGAGCTGAATGTTTATATTAATTTCATTTTGTTAATTTTTTCTTTGAAGAGGGATTAAATGAAGTATACAAAGCAGAAGCAATTTGTTATATTTAACAAGAAACATACATACAAAGTTAATTTTCTTGTGTATATAGATTAAAAATAAGTGATAATTTTTGTTTGTTGTCACATATTTTTTTTAACCGTTTTTTATTCGTCTATGCAACAATTGCTTATATTATTTTAAATAATTTTTATGGTGAACTTTATTTTTAAGCAGATGAAAAATGAAATTGTTAGAAGTGATGATTACTTTTGCAAACTTTTTTTAATAATGTAAATTAGAGATGGCACCTTATACAGTGTTTTATCTTTTCAGGAAGAATCATTATTTATTGATAACTTTAAAAAATATATATATTTTTTATTCAATATAAAAAAAAGTGGGATTGTGTCGGACCTGTGTGTCAGCTATATTTATCAGATAAAAATACCCGCAAGAAAAATATTCAATACATCTGGAGAAATGTGGCTTCGAAAATATGTTTTCTCATTAGATTATCCCTGAAGCACTTCAGTTTGGAGACCCGTTGTCGATCGGGCTCATTCGCTCTTAAGGGGAAACTCTTTACTTTCAAAACCTTAAAAATTATAGCATTGGGAAATTGTTAAAATTTAGTTGTGTCTAATAAACACGTTCTGTTGAAGATACGTGCGAGAGATGTACCTTTAAACAGTAGAGTATCACTCTGAACTCGCATAGGAATTCAGAAAATTTCAGGGATTTATGAATTTACACATTTAATAACCTGCATACTGGCAAGAGATATTTACTACTCAACTATAGCTTCTGTATTCAGGTTTCATCAATTATGGTCCTAGGATGAGTTGGTTTAATTGCTGGTATAATATACAATATTCGCCCGTAGTGAATTCGAGTATTCTGAATGTTAAGATTCGGGGCCGAGTTACACCCAGAAACTGTTTGCAACTCTGATATGAGTAATTAGAGTTTTCCATTCGGTAGGTATTACCAGAATATTAGACCATTCAGCGTGATTGGCTTCAAAGAGTTCTCTTATTACATATAATGTAGAAAATCACTATAAGCACGAAATTGATCTCGGCCTACTTTAGCATCCACAGACAGATCATATTCATTGTAGCCTCAGCGTCAGAATAGGTGTAACAAGAGCAGCCTAGATGGTGAATAAAAAAATTAATGAATTCGAAAATTTGCGGTGTCTGTCTTAAAGGGTAAATGAGACATCTGGACTACGGGTCTCGAAATCAATGTGCCTCAGTGTTAATTTAATGTGAAAATTATTTTCTAAGTTACACTTCTCCAACTGAATTGAATATATTTTAGAAAAATAATAAATATTTTAATAATAAATGTAGTAATAGTGATAACTTACAATATCTTTAATCTCACTTTTTTGAAATCGCTTCGAATATTTGTGTACAATTATATATTGATAATTTTTTTAACAAAATATTCGAACTATTTTTTTAAGTTGTTTTGACGGAACCTGTAAGTCAGCTTAATTTATCACATAAAAAAACGAATTTGAAAAATATTTAATACAGCCGGAGAAAATATTTTTTTCATCTTTGGATTAACACTGAGGGACTTTTATTTGAAGTTCCGCTATCCAATGGACTAATTCCCCATAAAAACAACAAACAGCGCGTCAAAGAAAAAATTTATAAACACATTAAAACGAAAACCTACAGGTGTGAAACTCTCGAATAACACTTAATGATATGAGTAATTCGAGTTTTTCATTCGATAATTATTACCAGAATATTCAACCATTCAGAGGGATTGGTTTCAAAGAGCTCTCGTCGTATATATAATGTAGAAAGTCACTATAAACACGAAATTGATCTCGGCATACTTTAGCATCCACAGAGCACTCATATTCATTGCAGCCTCAGCGTCAAAATAAGTAGAGAGAGTTGTCGAATGCTGCAGTCGTTCCCCTTACACCACGTTGTCGTTTCCCCATTCGCAAGTTGTTATTCGTCTTACCAAAATGAATTACCGGAAGTATAAATAATCCTAGCCTTTTCTAGTAATTGAAGCAATTTCTAGTAACAGTTCAGCTAGACAGCAAGCACATATTTGTATAGGACGTGTTGCTATTAACCACAATGAATGTTTATTGAAAGCAGTGGGAAAAATTCTTAGATGCGATTTTAAATCTTTTCCTAGTAATAAAAGAAAAACAATAAAAACTCTCTCATATAAGGAAATGAGAAGACTTTCTTTTGCACCAAAAAAATTAGAATTTAACGGATAAGTCGAACAACTCATTGAAAAGTGCAGGAATCACATAGTTTTTTGTTTTTTTTACATCTTTCGAAATTCGCAGTCTGCCCTTTCAAGAAAGACCTATTAAGGGGGGATCATAGTAAACAAAAACCAAAAAATCGAATTTTTGAAACCAATATTTTCTGATAGATGGAAACCCAATCTATCGAATGAGACCAATTTTGTATAGATCGGTTAATTATTTCTTATAAAAAATTAAAATTATAAAAATAAACAAATGTACCACGCCCCCTTTGAATTACTAATTGTATGCTTGTATTATTTATGTATTACATTATAAAATATGATTTTTTTGTGTTGATATTTGAAAACCAACCACTGGCTCAATGTAAAAAAAAATTCCCGACGATTTACATGAAATTCGGTTAACAAGAAATGTTTCGGTGGTCATTTCGAGTTCGTGTTAACGGGATCGACTGTATTTGTTTTTCGCGTTTTACTCAAAACTATAATTTTCAACACTTAGGTACACTTTTCTCCAAACCTATCGAATATTTTTTAATAATTTTTTTTGTGTGTTATAAAACCATTTTAGATCTATTTAAGTCACCTAATTTAGTCTTACAAATTAAAATAAATATTTTATTATTTTACACTTTTCTTCGTTGAAAATCAGAATTTTTATGAATGTTGAATATAATGTTTTAAAAATAGAATTTAAAAATTATTTTAGGCAAAAAAAATAGGTGACTTGATTAGATCTAAAATGGTTTTATAACACACAAAAGAAATTATTCAGAAATATTTAATAGATTTGGAGAAAAGTGTACCGAAAAAGTACTTGTATTTTTGAAAATTCGTAATTGTATGTTTCAAAAGATGTCTTTTTTCAAAAATAATAATTTTTGAAAATAAGATTCTTAGGAGTAAATATAATAATAAAAGTACAATTTATAATTTGATACAATTTTTTTTATTGTACCATCATTTTTAAATGATTTAGAGCCTTTCGAAATCAATACTAAGAATTGGTCATTTTTGCTGTCGCTTACTATGATCCCCCCTTAAGCAAATGTTTGGGTACCAATCCACAAGAGATACTAACCAATAAATATTAAATAAAACATAAAAAAATAACTTTTAAAATAAAATTTTACAGTTAAAACTTAGTATTTACAATTTCCTTTTATCATCAGGTACAGCGACACAAGGATGAAATCATCCTGTTTTTTAATATAAAAGTGAAATAAATATTGAAAATGTGATATTAATAAGTAACGGTAAGGAAATATTTGATATATTGTTTGTAAATCATTTTCATCATTTTTTTTTACCACAAAACATTCAGAAACATATAAGAAATAAATGTTTAAAACATTAAATTTCTGATGGGTTTGTCTCTATTAGATCTCCTTGTACTCTCAGCCAGACTACGGCGTCCATATATTTATATACAATATAACTGGGATCGTTGGGCATAAATACTCAATAATCCAAAGATTCTAATGACAATTGAAATTTATAGCGTTACCCCTTTTTGTATCAGAAGAAAGCAATCAATCACTCTCTATTGCATTACACTCTCTGTGTCAATGCTTAACTAATTCCAAGTCTTTCTGAACGTCTTTACTAGAAAAAGAGATTGGCGATTAAAACAATACTGTGCCCCTTTGCTTTAGTTTATTTACTTTAAAAATCAATTAAAGTACCACACGTGCATAATTCTTCCTTGCCTTTTACTCTGCGGCATTCTTCACAGGGATAAGAGCCCCAAATATTAAAATAACAACAAAAGTATATGTGCACTTTTGTAGTAATTTTAATATTTTTAATTTTAATAATTTGGGCAAAACTTCCTAAAATTTATAATTTTTATCAGAATAATAAATATCAAGTAGGTTTGTAACTGAATCTGTTAATCTAGCCACTGGTCACTCAATGTCCGTAGCGACTAGTCCAGCTTGCCTGCGTTATTTATAGGGTGTGTTGTTCGCTAAAAAGATCCTAATTTTTAAATGGCAAAGATGAGAACAGAACTTCTATCCTATTGAGATTTGAGTGTAAATATAATCATGCAAGAGGATTTCAAAACTTGAAAACACAGTAATCAAATAATATTTTTAAAAATTAATAGACAATCTAAACAATCCACTATTATAATATAATTTTGCTTGATCCATTAAGAATAATGTTAGGCCTTATTAGATGCGTTGCAAGACTTGGCGAGAGTAACTTCGAAGGTATATAATACGAGTATACATGGTGTCTCAAAATGGAGTATCTGCTTTAAAAAGTTAATAAGAAAGAAAATGATAGATATATTAACACAATTATGTTCAATTTAACCGAAAGATGGCGCTGTAATACCGTGTTTTGGCTGTATGAAAGAACTAGGCATATGTATACACCAGAAAGGAACACGCGAGGTCAGAACTGAACATTTCTGAACACGTGTCCTTTTCGGTATATACGTATGCATAGTTCTTTCATACAAACAACACACGGTATTTCAGCGAAGTCTATTGGTTAAATTGAAAACAATAAAGTATAATAACATAATAACGTAATAAACATAACTCACATAATAAAGTGTTCCATATCAAATTCCAGACATGACTCATTCGTTTTCTGAAAGAGAATTATGTTAATATCTCTATACATTTCTTCTTTTTATTAACTTTTAAAAACCGGTACTCCATTTTGCGACACCCTATATACTATGGAGGATACCCTCTAATGTTGGGATTTAAACTTTTCTTTAGATTTTTGGAATCTGATAAAACTTGTGGGTGGACGCAAAAGAGCAAATTAAAAATGTTATTATGGGTCATTGTACAGAAGGTTGTTATAATTGCACAAAGCAACACTGCAAAATGTCAATATTTACCATGGCTTCATGTTATTCCAATGCGTTTAAGGTTATTGATGAGATTTCTTTTAATTCAACAACTACCACTAATTTTAGATAAGTAACTTTTATATAAAATATAAATTGAAATCCTTTAATTGTGAAAAAATCGGCATTTCAACATATAAGAAGCTATGCACATTTTGTAAATGTAAATAGTGGTAAGGCAAAAGGGAGGCTTGCTTTAAATATACCAAATATTCCTTTTGAGCGAAAATAATTCTAGAAATTTAATATATTTTTTTTTTTTGATAAAGCTTAATGTTTATACCTTGATAAATGAAAACTTATCCGTACTGCGAAATCCAGTAAGTTTGATCATCTTAAGTAGAAATATATTAATTAAAATGTAGAATAAATACCTAAATTTTCTAAAAATTAAAAAAATTCTTTATTAAAAAAATAAGACTTTTCTAATAAATTTCCATTTCCGTTCGAGCTACATAACCGTGAAGTTATTATAAAAGCAGGCGCTAATTTATCTCAGTTACAGAGGTTAATTTGATGATTAAAAACATAATTGTTTAATAAAGCACATTTATTTAACTAAATTTGGGTAGATTTTCGGCGTTTTGCAAAACAAAGCATTTGCCTTTATGAAAAAAATTAAACTTATTATTATTAAATAAGGAAATTTTATCTTTATTTATTATACATAAAAAATCAAAAATGAATTAATGGTGACATGATAGAAAAAAATTATCAGATTTGAGTGAAAATGGTGAAATATTTTAATTTTCAATACAATTGTGCATAAAATATACGAAGCAATTTCAAAAAGTGGGATTGTAGAGACCTGTAAATTATCTACATTTATCATTTAAAAAAATGATTTGAAACAAAAGAATGCAGTGGCATAGAAAAGTGGCATATCAAATAATGAATCACCATTAACACTGAGACATTTAGTTTTGGGGACCCGCTGTCAAGTGGGATCATTCTCCCTTCGAGGTAAACTCTTTACTTTCAAAATCATGACATTTGGCAATCGGTAATTTGCAATTGTGTCTAGTCATTACGTTCTGTCGAAGGTATATGCGGGAGATCAGTGTTGGGCATGCAATTGATCAATCGTCAATTGTAAAGGTAATTGCAATTGAATTAATTGCAATTGAATTTTCAATTGCACCTTGCAATTGAATTTTTAATTGTGATTAAATTAATTGAAATTAAATTTTCAATTGCACCTTGCAATTAAAAGTTTAATTGCAATTAAACTAATTGCAATTAAATTAATTTCAATTAACTTTTTAAGTTAAAAATAACAATTGACTTTACATTAAAACGGAACGAGTTGGTTCGTTGGTTTGGTGCAATTGCGATGTTAAGTTGGTTGGTTTGGTTGTTGGTTTTGTTGTTTGGTTGGTTTGATAAGTTGGTTAGGTTGGTTATTTTAGTTCGTTGGTAGGTTTGGTTGGTTGGCTTGTTTTGATTGGTCAATTGGTTGGTTGGATTGTTTGGTTTTGTTGGTTGGTTGATTTGGTTGGTTGGCTTCTTTGGTTTGGTCTTTTGGTTGGTTTGGTTAATTGGTCGGTCTGTCGGTCGGGTTGTCGGTCTGTCGGACGGGATGTTGGTCTGTCAATCGGGTTGTCGGTCTCGGTTTGTTGGGCAGTCGGATTGTCGGTCGGCCGATTTGTCGGACTTGGACGTTAGTAGGGTTGTCGGACGGTCGGGTTATCGGCTTGGTCGGTCATTAGGTCGTCGGATTGTCGGGTTCGGTCTTGGTCGGTCATTGGTCAGCAGTCGGACGTGGTCGGTCGGGTTGTCGGTCTGGTCGAACGTTAATCGGTTAGCCAGTTTTGGTCAGCCGGTCGGTCAGGTGTCAATCTTGGTCAGTCAGTACGGTTGTCGGCCTTGGGCGGTTTTTGTCGGTAGTCAGACTTGATTGGTCGGTAGGGAAGTCGATCTTGTTCATTGGTCTGTTTGATCGGAGTTGATATAATTTAATTGTTAATTGCAGTTTTCCACAATTAAAAATTGGTTAATAGCAGTTTTCCGCAATTAAAATTGATCAATTGTTAATTGCAATTTTCCACAATTACAATTGATCAATTGTTAATTGCAGTTTTTCGCAATTACAATTTATTAATTGTTAATCATTATTGATGAAATTTCTTTTAATTCAACAACTACCACTAATTTTAGATAAGTAACTTTTATATAAAATATAAATTGAAATCCTTATTTGTGAAAAAATCGGCATTTCAACATATAAGAAGCTATGCACATTTTGTAAATGTAAATAGTGGTAATGCAAAAGGGAGGCTTGCTTTAAATATACCAAATATTCCTTTTGAGCGAAAATAATTCTAGAAATTTAATATTTTTTTTTTTGATAAAGCTTAATGTTTATACCTTGATAAATGAAAACTTATCCGTACTGCGAAATCCAGTAAGTTTGATCATCTTAAGTAGAAATACAGGGTGATTATAATTAAAGTTACGATTTCAAAAATCGATAATTTTAAAACTACTCGTCAGATTGACCTGAAATTTTAGCAGAGCAATCGTGGGGCCATGGAATTTTGTTTGACAAAGAAAAAAATAGTTCAAAAATTTGCCGATAGGTGGTGCTGTAAGGGTAATATCTGGGGAAAGACTAAAATTGGGTTCGTTAAACATAGGAATGTTGTTAGCCAACTGAAAACAATCGAGTTATTCAAGGGTTTTCTAAGCATTTATTTGTGAAAAAACAAGAGTACGTGTTTACAGCGACAACAGTGATAATGCCAAAAAAAAGTGCTACATGGAACAAACGTCTTACTTATGATAAGGCATAAGTTGCTCGATATGACCTCCGCCTTGTTCCGCTACTAATTGGAAGCGCAAAACGGCATGCTCCACAACAGATCGGAGGGTATCTGTACTAATGGAATGGATGTGGTGTGTGATGCTTGCCTTCAAGTCGGCTAGATTCTGAATTCGCCCGCTGTAAACAACATTCTTCAGGTATCCCCAAAGCCAGAAATCGCACGGGTTTAAGTCGGGGGATCGTGGAGGCCAAGTTGTTGGAAAATGGCGGCTTATGATCCTATCATCCCCGAATTGAGCACTCAGTAGCTGCTTCACTGGAGTAGCAATGTGCGGAGGAGCGCCATCTTGCATGAATATTGTGCGATCCACACACTGACGCTGCTGAAGTGCCGGAAGGACATGGTTGCGCAAAATGGCTTCATACCGCTTTCCAGTAACGGTGCAGGTAACGGGACCCACAGGTGTGATCTCCTCAAAGAAAAACGGACCCACGATAAACGTTGCCGTTATTCCGCACCACACAGTGACCTTTTTGGAGTGAAGAGGTAATGGCTGTACCTGGAACGGATTCTCAGTCGCCCATATCCGGCAATTTCGAGTGTTAACAGAACCGTGTAAATGGAAGTGGGCTTCGTCAGACCACAGAATGTTCCATGGCCATTTGTTGTCCACTTCCATCCGGGCAAGAAATCGTAGTGCAAAAGATTCACGTGATTCCAGGTCTGCAGGTAGCAATTGCTGCACATGAGTGATCTTATACGGGTACTGATCTTATACGGGTAACAGTGCAAGATGTTTCGTAAGACTTTACGCACCGTGCTGATCGGCATATCCAGCATTCGGCTCATTCCCCGTGCACTGCTGATTCCAGAGTCACTGCCCGTCTGGTCTTGTAATGCTGTAGCCACATCTTCCACTGCCGCAGCCGAAACTGGTTTCCTTCCTCTTCCCAGTTTCACGTCAAATGAACCGGTCTCTTCGAATTTGGCAATCATTTTTCTCAGTCCATTTGGGGTTATATGACCCATTTTCAGGGATTTTAATGTCCGAAACCTCCTTATAGCTGTAAGTGCACACTCATCGTTCTTATAAAAAAGCTTCAAAAGTAGAGCGCGATCCTTCATAGTCAGAGTCATGATGAAGCATTCAAGCACAAAGATCTGGTTTTCTGCCTTTTTATTGCAGCTATGTCAGCGGTGCACATGTGCTATATTAGTAATTTGCATATATCCAGACAATGCAAACATTTAAAGCGCCACCTATCGGTAAATTTTGGAACTATTTTTTTCCTTTGCCAAACAAAATTCCATGGCCTCACGATTGCTCTGCTAAAATTTCAGGTCATTCTGAAGAGTAGTTTTAAAATTATCGATTTTTGAAATCGTAACTTTAATTATAATCACCCTGTATATTTATATTAGGAATTATGTATCTGATGGGTTTGTTAATGGCTCTGGCGTTCCCCAAGGGTCTAATCTTGGTCCTTTATTTTTTATATTGTTCATAAATGACTTGTGTGACACTATTAAACATAGTGACTTTCTTCTCATTGCTGATGATTTAAAAATATTTAGAAAAATACTTTGTAATTCTGATACTGATCTCTTGCAAAACGATATTGACAATATATTTAATTGGAGCATTAGAAATAAGTTAGAGTTGTGAATATATCTAAATGTAGTGTTTTAAGTTATACTCGTAAATTTAAACCGCTCCTTGTTTCTTATAATATTAATAATACTTCCCTGTTGCGTAATTTTTCTGTTAAGGATCTTGGTGTGACTTTTAATAGTAAACTTGATTCTTCTGAACACAGGCAATTCTGTAGGACAGCTGTATTCTGTATAACAAGATCTGAATTTACGCAAATTTGTATTGATTTTCATACACAACTAAAAAAAAATGCGTTGTAAATAGTGGAAATCATAGAGAGTCAGAAATCATCAAATCGTTTCGTAAACCGATGTAAACTCTTCCGCAAATAACGCAAAATACTTCGCTGAAAGCGTTTGTTTGAGCTGACTATTAAGCGATAGAGGGCTTCTGTTAGCGGGCAGTTTTTGCCCGGCAACATTTATACCGTATTCTAAATTGTATGTAAAAATTCAGTTTGATTTTAGGGGACAAGATAAAACGACAAATAAGGTAGAAAGGTACCAATTTCGGGCAATTTATTACTGCTTTTGAGGTAAACACACACATGTTAAAGGCACTTAAAATTAGTTTAACAATGTACTGTCTGTAATTTATTTGCATTGACTTTTTAAATAGCATTTTCATGAAATTAGAAATGAAAATTGAAATTATAAGTGATTTGTACTTATTTTACAGAACTAATTTTCGGGGGATAGTTTTAAAATAAGCTAAGCTTGCGCGTCAAACACACGTGCCTTAGGCATAATATTGTTCCGATTATTGATAATTCTCAGAATATATTTATGTGAGGCATTCAGCATCAATTCCATAAAAGCAAACATTTGGGGTTTAGATGAGAGAAGAAATGTTTGTACATAACAGGACACAATACTAAAACATACTTTCATTAAGGGTGATACATGAAAAATGTGCTATTTAGCAAATACAATAATTTGATGTTCCCATTTTTTAGTACATTAGCCTTGACACAGTCGTATAGGTATACGAATCCATATTTTGATCTTAGTACAATAAATATAAATATGTTTGTAATACTTGTGATCAATTCTCTTAGATAGATCATCCTAACATCCTGATATCCTGGCCAAGACTGCTTCCGAGGAAATCCAGAATCGTAACAGCACACTTGCATCCTCGGAAATCGTCACCATCAAAAAGCTAGAGTTTAATACGCTTTGGCGAATTCCACCAAGATACTCTTGATTGACTCAGCGTATAGTTTTGAAATAAGGTGAAATGTCGAGCCAAATGGTATTTTGGGAGAAGTCCAAGATGGTGACACCAATTCAATTTCCCGAGGAAACAGCAGGCAGCTCTTTCTCGCTTTTAAGTGGTCAGTCACACCAAATCTCTTGTTTTCCAACAGGGAGAGAAAAAATTCCTGGAGTGCCACAGGTGCAGCGGCGAACAGGCACCCCCTGAACATATCCTCAATTGATTACAGTTCTTGTTTTCTGACATCCTAAAAGACCCGCTTTTTTTATTGACTTCTTGGGTTTCATGGTGGTGGTGTAGCTCCGCTACACACCTGGGATTAGAAAAAATAACAGATACAAAGTCTTCGTTAAGGTAGTCCAAATTGTTAAACGATGATGATAAATTCCATTTGGTTCAGAAACTACCACCATTTTTATATAATTAAATTTTATATATAATATAAATTCGTTCTCCTTAATGAAAAGTTTATAGCGGCAAAATTTAAAACTATATACATTTGCTAAATGTAAATAGTGGTAATGTAATTAACATAAGAATTTTATTTCAAATATCGATTTAGCGTTACGGTGCACACGAAAAACGAAGCATTTCAAACACAATGTGATTCGTTAGTTTACGAGTAAAGCAACAAAAATTAAATCAATTCGGGATCATTTGTATTTCTAAAAAGGAAATTGCGTTGTTGTTTCTAATGCCATTCGGTAACCGAGCCTGGAGTAGACATAACTGCTCGATTTTAAGGCGAAGTTCATAATTTATTTTAACTAGAATTAGATCTCAGTTTTATAATTGAAATTAAAATTTGTCACTAACATTAAAATATATAAGATATCTTTTTTGATGTAGCTATGGAGGTTTATTTAGCTTATAAATTACACAGCTACTTCTCCGCTCAGATTTTACAGTCGTATATATCTAATAATAGTCTAATTTTGGTTTCCTAGCCCTACTATAGACGTATTCGTTATGGTGGAAAAATCTTCTAAAAATAATCGGGTAACCGAGTTCACTGCGTTAAGTAAAATATGACTGGTTTTTAAGGAGTTGCTGGCATCCATGCTGTAGGCAAATCTTTAGATCAAACTTTTAAAATTCAGTCTCATAAAATTAAACTAACGCCATCTGACGGCTTGTCTTAAATTGATAATCCAAAATCCAAATAATATTTTTATATAAATTTTGAATGAATTTGATATTGTTCTAATTTCAATGCTATTAACAAGCTACAGAATTCACTCGAATTTGACTCAGTTTATTAAAAAATTAGCAAATAATTGACCAGGTAAGCGTTACAATTTCGTTCGCTGCATCCATGTCGAATAATTTCGTTTATATTATATGCAATCATATTTTACAATAAATGTTAGTTTTGTGAGTTAATTTTTACTTCATTTTTATTTAATTTAATTTAGTTTGTGTACTATATTATAGTCCAATTCATTCATAAGACTATCAATTTTACGACTAGTTTATAATTAAAAAAACATACTTACGGTTTGCTAAATGTCACCGACACTAATATCTTCATCAAAGAATCAGACTGATTTCTCCTAAGATCGAGTTTGTTGACGCCGTGGTCAAATAAGGTTTAATAACTGATGAGAGCCAGATAAAAAAACAGTAATCTCTTATCGTAACTAACATAGTTTTAATTCACTTTAAGAAATACAAATAAATACAAACTAGCGAGGATCTGCCCGCGGTATATATAGTGATTGCAAATCGGCTTCGCACAGTGGGGTATTTGACCGATCAACCTGGACAAAAACATTTTCTTCACTTCAGGTAGTAATGTATGAAATCTTAAGTTATTTTCGGGTATTATAAGTACAATACAACAATTTACAACAACTAGCTTTATAAACCTGGCGTTCCACGGGTGCTCCCTTAATAACGGTGATTGTTTTCTATGTAAACTATTATTGTATGCCAATTGATGCCTCCCATTCTAATATGAGGGGTTGTCCGATTATATCCAGGGCCTTCCAGGAGTTAGAGGACTTTCTCATAGACCCGTAGCCTTGCATGCGGACGGTCCCAGGTTCGTGTCCTTGCATTGCCTACACAATTGCCGACCTACAAACGGTTCGTGAAGCCCCGAAAAATGACCGACGAATTATATCCTGTGTGGAGGGCGTTTACGTCAAATATCCTACAAAATCCCGAAGCTACGTATGATCACGCTCTTCGATTTGCGTTGGGTGTCCACTCAGGTGTCCGCTCCTATTGGAGAGTGAACTCCTGTAGGAGAAGTGCATTTTCGACACTGGAAAAAAAAGTTAATATTAACTCAGACTGAGTTAAAATCCCTCGTTTGGTGTGATACTGTCGCAGGTTTAACGTACAAAAGATCCACTCCTATAAAGGAAGTGCATTTTCTACACTGGAGGCATTAAAATTAAATCAGCCTTAGTTAAAATCGCTTGTTTGTTTTAAGAGCGCAACTACCTCTAGTTCGATGATAATTAAAACTAACCCTAACCCAATCCTATTGGACGACAATATCGTGGTGAAAATTGTATTGGATTTTGTCATATGATTGAATTATTTACCCAACAAGATAGTTAAATGGGAACGATAGAACTTTAGAAAGATATGTGCATCGGAATGTGAATCATCTTCAAAGGTTTTCGTTTATTGTACTTGTTGAGCAGCATCGCAACCCTATTTGGATATTAGCAATGTTTTTAGTACTCTATAGAGAAGCATCTCTTTCCCACTTTCTTTTAAGCTTGGTTTGTGTAGCGAAAGTTAACACTTCCAAATCGGTATTTTTTCGTAATTCTTTAGTTTTTCTCCCTTTACTCCGATCACGAGTCAGTGAAAGGTCGTCAGATATCTACCTTGTACTTTCACAATTTTTGGAATTAAAAATAAACTTTCACGCCAATCTTTGTTTTCTAGCAAAAATATCTTCTTTTCTTTGAGACTTATGACAACGAAATTTGAATTTAATTTACATTTGAACCCTCTTTATTTCGCGCGTGAGCTCATCGGAAAAATTATCTAAGTTTAAAAGGTAATTTTCTGTGAACTTCAATTTTTCATTTATGTTATCAAATGCTGTTACTGCATAATAGCAAACAAATTCTTTCCTAGTCATGATTATAACTTTTGATGATCCTAAAACAAAAATTAACGTCTTGAGAGCAGGTTGAAGATTGCGTGCTTTGTTAGATCACATACCTAACGATGCTAGAAAATTACTTTTATATCGCAAAATTGCAAAAACCTGCAAGAAATTTTACCAGATACTTAAAGTTCAGATTCTAAGCTTTCTTTTAAGCTAAAACTCAAAGCGGAACTTTGCGGCATTATATAACTAATTGTCTAAAATGTAAATCAAATCGAAGAAAATTTATGATGAAAAATAGAACATTTTCAAAACGGTAATATGCTTAAAATAAAACATTAAAAATAATTAAACCTGGTGGAAAGCATACATTCTTACTTGCTGTATTAGATTCAATAACTCAAAAATCCATTTTCGCTGTTTAAATCAGGATAAAAAATAATTTCAGCTCCGTCTGTTTACGAACGTCAGAAAAAGAAAAACGAACACTACTGAACAACGAACTTTAAACCAGCATTACGAATGTTGGTTGGTTGATATACATATATTTTCAGGCTTGTGTGCTTGCTCAGAGAGCCGCTTATAAACCTTCGTCAAGTAAGACAGTCACAACACACACACACTCACACTCACATGCACACATATACGTGACAGATGCTGCCATCTATCACGCGCCACCTCCACAATTTAGACATGTCCCTGAAGGGGAGGGAAATTTTCTCCAGGAACCTGTACCCATGGCAAACTGCGCAATGACCGACCACAGGACTTTCGGACCCAACAGATTTTACGAGCACGTACTCCGCATATACTCAGTAAGTCTTCAGTGGCACCGGGTCTCGAACTCTCAACCTTCCGATCTGAAGTCCGGGGTCCGGACCACTAGGCTCCTTACAGCCCCATTACGAATGTAAAAAGTCGTCTGCAATTTTTAAAAAAAATGTTGTTCGACATGCACTCATTATTCGTCTATCAGAAATGACTATTTTTTCTTCATATGTTTAGGTTTTTAAAATCGACTTTTGTCCAGCTAGATTGGGCAAATACCCCACTGTGCGTCGCAGCGCCACCTCGGCACAGCGTCTTTGGAATTTGCATATCAAAGTGAACATACTCCCACCTTAAATTAGTGGTAAACTAATTTACAAAATTTAGAAAAGTTCAAAGAAAAAATTAAATGTTCGCTGGAATTCGGATCAACTTGGTGATTGGTCGCTTGTAGATTCCGGTTGTTGTCTTTACGGTGGCGACCCTGACCAACGAGTCGGAACCAGGATGAACGTCTTCGATTATCCCAAGAGGCCAGGTCGCGGGCGCGGAGTCTTTTTGCCTTAGAATCACCACGTCTCCTTGGCTGAGGTTCGGGCTGGCGTCCTTCCATTTGGTCCGGCGCTGAAGGACCTGTAAGTACTCCAAGTGCCACCGCTTCCAGAATGCTCGTCCGAGAGTCTGAAGTAACTGCCACCTGGAAGTGTAGCTAGAAAAAGAACTGGGGTGATCAGGAATAGAGGTGCAGATGTCCCCTGTTAAGAAATGAGAAGGTGTTAAAACATCAATTTGATCATTTAAGTAAGAAGCCGTCAAGGGGCGAGAATTCAATAGAGCTTCTATTTGACACAACAGCGTAGAAAGCTCTTCGAATGTCAACAAGGCTTCACCCAATATCCTATTCAAATGGAATTTAGTCGATTTCACTCCGGATTCCCAGATCCCAGCCTGATGTGGGGAAACTGGAGGTATAAAGTGCCACTCAATCGCATGTTTTAAAAGGTGGGTGGCCACATTTTCCTCAGAGGACACCTTGGAGAGAAATATGTCAATTTCTTTGAGGTGCCTTTTAGCTCCAACAAAGTTCTTGGCATTGTCGCCCCATATAGTTTTTGGGACTCCTCTTCTAGCTACAAAGCGACGTAGTGCGGCGATAAAAGAGTCAGTACTGAGGTCACCGACGACCTCGAGATGCAACGCCATAGTAGCTAGGCAAATGAAAAGGCAGATGTAACTTTTTGTACTTCTGGAACCACGGCCTTTATTGGCTTTCACTTGAATCGGCCCTGCAAGGTCAATACCAGAGTTCAAGAAAGCTCGTTCAAATTGAACTCTAGATTTAGGAAGATTACCCATTAGTTGGGTGGAAACATCGTGCTTGAATCTAATGCACTTCACACAATTTTGAACGAAATTACTTATCAGTCTATTGGCCTTGACTATCCAATAGTTTTGTTTGATTAAGTGGGCCAACAAAGTGGGGCCAGCATGTAGATTTGCTATGTGAAATTCTTTAATGATTAACTTAGAAATATAATGATCACTAGGTAAAATAAGGGGATGTTTGGCATTGTAGCGAAGATCAGATTTTTCGATTCGACCTCCCACCCGTAACAGACCTTTACAATCTAAAAAAGGGTTTAAAAATCTGATAGGGCTATTTTTCGGCAAAGGTTTACTTAATTTTAAACAAGAGATTTCACAAGCTAGCGGGCCTTTTGAATTTCTGTTATAATTAAATTTAACGCTTCTCGGTATTCAGAAACGGAGATGAAACCTGTGCTTTTGGAGCCTAGCCTAATCACAATGTGTTCAAATAGTTTTATGTTTGTTATTATTTATTTTAGTTTTGGCTTAAGTTTCATAAATTTTAAAATTTGTTTTATAATTAATAAATCTTATAGAATTGCATATAAAAAAATTATACTAATATATTGAGTAGTTAAAAAATTACATGAAAGATCAAACTATGCTTTGTAGTAGTACCTTCTTTGCACATTTTTAAGACTCCTATGACCCCTTAATGTACTTATAAATACGCCCTTGATAAATTGATTTCCAGCGAGTAAGAGGCAAAGGGAATACCGCCCAGACAGACGAACAAAAGAGGAGCATCCATAATCCAGTTGGCGAAGAAAGCTTTGCAAAAAGCGATGCTTGCATGTTCAATACTTTAACCTAGTCAAATAGTACAAATTTCTCTTTTTTAATTACCATTATTCAGATTTATAATAATGTAAATAACATTTTAGTAGACGCGGAATTCACGATAAATCACTCGCATGTACAAAATAAAATTATATATAATTTTCATTCTTTAACGAATTCTGGTAGTCATTGGATTAACAAATAAAAGTCATATGCAAAATACAAGTAAATATCAGAATCTGTCTTATTTTGGCTAACTTTTCTTTTTTTTTATTCGATTTTTTTAAAGGAAAATAGGCATTGACCATGCGGACGATGTCCGTCTGACGGCACTCGTCGTCCAATATCGGTCCTATCTGACATATCTTATTTTTTTTCGAATCTGTATAAAGTCATCTGTTCCAACTTGGTCCTTCATACTAGGGTATTTACGTTTTGCAAAATATTTTAATGAAAATTTTGGGTTACATGATGACAGGGCATTTACAAATATCGCAAAATGTTTAAAACCAAACTTCGAGCACTCCAGTTCGTAGAAGTAGAAAGTTTAATCGTTTCCCGGACAATTCCATAAGTGATGGAATGACATTTTGAATAGTAGAATTGATGCAAAACTATTACCATGAAGCTCCTTTTAAAGAAAAATTGGGTTTTCAATTTTTATATTACGTATTGTTATTGATTAAAAGATGATAAAAAAGGTTGATTTTTTAAGTATTTTATTATTTCATTTATGACTATCTTCTTTCTGTGTGACGAAATGACAAAAGTGCAACCACCACTGCATCCTGATACTTAAAAATGGAAACTTCTGTGAAATAACAATACAGAGAGGTTTTAAACTAATGCATATGTTATATATGATAAAAAGCTAAGTAAAATTTTATTAAAGCAACCTACCTGTAACATTGTTTAAGTTATTAACTGACATTTGACGTGACGGAATGACTAAAAGTTTCATTAACATATATTTAATTAAAAGTGTGTAAAGTAATAAAATTATTATATTTTATCATCTAGAATACTCGTATCCCTTTCCGACCGGACTCACACGATCGTGCAGGTATTAAAGAAAATGTTCAAGCTCTTCAAAAATATAGATACCGAAGCAGCTGACTTGTACCTTTAGTTATTGAAATAAAAAATAACTTTGTTTCTAAGGAGTTGCTGGCATTGATGCTGTTTAACGCATTTTTTTTTCGATAAAACTCCAAATTTAATCTCGTAATTTTTAATCAGCACCACCTGACCGCCGGTCGAAAAGGGTTATAATATTAAATATTATACTGTTTTTTTAACAATTATGTCTTTAAGATCCAGACACGTAGCAACATAACGCGAACTGGACTAACATTTCTTCGCGATAACCCTTTCCCTCCGATTATCACCATCGTGCGAGTGTAAAAGAAAATGTTCAAGCTCTTCAAAAAATGTCGATACCGAATCAGCTGACCTGTACCCTTCGTTATTTGTATAAAAAATGAGTATGTTTTTAAGGAGTTGACTCTGGTTAGCGCAATTTTTAGATAAAATCCAAATTTAGACTCATAATTTTAAATCATCTGACCGCCGGTCTGAAACGGGTAAAATACTTATTGAACATTTTTGAAAAGTGTAGCTGCCATATTACTTTTTGGTTATAAAGGCATTGCTGAAAACGTGAACAATTTATTACACAAATCGTTAAATGAATTCTAGCGTATTAAATGTCATCATTAATTGGTAATCGAGAGTTAAATATATCAAGTTTTAATTTAATCGTGTCCAATAATTACACGGGGTAATTTCTGTAAAAGAATGTGTAAGTGAAATCTATGAAAAACTACCAAACATTTAAATTTTTCACACACCTTTCTGATAATTTTTTCTCTGTCCAAACTCAAACATTGCGTAGATGGTTTTTTTTTTATCACAAACTATAGCAAGTAAATGTATGCACATTGAGAAACTGTCCGTCTTACTCTTTAGCATGCCCAATAATTACGCCATAGCTAATCATGCATTTCATAATGTTACTATTTATCCTACGATGGTGTTTTTCAGCTCAAACCGAGGTATCACGATCGTGCGGGTATGAAAGAGAATGTTCAAGCTGACTTGCACCATTCGTTATTTGTATAAAAATTGACTTTGTTTTCAAGGAGTTGCTAGCATTGATTCTGTTCAAGAATTTTTTTCGAAAAAAACTCTAAAATTTAGTCTCATAATTTTAAATCGGCGCTATCTGCTGGTCGTTCTTAAAGGCTACGACAGGGCATCCCAAAATTCAGCATCATGTAAAAGAACACAAATTATACAAAATTTAGCATAGATTTAACAGTTTTTTGATATTTTTATTTCAAGAGCTTTTGGTTATTATTATATTTTTTTAAGAAAAGTGCTAATCTAATCCAAACAATTATCAGAGCACAGTTGGATATGCAATTAAAAAAATGGGTTTGTTACACTCAATAAATTATGGTTTATTATGCTTTTTTGGGGCAGTCCAATAATTACCCCAATTTTCGGCGTCCAACAATTATCCTGGGTCACCCTATTTATTTCTTTAACGGCGTGCTTTTAGGAGGACTAAGACTTTTGCAGATTCGCAATATTTCCAAGAACTGATAGTCATTTTTTGATTCACCATCTAGGCTGCTCTCGTTACACCTATTTTGGCGCTGAGATTGCAATGAATATGTTCTCTCTCTGGGAATGCTAAAGTATGTCGAAATCAATTTCGTGTTTATAGTGACTTTCTACATTATATGTAATGAGAGAGCTCTTTGAAACCAATCACGCTGAATGGTTGAATATTCTGGCGATTCCTGCCGAATGGAAAACTCTAATTACTCATATCATCAGATATGGAAACAGTTTCTGGATGTAACTCGACCCCGAATCTTAACATGCAAAATACTCGAATTCGCTACGGACGAAAATTGTGTATTATACCAGCTATTAAACCAACTCAGCCTAGGACCTTAATTGATTAAACCTGAATACAGAAGCTATAGCTAAGTAGCAATGATCTCTTTCCAGTATGCAGATTATTAAATGTGTAAATTCATAAATCCCTAATGTTTTCTGAATTCTTATGCGAGTTCAGAGAGATACTCTGCTGTTCAAAGGTACATTTCTCTCATGTATCTCAAGCAGAATGTGTTTATTAGACACAATTAAAAGTTATCGATTTCCCATTTCTATGATTTTTAAGGTTTCGAAAGTAAAGAGTTTCCCCTTAAGAGCGAATGAGCCCGATCGACAACGGGTCTCCACACGGAAGTGCTTCAGGGATAATTCAAGAAAAAAAATATTTTGAAGCCACATTTCTCCAGATGTGCTGAATATTTTTCTAGCGGATATTTTTATGTGATAAATATAGCTGACACTCAAGTCCGACAACCCCACTTTTTAAAAAACTAATCCGAATATTTTAAGTTGTCAATAAATAATTATTCATCCTTAAAAGATAAATCATTGTCTAAGGTGCCATCTCTAATTTACATTATTAAAAAAGTTTGTAAAAGTAATCGTCACTTCGAACTATTCCATTTTTCATCAGCTCAAAAATAAAGTTCAACGTAAAACGTTTTTAAAATAATCTAAGCCATTGTTGCAGAGACGAATAAAAAACGGTTTAAAAAAAATATGTGACAACAACAAAAAAAAAATTATCACTTCTTTTTAATCTATAGACACAAGAAAATTAACTTTGTATGTATGTTTCTTGTTAAATATAACAAATTGCTTCTCCTTTGTATACTTCATTTAATCCCTCTTCAAAGAAAAATTAACAAAACGAAATTAATATAAACATTCAGCTCCGTCCAATGCAGGCTGAAAAAGACAGAATTAGTCACTCTAAAAGTAATTTAATAAATTATGACATTTTTTAAAGTGAGTGTCATTAACGTTATTCTGATTCAATTTTTTTTTTCTCCTTTATTCTTCGTAAATGCACTAAATAATCTATCTAACCTTGTCATATTATCTTTATTATCTATCTACCACAAATAACATTTATGTACACGATCCGTCGGTACATAAATGTTATTTGTGAATTGGACATGGTAGCGGACATGTCTCATTGGACTTGGTAGCGGTTGTGCATCGGGTCTGCGGACCCCCCCCCCCCCCCCCCCCCCTCCTGAATTTTTTTTTTATCAAGATATCTGGGGATATGTGGATGAGCATGGCATATGCTTAGGTTGCATCTTATAAGTTCCTTGACTATATTATTTGGATTGGATTCTCTCGGTTAAATTAATCCTCAGTATACTGTAACATCCGCACATCAGTTGCGAGAACCGCACAAAAATAGTTATCGGTTTTGGGGAATTCCAGATGGTTAGAGTAGGTCTATTTTAAATGTAAGCTTGGAAAGCATTTCCTCCCCCATCCACGAGTGCGGCTTTTTTGGAACGGGATGATTTATAGCTGTTTCGGTTTTCCCCCACCCTACATGGGGAAATACTAACTGTTTTGATTGTAAACCTCAAGCGCGCTAGGATTAGATAAGCAATGTTTTCCCTTTTTCGTAGAAAACCCAGTGAAGGGATGGGGAAGAGAGTCTTTTCGAAGCTTACATTCAAAATAGAAAGGGTATAAGGCATTCGTCTTGAATGCGGAGGTTCGGGTCCGGGCATCGCCAAAATAACTACCCACATATAAACTGCAACCAAAAAATATCCGACGAATAACACCCCGTGTAGAGGGACAGCACGTCAAATATGCTCCAAAAGAAGTAAGTAGAAATGACAATTTATATTACAAACTTAAAAGAAAAAAATCAACACTCTAAATAAATACTTTATAAATTATTAATCTTAAAGGCATGAGAAAAAGAAGCGGTTATTTTCCTCGTAAGATTTTTTTAATTTAATTTTCCTTTCCGGGCATTGACAAAACAATTGCCCACCTATAAACGGTATGTGCAGCCTAGTATGACCACCGAATAATAACCCGTGTAAAGAAAGTACACGAGAAATATACTTCAAAGTCAAAACGACGCATACGATGTAAAAGTTGCGCTAGGTGCCTATTCAAGGTTCGGCTCGTTATTTGACTGTGGATCTAAAATACGAAGGCCATGTAGATCTAGTCCATATATAGTTCAAACAAACTAACCTGGGGAATATGCGAATCTAAGTTTAAAGAAATGTAAACCAACAATTCATTTTCAAAATCAGTCAAAGAGTTTATTTTATACATGAAACCGCTATCTATATATGACAGAGATTTATATATTATATTTCAAAGCAGGTTTCAGTTGGGGTGTAGCGACGAATCTGCATCTTTCAACCTAAAAATTATGCTGATAAAATACAAGGCATAGGTTGATACCAAACTTTCTAGAAAATTATCTTAGATTTTCTATGGATGTTATTTGTTGAAATTCAAATTCAAATCTCAACAAATAAAGAAAAAATTTAACAATATTTCACAAGTATATTTGCTTATTCCTCAGTAAGCAAGTCTAAAAGAAAACTTAAATTCTTCTGGACAAATATTCAATACATATCTTTCCATCACTTATTCCCATGTTTGACATAGCATTTGCGCTGAATCGGCAGAAGCTTACTCCATTGATGCCTTAAACTTATCTAACTTTAAAGATCATAAGCAAAATACAAGTAAAGATCGAAGTCTGTGTTATTTTTTATTCGATTTTTTTTTAAAAAGGTAAATAGGCATTGACCATGCTGACGATACTAACCTTCCTATATCGGTCCTCATTAATATAAAATTTTTTAAAATCTGTGTAAAGTATTCTGTTCCAACTTGGTCCTTTGTACTAGAATATTTACGTTTTGTAAAATATTTTTATAAAAATTTTGGGTTTCATGATGACAGGGTCTTTATGAAATTAAGCAAAATGTTTAAGTCTACTTCGAATACTTTAATTCGTAGAAGTAGAAAGTTTAAATGTTGCTTACTTAAGTTTTTTTTTGTTTGTTATTTTTTAAAAAGCAAAACGAATTACCATTGTTTAACGGGCTATTCCATATGTGACGTTGTGTGCGGGTCTCTGACCAAGCACACAAGTCTGAAAATATATTTATACCAACCAACCAACAAACAGTTTCTCAATATAACTCGGCACCGAAGCCAAACGTGCAAAATATTCGAATTCATCAAGGACGAAAATTGTGTATTATAACAGCAATTAGACTGACTCAGCCTATGATAGTAATTGGATAGTAAGGCACCATCAGGCGGTTTTCGCTACCAATTTTAAATCTGGGATTGCAATTAAATTGAACTATCTGTGGATGCAGAAGTATGCCGAAATAAAATTCGTGCTTATAGTGACTTTTTGCACAACATATATAAAGAGAGCTCTTTGAAAACAACCACTCTGAATGGTTGAATATCCAGGTAATACAATACCTATCGAATGGAAAACTCTGATTACTGATATCAGATAGAAAAACAGTTTTTGGGTAAAACTCGGCCCCGAGTCTTTACATGCAAAATACTCGAATTCACTAATTACGAAAATTGTGTATTATGAGAGCAATTAGACTGACTCAGCCTCCGACCGAAATTGTTGAAACATAAATACAGAAGCTATAATAGCTAAGTAGCAAACATTCCTTGCCAGTATTCATGTTATTCAATGTGTAAATTCATAAAACCCTGAATTTTTCTGAATTTAGGACGAATTTAGAACGATGTTTGTCTTTTTAAATGTATATCTCCCGCAGTGTTGGGCAAATTTTGATTGCAATAACAATTAATGATTAACAATTAATAAATTGTAATTGCGAAAAACTGCAATTAACAATTGATCAATTGTAATTGTGGAAAATTGCAATTAACAATTGATCAATTGTAATTGCGGAAAACTGCAATTAACCAATTTTTAATTGTGGAAAACTGCAATTAACAATTAAATTATATCAACTCCGATCAAACAGACCAATGAACAAGATCGACTTCCCTACCGACCAATCAAGTCTGGCTACCGACAAAAACCGCCCAAGGCCGACAACCGTACTGACTGACCAAGATCGACACCTGACCGACCGGCTGACCAAAACTGGCTAACCGATTAACGTTCGACCAGACCGACAACCCGACCGACCACGTCCGACTGCTGACCAATGACCGACCAAGACCGAACCCGACAATCCGACGACCTAATGACCGACCAAGCCGATAACCCGACCGTCCGACAACCCTACTAACGTCCAAGTCCGACAAATCGGCCGACCGACAATCCGACTGCCCAACAAACCGAGACCGACAACCCGATTGACAGACCAACATCCCGTCCGACAGACCGACAACCCGACCGACAGACCGACCAATTAACCAAACCAACCAAAAGACCAAACCAAAGAAGCCAACCAACCAAATCAACCAACCAACAAAACCAAACAATCCAACCAACCAATTGACCAATCAAAACAAGCCAACCAACCAAACCTACCAACGAACTAAAATAACCAACCTAACCAACTTATCAAACCAACCAAACAACAAAACCAACAACCAAACCAACCAACTTAACATCGCAAATGCACCAAACCAACGAACCAACTCGTTCCGTTTTAATGTAAAGTCAATTGTTATTTTTAACTTAAAAAGTTAATTGAAATTAATTTAATTGCAATTAGTTTAATTGCAATTAAACTTTTAATTGCAAGGTGCAATTGAAAATTTAATTTCAATTAATTTAATCACAATTAAAAATTCAATTGCAAGGTGCAATTGAAAATTCAATTGCAATTAATTCAATTGCAATTACCTTTACAATTGACGATTGATCAATTGCATGCCCAACACTGATCTCCCGCATATACCTTCGACAGAACGTAATGACTAGACACAATTGCAAATTACCGATTGCCAAATGTCATGATTTTGAAAGTAAAGAGTTTACCTCGAAGGGAGAATGATCCCACTTGACAGCGGGTCCCCAAAACTAAATGTCTCAGTGTTAATGGTGATTCATTATTTGATATGCCACTTTTCTATGCCACTGCATTCTTTTGTTTCAAATATTTTTTTTAAATGATAAATGTAGATAATTTACAGGTCTCTACAATCCCACTTTTTGAAATTGCTTCGTATATTTTATGCACAATTGTATTGAAAATTAAAAATATTTCACCATTTTCACTCAAATCTGATAATTTTTTTCTATCATGTCACCATTCATTCATTTTTGATTTTTTATGTATAATAAATAAAGATAAAATTTCCTTATTTAATAATAATAAGTTTAATTTTTTTCATAAAGGCAAATGCTTTGTTTTGCAAATCGCCGAAAATCTACCCAAATTTAGTGAAATAAATGTGCTTTATTAAACAATTATGTTTTTAATCATCAAATTAACCTCTGTAACTGAGATAAATTAGCGCCTGCTTTTATAATAACTTCACGGTTATGTAGCTCGAACGGAAATGGAAATTTATTAGAAAAGTCTTATTTTTTTAATAAAGAATTTTTTTTAATTTTTAGAAAATATAGGTATTTATTCTACATTTTAATTAATATACAGGGTGATTATAATTAAAGTTACGATTTCAAAAATCGATAATTTTAAAACTACTCTTCAGAATGACCTGAAATTTTAGCAGAGCAATCGTGAGGCCATGGAATTTTGTTTGGCAAAGGAAAAAAATAGTTCCAAAATTTACCGATAGGTGGCGCTTTAAATGTTTGCATTGTCTGGATATATGCAAATTACTAATATAGCACATGTGCACCGCTGACATAGCTGCAATAAAAAGGCAGAAAACCAGATCTTTGTGCTTGAATGCTTCATCATGACTCTGACTATGAAGGATCGCGCTCTACTTTTGAAGCTTTTTTATAAGAACGATGAGTGTGCACTTACAGCTATAAGGAGGTTTCGGACATTAAAATCCCTGAAAATGGGTCATATAACCCCAAATGGACTGAGAAAAATGATTGCCAAATTCGAAGAGACCGGTTCATTTGACGTGAAACTGGGAAGAGGAAGGAAACCAGTTTCGGCTGCGGCAGTGGAAGATGTGGCTACAGCATTACAAGACCAGACGGGCAGTGACTCTGGAATCAGCAGTGCACGGGGAATGAGCCGAATGCTGGATATGCCGATCAGCACGGTGCGTAAAGTCTTACGAAACATCTTGCACTGTTACCCGTATAAGATCACTCATGTGCAGCAATTGCTACCTGCAGACCTGGAATCACGTGAATCTTTTGCACTACGATTTCTTGCCCGGATGGAAGTGGACAACAAATGGCCATGGAACATTCTGTGGTCTGACGAAGCCCACTTCCATTTACACGGTTCTGTTAACACTCGAAATTGCCGGATATGGGCGACTGAGAATCCGTTCCAGGTACAGCCATTACCTCTTCACTCCAAAAAGGTCACTGTGTGGTGCGGAATAACGGCAACGTTTATCGTGGGTCCGTTTTTCTTTGAGGAGATCACACCTGTGGGTCCCATTACCTGCACCGTTACTGGAAAGCGGTATGAAGCCATTTTGCGCAACCATGTCCTTCCGGCACTTCAGCAGCGTCAGTGTGTGGATCGCACAATATTCATGCAAGATGGCGCTCCTCCGCACATTGCTACTCCAGTGAAGCAGCTACTGAGTGCTCAATTCGGGGATGATAGGATCATAAGCCGCCATTTTCCAACAACTTGGCCTCCACGATCCCCCGACTTAAACCCGTGCGATTTCTGGCTTTGGGGATACCTGAAGAATGTTGTTTACAGCGGGCGAATTCAGAATCTAGCCGACTTGAAGGCAAGCATCACACACCACATCCATTCCATTAGTACAGATACCCTCCGATCTGTTGTGGAGCATGCCGTTTTGCGCTTCCAATTAGTAGCGGAACAAGGCGGAGGTCATATCGAGCAACTTATGCCTTATCATAAGTAAGACGTTTGTTCCATGTAGCACTTTTTTTTGGCATTATCACTGTTGTCGCTGTAAACACGTACTCTTGTTTTTTCACAAATAAATGCTTAGAAAACCCTTGAATAACTCGATTGTTTTCAGTTGGCTAACAACATTCCTATGTTTAACGAACCCAATTTTAGTCTTTCCCCAGATATTACCCTTACAGCACCACCTATCGGCAAATTTTTGAACTATTTTTTTCTTTGTCAAACAAAATTCCATGGCCCCACGATTGCTCTGCTAAAATTTCAGGTCAATCTGACGAGTAGTTTTAAAATTATCGATTTTTGAAATCGTAACTTTAATTATAATCACCCTGTATTTCTACTTAAGATGATCAAACTTACTGGATTTCGCAGTACGGATAAGTTTTCATTTATCAAGGTATAAACATTAAGCTTTATCAAAAAAAAAAATATTAAATTTCTAGAATTATTTTCGCTCAAAAGGAATATTTGGTATATTTAAAGCAAGCCTCCCTTTTGCATTACCACTATTTACATTTACAAAATGTGCATAGCTTCTTATATGTTGAAATGCCGATTTTTTCACAAATAAGGATTTCAATTTATATTTTATATAAAAGTTACTTATCTAAAATTAGTGGTAGTTGTTGAATTAAAAGAAATTTCATCAATAATGATTAACAATTAATAAATTGTAATTGCGAAAAACTGCAATTAACAATTGATCAATTGTAATTGTGGAAAATTGCAATTAACAATTGATCAATTTTAATTGCGGAAAACTGCTATTAACCAATTTTTAATTGTGGAAAACTGCAATTAACAATTAAATTATATCAACTCCGATCAAACAGACCAATGAACAAGATCGACTTCCCTACCGACCAATCAAGTCTGACTACCGACAAAAACCGCCCAAGGCCGACAACCGTACTGACTGACCAAGATTGACACCTGACCGACCGGCTGACCAAAACTGGCTAACCGATTAACGTTCGACCAGACCGACAACCCGACCGACCACGTCCGACTGCTGACCAATGACCGACCAAGACCGAACCCGACAATCCGACGACCTAATGACCGACCAAGCCGATAACCCGACCGTCCGACAACCCTACTAACGTCCAAGTCCGACAAATCGGCCGACCGACAATCCGACTGCCCAACAAACCGAGACCGACAACCCGATTGACAGACCAACATCCCGTCCGACAGACCGACAACCCGACCGACAGACCGACCAATTAACCAAACCAACCAAAAGACCAAACCAAAGAAGCCAACCAACCAAATCAACCAACCAACAAAACCAAACAATCCAACCAACCAATTGACCAATCAAAACAAGCCAACCAACCAAACCTACCAACGAACTAAAATAACCAACCTAACCAACTTATCAAACCAACCAAACAACAAAACCAACAACCAAACCAACCAACTTAACATCGCAATTGCACCAAACCAACGAACCAACTCGTTCCGTTTTAATGTAAAGTCAATTGTTATTTTTAACTTAAAAAGTTAATTGAAATTAATTTAATTGCAATTAGTTTAATTGCAATTAAACTTTTAATTGCAAGGTGCAATTGAAAATTTAATTTCAATTAATTTAATCACAATTAAAAATTCAATTGCAAGGTGCAATTGAAAATTCAATTGCAATTAATTCAATTGCAATTACCTTTACAATTGACGATTGATCAATTGCATGCCCAACACTGATCTCCCGCATATACCTTCGACAGAACGTAATGACTAGACACAATTGCAAATTACCGATTGCCAAATGTCATGATTTTGAAAGTAAAGAGTTTACCTCGAAGGGAGAATGATCCCACTTGACAGCGGGTCCCCAAAACTAAATGTCTCAGTGTTAATGGTGATTCATTATTTGATATGCCACTTTTCTATGCCACTGCATTCTTTTGTTTCAAATCATTTTTTTAAATGATAAATGTAGATAATTTACAGGTCTCTACAATCCCACTTTTTGAAATTGCTTCGTATATTTTATGCACAATTGTATTGAAAATTAAAATATTTCACCATTTTCACTCAAATCTGATAATTTTTTTCTATCATGTCACCATTAATTCATTTTTGATTTTTTATGTATAATAAATAAAGATAAAATTTCCTTATTTAATAATAATAAGTTTAATTTTTTTCATAAAGGCAAATGCTTTGTTTTGCAAAACGCCGAAAATCTACCCAAATTTAGTTAAATAAATGTGCTTTATTAAACAATTATGTTTTTAATCATCAAATTAACCTCTGTAACTGAGATAAATTAGCGCCTGCTTTTATAATAACTTCACGGTTATGTAGCTCGAACGGAAATGGAAATTTATTAGAAAAGTCTTATTTTTTTAATAAAGAATTTTTTTAATTTTTAGAAAATTTAGGTATTTATTCTACATTTTAATTAATATATTTCTACTTAAGATGATCAAACTTACTGGATTTCGCAGTACGGATAAGTTTTCATTTATCAAGGTATAAACATTAAGCTTTATCAAAAAAAAAAAAAATATATTAAATTTCTAGAATTATTTTCGCTCAAAAGGAATATTTGGTATATTTAAAGCAAGCCTCCCTTTTGCCTTACCACTATTTACATTTACAAAATGTGCATAGCTTCTTATATGTTGAAATGCCGATTTTTTCACAATTAAAGGATTTCAATTTATATTTTATATAAAAGTTACTTATCTAAAATTAGTGGTAGTTGTTGAATTAAAAGAAATCTCATCAATAACCTTAAACGCATTGGAATAACATGAAGCCATGGTAAATATTGACATTTTGCAGTGTTGCTTTGTGCAATTATAACAACCTTCTGTACAATGACCCATAATAACATTTTTAATTTGCTCTTTTGCGTCCACCCACAAGTTTTATCAGATTCCAAAAATCTAAAGAAAAGTTTAAATCCCAACATTAGAGGGTATCCTCCATAGTATATAGGGTGTCGCAAAATGGAGTACCGGTTTTTAAAAGTTAATAAAAAGAAGAAATGTATAGAGATATTAACATAATTCTCTTTCAGAAAACGAATGAGTCATGTCTGGAATTTGATATGGAACACTTTATTATGTGAGTTATGTTTATTACGTTATTATGTTATTATACTTTATTGTTTTCAATTTAACCAATAGACTTCGCTGAAATACCGTGTGTTGTTTGTATGAAAGAACTATGCATACGTATATACCGAAAAGGACACGTGTTCAGAAATGTTCAGTTCTGACCTCGCGTGTTCCTTTCTGGTGTATACATATGCCTAGTTCTTTCATACAGCCAAAACACGGTATTACAGCGCCATCTTTCGGTTAAATTGAACATAATTGTGTTAATATATCTATCATTTTCTTTCTTATTAACTTTTTAAAGCAGATACTCCATTTTGAGACACCATGTATACTCGTATTATATACCTTCGAAGTTACTCTCGCCAAGTCTTGCAACGCATCTAATAAGGCCTAACATTATTCTTAATGGATCAAGCAAAATTATATTATAATAGTGGATTGTTTAGATTGTCTATTAATTTTTAAAAATATTATTTGATTACTGTGTTTTCAAGTTTTGAAATCCTCTTGCATGATTATATTTACACTCAAATCTCAATAGGATAGAAGTTCTGTTCTCATCTTTGCCATTTAAAAATTAGGATCTTTTTAGCGAACAACACACCCTATAAATAACGCAGGCAAGCTGGACTAGTCGCTACGGACATTGAGTGACCAGTGGCTAGATTAACAGATTCAGTTACAAACCTACTTGATATTTATTATTCTGATAAAAATTATAAATTTTAGGAAGTTTTGCCCAAATTATTAAAATTAAAAATATTAAAATTACTACAAAAGTACACATATACTTTTGTTGTTATTTTAATATTTGGGGCTCTTATCCCTGTGAAGAATGCCGCAGAGTAAAAGGCAAGGAAGAATTATGCACGTGTGGTACTTTAATTGATTTTTAAAGTAAATAAACTAAAGCAAAGGGGCACAGTATTATTTTAATCGCCAATCTCTTTTTCTAGTAAAGACGTTCAGAAAGACTTGGAATTAGTTAAGCATTGACACAGAGAGTGTAATGCAATAGAGAGTGATTGATTGCTTTCTTCTGATACAAAAAGGGGTAACGCTATAAATTTCAATTGTCATTAGAATCTTTGGATTATTGAGTATTTATGCCCAACGATCCCAGTTATATTGTATATAAATATATGGACGCCGTAGTCTGGCTGAGAGTACAAGGAGATCTAATAGAGACAAACCCATCAGAAATTTAATGTTTTAAACATTTATTTCTTATATGTTTCTGAATGTTTTGTGGTAAAAAAAATGATGAAAATGATTTACAAACAATATATCAAATATTTCCTTACCGTTACTTATTAATATCACATTTTCAATATTTATTTCACTTTTATATTAAAAAACAGGATGATTTCATCCTTGTGTCGCTGTACCTGATGATAAAAGGAAATTGTAAATACTAAGTTTTAACTGTAAAATTTTATTTTAAAAGTTATTTTTTATGTTTTATTTAATATTTATTGGTTAGTATCTCTTGTGGATTGGTACCCAAACATTTGCTTAAGGGGGGATCATAGTAAGCGACAGCAAAAATGACCAATTCTTAGTATTGATTTCGAAAGGCTCTAAATCATTTAAAAATGATGGTACAATAAAAAAAATTGTATCAAATTATAAATTGTACTTTTATTATTATATTTACTCCTAAGAATCTTATTTTCAAAAATTATTATTTTTGAAAAAAGACATCTTTTGAAACATACAATTACGAATTTTCAAAAATACAAGTACTTTTTCGGTACACTTTTCTCCAAATCTATTAAATATTTCTGAATAATTTCTTTTGTGTGTTATAAAACCATTTTAGATCTAATCAAGTCACCTATTTTTTTTGCCTAAAATAATTTTTAAATTCTATTTTTAAAACATTATATTCAACATTCATAAAAATTCTGATTTTCAACGAAGAAAAGTGTAAAATAATAAAATATTTATTTTAATTTGTAAGACTAAATTAGGTGACTTAAATAGATCTAAAATGGTTTTATAACACACAAAAAAAATTATTAAAAAATATTCGATAGGTTTGGAGAAAAGTGTACCTAAGTGTTGAAAATTATAGTTTTGAGTAAAACGCGAAAAACAAATACAGTCGATCCCGTTAACACGAACTCGAAATGACCACCGAAACATTTCTTGTTAACCGAATTTCATGTAAATCGTCGGGAATTTTTTTTTACATTGAGCCAGTGGTTGGTTTTCAAATATCAATACAAAAAAATCATATTTTATAATGTAATACATAAATAATACAAGCATACAATTAGTAATTCAAAGGGGGCGTGGTACATTTGTTTATTTTTATAATTTTAATTTTTTATAAGAAATAATTAACCGATCTATACAAAATTGGTCTCATTCGATAGATTGGGTTTCCATCTATCAGAAAATATTGGTTTCAAAAATTCGATTTTTTGGTTTTTGTTTACTATGATCCCCCCTTAATAGGTCTTTCTTGAAAGGGCAGACTGCGAATTTCGAAAGATGTAAAAAAAACAAAAAACTATGTGATTCCTGCACTTTTCAATGAGTTGTTCGACTTATCCGTTAAATTCTAATTTTTTTGGTGCAAAAGAAAGTCTTCTCATTTCCTTATATGAGAGAGTTTTTATTGTTTTTCTTTTATTACTAGGAAAAGATTTAAAATCGCATCTAAGAATTTTTCCCACTGCTTTCAATAAACATTCATTGTGGTTAATAGCAACACGTCCTATACAAATATGTGCTTGCTGTCTAGCTGAACTGTTACTAGAAATTGCTTCAATTACTAGAAAAGGCTAGGATATTTATACTTCCGGTAATTCATTTTGGTAAGACGAATAACAACTTGCGAATGGGGAAACGACAACGTGGTGTAAGGGGAACGACTGCAGCATTCGACAACTCTCTCTACTTATTTTGACGCTGAGGCTGCAATGAATATGAGTGCTCTGTGGATGCTAAAGTATGCCGAGATCAATTTCGTGTTTATAGTGACTTTCTACATTATATATACGACGAGAGCTCTTTGAAACCAATCCCTCTGAATGGTTGAATATTCTGGTAATAATTATCGAATGAAAAACTCGAATTACTCATATCATTAAGTGTTATTCGAGAGTTTCACACCTGTAGGTTTTCGTTTTAATGTGTTTATAAATTTTTTCTTTGACGCGCTGTTTGTTGTTTTTATGGGGAATTAGTCCATTGGATAGCGGAACTTCAAATAAAAGTCCCTCAGTGTTAATCCAAAGATGAAAAAAATATTTTCTCCGGCTGTATTAGATATTTTTCAAATTCGTTTTTTTATGTGATAAATTAAGCTGACTTACAGGTTCCGTCAAAACAACTTAAAAAAATAGTTCGAATATTTTGTTAAAAAAATTATCAATATATAATTGTACACAAATATTCGAAGCGATTTCAAAAAAGTGAGATTAAAGATATTGTAAGTTATCACTATTACTACATTTATTATTAAAATATTTATTATTTTTCTAAAATATATTCAATTCAGTTGGAGAAGTGTAACTTAGAAAATAATTTTCACATTAAATTAACACTGAGGCACATTGATTTCGAGACCCGTAGTCCAGATGTCTCATTTACCCTTTAAGACAGACACCGCAAATTTTCGAATTCATTAATTTTTTTATTCACCATCTAGGCTGCTCTTGTTACACCTATTCTGACGCTGAGGCTACAATGAATATGATCTGTCTGTGGATGCTAAAGTAGGCCGAGATCAATTTCGTGCTTATAGTGATTTTCTACATTATATGTAATAAGAGAACTCTTTGAAGCCAATCACGCTGAATGGTCTAATATTCTGGTAATACC
Organism: Hylyphantes graminicola; assembly: GCA_023701765.1. Classification (NCBI taxonomy): domain Eukaryota; kingdom Metazoa; phylum Arthropoda; class Arachnida; order Araneae; family Linyphiidae; genus Hylyphantes; species Hylyphantes graminicola. The sequence goes on from CM043112.1 coordinate 41,206,656, forward strand.
TACCGAATGGAAAACTCTAATTACTCATATCAGAGTTGCAAACAGTTTCTGGGTGTAACTCGGCCCCGAATCTTAACATTCAGAATACTCGAATTCACTACGGGCGAATATTGTATATTATACCAGCAATTAAACCAACTCATCCTAGGACCATAATTGATGAAACCTGAATACAGAAGCTATAGTTGAGTAGTAAATATCTCTTGCCAGTATGCAGGTTATTAAATGTGTAAATTCATAAATCCCTAATGTTTTCTGAATTCCTATGCGAGTTCAAAGCGATACTCGTCTGTTCAAAGGTACATCTCTCGCATGTATCTCAAACAGAATGTGTTTATTAGACACCATTAAAAGTTATAGATTTCCCATTTCTATAATTTTTAAGGTTTTGAAAGTAAAGAGTTTCCCCTTGAGAGCGAATGAGCCCGATCGACAACGGGTCTCCACACGGAAGTGCTTCAGGGATAATCCAAGAAAAAAAAAATATTTTGAAGCCACATTTCTCCAGATGTGCTGAATATTTTTCTTGTGGGTATTTTTATGTGATAAATATAGCTGACACACAGGTCCGACAATAACACTTTTTTTAAAAAATTATTCCGAATATTTTTTTTTAAGCTGTCAATAAATAACGATTCATCTTAAAGAGATAAATCATTGTTAAGGTGCCATCTCTAATTTACATAATTAAAAAAAGTTTGTAAAAGTAATCATCACTCTAACAATTTCATTTTTCATCTGCTTAAAAATAAAGTTCACCATAAAAATTATTTAAAATAATATAAGCCATTGTTGCATAGACGAATAAAAAACGGTTAAAAAAATATGTGACAACAAACAAAAATTATCACTTATTTTTAATCTATATGTTTAATCTATATCACCCTTAATGAAAGTATGTTTTAGTATTGTGTCCTGTTATGTACAAACATTTCTTCTCTCATCTAAACCCCAAATGGTTGCTTTTATGGAATTGATGCTGAATGCCTCACATAAATATATTCTGAGAATTATCAATAATCGGAACAATATTATGCCTAAGGCACGTGTGTTTGACGCGCAAGCTTAGCTTATTTTAAAACTATCCCCCGAAAATTAGTTCTGTAAAATAAGTACAAATCACTTATAATTTCAATTTTCATTTCTAATTTCATGAAAATGCTATTTAAAAAGTCAATGCAAATAAATTACAGACAGTACATTGTTAAACTAATTTTAAGTGCCTTTAACATGTGTGTGTTTACCTCAAAAGCAGTAATAAATTGCCCGAAATTGGTACCTTTCTACCTTATTTGTCGTTTTATCTTGTCCCCTAAAATCAAACTGAATTTTTACATACAATTTAGAATACGGTATAAATGTTGCCGGGCAAAAACTGCCCGCTAACAGAAGCCCTCTATCGCTTAATAGTCAGCTCAAACAAACGCTTTCAGCGAAGTATTTTGCGTTATTTGCGGAAGAGTTTACATCGGTTTACGAAACGATTTGATGATTTCTGACTCTCTATGATTTCCACTATTTACAACGCATTTTTTTTTAGTTGTGTATGAAAATCAATACAAATTTGCGTAAATTCAGATCTTGTTATACAGAATACAGCTGTCCTACAGAATTGCCTGTGTTCAGAAGAATCAAGTTTACTATTAAAAGTCACACCAAGATCCTTAACAGAAAAATTACGCAACAGGGAAGTATTATTAATATTATAAGAAACAAGGAGCGGTTTAAATTTACGAGTATAACTTAAAACACTACATTTAGATATATTCACAACTCTAACTTATTTCTAATGCTCCAATTAAATATATTGTCAATATCGTTTTGCAAGAGATCAGTATCAGAATTACAAAGTATTTTTCTAAATATTTTTAAATCATCAGCAATGAGAAGAAAGTCACTATGTTTAATAGTGTCACACAAGTCATTTATGAACAATATAAAAAATAAAGGACCAAGATTAGACCCTTGGGGAACGCCAGAGCCATTAACAAACCCATCAGATACATAATTCCTAATATAAATATACAGGGTGATTATAATTAAAGTTACGATTTCAAAAATCGATAATTTTAAAACTACTCTTCAGAATGACCTGAAATTTTAGCAGAGCAATCGTGAGGCCATGGAATTTTGTTTGGCAAAGGAAAAAAATAGTTCCAAAATTTACCGATAGGTGGCGCTTTAAATGTTTGCATTGTCTGGATATATGCAAATTACTAATATAGCACATGTGCACCGCTGACATAGCTGCAATAAAAAGGCAGAAAACCAGATCTTTGTGCTTGAATGCTTCATCATGACTCTGACTATGAAGGATCGCGCTCTACTTTTGAAGCTTTTTTATAAGAACGATGAGTGTGCACTTACAGCTATAAGGAGGTTTCGGACATTAAAATCCCTGAAAATGGGTCATATAACCCCAAATGGACTGAGAAAAATGATTGCCAAATTCGAAGAGACCGGTTCATTTGACGTGAAACTGGGAAGAGGAAGGAAACCAGTTTCGGCTGCGGCAGTGGAAGATGTGGCTACAGCATTACAAGACCAGACGGGCAGTGACTCTGGAATCAGCAGTGCACGGGGAATGAGCCGAATGCTGGATATGCCGATCAGCACGGTGCGTAAAGTCTTACGAAACATCTTGCACTGTTACCCGTATAAGATCACTCATGTGCAGCAATTGCTACCTGCAGACCTGGAATCACGTGAATCTTTTGCACTACGATTTCTTGCCCGGATGGAAGTGGACAACAAATGGCCATTGAACATTCTGTGGTCTGACGAAGCCCACTTCCATTTACACGGTTCTGTTAACACTCGAAATTGCCGGATATGGGCGACTGAGAATCCGTTCCAGGTACAGCCATTACCTCTTCACTCCAAAAAGGTCACTGTGTGGTGCGGAATAACGGCAACGTTTATCGTCGGTCCGTTTTTCTTTGAGGAGATCACACCTGTGGGTCCCGTTACCTGCACCGTTACTGGAAAGCGGTATGAAGCCATTTTGCGCAACCATGTCCTTCCGGCACTTCAGCAGCGTCAGTGTGTGGATCGCACAATATTCATGCAAGATGGCGCTCCTCCGCACATTGCTACTCCAGTGAAGCAGCTACTGAGTGCTCAATTCGGGGATGATAGGATCATAAGCCGCCATTTTCCAACAACTTGGCCTCCACGATCCCCCGACTTAAACCCGTGCGATTTCTGGCTTTGGGGATACCTGAAGAATGTTGTTTACAGCGGGCGAATTCAGAATCTAGCCGACTTGAAGGCAAGCATCACACACCACATCCATTCCATTAGTACAGATACCCTCCGATCTGTTGTGGAGCATGCCGTTTTGCGCTTCCAATTAGTAGCGGAACAAGGCGGAGGTCATATCGAGCAACTTATGCCTTATCATAAGTAAGACGTTTGTTCCATGTAGCACTTTTTTTTGGCATTATCACTGTTGTCGCTGTAAACACGTACTCTTGTTTTTTCACAAATAAATGCTTAGAAAACCCTTGAATAACTCGATTGTTTTCAGTTGGCTAACAACATTCCTATGTTTAACGAACCCAATTTTAGTCTTTCCCCAGATATTACCCTTACAGCACCACCTATCGGCAAATTTTTGAACTATTTTTTTCTTTGTCAAACAAAATTCCATGGCCCCACGATTGCTCTGCTAAAATTTCAGGTCAATCTGACGAGTAGTTTTAAAATTATCGATTTTTGAAATCGTAACTTTAATTATAATCACCCTGTATAACAGTAACCGTGAGCACCATTATCATGAAATTCACAGAATCTCGAGCGCATACCTTCAAATAACTATATTTAAAATGTCATCTCGATTGGTTAACTGAAACGGACTCTAGAGTCGCAGACGTTGGCACAGTTTCTCTATAATCACCCGGTATTACTATTTACTAAGTTTAAAAGATAGACCTTGTTTTATTGCGTTTGTATCAGCACATTGTCTGCAGATTTTTTGTTTCGATCCGTTACTTAATAAAACAGTTTTTTTTATAGTTTATAACGTTATCGTTTAGCTACTGTAAATTTCATGTAAATTATGTAAAGTGACAGTTAATATTAAAACTTTTAAGAACCCCCAATTATAGCAATAAATATACCTTAATAACTCTCTAAATTAAAGTTAAATCTAATCCTATGACAATAAAAACGCTTTCCATGCTAAATCTTTTTTAATGTTAACTTTACATTTTATTTTCGTTTCCCACACTTTTTTCCTAACACATTTTTTAAATTTAAAATCCTTATCTTATAAAAAGACCCTTAGCATAGCAAATGAAGGACATCCTACCAAATCGATTTATATACTTGCATTGTTTGAGCCCTGTGTGACTGAGAATTTTATATTTGACTGTACACTGAATACTCTAACTAAATTTTATAAGAATTCAATTTTGGCGAAATGTATTTGTTTTCATTTTTAAAAATACATCTTGTTTATGTTATGTGCAAGGACATCGGTTAGTAGTCCTAGAGCAAGTTGCCAAGTTGTCGCTTAAAGTTTAAGTTAAAATCCCAGTTAAGGTGTTGACCCTCTCACTTGAATTCTGTTTAAAATTATGACGCATACGTGACGCAAGAAAAGCCTTAACTACAAAAATCACGTAGCTTAATAATTTGTTTGTGTGGACGTTTGGTGCGTGACAAAGATCTGTAAAACAGGCGCATACATTCGAAATCGAAAGTTGTGGTTTCTGAAAAGTTATGGTTTCGGGAAATCCAATGGCGTTATCGCATTCACTTTGCGGATGCACGTAGAAAGCTAACAAGTCAAGTGTAAGCAATTCACAAATGCCCAACTGAAACCTAAATTATATCTAAACTGCGTAAAAAATATAGTTAAAGAGGACACTTCAGTTCTGTCAATATTTTATACATATTTTTTAATTTGTGATACCTTTTAATGAGGGTTATTGTGCTCAAAGTTTTCTAATAATATGGCTCAAATAATGAAAACTGTTTTCTTAAAAATTCATAAATTCATTTCAAAAGAACTTTTAATATGAATAACCATTAATTACAAGTCTGTTCTTTTAACTTTTTACATATCTACAACTTCCCCTTATTAATACTCATGATTTCAAAGATATTTATTTTCAATAAAAAATAATAACTTTTATCACAAAAAAGTCAACAATATGTTTGTTAGAGAATACTTAAGCTCACTGATTTAAAATAGAGAACTAAACTCTAGTTTTTGAAAACAGCAAAAAAAAAAAAAAAAAAAAAAAATACTGTTCATATAACGACGCTGCTGTTTACATAACAAGAAAAATCGGTTAAATAACTATAGTAGTCAAAGTGTATTGTGAACAGAAACCTAGTCCCTAACCCATTTCACCCGATAGAGGGCACTGCTGTCTTGTGCTATTATATTTCCTTCGTATGAAAAGTGCATTGATAAATAATTTTTGTTCGTTTCTCAATGATTACTCAAGCTAACTAAGTTAAAAATGAAAATCCAATCTCTATAGTTATTAAGAAAATATAAATATAAACTTCCTATCCAATTTTTTTTTAAATGGCGCTTTGTTCTTAAATAAAAAATCTTCCTTCATTGTCAAATCCATTTATTAAAATCTGAAACATAAGCAAAATATAATCTGCAACACTGATCTAATATGCGAAATCATTGTAATGTGAATTAGAAGTTTCATACAAAAGTGACATGTTTTTAATGCATCTGTGCCAAGAAAAGCGATTTATAACTAAAAGAAAATACATGCCTACATTTTCAAATAACTATTTAAAAGTGCTGATTCAAAAGTTCCTTTTACCCCGATATTTTGGCTTTTCATTTATATTTGAATATATGGGTGGCGTAACTTAAAACTGAAAAAGGAAATAAGATATTAAAAAGAAAATATATGATACGGGCATACAATATTTCTGTTACTCTGTAAGTATTTTTTATCAATAAATATTCTATTTGACGTTCAACTAAAATGACAAGCATTATAGCGTATTAAGTTTCAAAACGGCTTGAGTATTGAGTTAAATAATTGGTGGTAGGTACTTATATATTAAAGCTTCAGAGACCTGATTTATAAGCCTTCGTCAAGTAAGAAACACATAAATAATTTTTACTGCCACAGAGAAAGGAAGTACACCCAGGGCGAAGGCGTGAATCGAACCAGCACCCGTTAGAGCGCGTTGACTGCTAGCGTAATGGTCCAAACCACTCTGCCATCTGAACCGCAAATAGTATTGAGTTTTAAAAGGAATTAATAGTATGTGTTGAAAGAAAAAGTAACTTCAAAACAGCTTCAATTTAACTGTTTGGAAGATATACTTATAAATTAGACAAAATTAACCCTTAACCTGCTTGATTGAGTTGTTACTACTTTTAAAGTTGTTACAAAAATTGAGTTGTTAACTACTTTTAAATGGAGTAAACTATGTGTACTAAAAACCACCAATTACTGGTAACAGTAAGAAAAGCATAACAGATTCTAAATAGATGTTGCTTCAGTAAAAATAAGGATTTCAGTTCCCGAGAACTTGCGGCATTATGAATATTGGATTATCATTATGAATATTATTTAGAAAATGGACTTGAAAAATTTCTCTCATTTTTCAGCAATTACTATGATTCACAATCTGATATCACTAATGCTTTGCCAAGAAATTTAATGGGAATGCAAACAAACTGTTTAAAAAAAGTAAAAGATCAATTGGCAAATAGTGCTATTGATAAGTTATTAGATACAATCTCTGAAAATTTTGGTTTTATATGATTAGTGAAAAGTTAAGAGGTGATATGTTTAATGAAACTACTTTAAATTGGCCTGTTTGTTTGAAGCAAACCCGAATGATGACTTACACTGACATTATGCAGTCGGATATGGTCGGTAAAATATATTCGCCCTTTATTTTTCATTGTACCAGCAAATGGTAATATTGATAGACAATGGCTGGTTGGTAGACATATATTTTCAGGCGTGTGTGCTTGGTCAGAGACCCTTTTATAAACCTTCGCCAAGTAAGACAGACACAACACACTTACGTGACAAATGCTGCCATCTATCACGCGCCACCTCCACAATTTAGACATGTCCTTGAAGGGGTGGGCAATTGTCTCCAGGGACCTGTAAAGGTGGGAAAGTGTGCAATGACCACCCACAGGACTTTCGGACCCAACAGATTTAACGAGCACGTACTCCGCATACACTCGACAAACACAAACATACATGCCTTATCAGGATTCAAACACGGACCCAGAGGCTCTTAAGGCTCTAGCTCCCTAACCATTGCGCCACCGGGTCGAATATACAATGGTTAACAAAATTATTTGACAGACCTCGTTGATGTCATGTATCAAGAAAACATTTTAAGGAATTCGAAATAGTCGCAAGAGCGCTCTGGGAGACTTGTGTCATTTGAAAGTGCTTGATGAAAGATACGTGAGCGGGGCAATTCGGGTACACGTTACCAAAGCCTCATTCAGAGATTTACACTAGGAAAAACACGCAGTGCAACGAAGATTGAAGAAAAAAAATCACATTAACCGACTCCTTATATAAGCGTAAAATTAACAGCATTCGAACAGGAAAAAAATAACATGATTGAAAGAAGTTTGAAAACAGAGAGAAAATATATATTATCGAGGCAGAGAAAATGCAACTTTTAGAATATGTTTAAAAAAAACACAATTAAAATATATATATATTTTTTAAAAAGATGATTTGTTGGCTGGGTATGATCATGACAAATGAAGCCCAAGCCCAAAAACATTTAAGGCAAGCTTTGCTCCTGCCCACCGAAAACTGAATTGATCTAAGATATAAAAAAAAAAATGAAATTTTACCACTATTTACATTTAATTAATGTATATAGTCTTTTATAATGACTGGCTTACACATCAATCGAACGATAAGTACCGATAATTTTTTTTTCTATAAAATTTATTTATGTAAAAAAGGTGGTACTTTCTGAATCAAAGGGAATTTAATATCATTGTATAACAAGTTGGACTAACTTTAAACAGTGTTTGTATCTAAAAGTGTTGATCATAAGTATTACAATTACACTATGGCAATATTGATTCGAATAATGATACGATTGTAACGGTCCTCGAAGTACTAAAATATAGGAACATAGACTTCTTTTTTGGAAAAATAGCATATTTTTCATGCCTTAAATTCGTTTTTTTTTTGTATTTCGATTTGTAGAGATTTCTTTTGAACCACCTTCTCTATCTAAATCCCTAATGGTTGCTCATATTGTAATTGATACCGAATGCTTTACTTAAATATGTACCGTGAATAATCAAGTCAAAAATTGGAACAAAGTTTAAAAGCAGTTAACTTTAAAAGCAGTCAACTTTTATTTTCACATTTTTTTTATGATTTTGATTTATTTTGACGTTTTAAAAGAAATTACAGATGAATGATTTCTGTAAATCCTCTAAGATCTGACTTGGAAAAACTCTTTGAAAAAGAAAATGTTATTTCAACATCACCATCAAGTTCGATGCATATGTGCCAGTTTTGGACATGGGCATATCTGAATATTCGGTTGCGTATAGAAACAACTGAATAAAGTGAAATGTTATATAAATGAAAATGCATATAAACTTTCGTTCCATGCATGTATGTAATGTCTACGAGTATAAACATTTGAACAATAATTTAATATATTTTCAATAAATAAAATAATCAATGTATAGCAAATCAAAAAGTTATAATCATACACAGATGTATATGATCGTACAATAAATTATTGGAAATTGCTAAATATAAAATCTTGATTATTATGAAACTCAACACACACATTTTAGATATATACCATTCTTAAATAAAAGATTGATGTAAAAGTTAATACAATTTTATAAATCGTTAGTTGCGTGTGTGACTTTTGGATGCAAAATCGTGATATAATCTTTTATTTAATTTAATATAGAACGAAGAGAAGAATACAATAGTTTTAAGTTTATGACTTTTATATACAGGGTGAATGGTAATACAACATCCCTACTCCGAGCTCTCTTTTCAGCGAACTACTGCGATTAAAGACAGAAAATTTGGCAAACATGCAAACTCCGATTGAGGTCGCTGTACATCAGAAAGTATGCATTTTAATGCATATACTAGTATTTTTCTGCATAATACGTTTCCCCTCCTCTTGAATATTTTGTTTACCAAATTTTGAGTCTTACTCTGAGTACTTCTTTGTATAGAAGTCACAGAGTTGGGGTTGTTTTATTAGTGACCACCCTTTATATTTAGAAATAGACTCACTCTGCATACCGTTTTTTGACATGCACATGCATGTATGTTTTTTTTTTAATTAACGTCGACCCTTAACTACACTAGAGATATTGGTGACACGTCACGGTCAGGATTTGAATCCGCAGTAGCTCTGTACAGTTTTCAAATTATATCGAAGAATTTGCATCGGTTTACGACCTGGTGATTTATTACCCTCTAGTATTTCCACTATTTACAAGGAACTTTTCTTACCTAATTACTACGACCTTGTGTAAATTCTGAGCTAGTGCTACATCCTACACACGGAGTAGTCATTCGAAACAGGATAATTAACCCATCATTACAAAATGTTTAAAAGCTCCGTACTTCAGAATGGCAGACAATTTCAATAAAATGGTTCCCAAGAAAGTAAAGATGTTCTTCAATAATTTTGAAGGAATATGTTGTATTCCCTGATGCATGAAATGAGTATCCGCTATTGTGGAATATAGCGGTGGGATTTTAATCAAAACGTATCTAATGGATACTTGGTGTAGTATCGTGTTCGATTCATTAAAATATACTAAAAATATTTATAAAATTATTAATTATTTTCAAAATATTAATAATTTTAGAAAGCTGTGAACTTGATGATATAAAATTGTTAGAATTATACGTACGCATCGTATATTTCGTAATTCCTGCCGTTTTTTTTAAATGGAATGGAATTCTAAATTTTCAGAATGTGAACCAACGACCAAAACATCTCGCATTTTGAGTTTTCTGTTGCAGGCGGCGTCCGTGAATGTTAAAAGCTAAAAATTTCTTAATTTCAAGCACCCATTAAGGTTCTTGTATGTTAACAGATATCTATACAATTTCTATGGAGAAACTTTGGACCCTGTTTTTAAATAAAGTATACGCTATGCTCTCGCGAAAATTTTCCAAAAAAAATACGGAAGAAAGTTCTTTTTTAAGTTAAAATAATTAATGAATTAATTTTAACTATTTCAAATAGTTATAAAGGTTAAAAATTAAAACAAATGTTATAAATTATTCACAAACTACCTTTAATTTTAATTAATTCAAATCTTTAAAATTAAACTTATAAATAATTTTAACGGCAAAAAAAAAAAAAAAACATTCGGTGTTTTTTGGTAAATTTTCATGGGAGAATAGCGTGTACTTTATTTAAAAACACTGACCAAGTTTCCCCTTTGGAACTGTATAAATATCTTTTAAAATACAATACCCTTTAGTTCTAACATTTCAAATAAAACGCAAATATAAAAAAAACGGAATATTTAATTTTATACTCGCATATAAAGCAAAAATAATACTTGAAATACAATTGAACATAGTCGCATGAGTCGCATTTTTTTTTAAATATCCCATGTTTTCTGTAAAAGAAGTTTATGACGATATCAGACTTTAAATTATATTTTAAGGTAATAGCTTTATTTCATATTGTGATTTATGATAAAATGTACAGTTTTTTTACTACTCTTTCTTTTTAACAATCCTAACGGGCGGCGGCCAACTTTTGAATCCCATACTTTGATGATAAAATAAATGTATCCTTCGATATCTAATGAGGATATGAAAAGGTGTTCTAGCATACCAATATTTTGGTTTTACTGAGTAACTGTTCTTATTTTTAAGCGCGAGGTAATATGCAACGTTCAGCAGGACCCTTCCTGGTAATACATATATGACAGTTTTTTCTTTAACTATTTATATACTTACAGTGACGACAAGTGGCACTTTGTTTTGTAGAACCCTCAACGATATGTGTTCATTGTTCGTCATATGCTTTTTTAATGTTCATTTTCATCATTGTTTTATTTTAGATAAGCCTGCACTCCTGCAAGTAAAATATCATTCGGAAAGCTTAATGGGTTTTTTTTTCGAATCTATTCCTGGGCATTATCATAGCGTGTGCATCATTGCAAATGTTATCACCATGTCCCCGGAAAAGGTTCTAGTAGCTCACTAAGATCGAATATTAGAGATTATTAGCAATTATTTGTTATTTAAGACATTTAATGATTTATTAATCAAGTATATTAAAAAGATAGATTTTTTTAAATTTGTTATTATTATTATAATATATTTATTATACATCCCCATAAAAGTAATTTCTGTATAGTTGATCAATTTAAAACAATTTATAAAATAAGAATACATTATTAGTTGCGCTTGGGTCTTTATGATAAAAAAAATTTCTCCTTTTTTTTGTTTAATTCAAATGTAAAAAAACAACGAGTAGTGGTTTTTCTTTGGTGACCCGACGTACAACATTTTGCAGTTTACTCTAGTATATTATTCCTCTAGGGATAAATATATTGTTCAAATAATTTACCTTTTACTTATTGTGTTTTTTTCAAATAAAAGCAACGAAAATAAAATAAGATATATGAAAAGTTAAAGATGATTCTATAGGCACAAAGCTAATTGCTGAAAAAAAAAATTGATCAGGCAACGTGTTTCAACGTCTCACTTAGTAGACAAATCTGATTCATATAAATAATTCCAAATTGTGTATATTAAATCACTACCACTTATTTCGGATTTCAATTTAAAATATAAGTGTAAGCTAAATAGCGAGGAAAAAACTACTATTTACATTTTTGAAATGTAAAAACTGGTATGTTAAATATAATGGTAGATGTTATCCTCGTTGCATTCAAATGTTACTGATACTGTTATTGAATGGAGGGTTGTCTTAGCACAAGCGTGGGAGTCTATACTCTTAACGCTTTCAGTCCCAGTAACTCCATTCGGCATCATCATGTTTCTGATTATAATTAAAAATAATAATAGAGCTGACATCTTTTCTGATTATTAAAAAATATTTTCCAATGGAAAAAAAAATTGAAGAATCGAATGATGTGCTTTTTGATATCATAAACGGCTGTGGACGAACAAAAGAAAAATCTAAAATTATGATGTCAAATTGTCATTGGGATTGAAAGGGGTTAAAAACCTTCAATTACTGGTAACAGTAACAGCAGCATAATAGTTTATAAAGGGATGTTTATTAAATGAAATTAGAATTTCATCTCCCAAGAATTTGAAAACTGAGAAGTGCATTGCAGTTCAAACGGCCTTGAGTGAAATATTGTTACATGATTCCAATCGTTGAATATGATTTTTGGAAAATAGCCCAAATTTCATTCGATTACTATGATTCATTAACACATATCAATAACGCTGTGCCTAGACATGCTGAAATTCAATGGAAATGCATCAAACTGTTAAAAAAAAAACTAATAGAACAATTGACAAATGGTGCTAGTGATAAGTTATCAGATTGGATCTCTGAAAATTTTATTATTATAATTAGGGAAAGGTTAATATGTTTGTATGGTAATATGTTATATGTGTGTGTGACGCAACTTTAAATATCGACATTTTATTTATAGCTGATCCGAATAGTGTCCTATATTTATGTAATACTGACAATATTAAATCCGAAATGGTCGTTGTAGTATGTGCACCTTACTTTGTATTTTATCAGTAATGGTCGAAAACGGATCACGAATTATTTGATGGACTTCATCGTGTCGTATCAAGAAGACATTTTTGGTTATTGGAAACAAATTCAAAGACCCACACTGGAAGACTTATGTAATTGGATGAAAGGAAACATGTGCGGGACAAATTAGGGTGATATTACCAATAAAGAATCATTCAGTGTTTCAAGAGGAAAAACTGTCATATTGACGGACTGCATATATAAGCGTAAAATTCACAGCATTCGAAGGGGGGAAAAGAACCAAACGGAGAATGAAAATTGAGAAAAAAATGAGCAAGACAGCGTCAAAATAATAGTAACTTTTAAAAAATGTTTTAATAATTTATTTTTTTAAAAAGAAATTAAGTCTTAAAAAATAGAAACCAAAGGATGCAATGCTGGACAACTCCATTGAAGAAAAGGATGACTTTGCTGCTGGCAGTCGTTACTGCTATTACCCACTAATTTTTAGAGTGTTGTTCTCAGTGTAAAATGATAGTCTACATTTGTCAAAGAGTAAAATGCAGACCGATTTGTCGATTTATTTTGCCTGAAATTTAATAGCTGGAAAAGCCTTTTATTCTTAAAGCCCGACTTGCACAGTTATTATCAAAATGAATTTTTAAAAAACTACACTTTTCTTTGCTAAAACTTTGTTTATTTAAAAACATTTATATTTTATGGTAGCTCAGTTGTGTGAAGCGTCGGAACGTTTGTGGTTTCTGTCCTCGGCGGTGCTCGTCATTCTGATGGTTGCTGGGTCTGCGCTTGTATTCAAATAAATACCGCCGTGTTGCTAATGGTAATTGGGGCACGTTAAATAGGTATAGTGGACACAAAGTCCTCCATATTCCCATACAAATTATTACTTCTCGGTACTAGATCAGGAGGTTATCGAACTTTGATCTGGATCAAATTTCCGATATGTGACTGAGAATGATTCTGAGAAGGGGATCTTCCTATATAGCGGACGTGTCATGCTGACAAGCATAAGTCGGACTTAATTCCTTTCTAGGGCTCAATAAAGAAACGGAAGCCGCCCCACTTCGCCTTAAAAGCGAACAGTTATGTCTACTCCATGCTCGGTTACCGAATGGCATTGGAAACAGCAACACAATTTCCTTTTTAGAAATACAAATAATCCCGAATGGATTTAATTTGTGTTGCTTTACTCGTAAACTAACGAATTAGATTGTAGATAATGTTTGAAATGCTTCGTTTTTCTTGTGCACTGTAAGGTCGAATCCATAGACAAAGAACACTCTAGACCAGTAAGTCAATCTGATGCCTACACACCTAAAGTTACTTGAGGAACTAATAAACTATTAATGGTTGATTTGTTGATTGGCATAATTGCACTTTCCGATTTCAGCGCAACTGTTTCTTCGGAATGTACCATAATATTAGGTCAGTTTTAAACTGATAATTGAAATTTTCGATTTTAAGGATACCTAATGCTCAGGAATGAATTAATCTAAAGCTAATCATTTATTTGTTGCTTGGTATATTCGGGATATCACATCCGAAAAATTTCGAATTTATTAAAATCGAAGTCTGGCAATAGAGAGTAAATTTCGGTTACTATGACGATTGACGATAAAGTTGCTAAATGCATTTTAGAAATAGAATAATGTTCAAATTTGTTTATTTTTCGTAGTCTGCAATTATTTTTTGTTAATTTTTATTTAAATAGTGTATTTTGAAGAATTTTCAGCAATCTTGAGAATAAACGACAGTAAGTGCATTTCATGTAAATAATATTGCAAATTCTTATTCTTTTTGGGGTTTTTTAAATGACTGTTCTGAACTATAGTAAAATTTTCTCGGTTTTTTTTTTTTTTTTTATAAAAATCTAATGTCGTCGATTCTAAAATATAATTCAGTTTATTTCTTAACTTATATAAAAGTTTTGCTATTGTTCCTAAAGTTATAAATCTTTAAAAGATCTTGTTGATTAAATTGCAATAAATTTTACAAAAAGAGCCCCACTAGTTTCTGGCTTTCAACAATAATTTTATTAAGTAAAGAATATCTATTTATTCGTTTTTATTTTGTCATTTAGAATTGGTTAAAGAAATGATAGGAATTAATTCTATATGAAGAAATGCTCTGTGCTTCATACTTATAGGATATTGCAGCCTCTTCACAGAAACTGATAAATTTACCGCCATAAATCGCATACATAAGATACATGGCGGCGTTCTAAATAAACAGTGATACACAATCTTATGTTTTTATTATCTAGTAAAAATTGAAATAATAATTGTGCTAAATAACTGCCGTTTTTCTTGTCATTTTTAATAAAATATATAAAGTTATGTGTTGTATCTATGTGTTGTTAAGTTATGTGTTGTAAGTTATGTTGTTGTTTCTTTGTAATGTACAGATTGTTTGATAAGAATAAAAAATAACATTGTAAAAATGATTGTAATAAAAAAGAAATATGCTGATATTTATGCTTTTGAATTTTATTCTTGTATTCAATTTGCTACAATCAATGTTGTAAAAAATAATTTCGCGAATTATTTATTAACAAATGTCTTGCATAATTTTTATTTATATTCGAGCGCTACATTTAATGCATATGAAACTAGCTTAATAAAACTGTCGTTCGAAAAGTGACTTCATTAAAAATAAATAAACTAAGTATAATTTGCTACCTACTGCCTGTTCTTCCCGAGCTTTAACACAATCAAAAAGTAGATACTGTCTAATAAATTGAAATATTATTTCATTCATTAAATTAAATCAAGAGATAAATTTAAGTAAAACTTCAACCATTTTAATTACAAAAATATGATTATAAAAAAACGCATGGTCCCGCTGTCGCCAAAAATAGTTTCTTTTCGTCACTTGACCTGGGTTTTAAATTAAGATGCGTAATAGACTGTGTTAAAGATCCTAAAGAAGGCTAGAAAAAAGCAGCCGCGAAACCACAGTAATTCCCAAAGTAACTATAGGGGCGCTAGTTTCTATGTCAATTTCAATATAGAAATTCTCCAATGCTAATCCAAACAGGGATTCAGATCTAGAGTGTTCTTAATCTATGGTCGAATCGATATTTGAAATAAAATTCTTATGTTACACTACCACTATTTACATTTAACAAATGTATATAGTTTTAAATTTGGCATTCGCTCATAAGGTTCATCATGGATAACGACTTTATTTTATAAATAAAATTTAATAATATGAAAATAGTGGTAGTTTTTGAACCAAATGGAATTTATCATCATCGTATAACAAGTTGGACTAACTTAACGAAGACCTTGGATCTGTTGTTTTTTCTAATCTCAGGTGAGTAGCGGAGCTACACCACCTCCATGAAACCCCAAAAGTCCATAAACAAAAGCGGGTCGCGAAGGATGTCAGAAGTGGAGAACTGCAAGTAATTGAGGATATGATAAGGGGGTGCCCGTTCGCCGCTGCACCTGTGTCTCTCCAAGAATTTTTTCTATCCCTGTTGGAAAACAAGAGATTTGGTGTGGCCACTTAAAAAGCGAGAAAGAGCTGTATGACGTTTCCTCGTGATATTGAATTGGTATCACCATCTTGGACTTCTCCCAAAATACCATTTGACGCGACATTTCACTTTATTTCAAAACTATACGCTGAATTAATCAAGAGTGACTAGGTGGAATTCGTCAAAGCGTATTGAACTCTAGCTCTTTGATGGTGCCGATTTCCGAGGATGTCAGTGTGCTGTTACGATTCTGGATATCCTCGGAAGCAGTTTTGGCCAAGTTGTCAGCCAGGTCATGATGCCAGGATGATCAATTTAAGAGTATTGATCGCAAGTATTACAAACTGTATTTATATTTAACGTACTAAGATCGCAATATGGATTCGTATATTGATACGACTGTGACAAGCCTCAAAATACTACGAAAATATAATGTCATTGTTGTTTCGTATTTTCCCCTAAAATGAAACTGAATTTTTATCATACAAATACGGATAAGGAGGAGACGCTGCCGGGCAAAAACCAATACAAAAACCTGGTTCGCCAAGTGAAACCCTCTATCGCTTTGTAGTCAGCCCAAACAAATGCCTTCAGCGAAGCATTGGGCGTTATTTACGAAAGAGTTAGCATCAGTTTACGAAACGACTTGATGAAAACGACTTGATGAAAAAAAAAATGCCTTAAACAGCATCAATACCAGCAACTCCCTAAAAACAAAGTAAGTTTTATACAAATAACAAATGGTACACGTCAGCTGCTTCGGTATCGATATTTTTAAAAAGCTTGAACATACTCTTTTATATCCTCACGATCGTGGTAGCTTGTCTTAAAGGGTTAAATACAACACGAGATCGGGTCATAACCACAGAATCGATCAACTAATATGACAGGCATCTTAGTTAACTGCCTTATAATCTAGGTGGTATAGCTCCAAGCGGGCTTTAACTGACGACATTTATATGGCATTAGATTTTTTTAGGGTATGCGATATCACGGGCTATGTTTGGCACTGCTGGCCTGTGGGCGTGCAACAACAGCGTCAGTAAGACAAAGAAATGCATCTTATAAAAAAGTTTTTTAAAAAGAAATTTAGGTTGAAAAAAGTTTCGATAAACTGATGAAAACAATTAACGGACACTTTTATTTAAAACGGCACCTGACACCGAAGGCAACTAAACCCTTTATACATTGAATATAGTGACAAGGATTATTCATGATTGAGGCAAACAAAAGTTAGAGATAATGTTCAAAAGTTTTGTAAGTCCGCAAAAAGTCAGTTGTAGTGTTATCCATAAAGGCCGATCATTAACAAAGGCCTGCCTTTCTGAGCGAATTTTTTTAAGGATTAAAATGAAGCATGCAATGAAAAATAAAATATTTAATCGCATCAAACAATAAATATTTATACGAAATAAATTTTGTCGACTTCAAAGATCGAAAGAAAGACCTTATTTTGTTGATACCATCAATATTTTGTTCCTGCATATTTCTTTTTCCTATTCGTTTTTGAAAATCGGTTCCAGAGTATAAGATTATTTTATAGCTGTTTCCTAACATATTGGTAGTTATTTATCCTATGACAGTAAAAGTGGGTTTCCTTACAAATACCTCTTTAAAGTTAACTTACATGTTATTTATTTTCTCAAATATATTTCCTGCATTTTAGTTAACTTTTGATTTAAGTTCCTTAGCTTATAATGAGACATTGTAGATAATATCAATCATATGCAAGATACGATATTGTTTTAAAAATTAGGAAAGCAATGATAAAAATACTCATTTCTTCATCATAAATATTTTATATTTAACTAGGTATTTATCTCTCTAAGTAAATTTAAAAAATAAATGACAAAATGTAAGCTGCTAGTGGAGAAGAAACATTAAAACAAAACACATTGATATCTTTTAGAGTTCATGAGACAAAAAAATCCTGTTGAAAAACCTTATATTTCAGGAATAGCAAATGACAAGTAAAGAATAGCTACGAACTTGCTTATAAAAAGAAAACCACTTAACAGAAATCGATAACCTTATTCTTAAATTTGAGCATTATATATACAGATTAAAAATAAATGAAAACAGAAATTCGACTTTTTTTTCCAAAACAGCCATCCGATTCCCCTGTTTTTTTGTGTTTTTTTTTCCGAATCTATTTTCGGGATGTAAGACATTAAAGATTTTTTTGACCAGATATTATAAAAAATATAGAGCTTATTTTAATTATTCAACTTCATATTAAAATACTTTTATTACGCATTCCTACAACGGTGACTTACTATCCCTCAGCCACCTAAAAATAAGATTATTTGATAAGTTGATTTTGGAACTTTATGATAAATTATGTAAAACAAGATGCATGAAAAATTAAAGATGGTTGCATACTCATAAAGTTAATTAGTGAAAAAAATTTTATCGGGTATCGGTATCGGCACATTTAGGAGACAAATAATTATTAATTGTGTATCACTACCACTTATTTTATTTTCAAGATTTCATTTTAAAATTTAAAATTTTGAAACTTTTGGTTTAATGTATTTCTTCCATGCACGAAACCAGTATTAACATTATTGAAATGTCAAAACTGGTATCTACACAAAATGACAATTAACGTTCACCATATTTTTGACATGGATTATTAAGGATCTATTGCCTAAGTTGTCGGAATTACGTGTACCAAATGTAGGTGTTACACACCCTCTACCTAAAATAGCCTCTACGCAACTGACAAAACGTGTTAAATAAGTAAGAACATCTTAAGAAAGATATTGCAAAGCTGTTTTTAAATGGCTAAGGTCTTAATCCATACCAGTGATAATTCAAACCGAGCAACAAGGCCTTAAACCACGAGAGATTTCAATGGCATTAGTCCTATATAATACCATAAAACTCCCCTTCAGGGACATGTCCAATTGTGGAGGTGGCGACAGATGGCACATCTGTCATATGTGTTTGTGTGTATCTTGTGTTGTTCTACTTCACGATGGTTTATAAGCGGGTCCTTGCGACCAAGCACACAAGCTTGAAAATATATGTTTACCAACCAACCAACCAATACCATAAAAATAATTGAAACAATTTTTAAACGTAATGATGCTGCCGACCCGCTGGCGCAATTGTTAGTGTACCAGCCTTTGGACCTGCTGGGCTTGGGTTCAAATCCCGGTAAAGACATGGATGTTTGTTCTTGTCACTAAATGTTGTTATTTGTCTATGTGTTTGTGTCGTCCTTCTTTGTGTGTTTCTTGTGACTGTCTCTTCTGGCGAGCTCGGTAATGGGCTATAAAGCCTACACTCTTCCTTCTAGAGGGCGCATTCACTGTCATTTGTCAAACGTAATAATAATGGTATAAATTACATACATTAAGATTACAAGATTAAGGTCGAATTAGACCGTTCGACCGAGGGTCTTTAAACCAAAGTTCATCTGCCTTAATCCAGTGATAAAAATGTTTTCTAAGCCACATTCTCCGGCTGTATTGAATATTTTTATACGCGTTTTTTTCCACAAGATAAATGTAATTGACAAGGTCTCTAAAATGTAAAGTTTTAAAAATCGTTCGGATATTAATTTTTAAATTTTCACATGCTGTTTTATTTTTAATGAGCATTGTACATTAACAAAAAAAGTGCACAATTTCGATTATATCGTCTATGTATCGCCGTGGTTATTAATATTTAACTAGCACATTATTCTATAATATAGATGTTGAACGCATGCTTACCTTAACTTCTTAATAAACTTAATAATTCATTATTATCTTATCCCCTTATAATCTCACCATTGAAATTTGTTGAGAATCTTTGATTTTTTAATAAGTTGGCAAGGTTATTCGCTTATAAGACATATTACTTTCCCCAAAAATTTAAATAAAAATAATATGCATACTTGTGGATCTACACTGGAAGACTTGTGTCATTTGAACGTGTTTGATGAAAGGCGGGAGCGGGTCAAATTAGGGTGGCATTACCAATAAAGCACTACTCAGTGTGCCAAGAGGACAAACTGTCAGATTGACGGACTCCACATGCAAGTGTAAAATTCACAGCATTCGAAGGGGGAAAAAGAACAAAAGAAGAATAAAAACGGAGAAAACATAATCAAGACAGCGTCAAAATCCAACTTTTAAGAAACTTTTTTTTTAAAAATTAGCTTGCAAAATATAAGAAACCAAAGGATGCCGTGCTGGACGACTCCTGTGAAGAAAAAGATGACTTTGCTGCATGCAGTTACTGCTATTATAATTGAATTTTTTGGTGTGTTGTTCTCAGTGTAAAATGGTTGTCTATATTTCTCAAAAAGTAAAATGCAGAACTATTTGTCGATGTATTATTTTGCCTGTAATTGGACAGCAAGAAAAGCCTTTTATTTTTAACACCCGACTTGTACAGTCATTTGAATATCAAAATTATTTTTTGAAAACATATACTTTTCTTTGCTAAAATTTTGTTTATAAAAAAAAAACAATTTTATTTTTGATCCGTGGGAGCTTAGTCGTGTGAAGCGTCGTGCTAGCATCAGAACGTTTGTGGTTTCTGTCTTCGGCGGTGCTCGCCATTCTGATGGTTGCTGGGTCGGCGCTTGTATTCAAATAAATAACGCCGTGTTGCTAATGGTGCCGGCCACCAGCAGCAACACGGCGGTATTTATTTGGGACGCTAAATAGGTCGTGGACACAAAGTCCTCCATATTCCCATACAAATTATTACTTCTGGGTACTACATCAGGGGGTTATCGGCCTTTGATCTGGATCAAAACTCCGATAAGTGAGTGTGAATAGATGTGAGAAAGGGACCTTCCTATATAATGGATGTATCATGCTGACAAGCATAAGTCGGACTTCCTCCCTTGTAGGGCTCAATAAAGAAACGGAAGCCGCCCACCTTCGCCTTAAAATCGAGCAGTTTTCTCTACTCCTGGATCGGCTACCGAATGGCATTAGAAACAACAACACAATTTCAGTTTTAGAAATACAAATATAAAAGATCCCGATTTAATTTGTGTTGCTTTGCACGTAAACTAACGAATTAGATTGTATATAAAGTTTGAAATGTTTTGATTTTCTTGTGCACCGTAGGGCTGAATTGATATTTGAGAAATAAAATTCTTATGTTATAATACCACTATTTACATTTAACAAATGTATATAGTTTTAAATTTTGGCATGACTGCGGAACATCTTAATCAGGAGAACGACTCTATTTTATATATAAAATTTAATTATATAAAAATAGTGGTAGTTTCTGAATCAAATGGAATGTATTACCATCGTTTTAAAAAGTTTGACTAACTTAACGAAGACTTTGTATCTGTTGTTGTTTCTATTCACAGGTGTGTAGCGGAGCCACACCACCTCCAAGAAACCCAAAAAGTCGAGAACAGCAAGCAATTGAGGATATGTTCATGGGATGCCTGTTTGCCTCTGCAAACAAAGGCTTTTGTGTTAGTTTAAACCACTTCAAGAATTAGGACTAGACTGTTTAAAACTCATCTCCCTACCCCGATTTACAATGTCAAATGGAATTCACCTAAAAAAACACAAGAAGAAAGGGGGAACGTTTGAACTTTTAAAATTTATCTTTATAAACGCGACTTTTTTTAAAACTTTAATAAAAAAGCTTTTTATTTAATAAAGTTTAAATATTTAATTTAAAAAGTTGGTTGAAAGGAACCCTTGAAATTGACGGAGGCCTGTAGGCTAGTGCCAACTTTGCTAATTGGTAATCCTTCCCTGCGTCTAAGTATTTTCAAAATAACTACTAAGCTATAAGCGATCTAAGGAGCTAAGATGGAATGTGCCTACTCAAGTAAGGATCCGTCACAATGACTGTTTCTTTAAAAAAAAAAAATTTCGACGCCCCGGTCGCACTAGTGCAACAACTTTCAAACTAAACCTGAACCTCAGTGTAGGTGTGATGTATGCATCATTTCATCAAGGCTGGATTTATTAGATTTGGTATCTACTGACGCAAGCAGAGTTGCGAAAACATTGATGTTATAACAACCTGCGTTAGCTAAGGTTGGTGATATTTTGATAGGGCAAAAATACAAAGCGGTGCTCTATGGTCTTAAGGCCAGTTTAATTTAATTATTTTAATTAGTAATTCTATTTTAAATGCTATAGAAACGAAAAAATACCTTCAACGGTGAATCACTGCAATATTTTATGTCGTCAATGTTTAATTTGAAATGTTAATTATTAAATAAAAAATAGACACTTTCTGCCCAATTATGAAGTTTTTTTTTACCCGTATGCAGAAAAGAGGGACGCAGCGTTCCCCAATAATTTTAAAAAGAATTTGGACGAAATGTTTTTTTTTTAAATCTTTGATACCAATTCATGAATTACAGATGAGTAATTGCTGTTTTAACTAAAAATTTCATCAGAATGAGAAAAAGTAAAATATACTCTACACCAATTTGACAAAATTAAGGTTGTTTGGGATACTTTTTTCGAAATCATCATGATATTTTTTATTGACATTAACAATAATTTATCCAAATATACTTTAGTGTAAATTTTATGTTTTGGCTAATGGAGTCACAAGTCTACTTCTAAAACCTAGAGTAAACTAGGAGGATGGAAAGAACAGGAGTAGTCACGCGGATTGGAACGTACGGGAACTGAGTGAAGCCAGAGGTAGAGGGGAACCGGGGGAAGGCTGTTATCAATATCTACCCCTAGTTAACATGGGGTTCTATGGGAGAATTTACGATTTTTCGTTTTAAATGAAAAAATTGTTATCACATAATGAAAAACGAATACACATATGTATATTTCTAATATGCTCAGTAGATATATATGTATTATTTAAAATACAATTACAAATAAACACCCAAAACTAGGCGATATTAATATTGGTTCCTCTGGAAATCTTAAAATTATTTAATTATAACTTGGATTTTTTTTTAAAAATCTTTTATTAAATCTTAAAAATCTGCTGTTCGTCATTAAAAATTATTATTTTTGATCGAACAGATTGTTTAACGAATATATAACAGAACTTTTATTTAAGTTGCATATGAAATGCGAAATAAAGTAATCTTATTATTATATTTTATTCGTATAACTTGCGTATATTCTTTTTATTAAACAATTGTAATTAATGATAACCAATAAATGCTTAAAACTGATTTGATTACTTTTTTGGTGTCTACTTGTTATTTTAAAAATCTAATATATTAAGTATTTTTTTTACTAATTTGAAATAATTACTGCGATACTTATGCTACTAAATCAACTTGTAGCTATTTTTATGAATAAAATAAAATAAATCAACTAATAGTTTTTATAATCAAAAATACATTATATGGAATTTTTACAATTAAAGTTGCTTAAATAGAGTTAATTAGCAGGTTTTTATGTTATGTTTATCACTGTTTTTATGAATAAAATAGAAAATCCACTAATAAAGATTTCTTTCTTTTTTAAATAATATTCTATGATACAATGTTTACAATTGAAGTTATATTCAAAAAATATTCATTCGATTTTAAATCTATACTGGATCTATAATAGTTTAAATTATTTACTTAGTTCCAATAGGAGATTCTTATTAGGGACTTTTACAATATTAAAAATTTAACGGAATGTATATAATTGAAGCACTCAAAATCGATTCAATGAATAGATTTTACATGTATACACTAATTAACAGGAACATAAATAAATTATTGTTTTGTATATACCTTATATTTTTATTAGCTATGTTACAAGTATTAGTGGTTTGGTAGCATAAGTATCACAGTAATTAATTGTAAATTGGTAAAAAAAAATACTAAATATATTAACTTCATTAAAACTAACACGTATACATCAAAAATAGTAATCACATCAGTTTTAAGCATTTACTGGCTATCATTAATTAAAATTGTTTAATAAAAAGAATATACGCGAGTAATACGAATAAAATATAATAATAAGATTACTTTATTTCGCATTTCATATGCCACTTAAATAAAAGTGCTAATATCTATTCGTTAAAAAAATCTCTTTTATCAAAAATATTAAACATTTAATGATGAACAGTAATTTTTTAAAATTTAATAAAAGATTTTTAAAAAATCAAGTTATAACAAAATAATTTTAAGATTTTCAGAAGAACCAATATTAATATCGCCTAGTTTTGGGTGTTTATTTGTTATTGTATTTTAAGTAATACATGTATATCTACTGAGCTTATTAGAAATATACATATGTGTATTCGTTTTCCATAATGTGATCAAATTTTTTTTCATTTAAAATGAAAAATCGTAAATTCTCCCATAGAACACCATGTAAAAGTGGGGTAGATAAAGGTCCCTTTCTTCCAAGAGGGAGGGGAAAGCTTTTTCGCTTCACGCCGAAGGCCACATGACTACTCCTGTTCTTTCCATCCTCCTAGAGAGTAAACTGTTTGACAGTTTGCTGCATCAAGATGCCTTTTTATAAGAGTATTTTCTTTTCGTAATAAAACTACTAACAATATGTTTTTGTTATTTCTTGTATAAATTTTAAGTGAATATAATAAACTGTAACATCCATAGGTGATAATTTATACTTTTTTTAAGGTATGTGTTTTGAATATTTCTTTCGTCCAAAAATTTCCTTCTTTCAAATATTTTTCTGAAATAAAATTTTGAATCATCGAAAAATTTTCCTTTATCCATTGTATTATAATTAAACAAACTAACAGTTGCAGAGGCTAAATACATTGAAATATATTTGCTTCTTAAATCAGTCAAGGTTTTGTTAGTTGCCGGCCCAGGTTTCAACAACGTCACTTGACAGTGGATCAAAACTAAGAGGTGTACATGGATGCTTTAAGTAAAGAAATATGTAGAAGGAAGCATTGCAAACGAAGCAAATTTTTGTGTAATTTTCCTTTTTTATCACCCTTGTAAAGCGGAAACGATATTTCAAGAGGGATTATTCCGAATCATGCAATTCATTAGTATTGTAATTAAACATTTTGAGGGCGATTGTCATCAGATCGGCATCATGATTCCCCTAATATGTGAGACGAAGCTTCATTTAATATCCTTTCAAATTGCCCGAGGCTGTTCAGAATATAAATGAAGATAGTAAAAATAGTGTATGAATTTCGCCGCATTCGAGCAAAAGCATATCGGTTATATATTGCTAATGATATATTTTATTTGTTAAATTACTCAAGGTCAAGAACGCTTTACACAAAAATGTAGTTACATTATAGATTTAATAATTTAACTCATACGAATAAAAAGCTTTGACATCTATGGAAACTTTAATCGTTAAAATAATAGCGATAATATTAGATGAAAGGAAAATTAATCTGAAACTTTAATCTTAGTACACTCAATATTCATTAAATAAGTCTATTTAAGAACATTTGTTTCTAAAATAGTAATTTTAATTTTTTTAATATAACAAGATGCATAAATACCTATTTAATTGTCTTACTTCTTAGCAAAAGAACAAAATAAGAAGATGTACATCAAAATTTGGAAATAACAGTAATAAAAATTGCAGACACAATAGTCGTAATCTTGGTACTGAAGTGAATAACTTTATCCGGCAGTACATTTGTTTCTGCAGTAGTAATTTTTATTATTGTAACAAAATGCAAACAAAACACATTTAATTATCTAACTTCGCTGCAAAAAACAGCAAGTATTCAATATAGAACTATACAAAAACCGAACTTAAGTTTGCAGCAAATGTACTAGGCGGTGGAAACTGCGTAAACAACGCTGCTGGCGCCGAAATTTCGCCTGCTCATATTGGTTGCTCCTTTGACCCTGATATTCGTGCGCGCTGTTACGTCAAAATCGAAGGAAAAAATAATTGAAATAACAATCCAACTGGAGCTAAACTAATAAAAATAATAAATTTATGTCTTGAAATAACACATAAATTTGTTTATTGAATGCTGGGAAATACCTTTTTGTATTCGATTCGCGCACTCGAAAATGAGAACTATTTACACTTTTTCTCGTGGAACATTTGTATACTGCAAACCTAAGGTCGGTTTTGGTGTACTTGGCCTGTCAGATTATTATTTGAAATAAAATTGTTATATTATATTACCACTATTTACATTTAACAAATGTATATAGTTTAAAATAATATCAGTCTAGAAATTATTCATATAAAAAATTACGACTTTATTTTTTATATAAAATTTAATTATATTAAAATAGTGGTATTTTCTGAACTAAATGGAATTTATCATCATCATTTAAGAAGTTGGACTAACTTTACGATGACTTTGTATTATGTTTTTGTTTCTATTCCCAGGTGTGTAGCGGAGCACACCACCTCCATGAAACCCAAAAAGTCCATAAAAAAAGCGGGGCGCGTAGGATGTCAGAAGTCGAGAACTGCAAGCATTTGAGGATATGTTTAGGGGATGCCTGTTTGCTGCTGCACCTGTGCACTCCAGGAATTTTTTATCTCTCTGTTGGATAACAAGAGATTTGGTGCGGCAATTTAGGAGCGAGGAAGAGTTATCTGCCGTTTCCTCTGGTAATTGAATTGGTGGCACCATCTTGGACTTCTCTCAAAATACCAAGAGTCTATAGGTGGAATTCACCAAAGCGTATTAAACTCTATTTTTTATGGTGACGATTTTCGAGCTTGTCAGTGTGCTGTTACGACTCTGGATTTTCTCGGAGGCAGTCTAGGTCAGGATGTCAGCCAGATCAGGATGACAGGATGATCAACCTAAGAGTATTGATCACAAGTATTACAAACATATTTATATTTAATGTACTAAGATAACACTATGGGACTCGTATACCGATACGATTGTGTCAAGCCTCCAAGTACTAAACATAGGAATACAGAAGTATTGCATTTGCTAAATAGCGCATTTTTTATGTGTATCACCCTTATTAAAATTATGATTTTGTATATAGTCCTGTTATGTATAAATATTTCTTTTTAACCAACTCCTATCATCTAAACCCCAAATGGTTGCTTATAATTTAATTGATACTGAATGCTTCACATAAATATATACTGTGAATTATCAATAAACGGAACAATATTATGCCTAAGGCAAGTGAGTTCTACGCGTCAGCTTAACTTATTTCAAAACTTTCCACTGAAAATAAATGCTGTAAAAATTACTTATGATTTATATTTCCATTTCTAATTTCATGCGAATGCATTTTTAAAAAAGTCAATGCAAATAAATTACAGGCAGTACATTGTTAAACTAATTTTAAGTCCCTTTAACATGGTTGTGTTTGCTTCTAAAACAGTAATAAGTTGCCGCCCGAAATTGCAACCTTTCTACCATATTTGTGGTTTAATCTTGTCCCCTTATATCAAACTAAATTTTTACTATAAAGATAAGAATAAGGTTGGGATGTTGCCGGGAAAAAACCAATTAAAAACTGGTTCACCAAGTGAAACCCTCTATCGATTTATCCCTTTCTGACAGGGCTCACACGATCGTGCGGGTAGTAAAGAGAATGTTCAAGTTCTTCATTGAGCCATTGACTTGTACCATTCGTTATTTGTATAAAAATGACATTGTTTTCAATGAGTTGTTAATGCTGTTTAACGCATTTTTTTCGGTAAAACTCTAAATTTAGTCTCTTAATTTTAAATCAGCGCCACCTGACCGCCGCGCCGGTCGAAATAGGTTATAGTCAGCCCAAACAAACACCTCCAGGGAAGTATTGGGTGTTAGTTACGAAAGAGTTGGTTGGTTGGTTGGTTGGATTGACATATATTTTCAGGCTTGTGTGCTTGGTCGCAAGGACCCGCTTATAAGCCATCGTCAAGTAGGACAACACAAGACACACACAAACACATATGACAGATGTTGCCATCTGTCGCCACCTCCACAATTTAGACATGTCCCTGAAGGGGAGGGAAATTTTCTCCAGGAACCTGTACCCAGGGTGAACTGCGCAATGACCTACCACAGGACTTTCGGACCCAACAGATTTTAAGAGCACGTACTCCGCATATACTCGGTAGGTCTTCAGTGGCGACCGGGTCTCGAACTCTCAACCTTCCGATCTCGAGCTCCGAGATCCTTGACCACTAGGCTCCCTACAGCCCTTACGGAAGAGTTTGCATCAGTTTACAAAGCGACGTAATGATTTCCGATTATCTAATATTTCCACTATTTACAACGCAATTCTCTCATTTGTGAAGGAAATTACTACCACCTTATGTTAATTCAGATCTCGTTATACAGAATACAGCTGCGCATATAGGCTTTTTAAATTTTAATTTTTGCTTTTTCACGGAATAAAATGATACGTTTCAGTATGAACTAACAGTCAACATTGCGTGAGCGATTTGTTTAGGGTTGCTTGGCGACTATCTGACGGCTTCATTTGTTTTCTCTTTTCAGTCTTCTTCATCTTTACTCTATGTTTTTTTTTTTTGCTAAGGTCTGGCTTTTGAACTCAAATGAATGACTAAAACAAAGTATTGACGAGCTGGCTGCTGGTTGGTTAAAAAATAGCTGGCTGGTTAGCAAATTATTTTCAATTATTTTTATTATTTCTTCCTACGCACGCAAAGAGTTATTAAGTAGGGAAGAGACTGAACTTAGCAACAGCACTACATACCAACGCGTAGACAATACATGTGGGGACCGATGGCCGAGTGGATTGGATCGCAGGCCATAACGATAGCAGTCAGCCATGTAAGGGATGCGGGCTCGATTCCCGCCTTTGCACTGGGTGTACTTCCTTTCCCCGTATCAAAGTTATAGTAGCCCCCTAGTTACTTAAAATTAGACAAATATATATAAAAAATACGTATTTGAATTAAATTTTTTATATTTATTTCCTATTCCTCGAACTGGAATCAATAACTTTACTGAAAAAAGTGATGGCGTATTAATTTATTTTTTGGGATTTTTAGCTTGCAAACACATGATTGGCAGGGTATTTCCGTAAATGGAAACTTGTAAAATTGTTTTGCTGGATTCTCTCTCCCGAGTCGTCGACAGCCTCTCTTCCAAATTAAAAAAATATTTCACTTCGAGGTTTTCGTTACATAAAAGTCTGAATAACTTCAGTTTATTTTTGGACACCCTTAATTTGTTTCCCTTATTTATTAACAATCTTTAATAATATGTTCATTGCCAAAATTTTCAAAAATATTGTTCTTTTCCGAAAAAAGTGTTAGTATATTGAGTGACAGAGAGGTTGCTAAAATTATAAAAATAAGACAGACTTCGAACTTTACTTGTATTTTGCTCTTGACTTCGATTTATCTGCTGAAGAACTACCAGAATTCTAGAAAGAAAGAAAATTATATGCGTATTTTGTTTAAAAAAAAATTATTTCTAAACTTAGTACAAATAAATACAATGAAATTTATTTACATTTCTTGAGAATGTGAATAATGATCAATAAATTAACAATTTAAATACTATTTGATTGCTTTAATTTGTTAGCATATACACTGCGTTGCATAATGATAGAACCACCATGTTTTTTCAACGTAGCATAAAATAATTGAAAGAAATCATTGAAATTAATACTTTTATTTTAAATATACGTAATAAGAATGAAAATAGCAGAATAAAAACATAGTACTTGTTTAACTTTTCGTGTAATGAAATAAAAATGCAAATATTGTGTTGCAAAATGATAGGACCAGTCATAATTAATACTTAATAACATAACCCTTTTTGGCTGTAACTTCAAAAATTCGATCAGGCATGCTTTTGACTAGACGTTTATGTACGAGTACATCTGCATTAATATTTTTGCATTCTGTTATAAAAGCGTCGTTTAATTCTTGAACAGTTGTATATTGCTTTCCGGTGGCGTATACGGCCCTGCTTAGGTACCCCAAACGTTCTCTATTTTGTTCAAATCGGGATAACAAGCTGGCCAGTAAATAACCTGCACTTCGTTATCCAGGAAACAATGCCAAGGCGAGTTGGCAACGTGAATACTGGCATTATGATGTTGGAATTTCTAAAATGGACCCCCAATTTTTTCTCCAAACGGCAACAAATTGTCTTCCAACATGTCTTGATAGTCTTCTGTTTTCATTCGACCAGAGGGGAACACATTATTGGTCTGCCCTGAGCTTCCAAAACCAGCCCAAACCATTAGCGATCGTCCCCCTCCACTGTCTCTTAGAGAAAATACTTTCTTCATTTCGAAGATCCATCTAATAGTACTCCCATCCATCAGGAAGATCTAAGTTGAATTTTTTTCGTCACTGAATACTATTGAAGCTACTGTTCTTTTCAAGTCATATGCTCCCAGCCCATTGCAGCCCATTGCCCAGCCCATTGTTTAGCCCATTGCATAATATTTCGCTGGTCTGTAGGTCTCGGTTGTGTTTTCTTTTTTTTTTGTACAGCACAAGATTTCGTTCCGCCTAACCACTCCTGATAAAGTAGACTTGTGAACGTTGATGGTGGGGTCTCGTGATAATCTGGTCAATGTTTCCCCGACTTTTAATTTCTCTACAACTAATTATTCTTGCCGAATTGTTAACTTTCGAGGTCGTCCAGTTGATTTCTTCTTCCCATATTTGATCTAAGATGGAGAAAGTTATTAACCACGTGCGGTGAACGTCCAATATGTTTTGCTATATTCCGTGACGACAATTCTGCTTGGTTTAAAGCTGCAATTTGCCCCTTTTCAAAACCTGACAACTGCTTTTTCCTACCCATACTTAATTAGTACCTTTTCAAATCTATTGGTTTGACTTATTCACAATAAATGCAGAAAAAGTTAGTTTAACTAGATAAAACAAAGCTTTTATGGCTAGAAATGTTTCCGGTTGCCTATTTCTATCCTCCGTGAGGAGCTTTAACACATGCAATTTCGCCTGTTTACTTAAAAGTAAGAGTGGTGCTATCATTTTGCAACAGTAAATCTCCATTTGTTTTAAACATTTGCTTATTAGGCCAAACCCAAAACTTCTCATAGCTTGATATCCTGCATTCTAATTAATTATACTATTCTAGTTTCTGGAAGCCTTACAAACTTATTCAAAAATATATTATATAGTTTTTACTCATAAGAAACAAGGTGGTTCTATCATTTTGCAACGTGGTGTATGATGTTTTATCTGTCACATACGTAACCTATTGGAAATTGTTTTTTAAGCATAATATAAATTATATGATAACATAGCCCAGTCGGTTAAGCAATCGCTTAGCATGCGGAAGCTGAATCGATATTTGAAATCAAATTCTTATGTTATAATACCACTATTTGCATTTAATAAATGTATATAGTTTTAAAAATTTTCGATATCGAATTTTGTAACCAATACGATTCTATTTTCTATATAAAATTTAATTATATAAAAATGATGGTAGTTTCTGAATCAAAGGAAATTTAATATCACCGTTTAACAAGTTGGACTACCTTTTCGAAAATTTTGTATCTAAGAGTATTGATCACAAGCACATTTATCTCTAATGTACTAAAATCACAATATTGAATCATATACCGATACGATTGCGTCAAGCCTCAAAGTACTAAAAAAATAGGAATATAGAACTATTGTATTTGCTAAATGGCAAATTTTTAACACATGTCTCACCGTTATTGAAAGTATGTTTTTTTTCTGTTGTGTATAAACATTTCTTCATAACCAACTTCTCTCATCTAAACCCCAAATGGTGGCTTATATTCAAATTGATACTGAATGCTTCTCATAAATATGTACAGAGAATTATCAAGATAATAATTGGAACAATATTATACCTAAGACACGTGAGTTTGTTGCGACAGCTCTGCTTATTTCAAAACTATCCCCTGAAAATAAATGCTGTAAAATTAAGTACAAATTACTTATAATTTTAATTTTTATTTCTAACATCATAATAATGCTATTTAAAAAAGTTAATGCAAATAAATTACAGGCAGTACATTGTTAACTAATTTTTAGTGCATTTAACATATGGGTGTTTATTTCAAAAGCAGTAATGAGTCCAAAATTCTGGATTTATTAATACCATGGATTTTTGATTCGCTGAAACAACTTAAATTTTTAAATTCGATGGAATTGAATCTTTAAAAAAAAAATCAAAATTTTCAAACATAAAAGCATTCACATGCATAAATTGTAATTACTGTTATCTAGATTATTGAGGTTATTTTTAACTTGCGTTTGTTCAAACTTAATTGATCTCATTAAGTAAGGGTTGCCCCATCATAAAAGTGGTTGCGTTTATATGTCTGCTTAGGCCATCAATTACTGCATCTGAGTGGAGTGTGAGGGACAATGCTTAATGGAGATCGGAGATCGAAAATAACAATTGTAGTATCGACGCGAAGCATCCTTACTAAGCATCGAAAATATGCCTAGAAGGGGCGAAACGGTTCAAGGGGTAAATAAAGTCCAAGGACCATGCCATGATCCGATCGCTAACACAACGGGTCGTGATGGATCATTCGAGAGCGTTTAAAATCTTGCATAGCAAACTGGTCATAATTTATTATTTGAGCAATGTTGAATGTTGTCATGCTCTGTAACTTCCATCGCCTCGAAGTAATTGTAGGAGGCTGATAAAATCGCAGAATCAATCGGGTCTATTTCAAGGTCCTTGTGAATGATAGTGTTCCTGACGTACCACGGGGCGTTGGCAATATTCCTCATGATCTTATTTTGGAACGTTTGCAATTTTTTGCGGTGACATTTCTTAGAGGTTGCCCAAACTGGGGACGCGTACATAATGACCGGTTTAGCCATCGACTTGTAGAGAAGTACTTTGTTCCGGAGAGACATCTTAGAATTCCTGCCTATCATAGGACCCAGGCTGATTGTTGCGCCAGTCGCTTTGGCACTAGTTTGTTTAATGTGTTCTCTGAAGCTCAACCTACTGTCTAGATGAACGCCGAGATATTTGGTATGGGGACAATGCTTAAAAAACTGAAAATGCTCTTATATAATCATATTTTTCTGCAGTTTATCCCTTCCCACTTCAATCTTGAGATAATTAGATTGCATATAATTGGTATCAATGTGTACGTCCTGGAGTCTCCCTGGGTCATGATTTTAATAGAATGGAACAAACTATCCGTGACGTTAAACTATCCGTAGAAGTTAAATCCGTAGAAGTTAAACTAACTTGTAGGTTTTTTTTATCAATGGGTATTGTTTAGAAGTATTACAAGCATATTGATCTTTTATATGATAGGAGCCGGTCCACTAGCGCAATGGTTAGTGTACTAGCCTTTGGAGCTGCTGGGCTCGGTTCGAATCCCGGTAAAGGCATGGATGTTTGTGTTTGTCAATAAATGTTGTTATTTGTCTATGTGTTAGTGGCGTCCTTCTTTGTGTGTCTCTTGTGACTGTCTCTTCAGACGAGCGGGGAAATGGGCTAGATAGTATACGCCCTTCCCTTCTAGAGGGCGCAATCACTGCCATTTGTCATTTTATATGATATGATTACAATTGATTCTGATACCGATACCATTGTAGCAAGCTTCAAAGAAATGAAACAAATAGAAACACTGACTCATTTTTTTTTTTGCAAAATAGCACTATTTCATGAATTACCTTTGTTGAAAAATGTTTTTTTATATTTTGTCGAGCGATATATATATATATTTTTTTTTTACATTTTCTCTCATATAAACTGCAAGTGGTTGTTGATATTAGAATTGATTCCGAATGCTCCACATAAATATACACTGTGAATCATCACGCCAAAAATTTTAATAATGTTATTCCAAAGAGAAGTGAAATTGGCTCGACAACTTCACTAATGTTTTTTAAATCGCTTTTTATTTTAAAAGTACATCAAATTTTTTTTCTTTCGTTAGAGATTCATTTTTTACGAGCACTCGGATTTAACAAGTATATGTTGCGGTCGATTCGTTATAAACGAGTTTGACTGTACTCCTGCTTTTGAAGTACAATTCGGCAAACCTATTGGATGTTTTTGTAATCAATTCGTGGGATGCGCATAATGACGTGTGCATCATTTCAAATGTTTTCTAAATGTCCCTGGAAAGGTTCTAGTGGCTCACTAAGATCGATTACAGATATGCAAGCCAATTGGTAACGTTGATTGCAATCAATAGAGATTATTAATAATTATTCGTTATTTAAGACGTTTATTGATTTATTAATTAAATACCGGGTGATTATAAAGAAACTTTGCCAACATCAGAGCTTCTATAGTCCATTCCAGTTAACCGATCGAGATGAAATTTAAAAATAGTTATTTGAAGGTATGCGCTCGAGATTCTGTGAATTTCATGACTGTGGTGCTCACGGTTACGGTTATGAATACAGAAACTCGAAAATTTCAAATGGCAAAGCCTACTTTTTCCTGTCTCAAAATGTTAAGCGCATGCGAAAACTTTAATTAGCATTGAAACAGCATCAATTTGTCCAAAAAAACGTGTTATAAATAACCATTTAAGACCTGCCATCACATGGCGCTGATTAAGTTTATGAGACTAACTGTTAAGAGCTTTAACGAAAAAAATACCTTAAACAGCCAACAAAACACGATCTGTGCGCGCGCAGTATATTTGTATATGACTTAGGTGCGCGTTCTCAGTAAATTTGCTGTTTAAGGTATTTTTTTTTTCGATGGAACTCTTAACAGCTAGTCCATAAACTTAATTAGCACCATCTGATGGCCGGTCTTAAAGGGTTATTATATATTTTTTAAATTTCATCTCAATTGGTTAACTGGAACGGACTCTAGAAGCGCAGATGTTGGCAAAGTTTCTTTATAATTACCCGGTATTATATTTTCATGCTTGAAAATATTTGCATATACAACAAAACAAAAATGCATTATATTACAATTTAAATTAATTTAAATGAACCACTCACAATACGTTAAAACCTATCAATAGCTCGTGCTCAAAATATTCCTGCTTTAGAAAACTATTTACCTACATCTAAGTTAAATGTAGAAATCTTAATCAACATAAAAAAAAACTCATAACAAAAACATAAAGAGTTGTCCAGTAAATAATAGTGATCGCCCAAATGATGGAATTAAAAAAATCAGAATTCCATCAGCTATTGGATTGAAGCCCGCACACCGGAACACCGATACTTATCTGGGCATCCATCAGTTTAGGTTTTACTCATTTATATTGAACTTACAATATAAATGTGTCAAACCGAACAACTTACGAGCTTACAACAGAAGAAAATTACAACAAAACAAAAATGCGTAATATTCAAATTTAAATTTATTCAAATGAACCACTCTCTATTACTCTCGTTAAAACCCTGAAGGAGCTCGTGCACAAAATATATCTGTTTTAGAAAACCATTTACCTACACTGAAGTTAAATGTAGAAATCTTAATCAACATTAAAAAGAAAAACTCATAATAAAAACATAAAGATTTGTCCTAATAATATTGATCGCCCAGAAGGTGGAATTGAACCACTCTGACTTCCATCAGCTACGGGTTTGAAGCCCGCACACCGGACCACCGATGCTCATCTGGGCAAACCATCGGTATAGGTTTGACATATTTTTAGTGTATTTGCTTTAATTAAGTAAAATGCTGGTATCAACAAAACAAAAATGCATAATATTCAAATATAAATTTATTCGAATAAACCACTCTCTAATACTCTCGTTGAAACCTTTCAGGAGCTCAAGCACCAAATATACCTGTTTTAGAAAACCATTTAATTACATTTAAGTTAAATGTAGAAACCTTAATCAACATAAAAAAAACTCATAATAAAAACAGGAAGATTTGTCCAATCTATAATAATAAAAATGAAGTTTTGTATGTGTGTGTGTGTCTCCGAAACTCACAAACTAGACATTTGTTTGACTCGTAACTTGGCACAAATGCGTAGTTCATACTTGAGTTACAAAATAAGAACTTTCAGAGCTCAAAATGTTCTATTTTTAGAGAAAATTCGAATTTTCTGGAAAAACTAAACCACTTTGGCTCAAATCCGATGAACATTTTTCTTTCGCGTTGCCATTAAGCAGATGAAATTAAAATAAACTTTTTCAAAAATAGTTAAAATGTAAAAAAGAAAATACTTTATTTTTAAAAACTTCAAATATATTATAAATTTCATTTTAAAGATTTAGTTACTATCATTTTAAGTAGTAAACTTTCATTTTATATCATTCCCTTTCATCTGTATCAATGCAATATTTTATTTTTAACTCGATATTTTAATAAATAATTATCATGGACGTCTATATAAACTGGAAGGTTTTCTCCAACGACAGCGGATCTCGAAAAGCGCTACCAATTTTTGTAATTCCTAACGTTGTTGTTGGTTTTTATAAACTTGATGGCCAAGGTCACATAAGCTAAACATTTTATATTTTTATCATTTACGATTAAGCTATAAATTGATATTTACAACCAAGATTGATCGCCAAGGTCATAAGTTAAACATTTTATATTTTTATCATTTACGATTAAGCTATAAATTGATTTTTAATTTATTTTTATTTGAAGAATCGTTGCCGACAATTTTACGCCAACCCTGACAAATTGGTATTATAGCAACCTTTGGCGACAACTATATATCAAGCACTGCGACAACTAAATTAATAATTTCAGAAAATAATTGATATCATTCACGTGACGTAATCCTACTAGTCTCAATTCTATTATTTTATTGTGAATATAGGATTTTAATTAGGAATTTATTAAAAGCATAGTACTGAACTATGAATACTGAAGCATAGTACTGAACTAAAGCTTATACTGAACTATGAATTTTTTAAGGCCACCGCAATGGAGATGCATATTTTTGTTTTATGTATTTCTTTTTTCGCCAAATACTTTGATAAACTCGCCAAGTTATTACAAAAAACGCACCAAATGACCATTTTTCTTTATTAGCTGGTTAATTGTGCGATGGTCATTGCGCCAAAGCTAAATGGGTGTGTTGTTGGTAGCTATATATTTTCCTCGCCAAATTTTTAAAACATGCCAAATGAGCTAAAATGTTTTTATTCGGGAAATTACTATGACATTATCCGCTAATTTTATAGCATTTCTTAAATTTTGAATTTTTATGGTCATATAAGTAACGGGATTCTGTACTTTATACCGAACGGGAAAGTAACGTAAGTTTATTATCCTATAACGGAATAAATGGTAGTATGGTGCAAATACTTGGATCGATTTGGTATTTATTTTTTTCCAACCCGTGCAACACCGGGTAGTTCAGCTAGTAAATAATATTGATCGCCCAGAAGGTGGAATTGAACCACTCTGACTTCCATCAGCTACGGGTTTGAAGCCCGCACACCGGACCACCGATGCTCATCTGGGCAAACCATCAGTAAAGGTTTGACATATTTATATTATATTTGCTTTAATTAAGTAAAACGCTGGTATCAACAAAACAAAAAGGCGTAATACTGAAATGTAAATTTATTCAAAGGAACCACTATAAATATGTTAGAACCTTTCGGGAGCTCGTTCACAAAATATACCTGCTTTAGAAAACTATTTACCTAAATTGAAGTTAAATGTAGAAATTTTGATTAATACAATAAAAACTTAATAAAAATATTCATTTGAGCATTCAACTTGAACAAAGAATGTATGGACTGTTTTGCAATAGCCTTCAAGTAAAATTGGTAGCGAAGGCAACCTAGATCTTCAGTATCCTTGGCTCGAAACATTTCAAGAAAGAAACGACGTTTTCCAGCGTCAGCACTGGGGGGTCAGCGTTGGTATCTTTGAAGACTTGAAGTTTTGTACCAAGAGCATTGTTGACTCACACTTTCTTTTACGACGTAATTTTCCCCCTTGTAAATAGCTAATACAGTGTCACATTCTGTGAAGGCGTATATTGGTAAGAGTACACCTTTCAGGTTACAGTACAATATACCTCTGGTCG
The DNA here is from genome assembly GCA_023701765.1 of Hylyphantes graminicola. Taxonomy (NCBI): domain Eukaryota; kingdom Metazoa; phylum Arthropoda; class Arachnida; order Araneae; family Linyphiidae; genus Hylyphantes; species Hylyphantes graminicola. Next base: position 41,244,626 of record CM043112.1, read on the forward strand.
CAGTGCTGGGCTCACTGAGGCCCCCTACAAATGTCATTAAGTGCAGAGGACACCTTCATTTCCCCAATGCCTCTCTGAGAATCTGAAATACTATACTATTTTCTGTTTATTGCTTTTCTTCGGTACTATCAATTTTAATTTGTTCTCGGTGGTGCGTAAACATTCAATAAAACTAGCAAGTCAGTGTCGTCGTAGTCTGTATATATGTGTACTTTAAAGAGATAAACAAGGCTTATTTTGTTTTTAGAGTTAGCTAGAAAGTCACTTTGATTGATATTTACACGAATTAAGTCCTCTACTTTCACCTCAATGTTCGTAGATGAAAGTGATCTGCGTAAATGTTCATCTTTTGTGTTTCCTTGGTGGTATCCATTAAAAATAACAGTTGCTGGCCTATAACGAGAAGTTTTAGTTATGTAATTTGTGTATTACTCGCAAATCTGTTGATGTCGAACACATTTCTATGAATTTGGGAATATTGAGGTTTCATTTGAATCTGGAAACAAAACAGTCACTATTGAAGATTTGCTTTCCGTTCCTCATCAAGCTAGATTCTTCGAATAGAGATGGAGGATAAGCATATCCTACCTCACAGTTAAAAAAAATTCCTAGTCTCTCATCACTTTTTACTTTGCATACCATCCGATGTAAAAGAGTGTTTGGGTTCGCGCATTACAGTGTTGTTATAAAATGTTATAGACTTGGTTATCGGGGGACTTAAAAGATAACTTTCTTTTTAAGTGTATGACATTGAATGTTTTGCTCTCATTCTTTTTCGACGCTAATGTTTTAATTTCAAATGCTTTATCATAGCTGATGTTTTCGTCGCATTGCATTTCCCCATGCAGCCACTCCAACCAGGTTTACATTCTTCTCGGGGTCTTTCTTTCCAACCAAGTTCCACTTAACCAAAACAAATTGAGTATTCGGCCATGTATATATGATGGTGGTTTTTTCCAAGGAAGCCATGTTTGTTGCAACTATTTGGTATAGCCAGACGCATTTGAGGCTATGTAAGTTTGCAAGTCAAACAGGCCATCTTTTCCACAGCATGAGTAGAAACTTTCTTTCTAGGTACATTGACCTCTGCCTGAAGAGCGGTTGTAGAAGAGTTATGTTAGCAATTTCACCCATATCATGAAACGTACTATGGCCATCCAAAGTGAACGTAATGAAGTCTACATAACCAACAAAAAAAGCAGTGTCCGCTCTTAATTCTAGTGCTCTCTTACGAAGTGACTCGTTACTTGTGAGTGCTAGCGGTGTTGAGTCTGCTCCCGAACTTATTGTACAAAAATGTAACAGTCTGTAAATATTGGCTGTAGCATTAAGTTTAATAAATTATATGAAAACGCTACCACTGGACAATATCTTTACACGACGCGACGGTACAGAGGGAAGAGGGCTGATGGCAGATGTAAGATGCGTAGGTGGCTTATTGCTTATTGCTAATAAATTTGTTCTTGTTCGCAGTCTCAGTACTTTTACGATTCTAACAGTCTGTGGTGCTTCTTATCCTCCATTAGACTAAAAATACTGCAACAATATTTGTTTTAACTAAAGTATGTGTTTAGATTGTGGTTAAAATGTCTTTTTTAATAAAAATCTGAAAAATGTCGCCAAAGTGCTACTTTTACACCCATTGTATCTCTAGAACCGTTCACTTTACAACAATAATGTAAATCCCCCCCCCCCCACTGCAGCCCTTGAGAAGGTGGTGAGGTTGTCCAAGGGCTTATCACTAGCATACCATCGGTCACTAAAGTACATATTTTCTTTCACTAAGTACATATTTTCTTTCACAAAACACAATCCAGAAGATTTAACATTGAAAATTTCATATTTTTGCTAAACATCTGAAAAAGTTCGCCAAAATGCTACTTTTAACCCGTTGTAACTCTAGAACCGCTCACTTTACAACAATAATGTAAATAGTCATTTTGTTTGTAATTTTATGTAGAATAATTTTGTTTGTAATTTTATGTAGAATATTTTTGTAATTGAACTTTCAGCTCTAAATTGCATATTTTTTGAAATATTCAAGAAAAACTGAAAAATCTACCAATTTTTGACCTTTAACCCCCCTCCCCCCCAAACCCGACGCTCAAAATGGTGAGACTTTCTACCAAACAATATGTAGGCTGTATAGAACAATTTGGACTTGGAATGAAACTTTTACTTTGGATGTTCGGGTTATTCCTTTTTTTGGACTAATTGCACCGTACCATACTGCAAACTTAAGGGTCGGTTTTGGTGTACTTGGCCTGTCAGATTATTATTTGAAATAAAATTCTTATATTATATTACCACTATTTACATTTAACAAATGTATATAGTTTTAAATTTTAGCAATCCTAATGTTGTTCGTATCACAAATTACGACTTTATTTTTTATATAAAATTTAATTATATAAAAATAGTGGTATTTTCTGAACTAAATGGAATAGATCATCGCCATTTAAGAAGTTGGACTAACTTTACGATGACTTTGTATTATGTTGTTGTTTCTATTCCCAGGTGTATAGCGGAGCTACACCACCTCCATGAAACCCAAAAAGTCCATAAAAAAAGCGGGTCGCGTAGGATGTCAGAAGTCGAGAACTGCAAGCATTTGAGGTTATGTTTAGGGGGGGCCTATTTGCTGCTGCACCTGTGCACTCCAGGAATTTTTTCCCTCCCTGTTGGAAAACAAAAGATTTGGTGTGGCAATTTAGGAGTGAGGAAGAGTTATCTGCCGTTTCCTCTGGAAATTGAATTGGTGGCACCATCTTGGACTTCTCTCAAAATACCAACAGTGGCTGGAGGTGTAATTCACCAAAGCGTATTGAACTCTATCTTTTTGATGGTGACTATTTCCGAGGATGTCAGTGTGCTATTACGATTCTGGATTTCCTCGAGGAGTTCTGGAGTTTTAACAGTGTAGGGGTGCCCGTTCAAGTATTGACGAATTGGCTGCTGGTTGGCTTGTTTGTGGAGTTTAAGACAACGTTTGATGTAGCTGTGACTTGCGTAGATTAAGTGCAAACACTGTCGGTATTTAGTGGTTATTATGAAGACATGCCCTCTCGTTGCGTGGTTGGTCATTATTAAATTTCTGATGAAAAATCAAATGTCGACAACAATGAAATAAAATTAATAAAGGGAAAACCCTTCAAAGCAAATAGATCGGGATTTCAATTTCGAATTGTATGACGTACTTGTAGTTTCGTTTTTCGAATGAAATTGGCACGAAAACCGTTCAATTCGCAGCTAAAATTTTAGTGTTAGCACTTGTACGTGATATTTGAGCTTTTTTGGCTATTTTTGATTTTTGGCTATTTTTTGAAGCATTCCGCAAGATTAAAAAAAAAAAAAAACAGTAAATCTCCCCTAAATCTGAACTGGATAATTACTGAAACAAATTTGATCAGACAATGTCTTTCGTCACATTTAGGAGACAAGTCTGATTAATATAAGTAATTCAAATATGTGTATTAAATACTACCACTTATTTTGTTCAGAATTCTATTTCAATTAAAAAAAAAAAAACGTGCAGTATTTATATATAAACATACTGAACTTACCGTTTACCGTATCATTAGCATCCATTGATGAGGATTTCCCTATCGCAAATGTTGTCACGATTCTCTGCACTCATGTCAAGTAACTGTTAAAAGATAGTAAAATATTTTTAAAAAATGATGGAGAAATATAAATTTCGGATTTCAAGTACCAGTTTTTTGACGAGACGCTGGTTTATTTACACACACTCGGCCTCGAACTACACATTTGACAAAATATATTAGTCTAAGATAACTTGTAAGATAATTCAAAGCTGTTTTCAAATTTCTTAGTTTTTAGTCCATAACAGTGATCATTCAAAGCAGAGCTTTGAAATTTCGAGACACGGTTCCTTGATTTGATACAAGACTTAAACCACGTTCGAAGGTAAAAACGAACTACTGATAACAAAATTGTTTTCCACATTTCCAAAAAAAAACGCTTCTTTTTTTTAACATTTAGGTCGACTTTTGTATCGAAATTGAATAAAAAATAATCGCTTCCGATTAAACCGTTAACATAAGCTGGACATAAAAAGTTCATATAAATTAGATTTTCCCATATAAATTGTTCAGTACAACGCTCTTCATTTGTCTTATAGTTTGTTTATTTTGATAAAGTTATATAGAAGTCTCTTGGCAATTTTTTTAGCAATAGTCGTTAATGTGGGTTAAAGAAGCCATACTATAATATTGCAAATAAACAATGAAAGAGATAGCAAAATATTTTTTTTTTTGTATCAGAATAAAATTGATGACACTCACTATCCAAAAATTTAATTTTTATTTATTACTTGCAAATTTATACCCGTACTTCGCAAGGATTTAAAAATATCAATTCGATCCAAGTATGATATACCATATAACCTGTTAGTTTTAAGCCGACGTTTAACGTGGTCGAACGTTGATATTTCCGCATATATGATAGCGAATTTTCCTTAAAAAAATGCTTAAAATGAAGTATGCAATTAGCACAGAAAATATAATTTAGAATAAGGTTAAGGAAATCTGGTCCAGCATAAAAAATTTTTTTTAAAAAGTTTTAAATCTATTAATGAAATAAAAAAAATAATTTTTTTTCGAATCCAATAATCCTTTCCGACCGGGCTCGAGCAATCGTGCGGATATTAAACAGAATGTTCAAGCTCTTTAAAAATATCGATATTGAAACCGCTGACTTGCACCACTCGTAATTTGTATAAAAAATGACTTTGTTTTTAAGGAGTTGTGCTCGCATTGATGCTGTTCAACGCATTTTTTTTCGATAAAACACCAAAGGCCCTCGCCAGATAAGACGGTGAAAAATGCCCCCATTCCAATCGGGCTAATTTTTTTTCTGAAAATACCTCATAGTATAGTATGGACAATTTTTCAGCCAAGTTTCAGCTCTAAAATCTGACGCATTTTTGAGTAAAAAATTAAAGTTTTTTTTTCTTTTTAAATTGATTATTTCCTGAATATATTTGATAAATCCAAAAAACTGCTAATGAGTTTTTAGATATCATTGAGTAGTATTCTTAGAAAAATCCGCTCCTAAATCTGATCGAGCGATCATTAGTAAAAATGCGATTTTATTTTAAAAAAAAAAAAAAATCATGCAAAAATCGCTTGGTACACCTTAGGCTTTTGTCTTTACATGTTCCTCGATTATCAATCTATAATATACATTTTTTTTTTCAGATTTTTTAAAATATTGAATGATAGCTAAAAAAATTCTTAAAGCCTGATTTTTTGCAAATGCAATTTGCAATTGTATGTACAAAGTCACTATAAACACGAAATTAATCTCGGCATATCTGCAAAAATACCATAAAAAAAGAAGTATAATACTATTACAGAATTTTAATTAAATTTTATTAAGATTGTTATGATTTTTAACACATAAACACTTTGGTTTGAAGACCCACGGTCGATCGGACTCATTCGCCCTTAACCTTGCAATCTAATTGTTTACTATTAGATCATGTTTAAATAATCATTTCGATTATTTTTACGGATTCTGCCGCCGACTTCACTATGGAATTATCTGTAACTCTTGCTATTGAAATCGCTCGTGGTCGTCTAGAAATTTACTTAAGCATTTACTACTTAAGCATAATTTACTTAAGTTTTTTTTGTTGTTGTTGAATTAACTAGAGATATTGGCGTCACGTCACTTCATGATTTGTATATGCAGTAACTCTGAACAGTTTTCAATTTTTATCGCTTTCCCTTTCCCTATATAAAAAAAAAACCTCGTTCGTTAAGTGACGTCCTCGATCGCTTCCTAGAAAGCCCAAACAAGCCGTTTTTCCTGAACTGAATATTTTTGAAGACATGTCCTTCTTTTCGGTGTATACGCATACCTAGTTCTTTCATACAGCCAACACACGGTATTGACGCGCCATCTGTCTGTTAAACTGAACATAATAAAGTGTAATTACGTAATAAGCATACCTAGCATTAATAAATTGTTCCATATCAAATATCAGACATGACTCATTTGTTTTCTGCAAGATTTGTGTTAACATATTCACGATCCATTTCTTTTTTATTAACTTTTAAAAACAGGTGGTAAATTGTGGTACACCCTGTACTACAATATTGCCAAATAAGCATTTAAACTGTTTACGAAAACCTCGTGAGCCGAAACAGATTAGTTGGGTGAGAGTTGGACTGTAGATCTGATAGGTAAGTGGATCATACCCCGGTTTTGGGAGTTGAATGATCTTATGTAGTACTATCGTTGTATCTCCATGGAGGTGACCCGGGAATTGAAATTTCTGACTTTTCTTTACAAATCGTCTCAGGTTTTGCGTTAAAATTGCAAAGTGTCCGTATAAAATAATTTTGTTGTTTGAAATTTTACGGTCTTTTTCTGGCACACCAGATGACAATTTTTTCCTGGAAATAATAAAGATTTATTTAACCACTGAAGCTTGAGACACGTAATTGGTGTAAACGATGGTTATTGTTATAAGATTTTGAAAAAAACGATAAACTAGAATTTTTGGGAATTTTTATAAGTTATCCAAATAAAATACAATTTTTTGACTATCAACTACTACTTTAGTTTTCATAAAAACAATATGTGAGTAAGGAAAAATCTTTATTTACAAATTCGAGTTCCCAAACTTTCCTCAGACGAGAGATTCAGATTTTACGTGTAGATTTTACGTTCAGATTTTTACGTGTATAGCAAGTTTTCCAAATTACTAAATCCAAATTAATTAACATCGATATGGGAAGTTATACATGGATTTTTTTCAGTTCTTGGATGTGGAATAATGTTAACAATGATAATCTTTTTTAATATAAATTACGAAATGTATAAAGTAGTACGAAGTAGTATAAGGTGGATAAATCTCGTGATATTACTACGATTCACAAACTAATACTATTAATACTTCTCTAAACAAGTTAAAATTCAATCGAAAAAAATCTTAAAAGTGAAAGTACAATTGCGCAATGTTGCTGCTGTTAAGTTCTCACAAAACTCACCAAAAATGTAAGTTTCTTCCTGATAAAATGCTAGGAAATGATATAGTTGATGAAGCAATCTAAAGGTCGACTACCAAATCGAACCAGCTTTCTTCTTTAAACGGACACCAGCAATGTTCTCTCCCCGCACTTATAGAAAGTCGTTCGTTGAAAGCGGCAATGATCTTACAGTAACTCTAAAATGCTCTTGAGGTAGGGAAAAACTTGCAAACCTATATGCTTTCTGAAAAGGATTAAACTGAACACAATAGAGACATTCAGAAGTCTATCTTCACTTTGGCCCAATTTATTCCAAAATTGTGGATTTGTTAATACCACGAGTTTTTTATTCACAAAATCAATTTAATTTATAAAAGGCGTAAACTTCTTGACTTGGTGATCTACTTCAATATTCTTCAAACTAGTATTTACATTTAAAAAAATGTAAAAAATGGTATCTGAAAATTGCCAACCTTCATTTGAATAAATTCTTATTCTAACTAAATAAGGTTTTGCCATAACGAAAGAGTGTCGCGCGACTTCTCATTTTCTTTAAGCCATCAAATTACTGCAACCTGGGAATCAATTGATGACGAGAGTGGGGGGGACAATTGTTTGGAGTTTCAATATTTAAAACCAGTTTGAAATATCTTTTTCTTCGTTTTTTTCATTATCGTTTTTTACATTCTTTTCATCGATTTTTCTATCAAGTTTTTATCCCCGCTCTCTTCACCAATCTTGTGCTAGCTAAGATTGCACAACATTGGTATCAATTTACCCCATTCCTTGACCATGGTTTCAGTGGACAGGAACAATCTGTTATTGCCCGCCTTACGAAGTGTCCGCCTTAGGATATTGAAATTTACGTGAATGATCATAAGGAGCTTGACGTTCGTTCGTCTAACTGTTCCACTGAGCAGCCTTCACCTGATCACCATCCTTGCGTGCTGTGCTTGGTATATCAGAGTAAATAAACCACCCAGATTTAGAAGGCCGACAGAACTATGCAGATAAAACGTCACACTTGTAGATAGTTTTTTAAGTTGTTGACCAATTGCTTGATTCTTTCATCTTAACATTTTTAACTTTTGTTCATTAATTAACTATGTAAAATATTAACTTTTGATGTTAGTGTACTTAGTTAATACAGAGACATTGTAGATAATTACATGTATAATATCATGCAAGATAGGTTTGTTTTT